>OX637484.1:13984833-14616166 GCA_951800055.1 Cenopis cana
ATTGGATGATCAATATAGTCTACCAGACAAACGTGAATTATCTATGTCGTTGAATAACAAACTCGAAATATTAAGAAGGTATTTTTTTGTTTCACAAACACTCAATTTGTGCCTGCATGCGGTCTCCACCCTGTCTCGCATTTGGTTTTAATTAGATCTTCAGCAGAAAGAGCTGAGTATTAGACTTCTTCTTTTTATATATAAGTAACATTGTAACGAAAACTTATACCGTGGTTTCAGACCATTCTTATAAACAAAAAAGATTGAAAATTTTCCTCGGCGAACTTACAAAATGTTCTTAGTTTCTTAGCACTTAGGAAAATAGCAATCTGGTGCGTACTGCGAAAACTTTTTTCCTCGAGTTTGCGAACAATATACCATTACATTTTTACGGTAATGGTCGGGTATAAGATTTTGCTATGATGTTGATACGATATATTTTTAGATGATGATGATGATGATACGATATAAAACTTCATGACTATATTCTTCTTCTTTTAATTCATATTAATGATGGAACCTTTCAAGATTAAGGCTCGTCCATAATATAATATGTGTAGTTTATTGTAATTTTGCTGTTTTATAGTATAGTAAGGATGTAGAATCTATTACATTTACTATATATTGTGTATAAATATACAAATACCAATATTTTTTCGGCTTTTCTCATTCCTTTGTTGAATTCATGTCTCGCAACTAATATGTTAATTGACTGGCCTGGAGGTTGGCTGGCAGAAAATGCCTTATGGCATTATGTTCGTCTTTTGTACATGCAACTTCTTAATGTTCAATGAAGTTGAAATAAATAAATAGAAGATAAACAATGATGTATAATAAACTTGCCACCGCCTTCTGGACTAAAATATGACGACAATCTTCGCACTTGCCAAAATCGGTATTGCCGCTACTTTGGGACAACTGTCATTTGTCAACACGATTTCTTCGGGTACATTTATCATAATGACCATTGATTTTTTGCCTTGATCCTAATTAAATATTTGATTCAGTGCATTGCATAGCTTTAATTTAAATGTCAGAAGTGGAGAGAAGTGAATCATATTAAAATCTAAACGCAAGATACTTACGCCTACTGTAAGAAAGCGTTTATTTGTGACGAAATAAAAATATATATATATGTCAAAAAAACCGTATAGAACATAATTAATTGAATATATTATCTCGAAAAGGTCTCGCCTCAGCATAATGCCGATTCAGAGAGCCAGCTTTAAATCGCCATCATCATCCTCCTAGCGTTATCCCAGTACAGTTGCATCCTGAAGGATGCCTGGGGTCCGCTACCTAATCGCAAGATTTGGCGTAGGCACTAGTTTTTACGAAAGCGACTGCCATCTGACCTTCCAACACCGAGGGGAAACTAGACCTTATTGGGATTAGGCTTTGTCAAGTGAGTGGGCAACTTGACTGTTAGAAGTTCTCAAGCCGCCCGAAGGCCTCCAACTTGGCTTAATGACTGCTGTCATAGATAGCAACCGGGATCAACGGCTTAACGTGCCTTCCAAAGCACGGGAGCGCTTAGTTAGTAACCACTCAAAGCGGTCACCCATCCAAGTCCTGACCGCTGCCCACAGCTTTAAATAACCAAAATTTAATAATAGCAACAGAACAGAGCGGACATTGTTCTAAAGTAAATCATTTACTAGGAACAAATACGAAGGCGTAAAACACACATAGGTATCATCCGTAACTTTACTTTGATGTCATTGTCGTTTTAAAATATGAATTGAAGATTGATTTTATAATGTTTATTCTTTCCCGTTCACGGGACAATGGTGTCCCGGACCTTTGGGAGGCGTGCGCGGAGCCGAAGTACCGAGGTGCCGAAGTACCATCGAGTACCACATAGCCAACACGTAGAGGCCCTTTTGACAATTTATGGTTATTATTATTAAATACTTAGTTTTGGCACTTTCCCTCTACTACTAACCCACTAATTAATTCACTTTGCAATTTGTATATACCTACTGCAAAGTATGTGCCTTTAATTCCTGCCTTTATATGCTTACCGTATAATATTACAACTTCACAGAAACGATATTACCTAATCTACCTCTAAAATCCTATTAATAAAATTAGACGCAATATTTTTTTAATACTAAATATGTATGTGATCTCGATTTATCATATCATTTAATTAAATTCCAAGATAGAGTTAAGAGTTTGTTTTGCATCGTTAATTAAAATATTATCATTGTTATCTTTAGACAGCCCACATATCAAAGGCTGCTGTTATCTATGATCATCAAAAGGGCATCAAGCAAAGCAATATATAGATTGGTATATGGGTCAGTTTTAAACGTCACAAGTTTCGTGGTACTAGTTGATTGTTAACAAGTAACCTATTTCCCCGAGATATTTTCAAGGTGAAATACGCTTTTACCCGAGTTAAAAACTCTACTTTTCATTTTGACTATGAAGATGAAAAACGAAAAATAGTAAATTTTGTTCTAAGGATTTTGAAATCTGCTACTACTAATTGTATCTATTTGCTACGAAGTTGAAGATGCAAAAAATAATTCAAAAAATAAACATCATTAGAATTATATAACTTCTTTTTGATTTAGCACCTACTTATTATACCTAATGTATAGAGGTCATTTATGCACTATATAGATATGTAGTTAATTCGTAAATAATACGAGAACAATCCTAAGTACCTATGTTGCAAGTCGATGACATCTGAAAATGCTGAGAAACGGCATAGTAACTCAGACGCACTTAAAGGTCACGGCGCCGGCGGCTCGAAAGCTGCGTCTACGCAAACAGACGTCCCTATTAACCCTACCATAGTAATTTTCACTGCAACTTATAACTTCACGCATAAGGCTTAAGTTGGCATATCAATACGTGTTGCTATGGTAACGTATGAGCAATTACTACAATATTCGAAGATGGATGGCGTGTGACAAAACGCATTCGTAAACTCAGTTTGCGTTAGTTGACGATACGCGCGGTGTAGGTATTATGTCTTCTCTAAATTGAATATCCATGTTAAACCAGTCTATGAATGAGTTATAAGATGCTTAGGTATTTCAGTGTTTTATTTTTAAATTTTATTGTATCCTTCATAGGGCAAGATACACACAAATAATGGACTGACTTTTGCAAATCTTCTAATCATGGAATGAATTTTCCCCTCTTCTCGGGATACTGTCAGTATAACATTTGAGCAGTAGCAATATCATGGAGCAAGGCAGTAGAGGTACTGTATTTATTCGTATCACCCGCAAGAGATTCAACAGTCATATCGACTGAAAAAACCTAATGAAATGATATATTTAACTATTTAGTCGATGACACTGCCGTGTTATGGGTTATACCTTTTTAGGGTTCCGTACCCAAAGGTGGGTCCCTTTGGGTACGGAACCTATTACTATTACTAAGATTATGTAATTTAATATGACTTGTAAAATGTTTACCTATTTTACCGATAAATGTCTGTATTCTGTACTCCTCTGTCCGTCTGTCCGTCTGTCCATCTTTCACCAGGCTTTATCTCATGAACCGTAATAGAGAGTTGAAAATTTCACAGGAGATTTATTTCTGTTGCCGCTATAACAACAAATACTAAAAAACAGGATAAAATAAATATTTAAGGGGCTCCCATACAACAAACGTGTTTTTTTGCCTTTTTTTATAGATAATGGTACGGAACCCTTCGTGCGAGAGTTCGACTCGCACTTGGCTGGTTTTTTGAATCTTGGAGAGTCCGAGACCCAAGAACCAGCATAAAGTGACCATGGTATAGTATTATATTCATTAGCTTGTGTTTTAGCTTTAGGTTAAGTACCGTATAAGTGTATGTAAAGCAGGCGCGCGTCACATACTTACAGGTTAAATAATGCAGCAGGCTATGTTTATTCAATAGCCAGGTCTTATTCTCACGCTAGCTTGAATTTATAGTGACTCCAAGAGATCACTTCTATTTTAAGACTAAAATAGTCGATTAATGGGTCAAAACGCAGGTACATGACATCATGTAATACCTAGCAAAACTTACCTGCTTTGCATTACCATTGGGTCATAAACAGATTTAGGTTCGCGTCTTTCCTGTGGACATATCAAAAGTTATGAGCTACAAAGCTTAATTTTGGATTGGTCTAGTAACCCCGTATTTATAAACAGTGTCTCCGTTACTATAAATACAAATGGGATAAAAGCATAACTTACATGCACATAAGCTGTTAACCATTAACCAGAGGAGAGACGAATTTTGTTTTTTAGAGTGTTTAATAATGGGGTCATTATGTTATCTTTTCCACGGTTATATGCATTTAAACATTTATTTAATACATAAGGAGTTTGTTAGAAAGTCAGTCTCACGATAAAGTGCGTTACACTGAAGATTACACACCTAGTCTATATTAATTTGTAACTGAGGGTCTACCGCGAACCGAAAACCAACGATTTTCGAATATCTCTCTTTCTGTCGCTCGAATTAGCAAGTGCGACAGAGAGGGAGATACTTATTCGAACTTCGTTCGTCTTCGGTTTGTGCAACTGTACCTATAATTAGTTATAGTAAAGGCAAAGCGTATGTTATGAACTCACCATTAATGAATCGATTCAATTAGGCTACTTAAATAGGTTTTAACTTGATAAAACATTTAATAATCCAAGACACGGGTATTGCTAATACACCCGATGTTTCTTTGTCTACATTGCATGTAAATGTAAAAGTAACCCCATATCCAAGTTAAAAAGTGAGCTCAATGAAAACTAGTTATTCATCAACTGTGTGTTAAGTTTTGATTTACAAACTTCAACACAATCGTTTGTTGGCCAAATGCAAACAAATTAAAAGCCGTGTTTGACAACCCTAAGTTGAAGCTTAAATTCCATCGGTGCAATACTAAAATCAAACAAAGACATGTGACACCGGCCATACCGGCTTGTCGGCCTCAGAGCAGCCGTCTGCGCAGACTGAACACTGCTTGCGTCATTCATTATTGACAGTCAATGGATGTTTGGGATAGATATACAAGATTTGGGATAGTATAACAAGTAATTATAGATGCGCCACCGAGCGACCGGGGGTAAGAAAGTGTGCGTGCGAGCGAGCGTATACATATGTATACGTATATTCATATAAAATTTATACTTCACAATTTGACCGGTTTGCATGTTCAATACGCTTATGGAAGTGTGCCTGAGCCTATAACCCGACCACGAAAAAATGCTCGGTCAGTGGTAGAGACAAAACATGGTACTCTTTTCTGTTTCCTCGTATAGGAATCGCAATAATATCTTTCTCTATCAAAGCGTGTTAGGCCCTGGTTTAGGATGGTTAGGATTAAAGTTATTATTCACCTGTTAATGTCAGTTAGTAATCAATGAATTCAGGTCTACTGTGTGATCAACTGATCACTAAAGTTCCGCTATAATTGATTTTTGGAAATACAATACATTTTACTTAAACTTTCGGGAATGTCGCACAACACACATCGTTCATGGCAGCACACACACACACACACACACACACACTTTCTTTTGCAATATTTGATAAGTCCCAAATATGTAGTATATTTTCTCCTCATTCAGACTATTTAAGTAGGTACAGTCAACCAATTAGATTTCTGGACCACTTCATACCTTCTCACAGTGAAAATGAATATGAAAACCGCTAGAGATCTTATTTTAATGTCATTGTGTTGTGACGAGGTACGAAGTGGTCCAGAATTACATTGTTGGACCGAACTTATAGATTAACGGTCTCCACCACCATTCTGAACAAAAACATTGACATTAGTCTATATGAGTAGATGGCGGGGATTTGAGGAGTAGCGCAGCCAAAGTCAGTTTTAGTGCCACTAAAGGCTTCAAATGGTGTAACATTAAAAATTTAGCCTGTTCTTGGTCATAGCTAAAAAGTAAATATTACCTAATAACCATAATAAGCGCAACGGCAAAATAATCACGTTTGTTGCATGGGAGCCCCTTTAAATATTAATTTTATTCTGTTTTTTAGTATTTATTATTTATTTATTTATTTAAACTTTATTGCACATTAAAAAGGTACAAATGGCGGACTTAATGCCTTAAGGCATTCTCTACCAGTCAACCACTGGGCCAAAAAGGAACATAACATACATACCGCCGCTATAACAACATATTTGTTGTTATAGCGGCAATAGAAATACATCATCTGTGAAAATTTCAACTGTCTAACTATCACGGTTCATGATATACAGCCTGGTGACAGATAGACGGACGGACGGACAGCTTAAGGCATTCTCTACCAGTCAACCACTGGGCCAAAAAGGAACATAACATACATACCGCCGCTATAACAACATATTTGTTGTTATAGCGGCAATAGAAATACATCATCTGTGAAAATTTCAACTGTCTAACTATCACGGTTCATGATATACAGCCTGGTGACAGATAGACGGACGGACGGACAGCGGAGTCTTAGTAAAAGGGTCCCGTTTTAACCTTCGGGTACAGAACCCTAAAACGAATACACTTTGTATGGAAATTCAATATAATGTCATTCCTATAGAGCTCATGCACGGACTGTATCCTGCAAGCATTGATCCAAGCGCCACTTAGTCATTTTGGACTAAAAACTAATTGGCCTATTAAGGTAACATTTGTTCGCTACGATGAGTGAACTCATACATCCGTAACGCCGTTTTGTTGCGGGTGACTCACGGCTACTCATTTAGTTATTTTAAACCACTATCATTTTGCGGTTTGGTCTGAAGTGGTTCTGGTCATGTCAGATTCATCTTATTAAGGGGAGGTACCCCCATTGCAAATGTCCCGCTCTAACACGCGTGAGTTTGCAATTAACCATCCCGCTCTCTACGCAAGCTCTGCGCGTAGTTTTCGTAAACATTTAAACATAGTCATTACACCAATCATTTTATGAAAGCAAACCCTACGAATTTGTCTATAACTATTTAGGGTCTTTAATTGAGAAAAACATCAGTAAAAACAGTTAATTGTAAGTAGTTTTAGCTTTATATTTAATAATGTTATGTTTTTAGTTACATTGTATATTGTGATACGAAATAAGTATCTATCTAGCTTGTTATTTATCTTTATTGGTGTTTAAAGTGATCCGTATTGACCTTGATATTAGGCTCATTTTAGAAACGGGTTCCGTCCGCTACAGATAAGGTTAAGTAATTTTTCTATTAGTAAGTGATAGTAATATTAATGACTATTGTTATTGGCTGCTAGTTTTTCCTCCTATATTAATTACATCTGAGAGTAGATAATACAGTTTTGATTTGAAGAAAAATAGTTACACCAAGTTAGACCAATTAGTAGTGTAGTGATTCATCGGTATTTAACTCATTTTTAAATTGACAAGTAATTTAACAGCTCAATTAATTTAACGCTTTGATTAATTCTTGTCATAGTAATTAAAACGTAATTTACGTAATTAATTGAACATGGTTTGACACATTGCCTCGTGTCTTAAGCGGCAATTACACTTCGTCGTTCACTTAATGCGGTCGCCGAATTCATTTTAAACTACATAGGCCAACGAACGTCGTCTTTACACTAGTCTGTCCGCCTACTACGGCGTCTTGGCAGCTGTCGTTCGCCGAATGTGGCCGACTAACGTGTTCTTTACACTTCGTCGTTCGCCGCCTGCAGCATGCGGCGAACGACGAAGTGTAATTGCCGCTTTAGATTGACCAATCGCCACCTGGCACATAAAAGTCTTTACAGTGTAATCCGCAAACATTGGTGAGTACCGTGTGGAAACAATATAAAGAGATACATACAAGTTGTACATGCACCGCGTGCTGCGCAGACTGAAGTCTATATGACCTGTACACACTTGGTACAAAGCAGCATGTTACCATTTCGTTGGAAAACATCACAGCAAATTGTTAACAAGGCGCTTATACAAATAGCTTTTTTTGTACCAAAGTGACTAAACTACCTACGCGTAAAAGTATTTACATGCCGGACATCCTTCATAGTCAAAAAACACCAAAGTAAATCATCAAATGCAAATAAATAATTAGATAAGTCCGTATCTAAACGGATTGGTTAGATAGTATCTTGTAAACTGTGGAAATCCCGCAGGATGACACGGCTTTTTTGAATTCGAGTACCAACCTTTTTTGTACTCAGACGCAGGTTGCTATAAACTGCCATAACTAATTTAACCTAGTGACAGACGATATGTAGAATAGAACCAACTGCATAATTAGTTAAAAAAAACTTTTACCCTTGCATATTGTCATTTATCTCTTGCCGCAAAATCGCAATTGCCGCCCGCTGCATTCCACTTTGGCAAAGGGAAAACGTAAATACTCAGCAGGAGCAGTCAAAAAACAAGCCTCTAGTTGCATAATATATCTTATTTGACTTTTTTTGTTTCTTCCGCTACTCAAAAGGAAAAAGCGGAACCCTTATAAGGATCACGTTGTTGTCCGTCTGTCAAGACCCTTTATCTCGGGAACGCGTGGAGGTATATATCGAGTTGAAATGAAATCCATATACTAAGGTAAGGGTTTGAAGCTTTCAAAAAAGTAAACTAGAACTATAAAATTTAGCAAGTACAGGGAAAAATCTGAATTCTTGTAATTTTTAAATCATAAAAAATATAGTCTTTATTTAAATTTTGAAGTGACTGAAACGTATTGAAATATAATAAACGTATTGAAATAAAATCGACTCGGTGAGTCCCAATCGCGCTTTTCTGAATTTTAAAGCTTTAATTGATTATTTACATTACGTCATGAGTCATAGCTAAATACTAACTGCTTCATTCATCAAAAAACACTATTGATCCGTAAATTAATTGAGAATTAATTACGCCTATCAACCTCAATACAGGGCAATACACTTACTAGAAACAATGGTGTGACAATAGCTTGGTTCCGTTCTGCAAAATTGACAATTTCGATTATTACACCCGGATTTAGGCCGTGCCACGTACCTACACCGGCTTCCATTCCGGATCAAGTCACAATGGCAAGTGGCAATACCGGAATCCCTGGATCCCGGTATTGATGCACTAAATTTTAATAAGGGGTTTATGATTCGAGCAATGAAGATCGCTAACTGCCAATTGGCGGAAATAATTCGTGTATAAGCGGATTTTCGCATAGTTGTAGGTAAAAGTGTCCTTAACGACATACTTAAATTCCAGGGGGGTGGGGGTGGAGATAAAGCGTGGGGGGGTGGAAAGTTCACTTTGCTTTGGTTTTTCGTTAAAAACACGTAAACGGTGGTATAGAGCAAAAAATTTTCTGAGAGGCAAGTAATATACATAAAATTTTCTACAAAAAAGGTTCTACACACTTTTTCGCTAGAGTGAATATTTAAGGAGATTTTTAAAGGAAGAAAGATAATTATAAGTTGCTACATAAGTGGGCCTCATTCCTTTGTTTCTGAATATTCTTAAAAATAAATAATACGGTAATTATGCACTCGACGAGTTCTAAACAACGATACCCCACTCGATGGGGTGGGTCAAATTAATTTTTTCGCGCCCTCTTTAGGTGTTTGGGAGCCCCCCTTATAAGCATGGAAATATATTTTTTAATAATGTGTGTAGATGTGGGTCACCACGATGCTTAAACTGTGAAAATTTGAATTCGTCCGTTTGGTTTTTTAAGGGGGGCTCCCTTATAGCTAAAGGGGGTTGGGCTATAAGTGGGTCTCATTCCTTTGTTTCTTCGTGGGTCTCATTCCTTTTCAACGTGTTTTTTTTGTATGAAATAATGAGTTAAATTGAAAAAGAAAAAATACGGGTGGCTTAAATTTTTACCTATTTTCTAACTAGTTAATACGTGAGTTTTAACCGTTTAGTAAAATAAAGTAATACGACCAATATTCTATCTTTCACTGCACTAAAAGAGACTCCTCATAGGGATAAGTTCGCCTCTGTACTTTAAACTTATGTGATTGTTGTTGTGACGTTGTTGTGTACAATAAAGTGCTTACATACATACATTAATAGATGGTGAAAAAGTTGAAGGTACTTTAAGTTTGATACTGATATATTGGGTTGGCCAAAAAGTCTTTGTCGATATTTTACTTGAACTCTCTAGAAAAGTATCGAAGGTTCTAGAAGTTATCGGGTACAGCTATATAAGCGGGCGGATGCAAGCTGCACTTTAGTAGTGTTGTATTGAAATCGCTTCAGATATTTAGTACAAAAATGCCAAAAATCGAATTACATGTGCGCCACGCGCTGCTTTACGAAATTGAATTGGGCCATAATGCAGCCGAAGCATACCGATATATAGTGCATGCAATTGGACCTAATATAATCTCCGAGTCTGCATGTCGGGTTTGGTTTCAACGCTTTCGAAAGGGTGATTACAGTCTCGACGATCACCCGAGGACTGGCCGACCAACGGAAGTGGATTTGGACCTCGTGCGTTCTCTCATTGAAGCAAATCCATTCCAACAACGCGTTCTCTTGCAGTAACGGTTGGGTGCTCTAAGTCAAGCATTGAAAACGCCCTTCACGCTATTGGAAAAGTTTTTAAGTTAGCCCAGTGGGTTCCTCATGATCTGTCGGATATCAATCGTCAACAAAGGGTAGACTGCTGTATACAACTTCTATCGAGAAAACGTCATTTTCATTGGCTGGACAATATTATTACTGGGGATAAGAAGTGGTGCCTTTATGTGAATCATACCCGAAAGCGCCAATGGGTTGATGAACATGAAAAACCAAAACCAGAGCCAAAAACGGATATACACACGAAAAAAGTAGGTACCGCTCAGTGTATGGTGGGGCGTTCGTGGGGTCTATCATTGAGAGCTTCTACCTGATAGTACAACGATTACCGCAAGCGTCTACACCGAACAAATACAAAGATTGTGAAAAAATAGAAAAATTAAATCCGAAACTTGAGAGAGTAATATTGTTACATGATAACGCCCGCCCTCATGTTGCAAAAATCACACAGCTTAAAATTGTAGAACTTGGATGGGAAGTTTTACCTCATGCACCTTATTCACCGGACCTGGCTCCAAGTGACTATTATCTTTTCCGCTCTCTTGGGAACTTCTTAAGGAGCAAAAAATACGATAAAAGAGCAGACCTCGAATCAGACCTCGCTAAATATTTCGAATCTCAATCTGAAAAAATTTGGAAGGACGGTATCCATTCTCTACCAGAACGTTGGCGACAAGTAGTAGATAATGATGGTGCATATATTATCGATTAATTACTCATTTTGATTTTGTAAAAAATATATTTAAATAAAACTATATGAACGATAAAGACTTTCTGGCCAACCCAATAATATGTCTACGCGCACGTCTATGCGTACGTCACGCGCTATGCATCCGGTGTGCCCAAGCCTTTATACTTGACCACATCTTTTTATTAAAAAAAATCTTCGATGAAATTTCTTATGTTTAAATTCAATTGCTGTAAACTTCCAAGCATGAACAATATGAATATATAGATAAATCCCTCACTTTTTATTCAAATAAAGATACAAATGTCAGCATAAAGTACAGTTTAGTGACAAACTAGCGGCTAAGTATACCGTACAAAATAATAGCGGACAGATATCGTAACAACTAATAAACGGTAATTTGACACGACAAGTCAATTACGTGCCGACATAAACACGTCGGCTTCGACGGAGTTTCGCTGGTAATGCCAGATGTGGGAAACATTTTCGCTTATTTTTTATCTGCTTTAAGTCCGTGGGAGCAGAGTATTTCCGGGGGTTTGGTAAATAATGGTGTAAGTATAAATAAATGATATCTTCAATAATGTGATAGCGATTCTTCTTTTAATCAGTGTTCGCCTACGGTTATTTTTATAATATAAATATAAATAAACGTTCGAAAATACGTTCACAGACGCAAAACTTGCTCTAGAAGGTAAGAGAAGTATCAGTATTTATGGATGGTGGCCGATGATACGGTCCCTTAGTACATGTTCCATAAATAGGTATAGACATAAATTTCGAGCGCGGATTGGCTTACATAGTTATGAGAGGCATTTTGTCATATATATACATACGGATGTAAATTGGCTACAAAATTTTCAATAAAATAACAAGGCGTAAAATTTATTCTACGTAAATATTAACACGCAAAGATAGCGTGCCGCATATTTTCCCGTTTCAAGATTGTTTTCCCTGAAATCGCATGACGAAAATCGCACGACTTTCCTATTCTGAAAAAAAAAGGTATAGCGTCAACGGTGCGGCATTTATGTACGTGGTTTGTAAGGCCAATACAGGAGCGCCACGACCGCATATTTGACAAGTTAATGAAGCCTGGCGATGATGGAGATAAAACAGTGCAGTGTTTACATTATTTTCTGTCATATCCTAATTTTTCATAACACATAAAATTACATATACGACAAGGTTGTCGTTACTTTTAATATGTTTGTTCAGCGGATGCGTCCGCTAGCGAAAATCTCAATTTTTTAATCAAAGTGAAAATTGAAAAATTCAACACCACAGGTGGGATTTGAACCCACGACCTCTGGAATCCGTCCATTGCTCTACCAATTGAATCCCACCTATGGTGTTGAATTTTTCAATTTTCACTTTGATTAAAAAATTAAGGTTGTCGTTGCCAAACTAACCTAACCTCCTTTGTAGCATTGGAAGTTGGGTCGACAAAAATGATATTAAAAATAAAGCACGGAATCACTTCCTTTTTCAACTCATAAAAGGACTAACATCTGCGACGAACATTTTCACTTTTTGCTGCAATCGTGTACCTCTCACTCCGCGCTAATTATCCACAATAATTTACACCAAAACACGTTTTAAGATATCAACAAAGAAATAAGGTTAATTCACGTCGTAAAGATTTCTCTGTGCAAAAAAATTACAAAGGCGGTATAGGTACAAGTAGCCCGCAATGAGTTACCTCATTAGCTCAATATCAACACGTCTTGTGCCTTTAATAGATATATAATCATGCATATTATTTAAATTGCTTGACAAATTACATGTCGGTACGCAGTTCAAGTCGCTCAGTTGTTGGTTACATCGGGACTCGCGTTTCTTGCTGGTTGGTCGGTAATGCAGTCATGTTTATAGAGCGGATGCAACTGTTTTACGAAGGGCAAGACTCTAAAACGCTGGTAAACATGTCAAAGCAGAAACTTAGGAGGTAACTCTGTATTAAGGCGCTATCGCTACAACGAGAAATTTAGAAACTTTGAAACGCTGTTCTGCCCAGACGAGGAAACAATAGGATGATTTTCAGATATCTCTGATTCTTGACTATATGCTTATGGTACTGACAATAGCCGAAATATGATTGCTTAAAATTTTCTCGATAGAAAAGAAATCCAAAGTTGAGTCCATATTTGCCTTTTTTTACTCAGCCTACTAAAACAAAGCATTATTAAAAGACACGATTATTCGATAATTTGATGGTATTATACCTCATCTATACATTGACAGGAGAAAATTTAATAAACCTGCACACAGTCGGATATTTATCGAGATAAGCCATTCCCGGAGAGGGTTGCATTCCGTTTTGTCGTGAACGAAAAATATACGCTCGTCTCTTTCAATCAATATATCGCCTTAATATAAGTCTATAGGATAGGAACTGTGAAGAAATGTCGGCCACCCCATCGAAAAGTTACACTAAGTAGTAGGTATTTTGGAAACAAATTATTATATGCCTGCTAAAATAATATTGTTCCTTCCACGCAATGCGGGTTTAATGAATAAACCACACACATAGCAAAACACTTGGCCTAATAGTGCATTTGATTTTCTGCAGAAAGTTCAAGGGATCCGTATCCCGACGACCGGCCACTCTGTATTATGATAAATTACCCATGCTATTTAGGCGTATATATGGTTATAAAAATAGGTAAGTACCCATCTTGAATTTAATTTAGCGAGAGTAATTTATGTAGAAATACATTATTATATATAATGCCCATGTTTGGTCATATTGACACTAAATGTAACTGGAGTGCGATCGACACAGCGAAAGCGATCGAGTACCCGCGTGGACTAGCACATAGGTACGACTTTTATACAGGATTTATTAAGGCGCGGGAGTGGGCAAACTCTCTCCATTCTCCATACAAACTTTGTGCAAGTTTTTCTTCGCTTGTGTTTGCATTATACTTATGATTTTTGGTCAGTATGCTTATTTTTCTGTTAGCCAGAATCTGGAGTTTTATTTCTTTTTTTTCAATTTTCAATTTTTTTTTAATTTTTGATATTTTTTCCTGACATTCTTCTTATATACAAGCCAAAAAAAAATTAATTTGGGAGTGCCAAAACCGACGAATAAAACTTGCACAGAGTTTGTATGGAGAAGGCCTCTTCCCAAGCTATAGCACAGGACTTATACTACACCATAGCCTCGGGACCACGCAACACCTTGAGAACTCAATAAACCCTTTATAAAATTTCGTTTTAGTTCGTCCATCATCCTCTATCTTTCATCAACACCACACCACCCTCACAGTACATCATTTTTAGCTCGAGCAGGTTCTGTAGAAATTGTGATTATTATGAACCTCCAGCAAACAGCACTATAAACATCCCCCCACAATCCATAGCTCTCAGACAAGGAGTTGCCAATTAGCATCGCTGAGGAAAATGCGCCGTCGGGTAAAATTGCGTGTTCGTGAACACCTCACGTGCCGAGTGGAAAGCACTGTCCAGCCAAGTGACTCGCTTAAATATGGCATCTATCTATCATTCTACGCATATTTATCCCCTCCAGGAAATGAATTTCGGAAAATGATATTCATTTTGTTGTATTTATACAGAGATACGAAGTTTCAAAACTCACACTTCATAAAAGATTTGCTCCCCCTACGTACTTTGAACCCCCTTTTCACCCCTTTAAAAAAGAAATTTCGAAAAACGCTGATGAAAAAAGTGGATAAAGTTCTAAGGCAAATCATAATGAATTACGACGTAATTAAGAAACAGCTAAGTAAACTTGTGACAACCCTTAATAGTAATTTAGATATGATAATCTATTGATTTGTATGTAAATGTACTGGTTGGTTGCGCACGTCTTAGTTCGAGAGATATACGTAAGTTTTTTCATGTCATAACATTGACACATCTAATTTTTATTTTTTTATTTTAATATATTTATAAAAATAACATTATATTACATCGTACATTAATTACATAGTACGGGGGTCGAAGTTGCACCACGTCCGTAGAGAGTGCCCACCGCTAACCTACACGTGACCCCTGGGTGGTGCTAAAAGTACAACAAAAAATTGGCAACCGAGTACATCGCCCCACAAAACTGTGATAACAGTTTGGCTGTGGGATCGGCAGTCTCTTATTAACAGATTAGTTTTTACTTAGTTATTATAATATAATATAATGTGTAATAGCCAGTTCGAGAGCCTTGTTGGGCATATCCAAGTTACTTTATTTGAAATCTAGGTTTCAGTAAAATACTTTTCAAGTATAAAGTTCGAAAAAAGAAATCCGTATCTTCGTGCATAATAAAATGGCCACTGACATATTATCAACTGTGGGTATATGTGTTTTCGGGATGTATTTTGACTAGTTCATAGCCTTTGCCCTGCTCTACGTTGGGGTTAGATCCTTTAAACATGCATAATATTCTGGCAGATAGTCCTTACTACTATAAATTGATCTTGGCCTCCGAAATTAGGGCGAGTCACCTATACCGAATCCTTTGCCAATTATTGGCATAAATCTTAAACTTAGAGGTTTAAATTAACGCTTGACGACGAGAGTACTTTGTGGTGTGTCTCTCAGACTATACTCAATTAAACAAAAACTATTGAGCACCGGCGATTTCTAACCGCTTTTGCTTGCGATAAGGAACTGGTATGTTTTGAGGTGTATATTAATGTATTATCATTAGTTACTATACGTACTTCCAGTGTCTTAACTATGTTAATAATATAATATTCGTATCAACATGCCTGTATTTTCCGGGACAAAGAATTAGTTTTCTTTAAAGTTTTGTTACATAGATAGGTAAATAGTGCACTCTGATCCCTCATAATTGCACCCATAAAGACCTTGTAGACGCAACTCCCCAGGCAGTGGAACTGGCAAGGCATATTTTTAGAATAGTATAATTTGGACTCTCCTTCACACGAATAAGAAGAACGTAAATAGTATTCATTTCGAGGCAATTGCTTTAGGTTTTGAAGTAACAAGTAACCTGAGAGAATTCGAATTGGATACAATGTCTACTAGGAGTGGCGCGTTCATTTTAAAATTCTTTTTACTCTACCACCTACAGCGTTTATCCTTTAGGTACTAGCAAGTGTATGTGTCTCCTTAAGGTACGAGTGAGCATTTTCTGGGTGAGCTCGCTTCACCGTCGGCTTCATCTTTGCCCCCTGGGCTACATGCTGTCAAAGAGCAATCCCATTTTTAATTAAAAAAATAGAGAAAGTCCGAGAGGGAAGATAATGAAATCGCTTATGCGACTATGATGGTATACATGGTTAAGTGACTCAGGTAAGATTTTACTCAAATTATGTGTCGCATCAGGTAACGATTCTCAAATTAGGGCATTATTTCTGTGACACCTTAAGCGACATAAAAGTCATCAGATCGACGTGAAACCCGGCTGAAACGACGCAGAAAAAAAGGCTGATTACAACGGTATATATAACTCGATTTTGATCAAAATGTTGCTTAAAGGGTTATTCCTTTCCTGCGTCGATATATTTCTGACTTAAACGTGAACATGATAACTAGTCGGGATGCAGTGTATTGTAATATTTGTAATCTAATGTAGATTACGCGAAAGAAGTGAAATCAATAAGTAGGTACCTTAGTAGCAAATAAGTAATTACCAGTTCGTTTATGCATCTAAGATAAGTACTTAATGCTCCAGAGGTCGGGGCTTTATCTCGTATTAGCGCAACAGCGATCACATAAACTTGAACCAATCGGCACATTTAAATACCGCAAATAATCTATCCATTTGCATTTTATTGCCAATCAATCGGCATTGTCCAATGTAAGTAGGCGTTTAATCCATTAAGTGCTACTATTGTTAGTTTTTACAGAAGCTCCAGTGAATCATTGTCCATAACCATTGTAGCAATTGTATTAATAACACTCGTTAGACGGCCGTCCATATCGAAAAACATTAATCTCGATACTTGAATCCATTTCATCATCA
This sequence comes from Cenopis cana, assembly GCA_951800055.1. NCBI lineage: Eukaryota > Metazoa > Arthropoda > Insecta > Lepidoptera > Tortricidae > Cenopis > Cenopis cana. Next base: position 14,001,940 of record OX637484.1, read on the forward strand.
AACTTTCTCATCCATAACGACGTATCTGATGAAATTCCTGGTCAATTTTCAACAGTATTATTTTTGAAGTAAGGTTGAAAATGAAGTAAGATGTTGATAATTTCAAGAATGTAAATGAGTATCCGATTGGCACCTGCAAGTCTGGCAGAGAAATGACGTCACGTGGAAGTAATGTAAGCCAAATTATGCCGCCAATTAGGGACTCGATTTAGCATAAACGTTTTTGCTACGACCGGGTTTGGTGATGTAATTAATATGGTTAATCAAACATGAATAACTTGTGAAACTAAGTAGATATTTAACATATTAACGATTTACTTAAACGTGGGCGAGATACCTGACTAGAATTATTAAATAACTAAATCTGGGTCTGGAACGCTAAAAATTATTGCATACGATTTTTCAAATGAGTGAAAACCTGTCGAAGCAGTTTTGAAAGCAGTATCAAATTTTGCATAAATGCAAAATGTGATCTGTCATCAGCCTACAATCTTTCTATTTAAGGAGTCTGGCGCTAAATATGGTGAGTGTGAAACAAATTGATTTAAACGTAAAATGTTATACACATGTTATCCATTTATCAGTGGAATTATTTAGGTTAAGATTAATAATAAAAATTAGTAAACATCGATGGAAACTTTTTAGTATGAATTTAAATTCTTAAATCTGTTTCACATAAAAAATAGATATGATGTGTATAACATCAAAACTTCCTTACAGTTTTTATAACACAATACCTGCCTCGACGAGGTATTTGACTGTATGTATAACTGAACATATGTGTACCTGGGACAAACGGTCCAGTTGGGGAGGTCCAACTTCGAGAAGGAGATCAATCGTCGAATCCGTCTTGGCTGGGCGGCGTTTGGAAGACTACGCAATATCTTCTCGTCCAATATCCCGCAGTGTCTCAAGACGAAAGTCTTCGACCAGTGTGTGTTGCTAGTGATGACCGACGGCTCTGAAACGTGGTCGCTCACTATGGGCTTCATAAAGAGGCTCAAAGTCAATCAGAGAGCATTGGAGAGGGCTATACTTGGAGTTACTCTGCGAGATGAATCAGAAATGATGAAATCCGCAGAAGAACCAAAGTGACTGACATAGCCCGAAGAATTGCCAAACTTAAGTGGCCTCATTGCCCGGAGGACCGATGGCTGGTGGGGCCAGCGAGTTCTCGAGTGATGACCACTTATGACGACGCAGCGTTGGAAGGCCCCCCACGAGGTGGGCTGATGACCTAGTTAAGGTCGCGGGGATCCGCTGGATGCGGGCAGCCCATGACCGATCGTTGTGGCGCTCTCTGCAGGCCTTTGTCCAGCAGTGGACGTCGTTAGGCTGATTATGATGATGATAACTGAACAGCGATTAGCCTTAGTCTCACCTGATGGGAAGCGACGACAAGGCCTAAGTTGTAGCTCACTGGTTCAGTAAACCCTTGTCTTAGATTATAATTGACCGGAAATACAGAAGACGGGAACAAGTTCCATTCCTTTGCTGTTCGAATTAAAAAAGGGGAAGCAATTCGATTCGTGTGAATAAACGGAAGATTAACAACATAAGGATGAAACCGCTCCCCTCCTCTGGGCGTTTATTCGGTTTTGACAACACCAATTGATAGTACAGATATTATAAGTTTATGACTCCTATAAAAAAGTTTGTATTTAGTATCAACCCGAATACACTTGTACACTGTACTTAATTCGACCAATCAGAAAACAAGATTCATTTCTTAAAACATTAAGTTTTAGTAGTACTAGTTCACAGTAAAAAAAATAGTTAAAAAGTTACTAAATCGATTGAGTAATGTTTTGAATGAAGCGCTCAATGGAAGGTCGGTAGCAATAGTAGCATTAACCGCGGTGTCTTTGTTTTTTATGTATCAAAGCAGTCATACGATAGATTTCTCTTAACTTTGATCCAATTCTAAGCTGACAAACATCATGTTTACACATATAACACGTTCTCTAATCAAATAAGTCTAGGCGGGGTCGAATTGATACGAACATGTTTTATGATCGCGTTGCGCACAAAGCTATATAAATCGTGTTCTCGTTCGTGAATTATTCAACTCTGCGCATGACATATTACTTGTTTGTAATTGGTGGATGAGATTTATATAACACCGTATTAGAACTACGTTAGGCTAACGGAAAGATTTTATTTGTAAAATCACGTAAAATAAATAAAACGTTTCCAATAGGGTATTAAACTAAGGTAAAAATAAATTATTACTTGACTTATAAAAGATCTAACGAAAATACTCGAAAAACATCAATTATTAATTTATTTTAGCTAATTGAAAGATTTTATAAGCATACAGATTTAAAAAGGACGCTGATTTGAACAAACCTACTCACACTGTCTTAGTGACGTCACTAAGACAGTATTTCCCTACAAACTTCATATTAACAAATCGTTTTTGACATTTAATAAAAAGTTGCTGATTTATAGGTTTAATACCGTATTCTATTCTAGGCATTAAAAATTTATCGTTAACTTTTTTATTTATTTAGCCACGTTGAGTTTTTCTTACTCGAAATAATGAAACCTCTTGTTTAAAAAATATAAATATTGAAAAAAAGTAAAGGCCTTATTAAGTGAAAAATGACATTATACCTAATACATGTTAAGTGTACAAGAAGCGAAGAGCCTTTAGGCTTTAACCTATATCATTTTAAGATAAATCACATCACCTATCGCCTATAACGACATTCCTAATTTATAATGCTTAAGTACGTGGTAATTTATAAGGGGTCATGTACCTATTTACGAGTAATTCACTTGGATTTCTTAATGGCTGCTTAAAACCACCTTTAAATGTTACCAGCAAATTACTAAATACTAAATTGCCTTGCAAAGCCTTTTGCTGCGGTTTTCCAAGTGTTGAGCACGTATACTATTGACACACGATACGACGCATCTTCTTAAGTATTATAGACGTATATTGCTCTTTAGCGATAAGACCGCCTATTGTTAACCTCTAGTTTTAAATCTACGTACTCTAATAGTTTTATTATTTGAGGTGTGCAATAAAGAGTGTATTGCATTGCAATGTAGGTACCTAATTACCTATATGTATAAAGCATTTTTTAGTAAGTAAATACCCATTTTTTATATTAACTTATGTTACTAGTAATATATAGTTTACCATTTGAGAATTACGATTAATAACGGAATAATTACCATGTATATTTGTATATGTGAGTTTCCGATATTTCGGCACTGTTGCAAGCGCCATTATCACGGACATACATACATTATACATGGCAAATATCCCGTTATTAATCGTAATTCTAATGTAAATGACCATGTGAGCTTAAAATCTTATATCATCATTTCAGAATCAAATCAAATATACGGGTAGGGCAAGCTCTCTCCATACAAACTTTGTGCAGGATTTTCTTCGTTTGTGTTTGCAATTGCATAGTTATGATTTTTGGTCAGTATGCTTATTTTTCTGATAGCTATTTCCTGATGTAATTTTTTTTATTTTTTGAAATATTTGAAAATTTCCAAATCACTTTCTTTGCATATCTAATATTTACAACCAAAAAAAAATTATATTCGTTACTGCCAAAATCTACGAATAAAACGTGCACAGAGTTTGTATGGAGAATGCCTTGCCCACCCCTGCGACTTAAGGATATAAAAAAAGACTAAATACTCGTTATTGCCAATGAAACTCGAGATTCATAGTGGCAGTGGCTTAGTTGGCAGTTAATTAGTTGGGATTCGATAAAATTAGATATCACATAAATACCAATTCCTTAAGGCGCTACACTGAGAAATTTGGAGACTTTGAAACGCTGTCCTGCCCATACTAGCAAACAGTAGGGGCTGATTTTTAGATATATGATTCTTGACTATATGATTGTGGTACTGACAATAGCGAAACATGATTGCTTAAAATTTTCTCGATAGAAAATCCAAAGTCGAGTCTATATTTTCCTTTTTTTCCTCAGCCTACTAAAATAACGCATTATTAAAAGACACGATTAAGTTAATATGATGGTATTTTACCTCATCTAGGTCAAATCAAGAGGAAATTTCATAAACCTGCACACAGTCAGATATTTAACGAGATTTGTCTAAAAAGCCATTCTCGGAGAGGGTTGCATCCCGTTTTCACACACCCTTTGTGTTTCGTGAGCGAAAAACAAAGGGTGTCTCTTTCAATCGATATATCGCCTTAACGTGGACATACTTCGTCTAACAACACAAGTATTTATTTATGAACCATTTGTGAGATTACGTCACTGGTGACGTCACAATTCAGCCATTCTGTCTGAGAATGCAAAATGATAAATTGATTCGTGCCCTTCAATAAATATCTACCACAGTAAATATATTAGCGAAAGCAGTATCTCAACTAGTCTCTTATAAGACCTTTTTTAGATTTGGGTCAAGAATCAAAGTTTTTACAGCGTTTTTCTTGATTATCGTGTTATTAACAATACCAATTAAATCGTCCATTTAACACGTTCACTGTGCTTAACTCCGCGTACTTTCACCGAGTACTATAAGAGGTCTATACGTCTTCACTGTAAGGCGACTTCCTGACTTGGCGGGGCGGGATCGATATGTGACATTTTCTTCTTTGACATAAACTTACTAACGTCGCAAAGATTCTCACTTGACATAATGCTATCAGTATTACGTTTGCGCAGTAGTAATATCATGCGCAGAAGCGGAGTAGTACCGCCCTCACATCGTCCCGCTACCGCGCATCCCGCGCCAGTCAGGAAGCACTCATTTAAATGTAGGGGCGCAGTAAAAAATGGCAATGAGTCGACTGACAGCTGACACTGACATTTGACACTTTTCTCATATCGTACTGCCTCCGCACCGACAAATCAGGAAGTCGCCTAAGATTATTCCGGTGCGATTGGGGGCCTATCGATCTCTATAGGAACTAGATACTTCAAATGCGTTTTTTTGCGAAATTCACAAATTTTCAAATGTATCCTATTTCACAGTGTTGTTAAAGAACCAATTTATGTTGTTTTGGCTTCACCCGAAGTTCTGATGTCAGAATGACGAAATATTACAGAAAATAATTAGGAGGCATTTAGATCTCTTACAGCACCGAATTCTAGGTACCCTTTTAGCGACAGCTAGTGATGTCCCTAATAAAAGTTATCGATAAAACATTTTTATTTATTTCACTGGAATTTTTACATTTAGCGAGTTTTTAGTAGTAATTTTTTTGAAAAATGAGACGATATTTTGGTACAGATGTCTTTTTTCTGCTTAACTTGAATTTAGTGACTATTAATACGTGAGTTTTAACCGATTAGTAGAATATAGTTCTTCTGCATAGTTAGTTTTTTGTGTCAATTGAAGTATTCTCCTCTTCATTTTGTTTTCACATACCTTGATTTACTTCCACATTCGATACTTATCATTACATCCATTCACTCACCAACTGCAATACTATACACAATCGACACTAATAATAGTTCGTTCACTTATAAACTGAAATAAAAGACCTATACAATACACGCGTTTTACTTTTCGTTATTGATCAACTGCAATACCTTACGCACATTATCCATCGACGCGTGCGCATCACTGGGTTAAGTGTCAACTATCGTAAACACAATCAAGTGCGGGAGGGGGCCGATATGCCCAGGCCATCTATCGGGAGTCCATAGACCTCCTATTCGCACTGAACGCTCGTTTATTTATCAGGATGTGATGAGAGTTCTAAAGACCTCTTACATGTTTTTAGGCTCTCAATAGTTCTACGTTCTAATACAAATTGGACCATATATTTGGCTCCTTCATACGTATGACGGAACGGGGACACTAATCCATAACAAAAAGTATCAGTTTAAACGGTACTGAGTAAAGACACGGACTTCCTTGTTTACAAAAAACCCTAAAAAGTAAACCAATATCGATTCTGAGTTTTGCTTGACCAAAATTCACGCGATTTGTCCTTTGCGTACCGTTGACGTCAGAAACGAGCGTTTCAAAGCCCAGCAGCTAGCGTGTTAGGGTATTTAAATGACGGCTTGGGCAGTAAATCATTACGATATAACCTACCGTGCTAGTTGGGCAGTTTTACGTATACCGAGCGACCCGTCCTGCAAGGAATGTATAAGTATAAGTTTATTGTAGGAACGCATACCTATCTGTGTGCGTGTATGCGACAAATCGGATGTTAGTACGGAGTTGATTTACTGCTTTAATCTATATGTTTTGTGTCTATGACTTAAATAAGGTCGGTGTCGCGGTATTAAATAAACGTTATTTGCTTTATTAGGGAATGGTTTATTGACTCGTTAATAATATTCGATTAAAGTTCAAGCGCGAGTTATTGTTAACAATACATTGGATTAATGGTCAGTTAATTAAAATACAGGCGTGTTGTTTGCGTGTTCCATGGATTTACACTTAAAGTTTCTTAGCTTCTAGTGTAGTGAGTAAAGTCCAAAAAAATTTTTGGAGAAAAAAAAATGCCTATCTTTATCCCGTAAGTGACGGTCACTGGAACTTTATTTTCTTTGGGATAACCCGCTCCCGATGTAGTTAGCATCAAATCTAATAATGAAAATGTGTAATTCATTCATTCTAAGCATGTACAGTAGAATCCGCTTATAACGACTCCGCATGTAACATTTGACTGCTTTTAACGACTGCTAAATCACCTGACGTTAGGATTCATACCAAACATTTTCAAAAAAAAACAATCCGTTTTGTGCGACTTTCTGTTCGTGCGACGTAATATCGCCGGTCGCTGTATCTGGATTCTACTGTAGTTTAATTCCTCAACAATCACATCTCGATAGATGGTGCAGTACAACCTAAGTTAACACGGTTTAGTTTACTTGAAAAATCCTTTTTGTAGTCTTTTTGTTTATTTGATAATTCGCTGAGAGACCATTTAAAAAGTTTAAGTAAACTGACTTAAATTTTTAGAACACTTTGTGTTTCACTGTGATTACCTATACCTGTACAGTTATTATATTATAACGGATTACGGATTTCGCCGTAAACAGTTATTAAACACCATAGCCCACCGAAGTAACCAGCTATAGGTGAAGCCAGTTTAATCGTTTAAAATAACACCAATTATTGTACTATAAATTGTCTCTAATAAGTGTTGAGAGCTCCTATAAACTAAGAAGACATATCGCAAAAGGGTAAGGCCGGGGCTTACGACCTTTCGAAATTGGCTTGTACGAGGAAATGGAAATGTAGATTAATACCACCTTACTGTATTTCCTTACGCACTTCCTGAAACTCTTAATGTGTTTCGTATCACATTATCCTTTTAACGATCATGAGTAATTAATATGTTATTTATTACCTAATAATAAACGTAAAATGTAATTATAGTTTGCAAATTCTTGCTTGAATTTAGTATGGGATGGCGCATCGTTACTGACAATTTCTCAACATAATTTGAGACGTCAGTGCCGTTATAGAAGCCTGAGTCTTCTAGGTAGATGTCGCCGGCGCCACCTGGCCTCTATTTCACCAACTTGAAAATTGTCATCTGACAATGTCAATTCCAAGTACACTACTGAGTCATCACGTAAAGATGGTCGCTGGATAGCATCGATACTAACCGGCCCGGCAATGTAAACCGAATTGTCATTGCAAGGTGACAATTGTTAAGTTGGTAAAATAGGGGCCTGGCGCTGTACGACTCCATAAAGCGTTGTAGGAGGGAACCGTTGAGGAATTTGGGGGCCGAGCCCAATTGCTCCCATATAGGTCTCAGTGGCTAGAGCTACTGGCCACGAATGCCAGAAGGTCGCAAGTTCAAATCCTGCTCGGAAACTAAATTTTTCAAGTTTTTCCTTTATCTAGAAATTCGTTGCTTAGGTTCTCTTCTTACTCGTCAAAATCTCACAACTGAAACTGCGGGTTACCACTAAGTCGCTTTAAGGCCGGGTATTACCACTTTTGAGTTTCTAAAAACCATCTGAGACATTGAATATATAGTGTCTTAAAATCTAAAAAAAAAATATGTGTTACATAAGGATCTTCTCTAGTCAAACTCGCAGACAGTTACATGACCTGATGAATTGCACTCGATAGAAAAATAATCGCGAATTTACCCCTTTTTGGAACGTATTTTCAATACTACGGCTATATTACTGATATTTAACATTTAATTTTTGTACTCAATTAAAGATCCTAAATAGTTATAGATAAATTCGCAGGGTTTGCTTTGATAAAATGATTGGCTTAATGACTATAGCTAAATATTTACGAAACTGAGCGCAGAGCTTGCGTAGAGAGCGGGATGGTTAATTGTAAACTCAGGCGTGTTAGAGCGGGACATTTGCGTTGGGGATACCTCCCCTTAACGATGATTAACGCTATCTGCCTACATTTTTTTGGTTCTAGCTCCTCAGAACTCTGAATGCGCTGTGGTGAAAGCGAGGAATCTGTTTTTGACTTTTACGCTAAAAAAACAAAGCAAATCCTTAAACGGTTACCTATCCTTGAAACTATGAGCTTCATATGATATTCAGGTATAGGTATCATTGAATTATACTGTATCGACTCTATAAATCAAATGTCAAGACAAAGACATCCTTAATACATAGCAAATGCGTTCTAAATCAACTTAAGTGATTTACTATGATTGCTTTTTATTGTGCACTTGTAATTGGTGTTTGTTCAACAATGATTGTACGGTTAGCTCCAAGAATATGTATGCAGATTATTATAGAACATTTATTTCAAGCCATTCAAGAGTGTTAAAAAATTGGTCAATACGTTCTGTACGGAAATTCATAACGAAGTGTACCTACCTTTTGATTTGCTTTTGAGTGTAGTCTCTGTACCGCAACCTTGCGGAGTTTCAGCGCCGTGCTTCTCTTATTTTCTTCAAATATCTGTAAACATGTAAATTAGACGTTACCTACCTGTTAGTGAATATTTATTTACTAAAAATTAAAAACAAGAAAAAGATAAAAAATAAAATAAAAATGTATGAATAAAAAGGTACGGTCGGATGCCCCGATATTTGGCCGCATTGCCACGCTGGATAGCAATGCTGATCCGGTGATATGGACAGTATTTTTTAGCGTGTGGAAATCAGGTACATATTGTTAAACTTATATTTGATAAAATCACGATTACAACTTTGCCGGAAACACAACATCATCCACAGGTAAAAATAAATAAACTTGTTCAAAATGATAAGGAACTACAGAATGTATTGTTTAATTTTCTTAATGCTCAAATGTCTCGGTGACTTAGGTAACTGAGTGAATTTCACCAAACGGGCATTTTTGTCTAATTCCCATGGAATTTTGAAATACCAATAATACAGAGAAAATTGTATGCTGATAATTTGATAAAAAAATTAATAAACACAAATTTTCTTACGGGGTACTTATATTTATAAAATTACGGGAGTTAACACAATTTGAAAATTTGACCTGGGCACGGGAATTTATCAGTCCATGGGAATTGCCTTTTCTTAGAAAAAATTGTATTAAAATTATTATTTACCATCTAATTTATCAAGAACTATAAAGTTCAATTGTATCGAAGTTATTTCGCCTAATTTTACCAATCATGGGTTCAAGTTTCAACCGAGGAAATTTATATAAACCAAAAATCTATATTTTAAGTTAAATTTCTCTTTATACAATCACATAGCAACTTCTTTGCAGAAAATCATACACGTATTAATATTTAAAACTATCACTAAATGCAGATGCACATATAGACGCTCGCAACTCCAAAAGAGCCACGGGCGCGTTGCTGACCTTTTATAAAATTTGAGCTGTCCGCTTACTTGTTTGCCACCGTCGTTGTATATAAAACGCGTATGTATCGATATATACCTACATGATTTTATGTACATAATGTTCATTGACTTTGTTTATTGACTCTTTTCAAATATTTAAGAAGCTAAGTGTAATTGTAGCAGTTGGCCTGTTTTTTTAAATAAACGCATAAACTGTAACTCTAATCGATATATTTAGTACAAATTATATTTATTTATGCATTTCATCCATAATTATGGTTATAAAATGCGGTTTATTAACAAAATAAGTGACCCTTCCCAATTCCCGTGCCCCAAAATCAGCTGTTTTGGGTAAACAAGCTATGGAAATTAGGACACGGGAATTGGAAATCGATATAAAAAAATCATAAAAAATTCAAATCGCATGTTAATAATATTTTAAGTTATCGTTTATATAGAGACACCAAAGTGCTTTATAATTCATACATATGTTAATGATTAGTTATGTAAGAATTTGAATTTCTAAGGGCCACCGAAATTGCAAGCAAAAGCAAAAAAATTGTCGCCCACCCAGAAACCGAAGTACTTAGGTGGTTTACTCGAACTTAATGCGGTTTGCTATATATATATATATATATATATTTATATATAATAGCTGACATTTGAGAGCACATGTGAAGCAGGACGCGAAGCTGATCAGTTGCGAACGATAGCTGGCAGGCACCTTTGAATTTTGCCGACAAAATTGGACTCTCGCGCTCGGACGAATTTTAAATATCAATCACAAGTTATTTATCACAGTGAAGTGAATAGTGTTTGTGCTCAGTGATAGTAAATATAATCGAGTTAAAGTTTTTGACACGTAATCAGTGATTCTAATGTACAGTTTTTGATAGGAATTTTTGATTGATTCAAAAGTCGATGCCGGACAGGGCACGGAGTCTTAATTTGACCGTTTAAGTATTTTTTAATGTATTTTAAAAACAAATTAGTCCGTGAATTTGAGTGGACCTCAACGTGGAAACATGTATTCTTTATGAAATAAAAAAAATGGTACGTATTATCTCATGCTACCATACGATTTTCAGCTCGGACACAAAAAAAAACGAGTATAGAAAATGACCCAACTATACATTTATTAATTTGTTTGACTTACGAATTACGAATATGTACATTGATTACACAGAATGACCGAAATAATAGCTAACTCTGCACATGGCTAACTATGTCCAACAATATCAAATTATTCAATTATATAATTTGACACGAGATCTAATCGAAACCGACAATTAAGCCTATAGCCACGATCTCGACACAATAAACCATTAATTGAGCTGAAATGATTTATGAGGTGACCAGTCAAAATATACACGACATGCGAGACCAGATCTTATATGTAGGTACCTAACGAATACATTTCAACGAGCGTTTACCCTTAGGTACTATTTGGTATGGTAAGGTTACCATCCTGGTTAGTTGCGTTGAAGGAAAGAAGAACAGACAGAAGGGTCTAGGACCTAGACTCTAGGTGTTAAGACGTTGCCCGTGATCACACAGGCATCATTGGCCTTAACTTAGGAGGCAAATCCTAAGCAGTGTTTTAGAGAGTGGTAATAAAGAACAGTATTAGGTACTTACTCCTGGGAACTTATTTTAAAATCAAACTTAACGCCTTCTTGAACTTGAATTCGTACGAACTTGAACGTATTTTAGCGTTGTCGGCACTTCGCGACGTACCATACGCTACACTAGAAAACCTGACTGTTGCAGAATTGATTGGCAACTTGGAAAAAGGGAACGAACGCGATTTAAAACTTCAATCATACCCACTAGATCAACTAGAAGTCACACTTGAGTTTGAAATAGGTGTTTAGGTACATTGTAAAACTTGTTTATATTTAATGTAAGTATTAAATGAAACTCGCTTGCACAGATATTTTAAATAGCAATAATTCTCACGTTAGATAACGTCTCTGAGCTAAAGATTACGTCTCAAGAAGAAATTGTATAAAGGACCAATCAAGTAAAAACTGTGAATTCTATAAAATCCTTTCAAACACAGGTATCAACATAAAATGGCTGCTTTTAAGCTCTTTGTACTTGAAAATGTAAAATTAAACGGGAACATCATGAGTACCCGTGCGTAGGACGGATACATGGATTCAATTATTACTGGAACAAACCGAAATACTCGAATTTATTAGAAAGGAAGTGCAAATAAATTATTCAAAAATAAATAAATAACAAAAAAATATTATTATAAAATAAATTATCTGGTTTTCTGAAGATCTTTATCCATCCATACGAACTACGTAGGTCTAAAGTTGATTGAACGTATTTTACTGTTTGTTAATTAACGCAATAAGTCGGAGGGGGGGGATGCCTTTGATCCTATATTGATTATTGGATAGATTAGATTCTATTTTATATTTGTATTTTATATCAATACTTGTAATATTTAAGGTTAGGTTAGTCGCTATGTTTAATAAATGATTTCGTAAGTATATATAATGTTCTTACTCAATAAAATCCCTAATATGGTTTTTTATCAACTTACTATGTACAGAAATCTCAGTAGGCTGGCATTTTGTGCTTCTTGGACTACATTTTTTGGGGTTAAATTAAGTATCTGCATGGTTCGTCGCTTTTAATTTAATCAACATCATCAACAAACTTTCACAGAACGGCGTCGAAATAGACATGAAATAGTGAAATGAACCTTTTAAAAAACAGGCGTGTTAAACTAATATCGACTAAATACTGCGTATGTGCAAAATGCTAAGGGGTAAGGTAAGGCGACGGCAAAATATTATAAATTGAATACCCATTCCATACATTTTACATCTTGAGCATACACTCGAGCTTTTGTTTCAAGTTTATGTAACCAAATTAGAATGCAGCCCGAGTACGGAACCCCAGGGCCCTCGACGGGCCCCTAATTTGCTGGCTTTAACGGACCGTTAATTGTTTAAACAATTTTAAAAGCACTTACCTTTATTTACCTACTTGATTTGTTACGTATTTGAAAATATAGAGAATTATATATAGTTGTAGTAGTTCTAGCAATAGCGATTTGTCCACTGTTGTATGTTTGGATTTGGATTGTCGCAAGACTCCAATTTGGCTGATATAAGCAAACTTTTAGAAGCAAAAAAACTCGAGACCTAAGTAAAAATAACTAACTACCCTAACTAAGTAACCCTAAAAAAATTACGTTTTTGAATTACTACCTAATTCGGATTTAGAAAAAAATACTTTTAGTTTATAGGTAACCTAGTACTAGTGAATAATATAAACGACCTCAATTCAAAAGTATTTATGCTACCACTTTGTAAATCACACCATTTCCAACTTTCTCTATTGTTACGAAACCGTAAATATATGTATTAACAGTATCAGATCCAACATATGAACATCAATGGACCACCCCACACTAGCTACCGATTCAAGAAATAAAGTAACAATTTCATTACAAAACAAAGCTACACATTTTCTATGATTGAAAACGCGTGGGTTGCTATCCTTAATCAATTACTTAAAACACAGAAATATAAACCTTATTACAAATCTTCAAAGTCTAAACTAAACAGTCTTTGAATGAACGTAATCAGCGCATTCTAAACTGGGCTTTATCCGCTGAGTTCAAAGTTGATTTTCTGTTGTAGCCGTTTGTTAAGGGGGATTATTAACGATATCAATGTGAGAACAGGTGCGGTGGGATTTGCTCTATGTAATTGCTCACAAGAAGACGGCTTGATAGCAGAAGCGACACATGTGATATATTACGCGGCGTCTGTGACACAATATATGTAGCTTATATGGATAGATTTATGTCTGTTGGAGTTAGGATCGCGTGCCAGGTAACTTTGCTATTTCATTGATACTCATAACTTTGAGTCATAGGCACTTGAAAAAACAAAAGTTGTCCATCCTGTGGTCAATAATTAACGGCTTATGTGCATGTAAGTTATGCTTTTATGGATTTAGCCAGAGCAGACATTGTTTATGCGAGTTATTAGACCAATCCAAAATTAAGCTTTTAACTTTTGATATGTCCACAGGAAAGACGCGAACCTAAATATACACACTTTCCTGAATTTAGCATCATTAGAGCGGGACGCAGCAATATGTTAGAGCGAGAAGCTTCTACCCAACTCCCCTATTTATGATATGATGCCAAATCCAGGAATATAATAAGCTGTTTAGCGAGCGAGTTGTACGCTACACTATGAAAGATCTCAACGCGCGCCAGTCACTTGTTTCTAGAATGTCAAATCAAAAACAAATGAAGCCTTTCGACGCATAATGCCAAAAACGCAAAACGCCATTCATACGCAAAACGCCAAAAACGCGTATGGCCAAATTCTCATAATGCCAAACACGTATAATGCCAAAGCTGTAAAAATACCTAATCCGCATAATGCCATAAATGTTTAAATGCTAATTACGCATAATGCCAAAAGCTAATAACTGTCAAGTATCACTGAGGAAATGTAAATATTACACATGCCTAATATGGCGAATTAGAATACTTTATATTTAATTTTGGTTTTCTTTTAGTCACATGGGAATACGTTAGTTAGAAAGGCTGTCGACTACGTTCCCATCCCTCCCCCTCTGTCGTAACTCGGCGATCACTGATTAGGGGCCGCACGGTCCGGCGTCCTATGTACACACTCACGGACCCGGATGACGTAATCACAGCGTTGCGCTTACGGCGTCCAACTCAGACCTAGGCTAGGTTTAGTGAACCAGCGACGAAACTCCCAGTAGCTCGATTCCAGTGACACACTCCAGTTCGGTTAAAACCGCTCAACCAAGCTCACTAGATCGCAAGAGTATTCCATGTTTGAACCGCCCCCGCGTGGTCGTGTCGGAGGTTTCCTCTGCACTTTACCCAGGCCACCCTCCGATCGCTTTAGTGCGCCCGGCCTATGAAACCACAATGCCACTTTTAGCAATTGTAGGTTTAAAGATGGCGAAAATGTGATATTGCAGAGATAGGTTGCTAGCCCATAGGCCACAATCACTCTTCAACTCGGTTCCCATAGTCGACTCCTACGACCCCCACGGGGAGAAAGGGGGTGGTGCTATTCTAACCCGGCACCACATGGGGGAAAAATGCCAAAATGGCGTTAGCGTTTTTGGCATTAAGCGTTTTTGGCATTTTAGGTTTTTGACATAAAGCGTATTTGGCGTTATGCGTAAAAGTTTTGACAATACGCGAAACGCCAAAATGCCATTATGCGTTTTTGGCATTATGCGTCGAAAGGAAATGAAGTACCTGGTTTAGAATACGAAAGACGTATAGTAAATTATTACTGCAATGGGCGCGAAGAAAGGGATTGCCTGCCAAGACGGCCATAGACGGCCGAGCGAAAAAATATTCGTCTTTGGTACGTTATGTATTATTATTATTACAAAATATAAAGTATTACAAACTACCTCTCCACACCTCTCTCGTCTATGCAGGCTGTCTAGGTCTAGAATTTCTAGTGGCGTTCCTAACAGTGGGCGTCGGATGTCGCCTACGCCGCGCCCGTGCGAGACCCTTCCGGTTGCCTCCACTCCGCAATAGACGAACATTATCGTAACTAAATTGTTTATTTGTTATTATGATTACCTTTCTGTAGAGATAAACTACGATAACATGTCCCGCCCATCCAAAAATCAAAATACTTTTCTATGTAATTGTGAAAGTATTCATAAAGCAACCATTTTGTTGGACGACTGTCTCGGCACGCACACATGCGTCGGTCACACACAGTCTTGGTGGTGCTCAAGAAGTTTAGATACATCCTGGCCCCTATTTCACCAACTTGACAATTGTCACGTTACAATGACAATTCGGTTTACATTGCCGGGCCAGTAAGTATCGATGCTATCTAACGAGCATCTTTACGTGACGACTCAGAAGTGTACTTGGAATTGTCATTGTCAGATGACAATTGTCAGGTTGGTGAAATAGGGTCCTGGAGGTTGCGTGCCGAACATTCGTTTGAAGCTAGAAAATGACGTCACTGTATTGCATCTCTTTCATTAGATCCATCTTATATTAGAAGTTTTCAGTTAGTAGGCCCTCTGTTTTGAGAGTGATGGACGCATAATATCTTTAGCTGTCAATACAACGGCTTCTCAAGTCAATAAAGGGTTGGAAACGTGCTTGTGATTCTCCTGGAGTCGCAAACGTCCATAGGCAACGGAGTCTGCTTGCGATTTGACAGGTCCTAAGCTTGTTTGTCACTGTCGTTCTTCAACAAAATTCTAGTTTCGACATACTGGGGAGGGGAATTAAATTCGTCATTAAAATTTCACCTAGGTAAATGAAATGTGTTATTTAAGTTTTTTGTTTTTCATATAAGTATAATAATATTATTATTGGGGAACGGGACTTAATCGCGTACAATTATAACTAATTTACCTTTTTTAAGGTTTTTGTCCGACGTTTCGAATGTATCACAACATCCGTGGTCGCGAACTGACTGGCGTGAGCGGGTATCAACATCTTCTAGCCGCACGGGTTTTCCGAACTACCCGCACTTGGTCTTCATTAATTACATTCTCACTAGGGTTGTCACTCGCACGACACACAACACTAACAATGTCCGTTGATATAATGGACGATGTATTTCCACGCTTGCACTTACTAATAACTGGATTCCACGAAGATGAGATTTTGAAACCGTCGTCCCGGTTGAAATTTCGATGTTTTTTAATTTCAATGGCTTCACGTACTTTTCTACTGTAGAAATGGCGTTCTGTAGAAACGTTCTACAGAACGCCATTTCTACAGTAGAAAAGTACGTGAAGCCATTGAAATTAAAAAACATCGAAATTTCAACCGGGACGACGGTTTCAAAATCTCATCTTCGTGGAATCCAGTTATTAGTAAGTGCAAGCGTGGAAATACATCGTCCATTATATCAACGGACATTGTTAGTGTTGTGTGTCGTGCGAGTGACAACCCTAGTGAGAATGTAATTAATGAAGACCAAGTGCGGGTAGTTCGGAAAACCCGTGCGGCTAGAAGATGTTGATACCCGCTCACGCCAGTCAGTTCGCGACCACGGATGTTGTGATACATTCGAAACGTCGGACAAAAACCTTAAAAAAGGTAAATTAGTTATAATTGTACGCGATTAAGTCCCGTTCCCCAATAATAATGTGTGAAAATCGTGTAAGTTTAAATCAATATAAGTATAATAATGTATATTATTCTGAAATTTACATGTCCACATGGTCCTAGTTGTCCGATAAAAATAAATAAATTCACAATTTTTTCCATGTTTATAGACCGCTTTATATAAATTTAATGACCTTTTCTCTTTTAATCGTCAAAAACCCCTATAAATACCTGGACAACATTATTTTAAAGCCTCTCGGTGCGCGATTAAAACTCGCACTTGACTGATTTTTATTGAATTAATTAATTTATGCGTTGTTTACACATCACCAACATCGGAAGATCGGAAAACTCGGATCGTTTACATCTTTATGACTTGTTTGAGCGGAACTAATATCAATAAAACCTAATCATTGGAGAAGATCAACGAATTGATGAATACAATTGAGGAATTTGGTAATAATAAGGTCAATCTTATTAAGTCGAATATCGTAATAGAATTTATGTCACACCTGGCCATAAAGTGGCCATTATCGCACGCTCCGCGCGCGAAAAAACCCACTTCCTGGCCAGGGGGTGACATAAAATTTTGTACATACCACGGGCGATAATAAAGAAAGCCTCAGATCGCATATTTATCGCCCTTGCCTTCGGCTCGGGCGTAAAATACCTGCGATCCGAGACATTCTTTGTTTTATCGCCCTTGGTAAGTAATGTACTAACTACTAATGTTTATGCAAATCATAGTTTATCCGGCACGTGCTAAAGTCATTATTAAACTCTCACACGTAGGTATGTATATTTGAATATGAAGAATCGCTATCATGAAGCTATATACCTACACCCAATATTTTAGCGTGTGCTAACTGAGGTTGGCAACGATAAAAATAAAACTTCGGAAACTTCCATAGAAATATTTTTCTTGTAAATAGTATCTGCATTTCAGTATGGATTTCGTGCCCTTCTGCAAACAACATTAAGAACTGCTATACAAATCGAATCATTGAACAAAAATAAGCCTTTAGTTATGATAAACAAACGAGATCCTAACTTTCTCTATTAAAAGCCGAGATGCATTGATAATTGTTTTTTAAATGTATGAGGATAATAAATAATATCATGAACACGACGATAATTGAATATTTAATTAAAACAAGTTAATTTGTCTGCCGTGTCTGGTCGCTATTTGTCATTAGCCGTTCAATGAAGTTATACTCGAGTTGATTTATTTATCCTTTGGAATGTAATGTGACCTACTTATTATTTAAATGTTCGTTTACCTCTAGTCACGAAATCCTCTCTAACAGGGAGTTTTCACTCTACAGTCGAGTTTTACTGCGTTCCTAAATTTAAATGAGTCCGTGCTTACTGGCGCGGGAAGCGCAGAAGCGGGCTATAAGGCAGGCCTATAATAAGGTAAGGGATAAGACATCATCATTTAAGAGCTAGGCTCTTTACGATGGTACAACTTCCATGCATCTCGTTCTTGAGCCTTTTGTTTGACTACCTGTTACGACACGGCGTTTACTTTTTCCTTAAATTGGTCCACTTATGTTCCTCTTGGTCTTCCTCTCCTCCGCCTTCCTTCTACTTTCCCCTCCACGATATTTTGTAAACTGAACATATTGCATTGAAAACGCAGACTGTTGTTATGGAAAACCAGTAGGTGAAGTGAAGACCACATGATCGAGAGATAAATAAATAAAATGTCAAAATTATGACATTCCGGCATAAATATGCATATTTCGTAGGTTAGCACACCTACGGTTATCGGGTCTTCGCAATCTCACCGTCTCCATAAATCATAGCTTATTTACATACTCACAAAATACAAGCAATTTAACATGTATTCCCGTAGTAGTAAACAAAGGGTTACGCTTCGCCTATCGCCACACGTGGATCTCTTGAACTTATGGTGTATACGACGGTGCATTATCTAGACATGCTGCATTTTTAATGAAGCGAGATATACGTACGTACGAACATGTCGTAAATTTTGGTAGATTCCTATTGAAACCATAGGCTGCGGTGACCGCTTATCATCAGGCGGGCCGTACGCTTGTTTGAATAAAAAATTGAATTGTGGCCCTTGAGAATTTACCTTATTTTCGAAATGTAAAAATGGCAAATATACAGAACGAAGATACTCTTTGGAACGAAGTTTGATACGTTTCGTAATCATAATCATAATCAACATTATTTATTCCATTGATATACAATATGCGCAAGAATACGTCTTGGGTCAATTAGGTATTTAGGTATTGGCAAAAAGAAAAATAATAATATAGTCAGTCTAATTAGGTTAAGTTACGATTAATTATAATATAAATAGTTATGTACAATCGTTATTAAAGACACGTTTTGAAAGGCTTATATCACTGGAAACACCAAAATAAGCAAAATAATGTAGTTATTATGTTTACATACATATTTTGAACAAACCGCAAATAGGTATCTATTCGGGTAATAAACAATGTTCGATTACTCACCGCTTTGCTACAATATACGCGATACATATCGTTTTTATTGCGGAGCATGAGCCCATTAAAACAGGCGACCGACGTGTAACGACGGTTTATTCCTCTTGGCCCTATAACTGGGCGGGTACATTTCAGTTTCATCATCTTCATCATCATATCGGGCGAAAGACGTCCACTGCTAGTCATAGGCCTCCCCAAAAGAGCGCTACAATGAACGGTCCTGCGCCACCCGCATCCAGCGGATTCCGGCGACCTTTACCAGGTTAGGTTACTTTATGCCTCGGCCAGACGCTCGTCGAATGGTGAGGGAAGTAGCGAGACTGGCGAGGGACGTCGTGTGGCAACGTTACTTTCGTCATTATCCTCGCCATGTCCGCGTGGCCAGAGCGGGAACAAGCGGGAACATTCGCGTCAACGCGAGGAGCAACGCGAGCGGCAATGCGAGCGGCAGCGTGTGGCCTAAGCATTACTGTTTTGTTTGCTTGATGACGTTGTGACGTGATAGAGGCAAGAGGGGGGACTTAAAAGTGTAGCGGGCGGATAGCGGGCGGCTGGACTTTCCACCCGGCTACTCTTCCGCACCTACGAGCATACTCTTTGTAGACAATGGTTCACCTATTAGACGTTATTTTACGTTACATTAGACGTAATTTGTTGCATACCTATTTACCCTAGTATAAAACAACTATCAATAATAACCTTTTTAAAAATAGGTTGGACTTGGGGGTAATAATCATTCTCAGAATCTGTATATAGAATAGAATAGAATAATTTTATTCGTGGCAATACAGCACAACAAAAGATAAAAGTAAAAACACAAACAGTAATAATAGCACTTATTAAATACAGTAACAACATTATTTATATTTAGTACCTACAAAAAATATTTTTATCATAAATGAAATGCTTCCTTGAAAAAAAAATATTTTGCAAATTAACGGTTGGAAAACTCTTATTTCTCAGTTAGGGCATAATGTGTTGACGAAATTTAGTGCAGTGACAAGTGCACCATAGAATTCGGGTGCAAAGAGGAACAAATCCAAGGACCACCACTATCACTGCGAACAAAGCGCACAAAGACCCAGCTTTCAACTTATAAAATAATAAAATCCCATAAAGGTATAAACTTTTACAGCGGGTAACAAAATCTGTGTTTATAAAGAGAAAAACTTCGCGCCATTGCGACTCAGGTATGCAGAATCGCGAAAACTTGGCGTCCTTATATTACTAAGTAAAGGTTGAATATTCTTTGGATCTAGGGTTTTATTGGAATGTTATTACTACTACGTGTAACATTATACGCTGTTAAATTTAATTCAAAGTGCCCTAGATGTCAACAGAATACAGAGACAAACACTCTCATTCAAATAGTTTTAAAAAAACTGAAACTAGCCTATGATCACTCAGCAATCTAAGCATGAACGCCTGAGAGAGTCATACCATATCAAATAGGTATTTTACTATTAAAATATAATAATATACCGAGACCGACCAAAACGGAGATGGCGGGACGACTTAGACGCATTTTGCTCGACTTGGCGGGATCACACTAAAATAGGGCCGAATGGAAGAAAATAGGGGAGGCCTTAGTCCAGAGGGACACTCACAGAGGCTTAAAAAAATAACTGTTTATGTCTTGAATTCTTACATAACATTTGTGACAGGGTTAGGCAAGTAATCTTATTTTTTTAAGATTTTTCAATTACCTAACGGTTAATTATTACAATATAATATTATAAATAGAGGAATGTTTTAATATACTATGACCAGCGGTACGTAATTATTAGTAGTTTATGCAACTGGTACATAATGAGGGGCATTAAAACACGAGTGTGTTTTATGAAACGAGCCGAAGGCGAGTTTCATAATAAGGTCACACGAGTGTTTTAATGCCTAATTATGTACAGTTGCATACATTACTTTATCTACACACATATTATAACTACTCTAAGATGGGTTCAGAAACCGTTGTAAATAAATACAATAATTGTGTTAATACAACCTTTTTTGCACGGTTGCGGAAATATCGAAATCAGAACTGGCAACCGATGCCTGAATGTTATTTTAAAAAGTAAAGAGTCCCTATTCTGATGTGATCATGTCGTTCTAGCTCAAATTTCGTGCGATATATACTAAAAAAACATCGAGCTGACATTTCGCATCGACTGAATTTGAATTTTCAGTGATACTAGAATAGGGACATGTCAACTTTGACATTTAAATTTTGACAGTTTTGTTTGACGTTTTTATATTTTAACATCATATATGAGATTAAAATTAAAAATTATATTACTGCTGTAGCCTTAGCCACAGATAAGAAAATTGCCATAAATTCATTGAATGTAGAAATGAGAGTCATTTTCTACGGTTTCCGAACGCATATTAGAGGATTTATGATATGTGTGTAGATAAATATTATATAACATATCCTTATAATCCATACATGCACATTGTCTATGTGTGCGTTAGCGTAGAAGCTATGAGTTCACATTATTTATTTGTTAGTATGTGTCACAACTAAAACTATGACCAACCCGCGCTCGCGAGATAAAAGAACTGGATGGGAACTGACATTTAAATCTACTTTATTTACGATCGAAAACGATCGGTAATCACACCGCTCCTCTTTTTGAAAAATTACATATAGATTAACCTTACACACGTTCGAAAAAGTTACTTAATAGTCGCTCCTGTGGTCGGCATAGGTACATCAGCAACTTACCGCATAATATTTAATGTTTCGACGTTGGCAACACTCAAACTCAAAATAATCGCCCACGTGTCAGGTCAGATCACAAACAAGCCATCCGAGAAGCTGAATGGAACCAGTCTATTACTCAGGACATATCATACGACTTAGGGCCATAATTCACATTGTGAAATCTGGGGAGCCGGCTTTTGTAACTGAAGTAGGCTCTCTGCACAACTCATGTGGCAAATTTATATTAATTTTATAGAGGATCTCGGGTTATTGTCGATAAAGCGGTTACATAAGCTGAGTGTAGACAACTTTAAAATATCTGCTATAAATGATTATACCAGCGTGCGGAAAATCCTACTCTCTGACTGACTGACTCTGACTAGGAAGTTTTGTACGTACCACGGATGTCATAGGTGTAAAGCATTTCGTATTCTGATATTGAGCAAGTCGCATCTTTTCGCTCTTGCCTACGGCTTGGGCAAATTCCTGCATTATATGACATTCTATATTTTGGCGCCCTAGATAATATAAAACTATAAATTCTACTTAATAAATGGAAACAAATCAAGGATAGGGATAACGAAGATAAGAAACAAATGAAACATGCCCGCCAGACAACACAATATGCAGCTACTACTTATTGAAATTATGTTCATTGAGTTGTGCTGCGGTTTACGAGGCACCGGAGATTGCACTTTCTTCTGACTGCATCGGACAGTTATACTTATTTATACCCATTTTACGACACTACGCCAGGACTCACAATAGCCTGGCTGCAGGCGTTAGCCGGGCGCCATTGTAGCGTGTGAAAAGGAACGACAAAATGTCACAGTAACCCGCCACATTTAGATCGTTGAAGACTTAATATTTTAATCCTTGCATTCATAGACGTGTACCTACATAGCGGCAATTTGCTGGTTAATCGTATTTGAAAACGCGGAAATGTATCTGTACGAGTAAATCCATACTTTATGTTCTAAGTGCGAAAGTCATTCTAACGTGTTTTTTTAATATCTGAATCAGAAAACCGAGGGTGGGCTGACTTCTGGAACCGGGTTACTAATTGACCCTCGAAGAATATGGAAGTTATTTTTATCCCGAAAATTATCACCTTAATGAAGTGCCAACCACGACGTTTTTAGTAAGTAGCCAAAAGCTAACAAGTGTTCTTATATATTTTATGTCACACCTGGCCATAAAGTGGCCATTATCGTACGCCCCGCGCGCGAAAAAACCCACTTCCTGGCCAGGGGGTGACATAAATTTTTTTACTTACCAGGGGCGATAATAAAGAAAGCCTCAGATCGCATATTTATCGCCCTTGCCTTCGGCTCGGGCGTAAAATATCTGCGATCTGAGACATTCTTTGTTTTATCGCCCTTGGTAAGTAATGTACTATAGTACAGTAGCAGTAAAGTAAACAATTTTCCTAGGGATAAGTTCAGTATCCGTTTGAGGGTTTACAGCCTACCAGATTGGCCTGGCGAGACAAACTACATAATGAATGCTGAATAAATCTCTCTTCAATCCCAATGGTTGGCTGGTAGAGAATGACATTAGTATTAAGCCCGCCATTTGTAAAATTCTATGTTTTTGTGCAATAAAGTTTAAATAAATGAATATCACACCCATTTAGCTTCTACTTGTATCACTACCATCTCGTTAACGCCAAGCTCAAACAGTATAAATTAAATCAAAGAAAACAATAAACAAACACAAAAGCTAAATATCCATGTCTTATTTTAAGCTAACTGGCAGTGTAAAAGATTGCTTAAAGATAATACGAGCTCTGTCAGTTTATAAATAAAAAGAACTTTGAAAAAGGAACTCGGGATGCAGCTCGTTTATGACGTCATAATTAAGGGGCCCAGCACACGATGAAATTCGAACGAAAGAGGTGAGTCAAGCGGTTTCGGACCGTGAGAAAAACGAAAGCAAAAAGTAAAAGTGCTTTCTTTGTACAGGGGCACGTGAAAAAAGTTCGATTATCGATACCTTGTTTCGGCCGTGATTCATTGGTGAGCGGCTGTAAATTTAAGGTAACGCGTTCAGAATTTCCGATTAGAAAGGATGATGCAACCGACAATGTAGCGGGATGAGGAGATTTATTGCGAGCGAGCTACTCAGATGCAAATTGTCTTGCTAACGCATAATTTTTTGGGAGCAATAATTGGATTTCAAATTTATTTTTAACAAATTGGGTTTCTGCTGTGAATAAGATTAATGCGCCCGAGGTACTCGCAGACACGATGCACAAAGAAAGGGGGTCAGAGCTTTACTGAATCGTGTAATGGGGTTGCGAATCGTAAATCGAGATGGCCGCGTCCGTGTATTATCGATGCGTCGATTCGCTGAATGGTTAAGTGCGTCACTTTTTAATTGTCCCCCAAAAGGCGTGACCGTTAGTGCGAATCAGCATCATTAACGGTAAAGGTAACGGGTCGGAGGGTAGAGATAAAGGATCCAGGGCGGTGTTAGGGAAATGCCGGCTTTGTGTAGTTTCTTCAAAATGAGGGGAGTATCTGTAGTTAGTGTATTAAGCTATATAACTTGGTCTTTCAATGTCTTATAAATATAAATATAAAATTCTGTTTTGTAGTACCCTAATTGCTACGTTTATATTTCGTAATATTCATCAAATCCCGACGGCACCTAAATGTTGTTGCGACAAAGTCTATTTAATATAGGTTCTTAACCACCCATTTGCGAATTCATATGTACACTCTTATGTTTATGTAAGGTATACGACTGTACGATGTAGCTGTATTTATGTATGATTTCTTGCGAAAGAAAAGAAGACTATAATATAATACTTATTCTACGTAATAAAATGAGAGATTATAAAATATGTCAACAATGTTGACCTTAATATTTTGCATCTAAAAGCTTTCTTTGTCGTCATTTGTAAAGGCGCTCGTTGTCAACTCCACATACTGATCTTTAAAACAATTTTATAGTTTTTTAAAGACTATAGGTACAACTGTTCTCATTAATATTGAACTAACTATAGGTTTGCAATGTTACTTAAGGTTGTATAGCAGTGTAAATGTGTTTTTTGTCGCCTGCTACTTTTGATTATGATCTAATAAGTATGTATGTAGACTGTGTCCGGCTAGTTCTAATTAGGTTTAGTGACATCACTGGCAACGATTAAACAAGTGAAAGCTATTTAGCAACCGATTTTATTAGCAGTTTATAAACTATATATGGAACTTTCTTGAACGTAAAATGGAAAGGTTTAGGAACAAAGGTACTTACTCGATTTCGTTATATGGATAATGTAATGGAAATGAGAGGCATTACACTTAAATAAATGATGTGTCGACTAAATTTAAGTCACTGTTATTTCAATTAGCTGGTGACTAATTTAATTATCCTCGACATTATTTCGAAATAAAAGCGCTCGTGGCCCAGCGGCGCTTGCGAACCGCTTGCGCTTGCTAAGGTTAAGCAACGTGGGCAGCGGTCAGGACTTGGATGGGTGACCGCTTTGAGTGGTTACTAACTGAGCGCTCCCGTGCTTTGGAAGGCACGTTAAGCCGTTGATCCCGGTTGCTGTCTATGGCAGCAGTCGTTAAGCCGAGTTGGAGGCCTTCGGGCGGTTTGAGACTAGGGCTCGCGGTCGTGTCCGGGTTTCGTGTACACGTGTTCGGTATCCGTTTCCGTACTACACGTACACGGGTTTCTGACCCGTTCTACACGTGTAGTCGTGTACACGTGTAATTAAGATCCGTGTATCCGTGTACCCGTGTACCCGTGTACCCGTGTACACGGCGGAACGGACCTTAAATACACGCGCGCCTAAGTCCGTTCTTCAACTACAATTACAGCGACAAAAACCGGCCAAGTGTGAGTCAGATTTCGCACATTTAGGGTTCCGTACCAACCGCATAATTAAATTGGTTTTGTTTTCGCGCCCCACTAGTACCGTATGGGATCTCCTCTTATAACATTTAGCAATAAGTGTTGACTATTTGTATAGCTTTTGGCCACCAAGATGCTTCATCATCATCATCAAAATGGAAGACTGTAGCTCCAACGATTCAGCTGTAAAACCACTGTGACAGACTACGGACTAACGGACGGACGGACGCGTGAGTGACAGCAATAAGGTTCCGTTTGACCCTTCGGGTACGGAACCCTAAAAACGACAAAGTACAGCATAGCTGACGAGCACTGAAAACGCTCCATAGATACTGAGTACTGACTGACAGCAAAATGTGACGTCACACTTTCGTAGCCTCGTACTACCGTTGTATGGAAAGAAGGGGAATTTGCCATTTTGGTCGTAAAATATTGCTTTTATGTAGATACATAGTTGCCAAGTTGCCATACAATTTCATTTTTATTTAATTCTATTGGTAACCTTTTATTTACATTTCAGACTTAAAAAAAAAAACTTTTTACGAATTTTTGTAGTCCCATTTGTTTTGTGATTTTGATTAATTTCTTGATGATTTTCTATATAAAGCCACACTGTGTTATAAATTGTAACATGAGTCATCTACCCCATTGTGACCAAATATAAATAGATATTATACTAAAATTCAGCTCAATTGGGTGTCAAGAGTGGTATTAATTCAGTTAAATTAGTTAACAGACGCACAATTCACATTTTCTGAATTTATCGTTTCTTTATACGCGACCTCGAAATTTGATTAATTTTACTTATTAAATATAACACTTAAGATAACGCCGCCGCATCTAGTATAGTCAACGTGGACCCAGTGGTAAATAATAACAAAAGGCAGAATAATAAACAATCGGCAACATAAAGTCAACTGCGAGATGCAGGTGTTCGAATCTTTATTGCCCTTAGTGACTGCCTAGCATGCATGGTATTTATTATAGGATTGTTTGCACTTACTGTTGGTCAATTCTTTTCGATAGTGAGCTCCATTGTTCTCATTAGGTGCAAGTAGGTAATAAAAGTAAATCGAAATAAAAATAAAGTAGAGTAGAATGGCTACTTGTATTGTATACCCCTCGCGTTTGGGCACAGCACATTGCTTTGTTTTGATAAGATAAGTTCATCACCAACCTCCCTAAAGCTCGAAACGCACTGACAGCGGTAGCGGAGCGGGGCGTCGCGGTGCGGAGGCGGTACCGGTTGTAATATTCGAACTAATATGAAAGGGTCCGCACAGAAAACCGGCCGGGAAAAAAGCGTAGCGGTGGCGGCGCGGAGCCGGTACCGGCGCGGAGGCGGCGAACCGCCTGCACAGACAGGCGAGCGCGTGGCGGTGGCGGGGCGGGGCGGTAAAGCGGTGTGACGTTGTATTACACAGCTGTCAGTGTACCGGCGCGCACCGGCGGTGGTGGCGCGGCGCGGTACGGAGACGTGCTCAGCTCAGAGCGGTGACAGGAGTTTTATTTTTTTACAACTTTAGTTTACGTTTTATTCTTTTCTGCAATGGGTAGCAATGAAAAATATACTAAACTTGTTAAACCGGACCCGGGCCTTTATAATAGGCAGGAAAAAGATTACTGTAATGCAATAAAAAAGGAGTTATTAAGTGAGAAAATGGGCAATATAACGCCGCCTCCGCGCCGCAATCCCGCGCGGATACCGGGCGGTTCTTTGGTGCGACGTCCTCCGGGCCACTTTCGCTTAACCGCATTACTGCCTCCGCCCCAGACCGCGCCGCGCCACGCTCTGTGCGTTTCGAGCTTAAAGCGGTAGCGAAGCGGGGCGTCGCGGTGCGGAGGCGGTACCGCTTGTAATATTCGAACTAATATGAAAGGGTCCGCACAGAATACCGGCGGAAAAAAAGCGTGGCTGTGGCGGCGCGGTACCGGTACCGGCTTGGAGGTGGCCAACCGCCTGCACAGGCAGGCGAGCGCGTCGCGGTGGCGGGGCGGGGCGGTGCAGGCGGTTCGCCGCCTCCGCTCCGGTACCGGTACCGCGCCGCCACCGCCACGCTTTTTTCCCGGCCGGTATTCTGTGCGGTCCCTTTCATATTAGTTCGAATATTACACCCGCTACCGCCTCGCTCCGCTACCGCTGTCAGTGCGTTTTGAGCTTTAGTCTTTAGTATTTAGCATCTTTTTTACACCTAGGTAAAGCTAAATAGAGCAAAAGAGATAGCAAATAATGGCAGGCAAAAAAAACCCAATGGCTTGCCTACGCTTATCGCTAGATTCTTAGTAAGTCTCAGCAATTCAGCATGAATAGTATTTATTGTCCGGCGTGTTTGCCGCGTTTGAGACCGCCTTTCATTAGCAATAAGTGCAATAACATTAACAATAGGATTAAGTCGTGGCGGTTCATTTCTTTGTAAACACCTGAAGCAGGCGGTGCATTAAACAATCTAGAATACGTAATACGTATCCTATCCTATGTTATCGTCTCGTCTAATAAGTTATCGAAAATACCATGTTCTGGCTATGTAATAAATGTTGGGACTGTTGGGAGCGACTCGCCGAGTCGCCGGACAGTGAAAGCACATTTACTCAGGAATCGTCATGGTGGGTGATTTTTGATGTATGGATAACAAATGTCTTCCTACGGCTCTTGTTGACCCACCATGGCACGAAAACTCGTTATTTGACCGGTCATTGCACAAAGAGCCATTGCGCAAACGCCTTTGTCACCAACTCGTGGCAAACTTCCAAACTCATTTTCATTTTTTAACAATAAAGTTTATAAAAATAAATTAACAGCAAACAACAAACGAACGCAAACAACACAACAAAAACTATTAATAAAACAAAACGGTACGATTAACGTAGAGAGACTTTAGTATCCAACTGACCAAGTGGCGAACTGTAGTCTAACTAATGTTCTATGAGATACTTTATACATTTTAGGCTTAGATATTATTCATCGTTTATCGTCAAAATACTTTATAGTGCCGCACGGCAACAAAACAATGGGATAATCCTACCTGCAAGATTGTTTGTTGTATTTTTGCCGATGTTTTGTGCTAATTACAAAGAGATAAGGCCAAAACCACCAATGCATGTTGTAAAAATAACACGCTCTATTGAATGAAGCACCTGCACTTTGTTTATTAACGTCGTGTCCTAATTGTCAGGTTTTTTTTTGGCCATTTAAAACCCATATTGTTATGAACTCTAAGTATAAATTATTGTAAATTTTCTTTACGCTATTCAATATTTAAATAAAACACACAGTTTATTTATCAGCGCTATTGTCAATACATCGGAGCGGTAGCGAATTGATCTATCAAGCTACTCAATGTTAGAGGGTTTTCGGATTACTCATAGATGCTTCAGGTCTCGATATTATACTGGTTTGTTCAACCAACAAAGTTGCCCACCTTCGCGCTCTAAAGGAAAATATGACATACCTAGCTAGTATCTAAAAACTACATCAATGATAAACTTAAAATTATTTAAACTGTCCGAGTTGTACCAAATTAGTCCATTCAAAAAGCGACTTTACTGTAAAAGCAAGAAGGTTCAACAGCGCCGCATATTAGCGCGCGGGAATCTAATGGCAGTTTTATAAAAAAGTCGGACATCTTAAATAATTTGATCTTATACCTATCAGTGAAGTCAACGGTTACTAAGATATTTTACGTGTTAAATTTAATCTCAAAATATATAAATTTATTGAAACAAAAGTGTGTTACTTACCTATTATTAACATTACCAATCAATAAAAATCAAAATAATCGTATCTTCCTAATCTATCACATATTCAATCATTTCTCTGCATAGCACGAATCTTCGCTACACGTGAACGAAGGGTCGAACCGGCGTGTAAATAAGATCCGTGTATTCGTGTACCCGTGTACACGGGTACCCGTGTACCCGTGTACACGTTTCACGGATCCCGGCGGGTTCGTGTAGTTCGGGTTCTTAGCACCGCCGGGCTTAAGAACACGGGTACCCGTGTCAACGTGTACACGTGTATCGGGAGCTCTAGACTTTGAGAACTTCTAACAGTCAAGTTGCCCACTCACTTGACAAAGCCTAATCCCAATAAGGACTAGTTTCCCCTTGGGGTTGGAAGGTCAGATGGCAGTCGCTTTCGTAAAACTAGTGCCTACGCCAAATCTTGGGATTAGGTAGCGGACCCCAGGTATCCTTCAGGATGCAACTGTACTGGGATAACGCTAGGAGGATGATGATTATTTCGAAATTCTAAACCAATGTTTGTTTAGTCCTAAATCAGCGTACGGTTCGGCTCCTTGTATGTTAATTACATGGTAGCAAAAATCGAACCGAAATTAATATAAAGTTCAAAAAAGTTCAACGTTCAAAATATTTATTCGTGATAAAAAGGACAAACACATTATGGAAATGGGCCCAACTCAGCATAATGCCGGCATTGCAGCTTGCAGCCGGCGTTGGTCTTCCGTAGGGCCCATTTGGTGATGGCACGGCGGGTAACACTACACGGATAAAAACAAAACTACGAATATACGATTTACATTTAATTTTAATCATCTGCGCACACATAAGACACCGAGATAATGAACGCCTCTCCACTCTCCAGTGTGTTCAGGAGAGGGGTGTTGAATTTAAAAATAGGTTTACTTTACCTAAGTAGAGTAAACCCATTTTATATATTATTTTTTTAAACCTATAATGATATATTTTCTCAAAATATGCTAAAACAGTAAACAAAAGAGCAACGGAACGAAACGTCCACATTTCTAAAATAAACTATCGCGCATCAGGCTAATGATATTGACAATCAATACATCACCTTGTCCTTGCCGAAACTAGGCAGATAGGTCAATGACCGGATTACCGGTGTCTCAGAAAGCTATTCGCGCAAATGTGAAAGTGTGTAGGAACTAATTGGCCAGTATTTTGGGCGATGTAACGAGCAATAGTGAAAATAATAACAATGTCATCGGGTCACCCGTGGGTGGTATGTCTGCGACCTCGCGTAATGTCATGGGACGTTACACCCTGATCTGTCACATTAAGAAAGTGGCATGATAAATGGCGACCGAATTAAATGGTGGCTTCATTGATTGTTGACTTGCGGCGTCCTACTATTATATTACTACTATTTGTTGGGCGGATTAGACCTATTAAAATTGTGCAAGTCGTTTAGTGTTGTTACCTATTGATACGTACTGATGATGTACGATATACGTACGTATTGATGAACTGATTAGATTTCAATAGCAAAGCTAATTAATGTTTCTTGGGAGGAGTTCCAGCCATTGTCGAAGGAGTACTTTGCGTTGGAGTACCAGAGTGCCGCTGGTAAATTCTAATGATTATTTATTGAAATGGCTTGGCACTCAGCACTCAGCTGGAGACAAAAGCGAAATCTACAATATTCACTTAGTAGGAATAACCTAAATATACCTAACAAAAACCCTAATCTAAAAAACCGCTGCCAGTGGGTAACGTTCCCAATTTTAGTAGGTAGGTAGGTATATATGAGATGTCGCTTTCATTCTCCTGACATTATAAGCTCAACTAAAGGCCTACACCAATTGAATACTTAGTCCCTTCTGCTGTCAACACAGTGAATCCTCAAATTTTATAAAGGGTCGGCAACGCGCACGTGACTCCTTTGGAGTTGCGAGCGTCTATAGGCTGCGGAGTCCGCTTACCATCAGGTGGAACGCAACGCAAGCTTGTTTGCCACCGTCGTTGTACAAAAAATGTTAATTAAGAAAATCATAAAAATAGCATGCTCCGCAATAAACAATATCTCATTTATTTTGTAACTAAGGCGAGGATTCCACGTTGACACAACAAAATTATGTGTAAGACATAAAAATTATAGTCATAATATAAGTTGGAACATTTAAGAAGGCATCCTCGTTCGCGGCTAATCTTTGAAGCGAGGACTCGCAAATCACAAAGCCCGTCCAGATTAACATCCATTATTTTGCATATTATTGACATTTACTACCACACTGCTTTATTTATTCTCGTCGAGAGATATTTGGGAAGTATTTTTTTTGATGTTGTCCACATAAAAATGGTAGGAAACAAAACGAGTGATATTTATGATCGGTGCGATGTGTGTCAATGTAAAATTTATTGTTGTCTGTGGTTTAAGCTGGTTGTCGTTTGAAATACGCCTTTGTGGCAATGCAAGCGTGAGCTTGGAGGATATAAGCGTCAGTTTAAGTGCGCCAAAATGGTTGAGCACTTAAAAACGTTATGCCGTTAACGTTTAAGGGTTAACAAGGTTTCATTATATTTAATCTGCCATGCATTAGTTATTAAACATCACTATCACTAGGTACCTAATGGCGTCACGCGGGTAATAACACTGTACAATATTCGTAACCACAAAAGTTATGAAAACGTCGTTGATATTCATAAATGTTAGGATCTTTACGCGGGTCGTCTCGCATAGTACCTACTGTAACGCCTTAGTAGGTAACATAATTTCTGATGATTTGGTAAGCGATTACCGTAGCCCATAGATAGATTTAATCAATAAAGAGTAACGTAAAATTAAAAATAACGCGCAGCAACACAACTCCCACGCACATCCTGCAGACAGGATGCGCGGGTCCTTAATCGTCCTCATTACACAGCCCTAATTCGACACCGTAGGTGTCACGCCTTAACGTGCCATTTCCATCTCATTGGGCGTTGATTCTTTTGTCATTTATGGGAGTAAATGATTATGGGGAAAATAATTGGGATGTGCAATGCACGCAGTGCGCGGTTTGAATGCGGTAGTGACCTGCATATTGAGTCTTTTTGTATGCATATGTACGCTTTGTCATTTAATTTCTTTCTTAATTTTGTTCCCCGTGAAAACCCTCCATCATCATAATATTTAGGAGCTTGGCTCTTGGCGGTGGAGTAATTGCCAGCTTATTCTGTATTCAGCTTTGTCCTTCACTTCTCTGTATGACGAAGCATTTATTTTATCTTCTATTTACTTCATATACTTTGTTCTAGTTCTTCCTCTTTTTTTCCCCTCTGTCTATCCCTCTATTATTTTCCTAATCCAGCCGTCATGGCGTATGTCACGTCCTAACATTTTTCCTCTTCTGTTGTCTATCATTTTCAACAAAGTCCACTTCTCTTTAACTAAGTTTAGAACTTCTTCGTTAGTTTTTTTCCCTGTCCAGAAAACCTTCCATTACGCTGGAAAAATATCATAAACTAAAAGAAATATAAATGAATACCTGCTACCATTCTTTGGTAATTTGTCATATAAAATATACGTCTCTGATACGACCCGTAACAGTTGCATTCCCTAAATTTTATTACAAGTTGAACAGATTTGTGGCCATAAAGTAAATTTTACGGTTATTTGATTATCGTTCATTATATTCTTCAAACTCGGTATACAGATTTTGATTTGTCAATTGGTAGAGATAAAATTAACCATTCAACTCTATTTCCATTAAATAAACAAAAATATTTTTGATACAAATACTCTCTTTTGATACGTGATCAGTGGTTTCAGGCTGGCTTTTTATACAACTGGCATATTTTGGTACATTGTTGAGAATAACTCATAACATTATCTGCTCTCATGTTGATACAGCAGGTTTCACATAAACTGTAATATAACCGAGTTTAATTTTTTTATTTCCAGCGCTTTTCGTCACATTAAATTAACATTACGCGGTGTAACATTTTAAGCTGTCGTTATAAAAAAGACAAGTCAAAATTGGGACCTGTATATACCTAGGTATGTACATTCCTTGGCATATTAGAAAAAGGAAAGCAAGGTGGAAGCGTTTAAAAATAAGCTGGATTTCACAAATTCTTAAGATCCGATAATGTACCAGGATAAGTACGACTACACTAAGTATTATTTATAAAAAGTAGGTACCTAATTTACCGTTTTCAACTCTCACGCATTCAAAATATGTCTCATAATCATTTGATGTTCCACTTCTGTTAATAAATAAAAAGCTCAAGCTTTCAAATGGATAAATAATTGATTCAAACGATAACTGCGACGTCGTTTAAAATGCAGTGAAGAATCGTGATCCCATGCGCGTATGCATATATTGCAGCTCGCACAAGACCCAGCGCGATATATACACATCTCTTTCTATTTGTTTTAATTGAAAAGCGACGAGTAGTATTTCTGGCATGATTTCTTCTACTGCTGCTGCATACATAAATATACTAATGATTTTTATAGCGCCTCCGTTGATCATGAATATCATGATCGTAATTTTGAAACGCCCGTTAATGTAGTAAGCATTTAACTTGAAATTATAATATAAATGAGCTTTTTTATTGCGTAATTATGACTACTATGGTCCATTAAGTTTTTTTTTGTTTTAGTACTAAATAATTGTGACAATATTGTTTAGTCAATGCCTTTCTGTTTTTAAATTAATTTAGTTGGGACCTAATACGTTCTACAACATTATTTTCTAGAAATTACTGATGTCACTCATACTTGTATTTGTGCTCTATTAAGGTAAACTCAATAATTGCAAATCACTGATTTGACTTCTATAACTTATCTTTTCTTCTTAAGTAACTAATGAGCCGTTTGCCTATTTATATAGGACCTATATATGTATATTTTGACATATAGTATAAATTATAGGGCATGGAAAATACAACTTATATTTTTGTCATTGTTAACGTTCCGCTGTCCACGACTTTGGGTTGGACACTGACATATGCTCTTATTTCATTCATCATCATCATACCAGCCGAAACATGTCCACTGCTGGACATAGGCCTCCCCCAAAGAGTGCCACAATGACCGGTCCTGCGCCACTGGCATCCAGCGGACTCCCGCGACCTTTACCAGGTCATCAGTCCATGTAGTAGTTTTGCAAAATAAAAGACACTGTACTTACCCTGTTTTTCGAAATAAATACGATCAGGATTCGCTAAGATGGCTTGTAACAGAACTGCCTGCTTATTATTTTATTTAGGTCATTTAATATGATTGATTTTGATATTGGTCAGGTAACTTTCACCCAAAAGAACTAAATAGTTACTAATTACCATTTGAAAAAACTCTCTATCATTCGTTAAAATGAAATGGTAAAAAATGGTAATTATCTAAACGGTGCTTACCGAATGATATGTAGCCCAATGATATGCACTTTAAAAAATAAAATCGACTAAATATTGTAACAGAATGCCTTGAAAAACTTCGAATGGTGTGTAGAAAAAAAAAAACAGGTCAAATGTATTAATTTCCGGACGGTATTTTTTAGGCTCATAATTGGCGCCAAATCACATTGTGACATTTACTGCTTACTCGAATCGCTACTACTACGGACTATGCTCGATTATTGTATCGAGAGTTAGAATCAATATATGCCGTTATTATTTTTTTAAACTTTCGTTCAGTTCAACGAATGGTAATTAGCGGTACACGTGGAGACATTTTTCAAATCTATAGCAATAGTCTAAAAGTGTGCTTTAAGATGTTTAATTAAAATGTATATAAAAACAACTAATACTGTATCCAAAATCCTTAAAAAAATAAACGATCCAGTACATGCAGTTTAATCGCATGAACGAACATTGTTCAATTCTGGGTTTTTGGGACATAACTGGTTATGAGATTTGACGATTGTTTTAATGAAATTATCATATTAATACTGAAAATATATACATAAATTTTATAGCACCGTGTAGGACACGAAGTGTTTATTGGATAAAAAAAACATAACTTAAGTTTATGCCTGTTTTGGTAATTCTTTACCACGGGCAGCGCAATATGTACGTTTTCAAATATTCACCCGTCAAATCTACGATAGGTTAGGTTAAAAACTGTCATTTTCAGTATGGAAAATGCCATTTATTTACATTACCCACTTCACATCCGGTTGAAGCCGTTCAACCAATCTCACTGGAGCGCATACTCTTAAGACCTCCTAGATTATTCCAGTGTTTAAACCGCGCGCGTGGTCGTATCGGGAGTTTCCCCTGGATTTTACTCAGGCCACTTTCCAACCACGCACTCCTATCGCTTTATTGCGACTGGTCTATAAAGCCACAGTCAGGTTCAAAGAAAAAGGTAAGCTACGTACCGTACACCCTATACTGATACAGTATTAGTTTTAGTTCTGTTCGATTTCAATTCGCTAGAGAGTACTCGCCTGTAGGAATGAATATTTACTTATCTTTAAACAGCGATTCTGACAAACCGCAACCTAATCCAACCGCATCCAAAAACAAACATTCTCACGTAGAACAACTGTTACAAATACCTACCATTTAATGTTGAATTATCTCCAATCTAAAGGGTCCATTCAAGCCGACGCTGACCGCAGATGGTATCATTACCTTTTATACGTCTCGTTTGTGGGCAGTCCCATAATCTGTCAAAACTGAACAATATTTTGTCCGCTGGATCCTTTGTGGGATGCGCCACAGACGTGAAGACACGCAGAACGCTTCGTATAATGGTGTCGGCGCCTATATTTGACGATGCCATAATTATTATATGAAATACAAGAGTGCTTAAGGGTTAGTGCCGCTGATGGAAAGATACGTTCGTGTTTTGGGTTGAATTAAAATGCGTATGAATGAGCATGAACATCCAGTTATGCGAAAGGCGGATTTATTTGACGGCTAATACATTAAATTAGGAGGGCAAATTACTTTTTGTGAACCTTAAAAATAAGCATTAGTAAAAGTTAGTTAGTTAAAAAGTAAAGAGATTTTAAAAGTTAGAATATGTTTCCTTGTAGTTTTTTAGGACTTATATTTTTTAAACTGTAATTACTATGAACCTGTAATTTCTTGTTTCGATATAGGTACCTAATATCCGCGGGTTTATTCTTTTAACGTAAAATCTTAGTACTTAGTCTTACACTGTTAACAAACATGCAACAGGATTGCGCTTATTTTGTACAAAACCTTACTCAACATACATGATATAATAACAGCAGAATGTGTAACAAATCCAACTTAATATAAGTTTTATAACAAACTTGATCTAACTGACATTTTTAATATCGTGAATCAGATTGGGAGCTTCTTCTTTCGTGTCGAGGCTCCTCATACAAGGTATGCCCAGCGCGTGAGTAGCGATGGAGACAGCCTTGACCCTCGCGTTAGATTTAGATATATCAACCTTATATTCACACTCGATTACGTTAATTTCATCCCTTTGGTTACAATATCTAACTGTTACAGTTACAGCTCGCTAGGAGGTAAGTAATTATTATGGGTATTTAAGTTTCCTTAAGCCTTATTGTATACATATATCCTTATAATATATATTTTAATTATATAGAGCCTTATAATATTTATACATCCTTATTGAGATTGCTTTTAGAAAATTATCTCCTTGACCTAAATAATACTCTAAATATTGTATACTAAAGCACCATGATCAC
The DNA here is from genome assembly GCA_951800055.1 of Cenopis cana. NCBI lineage: Eukaryota > Metazoa > Arthropoda > Insecta > Lepidoptera > Tortricidae > Cenopis > Cenopis cana. The sequence goes on from OX637484.1 coordinate 14,039,210, forward strand.
TGTCGAACTATTAATTAAGGCCACGCGCGATAATTGTGCGTCGCTTTATGTGCAAGCGCATAGCGCCTCGCGTCGAAGTCAACGCGTATAAATTAGGTGCGCGAGACAACAAAACTACGCCCAATATCGAGGCAATCTGGGGAGCTTTACACTATACGATTTTAAACCCTTTTCAACTGTAATATATAATGTTTTTAACAGATTCTTATATGATTTGATTCGCGCTACAATTTAATTGTAGTTACCTAATGGTTAATAGGACGCTCTAGTTGGATTCTGAATGACACTTTCTTAATCATCTAGTTGAGATTCTGAATGACACTTTCTTAATCATCGATATAAAACCTTTTAACCTTGATAAATGGGCAATAAACAGTTGAAAAACAAAAGTTGTTTATTCTGTGGTCAATAGTTAACGGGTTATGTGCATGTAAGTTAAGCTTTTATCACATGGATTTATAGAAACGGAGACACCATTTATGCGGGCTTCTAGACCAATCCAAATTTAAGCTTTGTAGCCCCTAAAGCTTAAGCCACACAGAGAGCGGGCGGGCGGTAGCGGCGCGGGCGCGGGCGGTAGCGGCGCGGGCGCGGGCGGCAGCGGCGCGGGCGCGGGCGGCAGCGGCGCGGGAGCTCCTTTGTGCTGCCGCCACCGCCAAAAGCAGCTCCCGCGCCGCTGCCGCCCGCGCCCGCGCCGCTGCCGCCCGCGCCCGCGCCGCTACCGCCCGCCCGCTCTCTGTGTGGCTTAAGCTTAACTTTTGATATGTCCACAGGAAAGACGCGAAACTAAATGAGTTTATGACCCAAATGGTAATTTTTAGGGTTCCGTATCCAAAGGGTAAAACGGGTCCTATTACTAGGACTACGCTGTCCCTCTGTCCGTCTGTCACCAGGCTGTATCTCAAAAAGCGTGAGAGACATTTGAAATTTTCACAGATGCATCCGTGTTGCCGCTATAACAACAAATACTAAAAAACAGAATAAAATAAATATTTAAGGGGGCCATGCATCAAACGTGATTTTTTGCCGTTTTTAAAGATAATTGGACGGAACCCTTCGTCCACGAGTCTGACTCGCACTTGGCCGGTTTTTTGTAATAACGTTTATGAAATGAGAATAAAGCCGAAAATAAAGTAACTTAAATAAGTACTGTAATATGAAACAAGACCTTCCCAAGTGGATCAAGTGGATGCCACAAGGGAGATAACCAACGGAATAAACCTAGGAGATAGCGGCAGTATGACGTAAATACCTTCGGTAATTTAATGTAAAGTAGCCCAAATTCGGGCGTCGATCTAGAAAAGAAGATCTAGAGTTCTAGACCTAGATAATCCCCGTACTGCCATAGGCTATAAAAACCGGTGGGTACATAAACTTACTAGTTTTACGTGCCATAATGTGTAAGGCGACTTCCTGATTTGTCGGTGCGGAGGCAGTACGATATGAGAAAAGTGTCAAATGTCAGTGTCAGCTGTCAGTCGACGCGATACCATTTTTTACTACGCCCCTACATTTAAATGAGCGCTTCCTGATGCCAGGATCACACGTACTAATTTTACTGTCTCGCCGTTTTGCTCGGTACGTGTGATGACTGGCGCGGGATGCGCGATAGCGGGACGATGCGAAGGCGGTACTGTTTCGCTTCTGCGCATGATATTACTACTGCGCAAACGTAATACTGACAGTATTATGTCAAGGGAGAATCTTTCCGACGTCAGTAAGTTTACGTCAAAGAAGAAAATGTCACATACCGATCCCGCCCCGCCAAGTCAGAAAGTCGCCTAAATGGTCTTATAATTACTGTAGGCATGTACATACATATGATGCTTACTGGAAAGTGAAGAGTAGCGTGGGTTGACCTCTGCGCCAGTGAGCTAATTGAACTGACCTAGCTCTACTTATTTTTGTTATTAATAACCTGACTATTTGATAAAAGAAACTGACTTTCATTTATAAATTTACACCAACCCGTCCTCTACCGGCGAAAAAATAAAAGATGGCGTTGTTTTGTTATGCGCCCGGAGATATCCGTTCCCGGGAGACGCCGGCTTTGAAGCAAGTTATTTGAGTATGTAACGAGTGCGATATATGAGAGAGAGTATATTAGGAGCCATTATTAACTTTTGCACTTTGTTACTAATTTGTTGTTGACTGCACTAGTAATACAATACAATACAATACAAATTTTATTTATTGTTCACCAAAAGTTTCTGTCAAGAATTTAATTTTTGGTACAAGCTTTTATTGCCGACTGTACTCTTTTCCACAGTGGTCAACTATTTGTACGAACGGTTCCAATAAGCCCAAACACGATGTGTTTACAGTCTAGTGTAGTTTAGGAGTTGCTATGACCACTTTCTGTCTCCATCATCAGATCAGCTCAATGGTACCATAATATTGCATTGTCACCGAACTTAGGTACATAAGTATGCCAAATTTCAGCTCAATTGGATACCGGCAAGTGGTTAAAAATTGAGTTGCATGATTCCATCCGAACAAACATACTTATACAAGTTAAGGCGAGGTTCTTCCATTGCAAATGTCCCGCTCTAACACGCGTGAGTTTGCAATTGACCATCCCACTCTCTACGGAACTGTGCGCGTAATTTTCGTAAATTTTTAGTACATTTTTGGGTGAGAAAAATACATGGCTTACTATATTAACAATATTAATCCCGACATCCCTCATACCATCAAATACGTTAAGAATGCTCCAAACGCCTTGTGGAGGTAACGCGTGACCGGAGGGCTGGATCATACCTGGCGCAGAGGATCAGCATTGCCATCCAGCGTGGCAATGCTGCCAGCCTTCTGGGCACGCTGCCCCCACAAGGTGATTTGGGGCAAATTTTTTATTTGTAAGTTAGTTTATTTGTAAGTTAGTTTATAATTTTAGAGTTTAGTTTTTAAATATTGTCAATGTATTTATTTGTAGAGTAAATTTGTATATTGTTACTGTGCCATTTAATACCTTGAATCAAAAAAGGTCGTATCTTCATAGGGAAGTCACGGCACTTACGTCCTTTTGTTTGGGCAAGACAGTTTTTTAGTGATAACTCAAAAACTCTTAATTCTATCTTGTTCAAACCAATTTTCGTTGAAAGTATTTATTATTATACACCAACTCAATTTTTTTCAGAATTTTAATCTTCATAGTTTGGAAATTAGAGGTTGGGGACACATTTTGTACGACTTTGGGAGCTAATACCTCACCAACGATTGACTTGAACGGAAAACTTTCTTACTAACCTCTATATCATTTTTATCAAATACGTTTATTTTAGTATTATTGTCTACTCATCATGTTACCTAATATTGAAATAAAATGAGTTTTAAGATATAAAATAGAGGTATGTTTGGATTTTTTTTCTATCGAACAAAGTTTTGAAAATTGTGTAACCGACATCCGACGGCACTAGATAAAGGTCTCAAATATAACATCGTATTTTTTTTACATTTTTAATATGTAGTATTTCGAAATAAAACCGTTTACCAAATCAGATTTTTACTATAACCCGGCCTTAAATAAAAGCATGTGAAAGACCTACATAAAGAAAGAAAATATTATGTCAGGTTTTACAAGTTGGGATTTATAATTTTCAAGTCTTAATTTATTCCAATTAGAAAATATAAGTAAGGTAGGTAGTACGTCCTACCTTACATTGACACTGACCCAATACTCACATCCTCACATGGCACTTTCGATATTAAAGTCATAATGACAGAGGTGATCAATATGTGTCAACTATTTGGGCATTAAGGTGTCGGGTATTGGTACTTTTTCTTATAGAATATTTTTTAAGTTTCTTTGTTTGCTAAAACATGTAGACAAACGGATTCGCAACTAATTGCAGATATTGTTTACGTGCCCAATTCACTTTATTGCAAAAATGTATTCTCATTCTGATCTTAGTCGCGTGGTCTAAAAGGACCCAAATTCACAGACGCCGGGTTAGGCGCAACCGCTAGGCGCCGCTCGGTAACCAAATGTAGTCTTTTTACAAACCTTTTTCAGTCTTTTGGGGGTCCGCGGACGTCGTTTTTTAATGAATCGGTGTTAACCTTCACATGGAACGAGAAACAGGGTGCCGATTGGAGATAAACGGTTTGATTTCTTTTTTTCAAAGGTAAAATGGTAGAAATGACAGGATGCCCGGCGCGCTCTTGCGGCGTGACTCGTTAGATAGCCATCGCATCGCCGCGACGTGATTCTTATTAGGGCGTTTTTAAATTAAGTATTAGGACCCTTTGATGTTGGTTTTGTCAATTTTCACAATTAATAAAAGGCGGTTCCATGAGCCAGATATGCGAAAATACCCCAAACATTAACTCATTTTTCTCAGAATCGTTGATATTTGTAGACGTGGGAAAAATATATATTATTCTTGATTATATTATCTTTAATAACACAGCTTTCGATACACGATACACTTCGCTCGATACAATTAATTCCCAAAGTAACCTCCAATTTGATTTATTTTTCCAATTTTACTTGTTTTTTTACTATGTGACACTATGAAACATAAAAAGGAGAAAAATCACTCATAACTAAAATAGTAATTTGACAGCTTCCGAATTTCGATAATTTGAGGCATTATTTTTAAATTAATAAAAATCTACAAATTCTACATTAACAAGATATGCGGCCTTCAAGCTCTATCTCCGTTACTCTTTCGAAATGTGACAGTGACGGCTGAGCGCTCGATGTTCGATTTCATCTGGGTACATGAACGGCCTTAACACGGGTCTATAACAACTGTGGCTAAATTTATGCAGATATGGGTCTGAAGATGGCTCTGCTGGGATGCCCATCCCAGATCCGAAATCCTGATCAAAGTCACGGTACTCACGGTTCTATAATTGTATTTCATATATTTTATATTAATATTTGTATTATTGAACTATACATGTTTAAAAAAAATGTGGCTACATTGTTAGGATAAGTATGAGAGAATAAGTATGAAAGTTTGCAAGAAATGTTATTGTTGGATGATGGTTTATCATTTCACTTATTGGCAACAAAAGTGACTGAAAACTTAAAAACTCAGTGAGGGCTGGGGGACCATTGGTTGATTAATCTAAAAGTTTTATAGATTTTAAAATGGCTTTAGACCATTTAAGGCCCCAACGAATGGTTTGTAGCGCCATCTATCATATTTCCCGTAAACGAAATGAACCTTAAGCATTAAAAAAAACCTTAGTTGGGAGGAAAATGATATTAAGTAAATAAAGGACTTATAATAATAGCATGATCATATTTCTGACGTTTATCAGTTTATAGTAGATTAAACATTGATTTTTTCTTTACTTATGCTACTCGCCGCTAGATGGCGTGGTATGTCGAAATGAACTTTAAGCTGTATAAATAATTGTCCATTATGAGATACATAATTATTAATTTACTTTTTTTTTAGTTTATTTACACTTACGTAATTTATAATCAACATTGTTCAATACCATCATCGCACTCAAGTAATGCACTCTTTAAAACCTTTCACAGAAATACGATGTTTGTTAATTTTATTTAATCCATAGTTGTTAGATAACGGAAATAAAATATCACACTAAGGACGGTAAGCATGATCATCATCAGATGTCGTATAATTATTTGATATATTAGCAATAGTAGCAGAAATAGTAGTAAAAGTCTTCATTGTACAAAACAACACTTAACAAAAAGGGAAATAATCTCTTTTGGTTAATTTTACAGTTACGAGTTGTTTACAGTTAATTCTTTATTTCGGTGGATAATAAGTGCATTAAAGTAAGAACGAACAAATAGGTGTTCAATATCGTTTTACATAGGTCTGTCTGTACCTTCCACAGATTCTAAAACAGCCACTGAATTACCTAAGTACGAGTACGACAAATATGCATTGAAAAATGAATCTTAATAATAGTGCTACTTTTTAAAGACGATTTAAATTTAACTTCAGCGTTTGAAAATTATCTACATCGAGAAAATCTACGTCCACAATAAAAGGAATGCTTGAGTCATTTGATTGCTATCGTCCAGCATGGAAACACCAAAAAATTTCATTCACAAAAGTCCAGGAGCAAAACAACTCCAGGATTTATGGATAAGCTGGGGTCGGCGTCTTTCATAGGGGTCTTAAGCATCATTACTAAAATGGTTGTTATACATTAAGTATTTAAAATAGGACTTAAGTGAGGTGTTTTTCCGGACAACTTACGTCGTTTGTAAGAAACTTATGCGACGATGATACAGTGATGTGACCGGATATGGGCGGATTTTGCGGCAGATCGCTTAAGGTTTTGGACGATTCAAATTTTCCCGCTTTAGAGGAGGTCTGTTCTTAGAACGGGGAAATTATTGATTCATTAAGAATTGCTGAGTCAGAAACGTAGTGAGACAATGCGGCATAAAATTTTGGTGAAATCTTCGAGTCTCTTGTAATTTACACACATTAAGAGCTATTTTATCGAGAGCAGAATAAAAGGCAACTAATAGAATTGAGACAGAAGATAATTATTAATTATTAGTTGATTATGAAGTAGGTACCATATAATTGCTATAACACATAATATGTAATAAAATTGTAATTACTAATTACCTACTTGCATGTGAGCGGTCATTGTGGCACTCTTTGGGGGAGGCCTATGTCCATCAGTGGACGTCTTTCGGCTCATATGATGATGACTTACATGTGAGACAAGACTAGCCTGTGTGCCCGAACACAGCGCCGCGTCAAGGATATTAATAGGTAAATAACTAGTGCTTATAGGTACATAGAGGTCCATAGAACTGTACCCTTACCATGAGTTTGCAATGTTTGCATTACCGTACTCGCTAGCGACTGCGTAAACGATTTAGTATGGCGATTCTTGGTTCTATTGCGTACCTAACCGCCAGAGGCGCTGTACTTTTGTCCATGCTAAATCGTTTATGCAGTCGCTAGCGAGTACGGTAATGCAAACATTGAAAACTCATGGTAAGGGTACTTGTGCGGTGTGACACATCTAGGTAATAGTTCCGCGGTCAAAGGGATAGACAAATAGTGGGCGTGGTAAGTACAAGGAGGATCCCCTTAAGCGAAAAATTCGGATTCACATCAACAACTTTTGTCAATCGACCACTAACAATATCAATCTTGTATCGATTTTATTCTGCTCACCTTTATTAAGTCATCTGTTTCAGTCAAGGACGATAAACCCAACCTGAGCATCCCTAATCACGGAACCGATGTCTTCACGCCACTTAATCGCATCAAAGCGCCGAACCCGAGCCCCATCTCCCGATAACACACATTAAGCCCGCCGGCCCAAAACACGATCTCGATAAGCCACCACAGAATCCGCAGTTTGCAAAACTTAGATTGTTTTAGAGATAAACATCTGTGCTCAATGAAGATGGATGTAACTGTACCTGTCCCCTTGACCATTCAATAAATTCGTAAACACAAAAGCCATAATCCGGTAAAGTAGCCGACCGAGTAATTTTACAATTGTAATACCAAACACTTTGTTTGCTTGGGTTTCCTATTATGTGGGCAGCACAAAGGGTTCTTGTATAAGATGGTGGGTTATTGTTGGGAATAAATGACTTACACGGTTTTGCACGTTGACGCTTCTGCATCAGGCATATAATGTGCCCAGTGATGCAAATGCACAGGGAATTCATTTTGGGTTTGTTTGTTAAGCACAGTTATGGATATCTTTATTGACTTAAAGTTATTTCCGAATGTATTTAACTTCAGCTGACTTTTTTTAATACAAACTGGGAACTGTTCAGTGAAATGAAATGGCACACACTGTCAGAAGCTCATAACATAATAAACACTTGGAAGGTTTCTACCGTAAAACTGACGTGGCGTAATTTAAAAAATGTATGGTAATTAATTACAGGGTTTGCAAAATGAGTTATTATCCACGCAAATAAAAAATAATATTGTAACTGTTTTGTCTTTTGGTACTTTGTTATGTCTACGTATTTTAGCAAAAATATAATGCTTATGAGTTGCAAAGAAATCTGCTGCAGAATAAATTATAGGAATGTCCGATGAATTGATGATAATTCATTTTCTTTAACAAAATCATGTATATTATTATTATGATTGTCCCCTTATTTTTTTCGCTTGTCGCAGTCGGCTAAAAATCAGACAGTCAGGCCACATTCCGCACGCAAAGTAACACCATATCCTTGGGAAGGGCTCGTCTCCCATCGAAATATTTCAAAAGTCGATCACTATCGCGCCGCTATGCGTGCGTTATTGAATAAAACGTGAAAAATGATGACCACGGCGCAAAGGCGACGCCGACGATTGCTTTTTAGGGATACGTTGGCTGCAAATTCGTACACATATTCTTTATTCAGACTAGCTACATTTGAGAAAATACCTTACTTATACAATTTATGACATCGACCACACCTTAGATAAAAGCTGAAAGAAAAGAGTAAATCAAAAGTCCCAAAACCAAACCACCCCTATCACGAATTTTTATGAATATACGTGTGTTATGTGTGTGGATAGAAAGGCGTTATATGTGTGTATGAAAATGGTGTATCTTTTGACATTAGTTGTCAAAATATGTCTCCATTGTCCATTATTTCCATTTCTAATAAAATATTTAAAAATTATGTGTCGAAATGCGGATAAAAAATTCCTTGGATATTTTGGATTTTTTAATATACCTAAATAGGTATTTTAGCACGTACATATTTACAATCACCAACTCTATAAGGCTTAGTAACTATGCATAAATAAATTGTAAGTAATAAAGTGACCACTTCACACAATGTAAAAGGCTGACATTCAAAATTACACGTCCCATTACAACTAATAAAGCACTTCTAAAGCACCCGTGTCGAATCTACAGAACCATCAACAACTTAATTCAATTTACACCTGACTGAAGCGAAAAGGACGCATTTGGGCGAACAAAAGAGATCGCTCGCTAGCCCCCGTGAGGTCGGTGCCAGCGGGGGCTCGCTGCGCCACTGTCGATATCGCCCACCGCGCGAACATATCTCCACTTCTCACAGTTTTGTTGTCACGTAATTAATTTATTGCAACTGTTAATAAGGCTTGCTGTGTGAAGGCTGCTTAGTAAATCATATATTAGAGATATGGTTAGCTGGACAAGTTCAAACTTGTGACGACCTATAGAAGGCTGTCGTCCCTATTGGCCACTTTGAGCAAGTGCCAGTTGTAAATTTAATTTCAATCCTACACGATTAGTCAAATGCCTCCAGTACTTCGGTAGCCTTGCTTGGATATACATACTTAGTATGTTTATTTTATACAGTTCGCTTTATTACATATAGTAATAAAATACTTATTTGTTATGTTGGATGACTTGCTTGAATGAATTTTACCTAGTTGTTCTAAATTAACGCCCGTATTTCTTTATTCAGCAGAAACCGTTTGCGTACAATAGCCTCAAACGAACCATGTATTATTTGGCGGCAATTTGAATAGAGAATGAATACCCTGAGTGAATACCTCTTTCTGAATCAAGGCCTACCGCACACGAGCGTCTTCATGCTTCCTTCTGGGCACAGCACTTCAAAGAGTCGAGTGCTTAGCCGAGTCACCTGCCTCACAGCGGGACAGTTCAACAAGGCGGTCTGTTTTGCGTCAGAAGTGTTCCGTTCTCGAAATTAAGACATTAGCGTGTCATTATTTGACACTTTAAAAACAGCTTACGTTTCCAGTGTTATCAAAGAACTTGTGTCTTTTTAGAATTGGAAGGTTAGCCGTCCTCACGCGGTACTTGGCGGTACTTTTGTGATTCAAACCCGGATAATTTAGTGTTGCCAAACAAAATGGTTTAAAATATCGCATCCTGCCATCTCTTGTCAATGATAGTCATAAATTAGACGGTGATTATATATTATAGGTCGTTTGAGTTGCGATGTTGGAGGTTTTGTTAGATTTGATGGCCGGTGGCCGGTTTAATTAAGCATCATGATTTTTATGTATATTTAAATATTAGATCAGACAAATTTTATTATAATGGTTTTATGTTACCTACCGCACACAAAGGATTGAGATTTTTCTGACATCCGAGATATGTTGCCAATTTTGTTTTGTTTTTCGTTCATATTTCTTATACTTACATATGTTCTGTATGTGGTGATGTGGTTATTTCGCATACGAAGACGGTGGCAAACAAGCGCACGGCCGCCTGGAAAACCAATGGATGCCTGCGAATCCAAGTGCACACGTCGACAAACTTAAGCACTAGCACACTCCTTTCCAGAAGATCCCTTTAATGTAGTCTTTCAAACCTCGACAGGGAGCTTATTCCATATAATAACAGAAGGTTTGTTATGTTTAATTAAGCAAAATGTCAATGTCGTGATTTTTGTCGTATAATATAAAATCTGATCGAAAGTTGTTTTTTTTTCACAGCGACAGCCCTAATGCTTATCTAAATGTCTTTATTTTTACAAAAACTTAAAGGCCACACACTTTAAAGGACACATTTAGTGGCGTTTACATACATACCTTCCCTTTTATTTAGAAACATGAACTAATCTCCCAATACAACGCATATATTATTAACCCGCCTCACAAAGTGCCAAAAAGCTATAAAACCGAAGAAATCAAGACAACAATATATTACCATAAAAACATCGCGTCAAAGATCCCGCACAAAACGCCGCTAAAACATATCTCGGGTTTACGCTGATATGAAACTCCGATGTGAAAGGTTTACTAATGCGTAATTTCATACTTTACTGCCTATAAAAACGGGCGCGGTAAGGATATGTGCTCCATAAATAAGAAAACGCGAATGGATGCGACGGGTCGCCCCGTGTGAAAAGGGCCGCGTGTCTCGCTCCTAACCAAATCCAGCCCGCTGATTGGTCAAAAAAACAGAGCGGAATATTGTACCTCATTTGTTAAAACCCTAGTTCGATACACACGGGGTGTTTTTTTACAATTTGTCGGTTATATCGTTGTGCTAAATGTCGAATTAGGTTTACGGATCGTTAATCCGATTTTTATTGCCTATTGAGGCAAAAAACATTTTTAAGTGTTTATGACCCGCGCAGTTCATATTGATAAAAACATTGTTGTAATTGACATAAAAGCGCGAAAACATTTTATGCATACTATATTGGTATTGTATTGGTATTTTAATGTCGACCGTGCCCTATAATTAGATAACAAAACGATGCGACAATTTAGGATACGATTTGGAATCCGACCCGCGCCGCGATGATAATCTGCCGTGATAAATGGACCGTGTCACGATTTATTGTGTTTCTAACTCCTCTATTGTCTCAATGGGCGCTTTTTACCGATATATCGTAAGGAGCACGTTTGACAACCTGATTATGATTCATTTCTTTACCACGCGTTATTATATCGACTATTATTCTGTGTCATAAATTGATTTTGATGTCTTTTTTATGGTGTAGCTGAATCGAGTTTTGATACAATTATGGCACGCGCATTTATATGGTAATGGTTAGTATTATGCCTTTTATTGGTAATGATTTATCCTAATAATCTTAATAATATTCAAATTAATTAATTAATTTAATATTATAAACGTGAAAGTTTGTGCGGATGTACTCGTTCCGCTTAATCTCAAAAACTACTCAACCGATCTCTATGAAACTTTCCAGTGTTGTAGATTGGACATCAGAATAGGACATGGGCTATGATTTATTTCAAAATTCATCCTCTTAGGGGTTAAAAGGGGGTGGTCATTTTGTATAGAGAACTAAATTATCAATGATAGAAACTTATAAATTCCCGAATATACTAACCATTAAAATGGAAGGAAACAGTTTTCAGCGTTTTTCAAAATTCACCCTTTGAAGAGGTGCAAATGGGGTTCAAAGTTTGTATGCACAGAACATTTTTTTTAACGAGTAACTTGAAACTACGTTTGTAGACTAAACATTGCATTATGAGAAAACTAATTACAACGGTTTTCGAAATTCGCCCTTTGCAGGGGTGAAAAAGGGGGTTTGTATGAGGAGCAAATATTTTTTAAAACGTGTAAGTTGCAACTTCGTTTACAGACCTAACATTACATTATAAGGCGACTTCCTGATTTGTCGGTGCGGAGGCGGTACGATATGAGACTATCAAATGTCAGTGTCAACTGTCACTCAACTCAGTACCACTTTTTACTGCGCCCCTATATTTAAATGAGTGCTTCCTGACTGGCGCGGGATGCGCGGAAGCGGGACCATGCGAAGGCAGTACTGGTCCGCTTCTGCGCATAATATTACTACTGCGCAAATATAAATACTGACAGTATTCCGTCAAGTGGGAATCTTTGCGACCTCAGTAAGTTTACGTCAAGGAAGAAAATGTCACATATCGATCCCGCCCCGTCAAGTCAGGAAGTCGCCTTAGAAAACTAATTTCGGCGATTTTGGAAATTCACACTGTGAAGGGGTGAAAAGGGGTTGAAACATTGTATGGGCAACCTGAGTTTTTTAAAGTGAGTGTTTTAATTCTTGGCGTGTAGACTCTCCGTTAAGTGAAAGTCCCAGGAAAGGACATGGGGTAGTTTATATCCCGGAAATCATTCCTTAAAAGGGCGGGAGTTTGTATGGATGAGAGATTAACTAGGGGGCCATTTTACGGAATGTTGTACACTCGACTTTTTATTTTTATTTTGATAAAATCGGATATTTTCTACTCAGAATTGAAAGTACTTTCGAATGACATCTATATAATTCGAAAGTACTTATTCCTATAGCGGAAAAAAAGTGTCCAAGGATTTTTTGTTCCATTCCGTTACCATTCTCATACTAAGCTGCTAATGCTTGTATGGTGGAAACGGAACGGAAATATCGAAAATTGTATGTAAAATTTGGGACACTTTTTTTCTCCTTTAGGTTCAAAAGTGCTTTCAATTCTGAGTAGAAAAACCCGATTTTATGTAAATTAAAAAAAGTCCAGTGTACAACTTTCCGTAAATACGTGTAATTGTAAAAGCGGCCATAGGCTGCGGCGTGATCTTGTCATTGCTGCCATCCTACATCCTACCACACTGCCCTCTCACGGCAAATTAACGTAACTCGAAAACAAAAAAATATTTTCGATGGTCTATAATATGGTAGCATGCTAATATCAGGAATGGATTAAGCTTAGTTACGACAAAACAACGTAACCCGGATTACGTGGTTCTACCATGAGAGGGCAGCACACCCTTTACCATCCAATAAAAAAACACATCAGACACATCTTCCCCGCGACTCAACATTATTATAATTTTAATCCATAAAAGCAAATATAGTTTTTAATTTATTGAAGGCACAGTTTATAACGTGTTCGTACGTGACACGCGTTAATGCGCGAGTGGCGCGAGTTTAATTCAAAACAAAAAACGCTCAAAAACGTTTAAGTGGCGGACATAGTTACTGAATGAATACAAAGCGAGCGCCTGATTACGCTATATATTATAACTTAATAGGTTTTATGATACCAAATATTTGGACAAGGGTTTTATTGGGTAACATGATATTTTTGGACTGTTTCGGGTTTTATGGCGGTCTATGCGTAAGGACTGCTAAAATTGAGGTTTTTTGCTGCGGTGACTGCGTTTAGTTGGGTGCTAATTTAATTTTAGGGGGTAGTATGTTTAACGCGCCGAAGTTCATCGCAGGGGTTTTTGTGTATATTACTGTTGTTTATTTTAGGTTACAAAAATAAACTTAATATTAAAAACTAAAAACTATGCACACTACTGCCCACAAAACCGATATCCCCATGGCGCGGCCACGGACTATACTCGGAGGCACGTAGAGTGAGGAAAAACTCCGTATTTATATTATAAAAATATATTGTAAAATTGCGAGTTACATGACAGCTCGGGTTGAAGAAGAAGAAGGAATAATAATTGCCTATCTATGTCAACATTCAATTGTTCCTATCATAGACAATTATTTACCTATTTAATCTAGATAGTTTGCAGAAATAAATATATTGGTTACAATCACTGAATCCAATAATACGAGTACGTGTGTTTCTACAGGTACGCTCTACTGTTTTTACGAGTACACGACTGCCCAAAAAAAGGAGTGTAATCTTACCCCCTTATTAATAAACGTCCATCAAACCTCTATTAGTTAACAAGCCGCTAAAGTTCGTTTGTCCTTATCTGTCACTCTGACATTTACGTTTGTGAGAAAGGGACAAACAACATTTTAGTTAGCAGAGGTTTGTTAGATTTTATGAATAAGGTGATTAGTTTAGTCTTTCCATAATGTACTTAAGTACTTGCATACTTTTTCTTGCAATTCAGCCCCTCTAGCACAACATGCATTCCGTGACTACTCGCGCGCGAGATAAGCTACCTGTCACTTTTTGACAGCATTAATCAGACAGTGACAGGTAGCCTATCTCGCGCGCGCGTAGAGACGAGATGCATGTTATGCAGTTTGAATTCATTTTGAATTAGGCGACTATGAAAACGCCTATGCGTAAACACCAATTATAAACACCCCTATAGTTGAGGTTTTTTGTGCTGGCTGATATTTCATAAAACTGTTATTGGGCTTAGAATTCTATATATATATATATATGCAAAAGCAGACAACTTATACAGTGCGTTACCGGCAAGCGGGCATTAATTGAAACTTATATTAATACGTTCCATTAGCAATTTTTTCATGTATTAGCAAATCATAATTAAGTGAATTAACTGCAAAATTTAATTTCCTAATTCCGCACCGCCAATGTACCTACTACGTGCGCTGCTCAAGATAACTTCATAGTAAACAAAACACTAAGGGCTTGTCATCTTTGCAGTACATTGCTGGCAATTAAAATTTTGTTAGAATTATTTATTTATTTATCGTATGGCATTTATTTCGAACCATTTTGTTAGAAAATGAGTGGAGTCGAAATTTTGGTTTAATAATAAACTTAAGCGCATGGTTAGGTTAAGAAATAAAAAATACCCAACTTAAATAAAAGCCCGCTAGCCGGTAACACACTGTATTTTATTATGCTCATGATAACACTCCTGCAAAAGAAAAGAAAATCGTAAGTACTTATTATAATATCTTATACTTATATGAGATCCTTCTTGCACACGATGATCGCCAACTGCGCGTACCTAAGTGCGACGCGACGATATTGAATCGATTTTTTTGCAGTAGTCCAGGATCACATTAATTTGTTTTTATAGCAACACAATATTATATGAAATGACATGTGATAGCACACGCGCGGTCAACTCAAGCGCACAATGGAGGCGGAAGATCTAAAGGCGCGTACACACCTGTCTGGCCAGCTGCCGCGCGATTTATTCTTGTGCAGCAGGCGTGCATCTTGCGAGTGTGGGTGACCCTTTAGCTGTGATTAGAGAAAGTTATATAATCGTATACGGTGGTATGGAAGTGATGTGTGTAGGTATGAAAGTTGTGTGGCATGGGTGTGATGGAGGCTTGTAGAGAGGTGAGTAATATGGCGGGATATAGAAGTATGGAAGAAGAAGTATAGTGAGTCAACCACAATTAAATGGTATGAAGGAAAATAAATGATGATTGCAAAAGTTACAGGTATTGGCATTGATTAGAGCTGCGGTACAGGCAACATCAAAAGTAACTACGCTTATGAAGAGTTCAGAAGTCTATTTTAAGGGAATAAGAGCTTTTGGCTTCTAAATTTACGTTATAACTTTTGATTGTGACTGTACCAAAATGATCAATTTAATTTTGTATTGAGCAGTAACGCTGCTATCACAAACTAGAAATTTAAAAAAAAAAATCAGTTGGCTAGAGCGACTGGCCGCGAGTGCCGGGAGGTCGCAGGTACGAATCCTGCTCGGTGCCTAAGTTTTTCAATTTTTCCTTTATTTCTAAAATTTCTAGTTTGTGATAGCAGCGTTACTGCTCAGAACAAAATTAATTTAGTAAGGGAAGCGCATCGTAACTAACGATTTCTCAACATAATTTGAGACGTTAGTGCCGTAATGAAGCCTGAGTCTTCTGGTAGATGTCGCTGTACGCCTCCCTTAAGGCGTTGTATAAATGAAGGAAGGATTGACAAATTTCAAGCCGGGTAGCAATCGCACCTATAGCTCAGTTGGCTAGAGCGACTGGCCGCGAGTGCCGGGAGGTCGCAGGTTCGAATACTGCTCGGTGCCTAAGTTTTTAAATTTTTCCTTTATTTCTAAAATTTCAAAATGATTAAGGCGTTTTCTTGCGCAGATTTTGGATTGTCACCCAGGTGACCACCAATTCCCTAATGAGTGTTAAGCGATAAGCTTTTGGTTAAGGAGAACATCGAATGGAAATCGGTCCCTACAACGTCTAGTTTTGCTGCAGTTGCTTTTGTAAAACTAGTGCTTACGCAAAATCTTGGGATTGTGTGTCAAAGCAGACCACGGGCTCCTTTAGAAAAGTCGAACGAAAACTACAAAGCTTCAATCGAATCTTCAATTTGATATGAAATTGTCAGCAGTGGTTGTCCCACCCGAATGTCTGATAATGTCGCCGACACTCGTTGAAGTCTTTTCTATACGCGGGACATTAAGGCGATATATTGATTGAAAGAGTATGTCTTTCGTGTATGTTTTTCGGTCATAACAAAACGGGATGCAACACTCTCCGGGAGTAGCTTTTTTAGACAAATCGCGACAAATATCTGACTGTGTGCAGATTTATAAAATTTCCTCTTGTCAGTACCTAGATGAGGTAAAATACCGTCATATTAACTTAATCGTGTCTTTTAATAATGCGTTGTTTTAGTAGGCTGAAGAAAAAAAAGGAAAATATAGACTCAGGATTTCTTTTCTATCGAGAAAATTTTAAGCAATTATGTTTCGGCTATTGTCAGTACCACAATCATATAGTCAAGAATTATATATCTGAAAATCAGTCCCTATTGTTTCCTCGTCTGGGCAGAACAGCGTTTCAAAGTTTCTAAATTTCTCTGTGTAGCGCCTTAAGACAACTTTTCAATTTCATCAGCTACCGACATCCGGCAACGTACCGACGCGTCGCACTCGAGGCCGTACTTGCACAAAAAATATAATAATAACGGAGATACCACCAACGAGCTGCCGGCAAAGTCAGTGCCAGCATTGTACTCCCTGCCACGCCATAAATATCCCTGAAACGTTCGCCACGTCACCCTAACAAAAACCAACTATTTGACATCTAAATTATTGTAAGAAGCCAGTTTCAGAAGGCGAGTCAACAAATCGCCCCCGAAGCAGATGAACATCCCTGCGAATCGTACAAAAAGAACGGCGAATAATACATCAGATAAAAGAATTTTCAAAACAAACTCAAAATACTAAAGCGTTTGACACGAGCATCCGCTCGGCCACAAAAACGCGGAGCGGGCGTGACTAATCGCACCCCAAATTCAACCGTATATCAATATTTTGAGGGGTGAGTTCGTCATGGCAACGCCCCGCTTTGATCCCGCGATAGATCTCAATAGAAGGTGATTAAAGGCGCCTCTGATTTTCGTTGAATGCTTTTTTTCATGCCTTCATCGGGCGTACAAAATAAACGGCACACTACTGTAAAAGAATATACAATTATTGGGCTTTGAATGGTTACAGCGGGGGTGAAGTGCTCATAAATTGTTATTTTTTTCGTTTAGGAATCTTTTAAAAATCGTAAACGACTTTTGTTGGGCCGGATTTATTGTGTGTCAGAAGGCGTTAGGTGTGTCATTTGTGACCAGCCCGACTATTTACTAATTATACGCTTCGCAGGCGACTTTTTGTGGCAAAAGTGAAATTTACACCCCGACTATGTCTACAAAACTAACGTGTCGCGTGTGAATGAAATCGGAAATGAGTGAAAAAACAACATTGCAATTCCAACCTTTTTTAGCACTCCTGTCCAATATTTTATGATTAATAATGAGCTAAAAAAAAAGTTTTACACGCTTATGCGAAATAAATTTTGACGGTCTGTCAGTTTATTTTAAAAGTCATCACAACGTCATCTTGAATTATGTACAAATATTTAAGCGTTATTTATCAATAATTGTTTATTATATCTAAATGGCTGCGAGTCTCATATATGGTGGACGGCGGATTTTGATCAAATTGTTTCAAAAATTTATGTATAGTAAGAAAAGCTGCCCTACGCCAAAGCAAGGCAAAGCATCTAATGATCCTAGCAAGCAACCCCCAGACCGTCGCACCTTCAAAGTGTACCGCTTCGCCGGAATCGCCTCCGGCCAGAAAACAAAGGTACAAAGCTTCGAATTTGACATTACAAAAATAGGCGGCATGGTCCTCGATGCTCTCATCAAAATTAAAGAAATGGATCCATCGGTTACGTTCAGAAGATCATGTCGCGAAGGGATTTGCGGCTCTTGCGGAATAAACCTCCAAGGAACAAACTGTTTGGCGTGCATAACGGCGATACCGAAGGATAAAGTGATCACTATATTGCCACTACCGCATATGTACGTCCAGAAAGACTTGGTGGTTGATATGACGCATTTTTTCCAACAGTATAATAGCATTAGGCCGTATCTGGTGCGGTCGGATCCCCTGCCGATGGGTCAAACGCAATACGCCCAAAGTATCAACGATAATAGTAAGTTGATTGGTATGTATGAGTGCATTCTCTGTGCTTGCTGTTCGACTGGTTGTCCTAGCTACTGGTGGAACGGCCGAAGGTTCATGGGGCCCGCTAACTTACTGCATGTTTACCGATGGGTGATTGATTCGAGGGACGGAGATACCGAACGTAGACTGAACGAAGTGAAAGACGACTTCAAAGCGTTCAGATGTCACACTATATTGGTGTGCATGCTAGTTTGTCCTAAAGGCCTGAACCCAGGTAATAAGATTTCACACTTAAAACGGATGATATCGGGGGTGGCGAAGAAACCGCCGTCAGAACTTGATCCCATGATGTTTGCAGGTAAAGCCAGGTCGTCTGCTGGTGCGTCTAAGTGTGATTGCAAATAAATATTTCTAATAATTATTATTTTAGTTCATATTCTGGGTTTTTTAATGGAATCATTGAAATATTTTGTTGTATTTGTTCTAAAGTTTGAAAAAATACGTCAATAAACAACTCGCATATAACTATTTTTAACAGATGAGATGTTTGCAAACTAATTATATTCAATCCAAAAAAAGTATGATTTTAAGTATACTGCATTTATTGATACATTTTTTAGTATGTTAAAATAAATTTCGTCAAATATACTGGATCTTTGATTGAGTACAGTCGGCCACTTAGCAGCTGGACACTTTGGTAATTTGTAGCTTTCATTCGCTGAAAATTTACTATGACAGATTAAATATGACGTTAAAGGAACGGTACAAAGGTGTTAAACCCCTTGTGAGGCCAACCGTACTAGCTAAAGCTGAAGTGAAGAGGACAGGTGTAAAGCCTTCCTTAATACATTATTTTCGTCTCTTATTATTATGCTTTGGAGCACAGTGTTTTAATGACGCAGCTAAGTAACGAAAAAAATAAGAGTGTAAGTAATAAGCCTGTAATAAGTTTAACGCCTATATCTCTATGGTGTACTGTCTACAGTTCACCAGAAGAATCAATCTTCGTGTTTGTTCTTGTTGCTTTCTCTTACGTTCTTATGCCAAAACCAACGATTTTACCCGAACCCCGGTATACTAGTTTATACTAGTTTTAGTATAGAATAGACGTAGTTGCTATTTACTTATATAAGGCGCTTACCTACTCATCGCTCTTTCATACAAACTTCCATCCCCTTAAGGGATGATTTCCGGGATAAAAAGTATCCTATATCCTTCCCCGGGACTCAATCTTTCTCATAAATCGGTTCAGCGGTTCAAGGGCGAACAGACAGACACAATTTCACATTTATAATATTAGTATGGATGTCTGTGGCATCTCTTCTTCCTCGGACACTCCTCACTGAGGATCGCGACCACGCACGTATGCTCTGCCTTCATAGAGTGCGATCATTTAATAAGCCATGTCGGTCGCACGCTGCATATTACCGCCATATTTCACCGCATCACACCAGTTCATGTGTGGCACCTGTTTTGTTTTTATTTTACAACGACGGTGGCAAACAAGCGTACGGTCCACCTGATGGTAAGCGGACACCGCAGCCCATAGACGTTTGCAACTCAAAAGGAGTCAAGTGCGCGTTGCCGACCCTTTATAAAATTTGAGGATTCACTGTGTTGACAGCAGAAGGGAAAAATTTAGGTCCCTCGCTCTCAACACAGTGCATCCTCGGGAGCTCTGGCAACCTCGCTCACCTCCAGGAACACAACACTACATACCTACTTGTATAGTAAATAATGTTATGTTAATGTTTAATAATGTTACCTATGGCTGTGCAGCCTTCTGTAAGGCGGAGGCACCTCCCCAGTTGGGCTTCTCCAAATTCGAGCAACATGACATTTTGCTTTGCACGCATGGCTGTGGCATAGTGTTCAAATAAAAATATATTGGGCGGTATTACGCGAAAAATTAATCAAAGTTAACTAGGCTACACTTAAATACCTACTTGGAGTTTGACGCTAATATATGCTCTTATTCCAATGGCTATTTTAATTTCACCCTAATGGTAATTATAGCTCTGTAAGTAGTACACAACTGAAAGGCCAAGTGCAAGCAAAACTCGACTTAGAGCTCTGACTGTTAGGTAGATTTTTGCTTGCGTTAATTTTGGCAGAATTTGGCCTTAGAGTTTTTTTACGAACTATAATAGAGTTGCTATTACATAGACGGGCATTTTCACTTTAAAGTGTACCCCCTACTTTTTTTTCGGATCTAGGTAATTTTGGGTTTTCTGACTCAGAATCACGAGTATGGCTCGTCACAAAACTCTGACACAGAAAATTTGTATGGAAAATCAAGGATATTATTTTTCTTTATCTGAATCAATAGTACTTTTGATTCTGAGTCAGAAAACCCAAAATAACCTAGATCCGAAAAAAGTACACTTGCCCAGACACTGAAAAAAAATCTTGTGTTTGTAATAAATTAAATTTATTATATTTATGTTAAGAGTGTATATCAATTGATCACACGATCACAAGTTAAACAGTATCGTCAAGGTTTCAGTAAACGTAGTTGACCGAGTGAAACGAAGAGCAAAAAGGGCTGCGGCAAAAATGCTTTCATATGTCCGGATTTTTTTTCTTCGATGGCTGTTCTCCTCTACTGGTCGCATTTATCAACCGATTTTCGTGAAATTTTGTGAGCAGGTTCGGTAACTGTATAGAATTTTTTTTTCGAGTCACTTTTTGGAAATTTTAAAAAACTATTTTTTTATAATTGATTTTGTGTTGCTGCGGCCGAATTTCGATTTGTTCACCTCTAAGGGTTGTATTTCACAACCGATTCTCGTGAAGTATTGTGAGCAGGTTCTTTGATTACATAGAATAGTTTTGTCACATAGTTTTGGACATGTCATAGTTTTGGAAAATAAAAAAAACACGAGGTCCAGCTCACAGAGCCACTAGTGTTAATTATGTGGTCAGATTAATGAGGAAACTTTTATTCCATCAGCACATAAACAAAAAAAAAGCCATTTTTGTTTTTTTTCGAGTTTCCAAGATTTCAGTGACAACTTCATTGAGTACCTAAGGTGTTAATAGTGGTGCTGACGCTCATCATGTCTAGGTGCGATCGTAAATTTGTTACGAAGGACAAGCAACAAAGCAGAGCCGAGTCGTTACAAGAGGTCTGCGCGTGTGGGCTAGAAGCAGGTAAGAAATATATAGATACGACTGTACACTGTAATAGTAGATTGTTTGACAAGGGTCTAAAGTAAGGAAAATTGTTCGAGTGGTAATATGGCTTTTAGGCCCCAGTTATACACTCTACTTTTCACTTCGATTGCGAGAAAACACATAAACACTAATTATCCACATTAAATGAATAATTTATCTCTTGGCGGGCGTATGTCTACTTTGACAGCATGTTTTTTTTCCAAGGCCAGGACCATGCCTCGCTATGCGTATTCGCCTCCCTTTCTTTTGCTATATTAAACAAAGAGATGCACGCGTTTTTTTTTCTTTTAAGAGGCGCAATTGCTTTGACCACGGACACCGCTTAATCTGTAGAGAACTGAAAAACGTCTTTCCTGATTGGTCGATTTCGGGTTTAAGAACTTTATTTCTCAACAAGAAGATATTACAAACTTCACTTATGTGAGAATTAATTAACTTATAATATTAAACTTAGTAACTTAGTATTAAATAATTTTGCTAATGCTCACGTCACCGCCCGCGGTTTCACAGATTATCAATATTTATTGGAATTTTTGTACTTTGTGGGTAGAGTTCGATTCACCGCGCGCGGTGATCGATGAGCACAAGCGAGCGAAACTACTACTGCGCATTGTGTTAGGATTACATTTAAAATATTGATAATTCCTTCGCTTGGGAATTAGAACAAACTGCTATGTACTTAAAATAAAATTATAGTCAACTCACTTAAACATTTAGAAATAAAAATATAGGTTGTATGAATTGTACATGTGTGGATCTTATATCCATGACATAGGGTATATAATAGCAAAAAACGCAAGTATAAATTTTAAACACGCTTAGTTTAGTTATTTAAATTATTGTTCATATTTGGAAACATTGCGAGATATGAGCCTTAAGTTTTTTTTTAAATAAATTTAATGACACAGCATTGCGAATATCATTCGGTAGACAATTGTACAGTTTTGCTCCCTCGTACGTAATATTTTTTCTGCCAAACTGGTTTGTCCGAGCCCTCGGTAAAGATAGATTGTTCGAACTTCGGGTGTTCCGTAGCCCTTTTTCTTTATTTGTCAGAAATGAGAGTTGAGTATGTACTTGTTTATTAATTATTTTATGAATCAGGATGCATGTATTATAAGTATAATTTTGTTTCAACGTAAATAATTTAGTATCACTATACAATTTGACTGTCGGCGTTAAATAATCATAATTGAATAATGTTTTAATCAGTTTATTTTGGGTTCTTTGCAATTTATCCAGATTCGTTTTCGCTGCATTGCCCCAGACTTCCACAAGATAGTCAAGATGTGGTTTAACCAACGTATTGTACACTAGAATACGAACTGAGCGCGGGACACAGCCAGCCATTCTCCGCAGGGCTCCAGTGAGGGAGGAAATTTTAGTTTTTAGTTTTTGAATATGGGGTTGCCATGTTAAACCGCTATCAAGTACCAGTCCCAAATACTTTTCCTGTTTAACTTCGTGTATTATTTGTCCGTCAACAGTTAGAGGCGCACAGTTTTGTATTTTTTTATTCTTAGCTGAAAAAAGGATGTAACATGTTTTTGTAGTATTGATAGTGAGAAGGTTACTTTGGAACCATGTAGTTAGCGTATCTAGATCCCGTTGCGCCTGCTTCACTATGTCCTGTACTGAGTCACCATAATAGAATAGGCAAGTATCATCGGCATACAATGTGATATCGCCCGTCAGACCGGCGTTCAGTAAATCATTTATATAGATCGTAAAAAGCAGGGGGCCCAAAATGGATCCTTGAGGAAGTCCGTAATTAATATTGCGCGGTTCACTAGTAGCCTGGCCTATCTTCACGACTTGTTTCCGATTTTTTAGGTATGACTCGAAAATTCCAAGAGCTGTGTTTTTAATGCCTACGTTACCTAGCTTTTTTAACATGATTGAATGGCTGACTGTGTCAAACGCCGTCTTTAAATCTATAAAAACACCCAGAGCGACTTTTCTTTCATCAATATTAGTTTTAATTTTAGTTATTAAGTCTATAGTAGCTGTGAGTGTGTTTGATTTTTCTCTAAAACCATATTGCTTGTCACTTATGTAATTTATTGATGTAAGATAGGCATTAAGTCGTGTGTAAAGAATTTTTTCGATTATTTTAGATAAAACTGGTAGGACCGAAATGGGACGATAGTTCTCTGGGTCTGTCTTTTTCCCTGATTTATAAATTGGTGAGACCTTTGCTATTTTTAAGGAATCTGGGAAAACTCCGTGTACAAAACAAGCATTAAAACAATTTTTTAGGTCATTTAGTATAAGTGTTTTTATACATTTTATGGATTTGGTGCTTATGCCGTCTAGACCTGTGCTAACATTAGGATCAAGGTTGTCTATGATTTTATTTATCTCATCACACGTGCAAGGATCTATTTCTGCGAGTTCCCGACCAATTGGATTATCATTATCATTGCACGCAACGTCTTTATATGTTTGATTTTTACTTAAAATTTTTTCGGCTAATACGCTACCTATTGTTGAAAAGTATAGATTGAAGCACTCGCATATTTCGTTCTTATCTGTTATAACCTTCTTATCTAATATTAGTTTTGGGGGGCCTGTACTGTTTTTTATTTTGTTTGCAGCTAAAGTGTTTATTAAATTCCACAGAGACTTTGGTTTCTTAATGCATTTGTTAAAAGCATTATAATAATATTTATTTTTCGCAGATTTGATGGCTGCACTTGATTTGTTCCTTTCCTGTCGAAACATTTTTTTTAGCGTTTCATTCTCCGGATCCATTTTCAGCTCGTTCCATAGTGTGTTTCTTTTACTTATGCCAGCGATCAAATCTTTATTTATCCAATCCTCTTGGGGTAAATTTTGTATTTTTCTCTTTATTATTTTATTTTTGTCGATATTCATAGTTATGTAGTTTTCTAATTTATTGTAGTCATTTGATTGGTTTAATAAGTTATTATTTAAGACGATTTTAGTACAGCTGTATTCTGATTGGTTGATATTTTTACCAAATGTTTTTTTATCTGTCAAATTACTGTTCTGTGATTGGTGGATTTAATAGGCGCGAAGTATTTTGATTGGTCAAATTAAAATGTTTGGAAATCATAAATAGGGCTTAAATGTACTACTTTAGCCCCGCTTCACAAGTCTAATATGACACACTTTTCGAGCATGAGAAGTGAAAAATACATTTTATTTAAGTATCGTATATATAGCAGGGGAGTAATCTCCTGTTTTCAGTAGTCTTACAAGTTGAACTACTGGGAATTTCCTTCCCAGTAGACTTACTAGTTAGAACACTGAGAACGGTGAGATATTTGAGAAGACAGGTAGGTATGTACTTACGTTTGCCAGTTTATTGCACTTTTGGCACCACCCAGCCCAGGGATCACGTGAAGGGTAGCGGTTGTACGGAAGAGGTGCAACATCCCCCTTTGTCAAGTGAGTCGGCAACTTCACTGTTAGAAGTTCTCAAGCCATCCGAAAGCCTCTAACTAGGCTTAACGACTGCTGTCACAGACATCTGACATTGTTCGAATCTCAGGGCGTGAGTAGCGCTTTGTCATTCGAACGCATAAGAAAAGCGTAACAGCCTGATTGCGACTTTACGCGAATAGCGGCGCGGCAATCGATTTATCTTTTCATTACACGGTGGAAACGCGCGACGCACTGCGGTTAGTTGGGATCACACGCAAATCACGCAATGTAATGGAGAAATCGCTGCCGCTGGCGCTTGGATCCGACCCTGCGGTCGAATGTGATGTGACAATAGTCGCTTCGTGCACCTCGCGCTTAGTCCAGCACGGAACGTGTTAAAACTTCATATACGTACCTACGTAAGGTTGGTGTAGTATGGCAAACGACATTCAGATGAACGTATACGTAGGTACCTATGTAACGTTTGAAAATGTTACGTCATCATCCTCCTGTTTAAAAAAACGTGGCCAGCTAGATGCCAAAATTGCTAATTCAACAAAAGAAATGGGAAATCGCTTTCTAAAGGTACTTATTTAGATTTGTAAAGTTTTTAAATAAGTGTTTCGTGGCTTTAATTTTTATCTAGAATTAAAAGATTTCATCTTAATAAATTCCAGTAGCAATTAAATGAGCGCCGTTTGTTCTGTTTGGGAACCAATTTCGAAAATGAACCAAAGTATCCCAGTGACTACGAAAAATATTTGTAAGCATATCCATACAAATCGAAAAAATCTCAATAGGTCACCACTGTCCTTATGAATGGGTGGTATAGTCGGATGCTCTTTACAACAGGCGTTTTGTTAGGAATGTAAAAAAAAACCCTTAGATACACAACAAGGCAATACAACAACCGATACCCAAAACTTTACCACATGAAACTGTACTTTATGGGTTTAGTTTTAAGGTTGTTAATAAGACAGGTGCAGTTTAAATTGGTTGCGGTTATAACAAATAAGGTAACATACAAGATCGGCCAGGAGCTGGGTGGAGTTGTGTCTTTCGAGGAGAAAGGCCTAAGCGCCATAACATTCTATGAAAAAACGACCTTTAGTTTTAAAGGTTTAGTTTTAGTCGCCATATTAATTATGTCCGATTAATTTGGGACGGTTCGTCGGCGCGGTTCGACGCGTTATCGTTGCGGTGGGCTTTGTCTGTTAACGAATTTATTAATGAAACTGATTTTTTAATGATAAATTAGTTTTAGTGTTGCTTTGACGTTTAGCGTGCAACCGGGTTTTTGCGATCAAGCTGAAAAATAATGTTCATCATCATCATCGCCTCCCTTTGTAGGTACAATAAATTCTCTCATGCAATGGAGAAAACGCTTACTAAAAATCGTCATCACTATGGTAACTACGACTTCTCAATGAAAAGTACAGGGTCACTTTCTAGTGGGTTAAGCTACTAGATATATATTGATATATATGGCAATTGGATTTTAGGTTTTTTTTGTTTAAAAATGGCTTTCCATCAAATTTATGATGATTTCGCCAACCACGTGTGCAAAGACGTTGTTCGGTAACGACGCCATGACAGTAGGCAACTGGTTTTGTTCGGTAATTGATTCTGCTAGTCGTCGCGCCGAGAGCACGTGTGTTCACCAACGCGGCCACTACCATAATCCTGGATTTTAGGTTGTTTCACTTTCATAACACAGCGCGTCAACGGGAGTTCGGGCGTACCCTCCACCTGAAACCTTTTTTTTAATTTTAATTAATAATGGGATTGCTATTGGCCAGCATCTAGCCAGGGGGCAAAGATGAGGCCGACGTTGAAGCGAGCTCACCCATAAAATGCCTATTCACTCTTGCCTTAAATAGGTCCAGGTTATATGAACTCGGAAATACAGATGCCGGCAGGGAATTCCAAACCTTAGCAGTACGCATTATAAAAGATGACGAAAAGCGCTTGGTAAGGGGAATCTCAACCAGGTAAGGATGGTAACCTGCCGTACGTCTGGTACGTAAGGATGGTAACCTTTTCTTTTATCATATTTGCTCATCGTATAATATCGGGTTATAACCAACATATGCCATTTTACAATATCAGTATCTAGATTAGACTAAACCCGTTTAAGGTTTTGACACATAAAACATTATCTCCATGAATACAAAATCCTTCCCCAAACTTTTTTCACAAAACTCGAGCGTAACGGCTTGAGCATCGATTTGTTTGTCCTGTCGGTGTCATCCCGATTTCACACATTCATAGATATCTGCTTTATAATATTTCTCTATGTCACACCTTAATACCGAAACAGCTTAAGCCCCTGCCGTTTACCAAGCCCTTTAAGACATTTGCGGTCGCTTGAGACCTTGTTTTGTTCAGAGTAAAGTTCAAAATGGGGTGTTTAATTTTTTTTTGGGAATAGGGGTACCTATTATTTTTCGTCGTTTTGGTGTAACACGACGTGTGCTAAGCGGTCGCCACGGCGGCGCCAACGTTTGGAATTATGTTATTGTTAAAGGACCCGAATTCTTTTATTTGACCTACACGACGAGAATTCCTGTTTTGCGGCGATCGATTTTTCAAAGTTTATTTGTGTAGTTACACGGATGTTGAGGCTGGAGTATTTGATTTGGGGTGTTAAATAATGGCTTGATTCTATTTTATTAGGTAAACAACATTTTTTTCGCAGATTTTTGGTACACCATTGTGCATAACTTGCAACGTATGTAAATTGCTTTGGCCTAATTGTAATGTAATCTCTCCCATTCTCAATCTCTATTATCTACGTTATTTATCATCCTTTGCTGTGATATATTATTAACTATACCATTGGTATCTCATCAATCAGGTGCAAACACAATGCATATTTATATGCTACTTCTTTCTGGGTTCCTTCTCCTATGTCCTTCGTAATTAGAACAGGGTTGAAAAAAATACCTAAATACTCTCAGAGTCTTATTTGAAACCATTATAATTCACTTCACAAGTTTAGAAACCGGCACAAAATAAGTTCAAACGCGAGTTAGAACACTATCCCCCTATAATTTGTTCAAGCTGGAAAAGACGGCAGATCGCTCTTTACGCCATTATTCTACACAATGTAGATATCAATTAAGAAAATCTTAAACAAAACACGATCATCGAGTTTTATTAATCTTCTTTTTTTTCACAAAGTCGCCCCGTCACGTCTGGATGCGACAGAGAGCCAAAACATTCCTCCTTTTATCCGTTCCCATGTCCCGAGTTTGTTCTAACCGCGTTAATTGCTACATAATCTGTGCTCGTGTGAATGTCACGGTTTTTTCGACTTTTGTTTTGTTAGGCTGCCGTTTGCTGTTTCGATTCTGACTGCGACAGTAGTGTAAATCATAGTGTCAACTATGGTCCTTTATAAAAATAATAATGGTGGACATCTGACATTGTATTGTACATCTCTCGGTAAATATGTGATCAGGTATGTATCTAATGTGTTAATGTTACTACAATTTCTATACTTTTGTCATTGTACTGTAAATGCATTTGTAAAACTCAGACATGTAAAAGAGCTCTTGAGGCCTACTTGCAGAATAAATATTTTCAATTTTGATCGCTTATATCTAGCCAGCGACTCACAGCAATTATAGAGATTACGGAAACAGAACCAAATTACAAACAATATCGCAGCAACACTATTAATTAAAATGTACGTAGGTACGCAGATAAATGTATAAGGTACATATTAGCTTTTGTCCGTCTAGAACTCGTTTCATCACGTTAGAATTTAATTGCTATTCCTTTATTTCAGGCGCTTACCTAGTTATCGCTCTTCCTTGCAAAGCTTCATCCCCTTAAGGGATTATTTCTGAGATAAAATCCTTTTCCTCTGGACTCAAACCATCTTCATCTAAATCGGTTCAGCGGTTTAAACGGACAGACAGACAAACACACTCTCACATTTATAATATTAGTATTAAAACTAGTGACATCCGTTTTCATCTGCCAGACTTTAAATCTCGTAAATCTTAGATAACAATTATCCCATAATAATTGAATTAAAAATATAATATTACAATACAACATTACAAGATTGAAAACAAGTGAATTAGTTAATATGAGTTAAACTATAATATTAGTATTAAAACTAGTGACATCTGTTTTCATCTGCCAGACTTTAAAACTCGTAAATCTTAGATAACATATATCCCACAATAAATAAAAAATATAATATTACAATACAACATTGCAAGATTGAAAACAAGTGAATTAGTTAATATGAGTTAAACTAACCGTTGAATCGGCGGCCGGAACGAAACGTGATACTATAACTATATTCGCCCATTGTTATCTTTAACGCATTTTGACAATTTAACAAGCGATATTTTGCGCTATCGAGTGACGCTAATTCAAGCGAGTGCGGTGGGTCTTTGTGAATGAAAGTCAGTGCAAAACTTTTGTTTTGTTTACTATTTATTCTATATTTTTCATTTAAGGATGATTCACAGTAGACCGTTCCGTGTCCGGGCCGGCCCGTTTTCTAATACAGGACGGGTGACGGCAGTCGATTTCTTGTACTAGAAAACGGGCCGGCCCGGACACGGAACGGTCTAGCGTGAATCATCCTTTATGGAAATATTGTTGCGAGGCTACAGAAGCAAACGAAAGATTGTAGAAATACAAATAGATATTACCTACGCCGCTACCACTGCTCTAACCTACGCTCAAAAAAAAGTGTAACTTTTCATTATATTATTTGAAATGATTAATTAAATTGTGTCAAATTGTATATATAGGTATATTATTTTAATGAGCATGATTTACATTTCTAATATAAGTCACCGATTTATGATTAATGCCAAAAGAAATAAAATCCAACGTATCCTTATAAACAAATATGAATGAAATCCCGTAGTTACTATCAGTCACTGCGTAAACATGAATGAAGGCATTGATAGGGTGAATCATGCGCACACACCGTTACATGTGGATATTTATCGCAGTTGATATGAAGCTCGTACCGTTTGAAACGGAAAATGATTTACTTTTTAGGGCTCCGTACCCGAAGGGTCCAAACGGAACCCTATTGTTGTCGCTCAGGTGTCCGTCCGTCCGTCGTCTGTCACACAGGTTTTATAGCCAAACAGTTGGAGCTACATACAGTCTTCAAATTTTCACAGTTTAAGAATCTTGTTAACCCAAAGCCATAAAAATAGTCAAAATGTATTTTTATTTGTTTTTAAGGGGGCTGTCATACAGCTAAAGGGGGCGCGAAAAAAACGTTTGCCCTACACCATCGAGTGGGGTACCTATCGTTGTTTAGAGCTTATTGAGTAGATAAATAATATACTTTTGTACTAAACATTGTAAGTAAAACAAAAGAATGAAAATTTTGTTCCGAACAATTTTTTTACTTCCCATTGACCCATAAACCTGAAATTAGGTGGTAATGTTTATTATTACGTATATTTTACCAACAAATGCTATTTTTTTATCGCACTCGGCCGGTTTTGTTATGGTTACTTTTTGGGAAAATCGACTAGGTACTTATTTGGAAAAAAAATATGTTCACCTGGTTTACCATGTTGAACCAAGTTTTTGACTCTGTTACATTACAACCTATTGTAACTATATCCTAATATAGAGACCAAAAGTTGCAAACATTCAAATTCCCTGACTGTACATAAATACATAATGCATAAAAGTTATTGCGTATATATATATATATATATATAATTACTTTTAAGTACACATAATTTTTTTCGTTCACAATTATGTTCTCGTACGTCCTCTGAAGGTTCAAAACTGACCGCGGTACCTATCGAATTACTCATACGCATTCTTTGGCGCCTGGGAACGCAAATCTTACATCCGTAAGGAATCTCCGGATGTGATTCATCATAGAAATCATTATAATGCTATTTGTATTTGGCACGCTCCAATATTCGATTAGTTAGACAGTTGACGTCCATATCGATCAAATTAATCGATTTCTTTTGGTGATACAGTAATATTTTAATAATTCTTTATTGAATATTGCCGGGATCATCGATAGACGGATCATGTATGGAATTTAGCTGATTATGTTTTAATTGTTTCTTATTATGTTATGAAATAATTTGGTAGGCTAAGGCGACTTCCTGATTTGTCGGTGCGGAGGCAGTACGATATGAGAAAAGTGTCAAATGTCAGTGTCAGCTGTCAGTCGACGCGATACCGTTTTTTACTACGCCCCTACATTTAAATGAGTGCTTTCTGACTGACGCGGGATGCGCGGTAGCGGGACGATGCGAAGGCGGTACTGCTCCGTTTCTGCGCATGATATTACTACTGCGCAAACGTAATACTGACAGTATTATGTGTATTATGTCAAGTGAGAACCTTTGCGACGGCAGTAAGTTTACGTCAAAGAAGAAAATGTCACATATCGATCCCGCCCCGCCAAGTCAGGAAGTCGCCTAAGTCGGGTCTAGTGCGCCACCGGCTTAAGTCCGATTTTCAATATTTAATTAAAAATGTTCCAATGGACAGATATTACACAATTAGGTAACGACATCTTTCAACCATGCAATAAACTGAATCAAATGTGTGTGTGTGTGTGTGTGTGTGTTGAAATATTTGTAGATTTCGATATATTTTAAGAAAGGTGAGTTTATCCCCGTACCGCATTTGTCCCGACTGACTATATAATACAGATTGAAATAAAGTCAATATGGCGTATCTGTTATCTTATCTATCTAAAACCCCCTTAACATGTGCCGTGCAAGAATCACATGCAAGCTTAACTAGATCGATTTAAGAGGCCTTACAAGTTTAAAACTATTTTGATTTGTAAGCAGTTTCTTGAATAAACTTTTTTTTTTTCAAATTTCGACTAAAGTATTGACAATACCAATAAATTAAATTATTTTATTTTAAGCGGAAAAGAGCAGTTTTCAGCTCGGAAATTGACAATTTGGAGTCATATTTGAAACAATATTTCTTAATGACAAACCCAAATGTATTTTTTACATTTTAAATGTATCAAATTAAATAGGTGAACGTCTTTTTAACTGATAACGTTATTGCATATGTGTATAGTCCGTAGTCCGTACAAAACTGTAAGACCAAGTGATGTCAAATTAACGCAAGCAAAAATCTACCTTACAGTCAGAGCTCTAAGTCTACGTTTGCTTGCGTTCGATTGACAGAATTTAGCCTTCAAGTTGTGTCCGAATTATACCTATGCGCTACTTGTTCCACCAAGTCGATTCTGACTGCCAATGTGACGACATGACTAGCTAAGTAAAACATTGAGATAAGGTACAATTACTAGGTCATCGACATTGAGGTATTTTCTGCCATTACACCTATTTTAAAAGACAGGTTGCATTACTCATGTCGTTTTTGCGGTGTTCAGATCTGTAATAGGGTGTGAATCATGATTCGTTTATTGACCAAGGCCTTAGGTTCGATTTGAGTAAATTGGAATAATGTCTTAATCTCTAACTCTATAGATTAATCTGGGAATAAGTTTTATAATTGTTGGTCGAATTGACACACAACTAATTCCGCAATATAAATTAACAAATCAGAAGAAATATCGATAACAATTTAAATGTACGTTGTTCGTGTTACATCTGTTTTAATAAACATAAGAAATATAAGAAGGTTGGTAGGACATACGACGATTTTACATAAGGTAAGTAAACGTGAAGTAACTATGTAGCAAGGGACCGAGATGAGTGGCGTATTAGAAGAGAGGCCTATGTTCAGCAGTGAGCGATCAGATTCAGATTCAGATTCAGATTATTTATTTCTCAATAGTCATATGGCATGGTTTCAGTAATTTCAGTATACAGAAAACAGAACATATACACATACTGAGATCGTCGAGGTATTATACAATGGGCATTATTGTTCTAGATATAATTACATTATTCATATATGTCACCAGTTATGATTAGTATTTCAAGTATTAAGGTTATAAAACGAATGTTAGTGACAAGTAGAAGGATACAGACAATAATTTTATTGATAGTCATAGTCTAAAAATTCCTTAATCGTATATATTGTTTTAGTTAGGAGAAGCTTTTTGACACTGTGACGGAAAGTATTGATGTTAGTCTGGGCTTTTATTGTTTTGGGCAGTTTATTGTATAATTTTGGACCCATGGCTTTAGGCAATTTCTTCGCAATATTTAACCTACAGTTATTTTGCTGCAAGTTCTCAGCGTATCTAGTTGGGCGATCATCTCCCATGTGTCTAAATTCACCGGGATTCCTTCGAATACACATAACTATTTCTAAGATGTACGTTGCCACTGATGTCAATATTTGCAGGTTTTTAAAGTGCTCCCTGCAGCCTCTCATTATATTTTGCATGCACCAAAATTCGAATGGCACGTTTTTGCATTTTTAAGATACGTTCTGAATCAGTTGAGTTCCCCCACAGAATTATTCCATAAGAGAGGATTGAGTGTAAGTACCACAGAAATATATCAAGATAGAAGGAAAGAGTTCAGCAATTTGTAGGGAGACCGAGCGTGTAACATTTTGCGTAGGTACTTTGACGTCACGAGCGTAATTTAGTGATGAGAAACATAAGCCGCGCGAAAACGATTCAAAAGGATCGATTAGAAGTATTAGAACTCGGCACCGATTCTATGCATCGATTTAAAATATCGATAAGAACCGACAGAGGAAATGATAATTATTTTCGACAGAAGAAATGTTTTGACAGAGGAAGAATTTAAATCGAAAAATATAAATGTAGGTAGGTACCTACCTAATGACCAATAAATTGCGTTACATTTTAGTAATTTGTACATATTAGCCGCTCCAGTTATTAACTAAGTACCTATAAACGTGTACCATTTTCAGGGTTCCGTACCCTAAGGGTAAAACGGGACCATATTACTAAGACTCCGCTGTCCGTCCGTTTGTCACCAGACTGTATCTCATGAAAAGTGATAGACAGTTGAAATTTTCACAGATGATGTTTTTTCTGATGCCGCTATAACAACAAATGCATATTAATATAATATGCATAACAATATAATAAATATTTAAGGGGGCTCCCATACAAAAGATATAATTTTTATTGCCTTTTTATAGATAATGGTACGGAACCCTTCGTGCGCGAGTCTGACCCGCACTTGGCCGGTTTTTTATATATTCTTTGTTACAGACCATGGAAAATCAAAGAAGTCCCGCGAAGAAATATTAGAAGCTAAGAGGAAAGCGATTAATAATATTTGTTTTGCACTACGTACATTAAATAGCTGCATAATAATATAAGAACGTAATTATCATTTCGTCGTTTTCAAAATCGATTTTAATAATCGTGTAAGAAAATCGCAGTGTACAGCACTATTCTTTAGTTTTGACAGAAAAAATGACTATCGACCTTGAACGTGACTCGACAGTTTGAATAGCTTATTTTTACATTGCTGGTTTTGAACGCACGCCAAGTCTGGCTCGTCAAATTAAAGCCGCAATGGAAAGCTAGCGTTGACACACAATCGCCCGCTACCGTTATGATGAAAATAATAAAATATTTCGTTTTTTAATTATTAACAGATATTTACGGACAAATTGTACTTACCAATGAAAGGAAATACCACGATTAACAGCTCCAACTTTCTTGGAAGTGTTTGAACAATTAATTATTGCGCAAAGAGCCATTTTGTTTTTAAAACCTGGCGTCGCACGCATAACGCGATCGGGAGCACACTGATGTTTGCGGCGAGCAGTTGTGTCTCCGGTACGTAATTTCGCCACGCGAGGTACATACACTCTTTCCTTCTATCTTGATATATTTCTGTGGTAAGTACGTATGCATAGTATGCCTCTTTTAAATTATCTTTTGAGATTAGTGTTCTTAATTGCTTCACATCACAGGCTGAAAATGATGATCATGATGATGAAGTAAACTCTCCAGTGTACGGCACCGTACAAATACACGGCACTTTCAATCTTAAGTCGTAGCAATAGAGATGAACAACAGATTATTAGAGACAATTATTAGTAAATATTGGGATATTTATAATATTATATCTGCCTATAATTATTTTACGTCTATTAATTAAAAAAAAAAAGATTTCTTATTCACTGCAATTCTTAGAAAAATCTATGAATAATTGGTTATTCCCAACGCTAGTGACAATGTTTACGCGTAATGTAATAAACCTTATCAATTTCTTACGTGATACCTAG
The DNA here is from genome assembly GCA_951800055.1 of Cenopis cana. NCBI lineage: Eukaryota > Metazoa > Arthropoda > Insecta > Lepidoptera > Tortricidae > Cenopis > Cenopis cana. The sequence continues at coordinate 14,074,439 of OX637484.1, forward strand.
GTCCACCTTGTAACACATTGCCTAGTGCATAATCTAAAATGTGATTCACATTATCCGATGCCTGGTAATAGGAGTGGTTGTAAACCATTTTCTTTAATTATATAATTAGTCAGACTATTTATTGACTTTGGATCAGGACTGGTGGACAGAAATGCGTGGAAGAAAAAGAGGGAGGCAAAGGAACACTTGAGGATCTTTATAATGCCCAGCTTCACATGGGTGTACCTACGAATGAAGAAATTTAGACCAAATCATGCCTTTACAGTGCCTGTGTTGTATCATTGACTCACTTTTTATATGGAGTTTTTTAACCGATTTTTTTACTTTTCTGTACAATTTTCCTGGCTATTACAGCCACAAAACAAAATCTAAATAGGTTTCGCTGTTCCTAAGTTATATTACAACATTTTATTTATATAGAAACCAATGCAGAACATAGAAATTAAAAGTAAAAATTGATAGAAAGTAAAGTTTATTTCTATAAACTAGACAACGGTTGGGTTAAGGAGAATGTGTATCATATTTGATTTTTCCGATTCACATCTTTTCATTAATTTCATGACTCAGTCTCAGTATATAATCCTGTAATAAAACACAAATGTTCCTAGTACCAATCTGTGTCCTCTTAGAACACAGATTAGTTCGGTGCCAGTAAATTAACTCAAGTGGCTGCACGCAATACGTATATTTTAAATCTACCGAGTACTATGGCGCCATGACTCAGTTCTTTTTGAAGAACTTTGGACTCGTAGCTTGTCATCAATCGCCATCCAGACGGACTAAATAATATTCATTGTCAAATTCGTCTAGGGTCGCAATTCCGTTCACTTCTTTCACGTCGATTGCATTTTCATATTTTTCGATTTTTCTAAGACATCAGACACATCGAGAGACCTGTAGTTAATCAGGCCATACACACAAGGGAAATTGAAAGTTTCAAGAGACAGAAGAGAGAAAGAGAGAGAGAGAGAGAGATAGAGAGAGAATAGAGATCAAGGTGTAAATTGCCGTGCGTGCCGAAGACAGATAGATATACATTACATACGCTCGAAAAACATGCCCCCTTTTGCCGCAGTAACTCCGTATAAAGTTAAAAACCAACAGCACCTTTGAAAAAGTTACCACCTGCATAGACCTCGATGACAGTACTAATATAGGCAAACTTCTAAACAATTAACATATTGTTTAATCAGATGATACGGACCGCACAGGATCAGGGGCACCAACAGTTGGATATAATTCTTACGTCGTAATTACTGACAATGATCATTGTATAACTTTGCATCAGGGCGCAGAGGTCGCCAATTCGTGGTTATTATTTTTAATTAGGTATAGTCGTATATTAGAGTTCATGAAATTTATATTTTCTATATTTTGTTAGATATTATAAACCGCAGTGTAAAATATAATCTACTTTGACTACTGGTATGTAAAATGGCTGCTAAAATTTAATACGGCCTGCTCAATTAAAACAGTTCCGATTATTTGGCTGATCTTCCATCACATTTAGTTCAATTATTTACATTTTTTATACATTGTATCATGGACAATACAAATATTTTTTATTGCTGACTAAGGCGACTTCCTGATTTGTCGGTGCGGAGGCGGTACGATATGAGAAAACTGTCAAATGTCAGTGTCAACTGTCAGTCGCGGCAGTACCGCTTTTTACGCCCCTACATTTAAATGAGTGCTTCCTGACTGGCGCGGGATGCGCGGAAGCGGGACGATACGAAGGCAGTACTGGTCCGCTTCTGCGCATGATATTACTACTGCGCAAATGTAATACTGACACTTGACAGTATTCCGTCAAGTGAGAATCTTTGCGACGTCGGTAAGTTTACGTCAAAGAAGAAAATGTCACATATCGAGCCCGCCCCGCCAAGTCAGTAAGTCGCCTTAGGCGTAAAAAGTGGTGCTGCCTAAACTGACAGTTGACACTGACATTTGGCAGTTTTCTCATATCGTACCGCCTCCGCACCGACAAATCAGGAAGTCTCCTAAAAAGAGTACACTGAAGAAAACAGAAATTATATTAAGATTAACATTGGTAACACAACATTGACACAGTCACACAGACAGTGGTCTTGTTGCTACTAAGCGATCTGTTCAAGACAAACATATAGCAGTGGAAACGGTGCTTAATTTTTTTTATCACTTGAGTAGATGAAACAAAAATGTAGATTATTTAAATAACCTGTAGTCATCCTGTGCCATCGGCAGCGATCTCATCCCCACACCTTAGACCCATTGCGTTCCCGTACTACTGTACTGTTTTATCTTACTAGATGAAACAGGTGCTTTATACCGAGAACACTTAGGTTGTGGAATGAGCTTCCTGCTGAGGTATTCCCAATGGGCTACAGCATGGGACTGTTCAAAAAAGGCGTGAAAAGGGTTCTTACGGATCGGCATCGCGTGAGTGACGCCTCTGGTGTTGCAAGCGTATAGACGCTTCCCCCGAGTGGTTACTGCCGCCTACAGAGGCGACAGTAAACACTTACCATCAGGTGGGCTGTCAGATTATTTGCCACCGACGTAGTATAAAAAAGTATCTACTAAATATGACTATTAAGAAAAGATGAAGACTTCATAAACCTATTGCGAAAACGTAACAATTTTTAAAAGTAGGTACGGGTTTACTTATTGACTCAGTTACTACGGCTTTGATCGTCATTAATTTAATGCAGCGTTCAAATGCTTAGTAACTAGAAAAACTTGCTAAAAAGAGGCAAAAAAACAAAATTTAACTGAAAGTAGACCAAAGCTTGACTACGCCTGAAGAAAGGTATGCACCTCACTTCCTGTCATAGTTTCGTGAGCGGCAAGACTTCGCAAAGATATAATAAAATGACGTATGTTTACTTGAAAACTTATTAAGATGCGCCGTTTTTCTCACCTTATTTCACGAGGTCTCGCAAACGGATCGAGTGTGACCTTAGGAGACGAAATGATAATTGCTGGTAATCATTTGTCTTCAATCTCGTCTGGTGTTGGCTGACTAAGTCTGTGAATGTATGACTTATTTAGGATATAAGTAAAAGGTTTTTCTGGAAACTGGCTTTGCATGTTACGACAATGTGTATTTTTGGTTGTTATTTTAGAAGACTGCCTGTTGTGGATGAGTCAATTGAGATGAAATATGGTAAATACCCTCGAAATTAGGTGTAATTTGGTTTTAGGATATCATTATCATTAAAGTGTAGGTAATACAACATATTTACTCTACGTATATTCTATATACTCTGCTTTCAGATTTTATAGTGTCAAGCTTACGACTACTTTAGTACAAACATACATACATAAACTAACGCCTGTATTCCCAAAAGGGGTAGGCAGGGCACATGAAATTTAAGTCCAGTGCCACTTTTAGCAATTATAGGTTGGAGAAAATGTGATATTATAGTAATAGGTTGCTAGCCCATCGCCCAAATACTCTAAGCCGGCACCACACGGATGACTACCTTCTTTAGCAATGTCATCATTCAGTTTTTTGCTAATTTATCTGAGTATTCACTGCTTTTAAGTTTAAAGTGGTCACTTATAGATTGTCGCCTTTGATTCATCGCTTTAAACCCGGGTAAAAACGATTACGTAGGTACATAATACCTAAAACCATTTTAGGGTTTCGTATCCAAAGGGTAAAACGGGACCCTAAGACTCCGCTGTCCGTCTGTCACGAGGCTGCATCTCATGAACCGTGTTAGACAGTTGAAATTTTCACAGATGATATATTTCTAGCTGTTGCTGCTAACAACAAATACTAAAAAACAGAATATAATAAATATTTATAGATAATGGTACGGAACTGTTCGTGCGTGAGTCCGACTCGCACATGGCCGCTTTTATACCCGACCCGACTGCAAGGCAGGGTTATTAACTATTTGTTAAAGGGGTTAAGGGGAGGTATCCCCAACGAAAATGTCCCACTATAACACGCGTGAATTTACAATTAACCACCCCGCTCTCTACGCTAGCTCTGCGCGTAGTTTCGTAAATATTTAGCTATAGTCATTAAGCCAACCATTTTATCAAAGCAAATCCAGCGAATTTGTCTATCACTTATTTAGGATCTTCATATAGCCGTAGTATTGAAAATACATTCCAAAAAGGGGTAACTTCGCCATTTTTTTTCTATCGAGTGAAATTCATCAGGTTTTTTTTTTATAATTTTATGACACTATATTCTATGTCTCAGATGGTTTTTAAAAACTCAAAAGTGATAATACGGCCTTAAGAATTTTATTTTATTTTAAGGATTTACCTAACCGTATTTTTTTTGTCAAGTTGGTGAAATAAGTGCCAGAAATGGTATAAATAAACCCATTTGTGTCCCATAATTAACAAAGCGGTCAAGTGCCAGCACTCAATATTTGTGTTTATTCTGAGGGCCTGCAATGCACACAGTGAACTACAAACAAGACTTGTCCACCTATCTTTGTCTTTTTGCTTGCTTGTTGCGGTCAGGGCAGTCCTGTGGTTTTGCAGCGATTAAACAAGCCTATATGTGTTGTGTGGGAAAATCTCATTGTCAAACAGTCATCATATACAGCGTGACAATGTGCTCAAAAATATCTATACTGTCAAGGCGGGCAAGCTTACTTAGATGTTTCGGGCACCCTTGCAGTCACGATGCGTGTAATGATGACTGAATCAATAGAATTTCGGTCTAGTCACTTTGTATTATTCAGCGGTTAATTTGGTTAACCCAACAGGACATTAATTATAATAATTATAATGATGGAGTTTTTGCGTAGCCGCCCTTCCTCGTCGAAATTTTATGGCAGTCACGAGCTCATAACTAGGATAGTGACCACCATTCGACTTCAAGTTTCGTTAACAAGACCAATTTTAACCCTTTTCCAGGCCGCAACAACGTACGTAGTTTTGCGAAAAACAAAATATATATTCAAAATAGTTATTTATTGGGAATTAATTTAAACGAAAGTAATTTTTAGGGTTTCGTAGTAAACAAGGAACCCTTATAGTTTCGCCATGTCCGTCCGTCCGTCCGACCCCCGTTTTTCTCAGTAACCGTTAGTACTAGAAAGCTGTAATTTGGCATGAGTATCCATATCAAAGACGCCAACAAATCCTCCCCTACATGTAAAGTGGTGGTGCAATTTTTTTTCTTTCAAACCCCGTCGTGTGGGTTATCGTTCGATAGCTCTTTCAAAAATATTATAAGGTTTCTAGCATATTTTGATAAAAGAATTGGTTGGCGTGATATTAAGCTTTGAAGTGATAATTTTTGTTATGGTCAAGTGTCCCCCCCCCCCCCCCCCGCCAGCTAAACGGTGGCTACTAGGCATGTGAAAAAAAATCATGGTAATAGTATATACGATGAATTTAAAAGGAAAACTATCACAGCTAAGTAGACATTACTAGTTAACGAGTAATAGTCGAACTTCAGAAATGTACTTTGCAAAAGCAAACTTTCGTACAATTTCCATTGATACCTTAGATAATGTTGTTAATTCTGTCAAAAACATAGTAAATATAAGTTTGCGAACTTTTTAGTCCACATAATGTAACGGGTAGACGACTACGGAATCCTACCTTGCGCGTGGCCCGACACGCACTTGGCCGGTTTTCCATAAAATTTTGACGACCGCTTTAGCTTAGTTGGTAGTGACCCTGCCTACGAAGCTGGAGGTCCCGGGTTCGAATCCCGGCCGGGGCATTTATTTGTGTGATGAGCACTTGTTCACGCACAAAGTTGGCGAAAGAATATCAAGATATTCAACAGTATACTAAGGCAAGGCAAGCTCCCAAAATCAGCAAAACTTTACTACAATCAAAGTTCCTACTTGATAACAAGTCACCGTCGAATGGCTGGTTAAAAACGTTACAGTTTGATAAATCGTATTTATCTTTTTCGTAAATAATTAATTTAAATAAAATCTTCATTTCTGTTTGGTGAATGGAGACTTTTGCTATCGTTAGTTGGTCAAAGATGACTTGAATATGTTACCCATATATTTTTATTAGGATTTTTTTTTTTTTATAAAGGTACCTGTTTTTTTATGAAAGATTGAGTCAATTTCACCAAACGGGCATTTTTGTGAAATTCCCATGGAATTTTGAAATACCAATAATATATAGAAAATTTTATGCTGATAATTTGATAAAAAAAATTAATAAACACAAATTTTCTTACGGGATACTTATACATATAAAATTACGGAAGTTATTGCAATTTGAAAATTTGACCTGGGCACGGGAATTTATCTGTCCATGGGAATTGCCTTTTCTTAGTAAAAAATTGTATTAAAATTATTATTTACCATCTAATTTATCAAGAATTATAAAGTTCAATTGTATCGTAGTTATTTAGCCTAATTTTACCAATCATGGGTTCAAGTTTCAACCGAGGAAATTTATATTAACCAAAAATCTATATTTTAAGTTAAATTTCTCTTTATACAATCACATATCAACACAACATATCAATCACATATATCTTTTCAGAAAATCATACAAGTATTAATATTTTAAACTATCACTAAATGCAGATGCACATATAGACGCTCGCAACTCCAAAAGCGTCACGGGCACGTTGCTGACCTTTTATAAAATTTGAGATGTCCGCTTACTTGTTTGCCACCGTCGTTGTATATAAAATGCGTATGTATCGATATATACCTACATGATTTTATGTACATAATGTTCATTGACTTTCTTTATTGATTCTTTTCAAATATTTAAGAAGCTAAGTGTAATTGTACCAGTTGGCCTGTTTTTTTTTTTAAATAAATGCATAAACTACAACTCTAATCGATATACTTAGTACAAATTATATTTATTTATGCATTTCATTTCATCCATTATTATTGTTATTAAATGCGGTTTATTAACAAAATAAATGACCCTTCCAAATTCCCGTGCCCCAAAATCAGCTGTTTTGGGTAAACAAGCTATGGGAATTAGGACACGGGAATTGGAAATCGATATAAAAAAATCATAAAAAAATCAAATCACATGTTAATAATATTTTAAGTTATCGTTTATATAGAGACACCAAAGTGCTTTATAATGCATACATATGTTAATGATTACTTATGTAAGAATTTGAATTTCTAAGGGCCACCGAAATTGCAAGCAAAAGCAAAAAAATCGTCGCCCACTCAGAAACCGAAGTACTTAGGTGGTTTACTCGAACTTAATGCGGTTTGCTATATATAATTTTTTTATATATAATAGCTGACATTTGAGAGCACATGTGAAGCAGGACGCGAAGCTGATCAAATGTAAACGATGGCTGCCAGGGACCTTTGAATTTTGCCGACAAAATTTAACTCTCGCGCTCGGACGATTTTTAAACATCAATTACAAGTTATTCACCACAGTGAAGTGAATAGTGTCTGTGCTCAGTGATAGTAAATATAATCGAGTTAAAGTTTTTGACACGAAATCAGTGATTCTAATGTACAGTTTTTGATAGGAATTTTTGATTGATTCAAAACTCGATGCCGGACAGGGCACGGAGTCTTAATTTGAGCGTTTAGGTATTTTTTAATGTATTGTAAAAACAAATAAGTCAGTGAATTTGAGTGGACCTCAACGTGAAAACATGTATTCTTTATGAAAAAAAAAAATGGTACGTATTATCTCATGCTACACTACGATTTTCAGCTCGGACACAAAAAAAATCGAGTTTAGAAAATGACCCATTAACGCGGCAGCTAATCTTTTAATCAACGATCACCTTAAACGTAGGAGACTGGGCATCGATTGCCACCCAGGGTCAAAACGTTATCTCGAAAAAGTTATTTAAACTTAAAAAAAGTTTGTCACGTGCGCGGACGAATTACCATAGCCTCGTTTTTTCGTCCCAGATTCGTGACACATCGTGTGCGAGCGAGGTAAATAATAAATCTCTATAATAAATAAAACAAGGAACGTGAGAGGGATAATGCTGGGCCTCGGGTCGGGCTATTGTGGACGCCGGCGGATCGTTAAAGTGAGGAAATATTTTGTACTTAAGGTAACAAGCAATTGACGTAACATGTTGAACAGTCGTAACTGACGTGAGCTTGTGTAACCATAAGTAGAGTGAAACCATTTTTAAAGTGGACGCCCCTCGGGTAGAAGACATTGTTTCAATCTTAGTTTCTATGTACCGGTATTGCACATATGCTTCGATCAGATGTGAGCGGGTGGGTTACTCTGAAGGGCGTCCAGGTACAGTTTAAACATGGTTTTACTCTCAGAGTTCTGGCTCGATGCTGGCAAAGAGCGATCACTTTTTGTAATAAAAAAAAACTTGTGCAGTCGTCTATATAATTTTCCGCTCTTGTTTGTCAAGCAAGTTAAACAAAGCATCTAACAAACCCTTCTAAAGATAACAGTTTTTTTAAACTGGCAAATGACACCTACGGTAGCTCAGCGAGTAAAGAGGCCTAACGTTGGTAAATACTTTAATCTTAATCTGCTGTATTGTCCACTTTTTTGCTATGTTCTGTTTTGCTGCCAAGCACCTTATCGAAGGGATGGTTTTTATTAGTTATTTTTGGGTAGTCAAGGAAAAGACTAAATAATAATACTTCAACAAACTTATCCCTTTTAATAAAAAACCGGGCAAGTGCGAGTTGGTTTTTATGGGAAACAAGGAGATTAAAAAAAAACTTATTTACCAATATAGGTACATTTAGCATTTGTTGGTAAAATATTACGGATAAAAATATACATTATGAAGTTATGATCAGATAACATATGTATCTGTATGTCTAGACGGTCAAAGTTGGTCCCGTAACATGGTCATTTACATTAAAATTACGATGAATAACGGAATATTTATGTGCCATGTACGTTTGTGTTTCTGATTTTCTGATATTTCGGCACTATTGCTAGCGCCATTATCACGAATACTTATGCCAGGATCACACGTACCGAGTAAAATGGCGAGACCAAGCCAAGTAAAACTTCCATACTAATTTTACTGTCTCGCCTTTTTACTCGCTACGTGTGACCAAGGCATTAGTAGTGACCGTGACACTGTGAGGAAAAAGCGAACCAAGAAGAGCTGACTGCACTGTACAGTGTACGAGGGGGTTAAAAGAAACCCCGTTTGACCTACCTCAGCGAAATCTTTAATTACACTGTCTGCTCTAATAACCAGACCTAACACTCGCACTCCCGGCGACATCACGACCACTAACTGATAAAACAAATATCGGCTACGCTTTTGACATCGTAATCGGTAGCAGAAGCCGAAACTACCACACTCCAATTTTCAAACGATTATCAACCGTAAATAAAGGTCATTACGGTGTTTCCAGTCTACTTCTTTTTTGAACTCCCATAGCCCGTTCTAATTCGTTCGAGTCACCAACGCAAATAAGCGTCCGCGTCGTTTTGTGAATATGTTGTGTAAAGATGTGAAATTGTTTCCAGGGCGAGGCATGGGAACACGGGAGAGCCGGAATGCTCTCTGTAATAATAAACGTTGACATTTGACAGCAACAGAAGCACGGTGGGCGTTTGTCATAGCTTTGTAATAGTATTCAAGAATTGGATAAAAAAGCGATTACAGTGTAAAGGAGATGACTTGAGTCTGACATCCACCTTTATTAACTCCTCGTCCAATCAGAACGGGTTTTCAAATAATGCGATATTTTTAGCCGGGTATTCACTAGCGAACTGTACCCGGTAAGAAGTTCCGCGGCGGAACTAGTTAGTGAGACATTTTGCTTCAATAGTTCCGTTCCCAAAGTTCGGTTCCGACGATTCGCCGGACGCGCGGCCCGCTCGCGCGCTGTAGGGTCACAGTTCTACTGACAGTCTTCCTCGCTTCGCTCGTCGTCGTAAGTACCTAACTACCCCTTGTACTGTTGAAGGAACGATTGGGATAAAGTCTCGCTATTTCCGTCACGGAACTTCTTCCACGGGAATACTGGTAATGAACTAGCTCTAAATGTAACACTATCGGTTACGGTCAGCATAAAAAGTAGCTTGGCATATGGAGGAGGTCAATAGTTCTTATTCCCTTGTAATAAATACTTTTGACGTTTTCGTATGCCAAGCTACTTTTGATAATGACTGTACGCACTAGTTACCCTAGTGAGAATCTTGGTCTTGTGGTTTTGAGACTTTTGAGCTGCAGTCAATTCCAATTCGTCTTTGCTGATTATGATCATGATTTTTATCACCGTAGACTTAACACGTTCACTGTCCACATGCAAAACGATTTGACAATGTCACAAGTCTTGTGACATTGGATTGTTGGATTTAATATGGGGATGTGACCCCCACAGTGGACGCATGGACTCCTGAAAAAAACTTTCATGACCCCACATTGGGGACACCCGGACAGGGAACGTGTTAAGTTAGACTCAAGCCGGTGATTCACTGGGGAATTTTACGACACGTGTCGCCAGCGACGTCGGGTGAAGTAGCGCGACGTTGTCGGACTTCACTCGACATGTCAGGCAACATCGCGCGACACGTGTCGCCAGCGACGTCGGGTGAAGTAGCGCGATGTTGCCGGACTTCGCTCGACATGTCTGGCAACATCGCGCGACATGAACTCGCTACGGAAATAAGTCGCGTGATGTCGAAAGATATGTCAGGCGAAGTTTCTCGAAGTCGCACAACTTCGCCTGACATCGCTACGGTTGACTTGTCGCAGACACATGTCGTGGAACATTCGTCCCCTAGTGAATCACCGCCTTAAGGTTACAGCATATTCGAGCATTGTACAATAATATTCTTCCAGAAGAAAACTGTGAGTACATTGTGTAATGGTGGAAGTGCTGGCCTGTTTAATGGGTATTGCATCAAGTTTGAAGGTGAACAAAAATAACGTTTAAATGTAATAATAATTTAATTTCTCAAACATAAGTTTGAGCTATACAAATAATGATTAAGTCATAAATAGCTCTAGCTAACGGCTATAGCCAGCTCTGTTCTTTATAATAATAATATTTAACAGGTGTATTAAAGCTAATCAATATTTCATTGGATTTCTGTAACAGTAATAATAAATAGTAACAAAGTTAAGTAATACTAATGTAAGTAGGAATAATGTGTACGTCTCTGGTGACCACACCGCACCAGCTAGTCATTGGAACTAGAGACTCCACACGAAATCACGATACAGCATCAGATACATTCATGAATTCATCAACACATCAACAACCAAGTCTGATGGAATGAAATCTAAATTAAAATCTAAACTAAAAAATTACAAAGTCGAAATTAAAATGAAATTAGCGATGAATAAATAAGTTAAGACCTTGACTAGGATAACGGGAATTTAGGATGTTACGAATGCCGGTCTAATAATAAATAAGTGATAATTTACAACTATTTACAAAAATAAAGGAACTTATTCGTTCTAGACCAAAATGGCAATGTAATGGCAATGATATTTTTCTACTACTCATAATGTTAATTTACTACGCAAAGACCACAAGAAAGACCTATAAGAATAAAAACTCTGCAGGTAAAGTATCTGGAAATACTGCAATTAGGTCGAAAATATTAATTGAAAGATAATATCCGTTCTAATCACAGGCAATCATCATCAATCATGTTTACTGGTTTACCTACTGAATTTTAAAAAGACGATGTTACAGGCGTATTTTCAAACAGATGCAACTATCTAGTTTTTGTGAGCAACTATTGCAAAAATAACAATAGATACATATATTTACAGAAAAACAACGCAAACCAGTGGAGGGCTAAGGTGCAATACGCCTATAACAAATACTGAGTAAAACAAACTCAAAACCCAATTAATGTCAATCAATACATCCAGAAATTAACATAGTTTCGGGTATGAGTTTTGGAAAAGAGAAGGACGGATGTTTCTTGAAATGGATTAACATTAATAGTGTGGCTATTCATTCATATGTATTGTACTTTCATTACAAGCATTGAGTATATCTCATATTTCTGCAAATGGAGCACTGCAGTACCTATACATTTGTGATTAATGTCTATGTATAATTTAACGCATATAAGTGTGTTAGTACACCTAAAAATTGTTCTAACATTGATTTCTGTCCTTCAATAAGCAACACTGTCGAATGTCATAATGACATTGTCGTACAAAGATTTGAACATTTTGATTTGGACATTGAACCCAAAAATCCTCCATTCGACCAAACAGGAATAATCTTCTGAGGTTAATTGTCAAAATTTTACGGGTTTACTCTGGGTATAACTGTATTCCGATTTGATCGAACTGCCACTTAAAGAGTTACAGCATTTTGGTTGTGTCCGAAGCATGTTAAGCCGCCGAACTGGTGTCTAAGCCGTTTCGACGTAGTGCTCCATGACTTGACGGAGGTAGTCGAGGTACAGCATCGAGTCTCTGTATATCATGAACATGGTGTCTGGTCTGGTCGACGGATGGATGGTGGGAATTTCATCGTCCGTTAGGGGAATATTATCCTCTTCTGGAATACCCTCCTGTGAGAAGAAACAGACAATTAGAAACAATTTTCATCAAACTTTACTAAAAACTAATAGATGATTCATAAGAGAAATTGAAGGTTGTAAATGTATATTATAATAACAAACATTATGAATTTGTTTACTTTGCAAAGCCCTAATGGCTTTAAAAATCAATAAGTTTTGCATTTTTCAGTCAAAGGCCTGTCTAGAATGTGATTCGTTCAGTAGTATAAAACCTGAACGCCCCTCCAGTGTATTTCCTCTCACTTCTAATCTGACGTAAGCACATAGGCGCAATACATTTTAAAACTTTAAAATTTTAAGATTGACATTTCATTCAGTAGTAATTCAAGTCAAGTGAGTAATTAATCATTATCAATAAAACTCATTCAAGATTCAGATTATCACACTGAATGAAAGCGCTTAAAATATATAAATGATACTTCATGATACTCACACTAAATTCACAAAGAACACTCCTCACTTTATCGAAGTAGTGGTTGAAAGAGTCCTGGAGATTTTTCTCGTCTTGAACGTTTAAGTCGAGCCCGTGTTCTTTGATGGCATACAATCCCGCAGCTACCATCTTAAGTGCGTAATACATATTCTTCAGTTCGCCATTAAAATTATTAGACTGTGGACAAAGAAATTGAAAAATTAGTGAGACTAAATTTGCAATACCTACAGTTTAAGTGAATTACGAATTGGTATCTGCCGAGACCTATCATTATCTTTCTAGTTTTAATTTTCTTTCATGTTTTAGGGATCGTAACGAGACATCTAAACTACAGTCACTGTATTCAACTAAATATGAAAAGCATATAATTTATTTCCAATGATATTTTGTGTGCATCCGGAAACCGATTAATGTGGGCAGCACAAGGTTGTGATGAACCTGGGGGGGGGCTACGTCCAGTGATGGACTCCTTTCGACTTGATGACAGTGATGAATGTGTCGTCAAATTACAAATTTCGGTAATTATATCCAGGCCTCGTTTAATATTTATGTTTAAGCGACACGACATGCCTGCTGTCTTATAGCGACTATGAAAATGCCATAGTATCCAGACAGCAAGCGTCTCGTATCGCCTGTACGTAAACAAGGCATAAGCGTACATTAATAACAAAGAATAAAGCGCACCGACTTGTCTTTAACCTTTCCCAACGAGCATTATCACCAAACATTTTGCCAATTATTACAGATTGAAACGTCCACATTGCAAAACCATTGTGTTCTCACGTAATCGATAGTCGGTCCACGACAATGAGTGCCACCGACGGAGGTGATTCCTTGAAATCGATTGAAAAACTCATACGGATGCACGTTTTTGGCATCAGCGCATTCGCCGCCCTTCGATTATCATTCGTTGGGAAACAATTTGGCAAGTGACGTTCGACAATCGCAAGTTGACTGTCTTACAAGATTATTAAACTCAACTTTTATCTTCTATGTATTAAAAAAATACTGAATGGATGCATAAATATTGTCCCTTTATTGTATCACCCATTGAAAATAAAATAAAAAAGATAAAATCCAAGTGCGAGTCGGACTTCGCACATTTAGGGTTCCGAACCATTTTAAGTATTTGTTGTTAAAATATACGTAATAATGAACATTGTCACCAAATTTCAAGTTCATAAGTCAATGGGAAGACAAAAAAATCATCGGAATAAATTTTGTGACAGACGACGCGCGACGGACGTACGGACGCCTGGGCGACCCCAATAGGGTTCCGTTTTGACACTTCGGGTACGGAACCCTTAAAATAAGATGAGTTTGATGAATGAGAAATTGACACTGACCGTTATTTGGCTCAGATCTTCTGGTGGCACTTCCATATCATTTCCGACAGTCTTCTTCTTCTCGGGAAAAACTGAGGGAGTAACGTAGCGCATGTTTCGCAGCCAGGGCGTTGTGGACTTCTCGTCGTAATATATACTAGAAGCCTGTAAATAAAGAGAAAAAGTATTGCTTTATTTGTTCTGATATCATTATGTTCGTGTTTACATGGTAACACAGTTGGAACAAGATAGACGACCGGGGAATTCCCAATAACATTTTACTATTCTTAATTTACAGCCATGATCCTTAGCCCGATATTATCTTGTTATAAACAAAATTGTTGCCAGTTCGAAATAACACTAACTGCAATAAAACTATAACCGTGTTATTACGTATAGTGTTGACATTGGCACGAATACCGCCTTATCATAATGGGGCTCCAGCGAGTCTTTAAAAACAACAAATGTTTACTTGTGTATTCCCGAAAAAACTATGAATCATACACATATATTGATAAATTTGGTCCCTGCGTCTAGAGCAATAAAAATAGTCGTTGATTGACTTTCATGGAAGACGTGATGAACGGAAGATGAGTTGGTGTCCATATTGCCGTATCCTGCTTCTGATTCCGTATATAAAAGGCCGGGATTTGCTGCACGAGGCAGTGGTTATCAGGGGTCGACGTGGACTGGATTCCATCTCAAGTGAGTAGACAAAAAACGTTATAATTATAAAGCGAGCAATTATATTATGCCCGCTTTAGCCCAGAGTTGGTAGTGAGTGACCCTGCCTACGAAGCTGGAGGTCCACTGCATTTATTTGTGTGATGAGCACGAATATTTTTGTGCCTGAGTCTTGGATGTTTTTATGTATTTAAGTCTCTATTTATCTATAAAAGTATGGATATCGGCGCCTAATACAAACTTTGCTTAGCTTGGGCCTAGGTAGGTTTATGTAAGATATTCCACAAATGTTTATTTATTTATTTATATCCGTTTAGATAACCTCAAGATCTTTAGATAACAACAAGGTCCCTTTTTTATCCGAATACTATCTAAAACATATATGTTTTCTTATTGTTATATTGCGATGCGGAAAAATGTCCTAATGGAATTAAGCGGCCCACATACGTGCAACTGTTCCTCGAAATGATATTTATAGACCATGTGAACAACAGACCAGCCCATTAGACCCATGAACGGTTATCATCAGTACGTGGCGGGGGGGTCTAAGGTAGCTGGTTCTGGTTGTGGTATTGCAATTGCAATTTGTTTGTCGCAGAGGAGATAATCTGAACAACCTGGTCGACACTGCTCATATTAAGATGATCATTTGATTGCCAGAGTCAGTTACCCCTAAACGATTTCAGGTAAACTGAACTTAATAATTGTTCTTGTCTGTGGAGTTTTTTATTGATCATTGAAACTATGCATCTCGTGATCGGAAGCCGGGAGCCACTCCCTCGCTTACAATTCGACGGCCAAATCAAGGCCGGCGGCGCTGCAAGATGAGTCGAAACAAGAGCGCCCCGCGATCTGATAACGTCTGGTTTAGCAACCATTCCGACATTCGAATTCGACACTTTAATAGACGCTTATTCCGGTAGCCGATAAAGTTTGACATTAGCATATTTCGTTACTAGACACATAACGCTCCGCATAATCGTTTAAAATTGTGCTAAACTTGTGGTTTATTCTGAGTACGTGACGCGGTGAGCGTATTCTAAAAACATTTTTATGCTGTACCGTTGAAAGTTCAAAAACCTTTGCCACGTGCCCGCCGGTGGCAGATGCAACGGAGGTGATAGAAATTATCTGTCCCTTTGTTAACAAAATGTCGATTATTGGAGAAATATGGTCATCTGACAATGTAGCTAATTAAATGAAAGAGCCCAGTCTGCGGCGACAATATGCGACAACAATGCTCGTTATATCAGTAGATCAGTGCAATTAAAACCGCAATAGAAATTTGTGCAAAACATTTCCGAAAATATTCCCGACTGCCTATTTTAGATAATATCAGTAATATTTCAAACTAAAATACTGTGCTAACAATATCAATATGCAATCTATTATTTCTACGCTTAGGTAAATAGGTGTTCAAGGAACCTGTCGCAATTTTTCACTTACTAAGAAACCTAGTTACCAAAGCGTACACGCATATAATCATGTATGCAATCGTACGAGCGCATTTTGATTACTCCTGCATATTTGATCACTATTTCTACAATTCGTTCTGGGAACGTTAGTCAGTGCATTTGTTTATGTTTGGGACGATTTGAGAGGTTATGAATCACAGTAGATTCGGAATGTGCTGAACTGGGCACGCGGTGGGCACAGGTGCGCGTCCGGTGTCCCACGCCACGCCAAAACGCTACCTAGGACACGTTGGCCAGAGGCTTTCGTTTTGAGATTGTATCATACTTTTCAACATTATTTTATCTTTAGGAAGGAGTGAAGAGAAGCTATTCTAAGCGAAACCCCTGCGCGAACGTGAAGCGAGCCCCTGGGTGGTTTTAAAAGTGCAAAAAAAACTGGCAACCGTACTGTCTTCTCGAAGATATCACAGTTCGAAATAAATGCCATACGATTAATAAATAAATAATTCAAAGTGAAAAAATATATATATATATTAGAACGAAAGAATTATTGAAACTTTACCACTGATATATTAGTCTAATTGATAATATCTTAATGTCAATATAATAAAGCGTGTACTTATTAGAAACTCTATCAAATTAACTAGTGTTAAAGTAGAATATCCAATTAAATGGAATGGAATGGAATATATAATGGAGCATGTATCAGTGGTAATATAATCGTTAGCAATAAATAAATGAAATGAAAATGAAATGTCTCTAAACTTAAAGTAATTTACATGTACGCTACTTGACCAATGTTAAAATATAAATTCCTATCGATGCTACTAGTAAATTACTATTGTTAAATAGGAATATAGCATCACCAAGACAAGAACCTAACTGTACCTCTACTTTATATTCAAATTGATATAGTTAGTAATACCTAAGCGTAAAATATGCTTTTATAAAAATATCGTAAAACAGAGGAAAATCAAATTTATTTCTACACGTTTTGAGTTGAATGCTTAGTTAAATCCCTAAAGTCTGAAATTACGTGTATGAATGTGTTCCCACAACGTAAATAGTGCTGTTATGCACTTTAGCCACAAGTGGGTGGGCTTCCTCCAAGAAATTTGACTACCATCCGAATGCCTAGCTCGGGCCATCGGAAGCTTATCGAACACACACAGTGAACGCTCGTTACATAGTCTACATAACACACACGCGCACCAAACGCAGCAGACAGCCTGTCGCCGTGTGAACAACGCTATCATACTAAGTATGTACCTACACATCGTATATAGTGATATGTATGCTGTGTTTATGTATAGCCGTATTCGCCGTGGCTGTGCTAAGATAAGCGACAGATTCATTTCGCATCATGCCGCCCGATCACGCTACGCTCTCGAGTTACTTTGCGACATTGTATTGATTATTATTGCATACATTTCTTCTATCGAATTAGTATTGAGATACTATAATATGATACGGAAAAATAATATTGACCGGGTTGTATTAGTATAATTGTCCTAAGGGGCTCATTTATAGGAACTGGGATGCGATTTTCATCATTATAAAGCAAAGTTAGATCGAACTCGTCGTACAACGGTAGCCTGCAACTCCGCATTGTAATCGAAGTTGCATACAAGTTGTTGCAGCGTGTAAATAGGGCTTTAAACATATTTCAATTGAACCATGTGAACCAATTAAATGAGAAACCAATTACAAAATTTAAACAATTACAAAAACAAATCCCGGTCAAGAAAACTTGTTTTTTACGCAAAGTTTGTGTGCTGATAATTGTTGCTTCAGAAAAAACGCATCGCCTTCAGAACATTTAATCTCATTGCTCGTAGCAGTCACAACATAAAATGTTTCATAACACAATTGGTTACATTTTTTCGACGGTCATATTTAGAGGTATTCCAGACCCGAAATATGCGATAACATGACACCGGTAATGTCAAAAGCTGAGTATTAAAACATATTCACACGGTGGCCACTGGTGGCGAGTCACACAGTACCGGTAGGGTTCGTTGAATTTATTATGGCGTTCTTAGTACAACGAGGGCAGTTATTATTTAAACAAAATGGTCTGACGACGCTTGAAGCAACTCGAAATATTTACATCTATCTCTCTATCTCGGCCGTAAAAAGCGCTTTATAACAACCATCGCGAAGCAAGATTGATGTATTGAGAAGTCAAAAAACGTAACATGTATAAAACAAAGAGCCGAGCGTCCTTGTCTATCGGCAACAATGGCGGTTCAACGCCTCCCGGGAGTCTAAATCGCAATAAATATGATACATTAGCAACGAATGACCGACATTAAGGGGAGAGACAGAAAAAAAGACACATCGACGGGCAGGTGTGTCGTGCAATACTAATGCGCAATCAGTATTCGAGTCGTCCGCGCATCGTCCTGTACTCCGTTCCGGCTACTGTGAGTCGATAATGTCGTTTTACGACAAGGAGGCAGCGGACAGGACAGGACGTCGCCGTCGTTATGACTGCTGAGCCTATTACAATGCCACCATACTTCATAAACGAACAACTCTGCAGACTACTCTACACGCGTACTATACAAACATTGCGTGTCGCTTGTCCATTGACGCTGCCTCATACAGGCAAGGAAGAGTATTGTTTCAGAAACCCGAAATGTACAACACAAGCTTCTAGGATCGCCATGACAATTACGGACTATGGTAGGAGGCTTCTATAAGTGATGCGAGGCGCGACATCGACAACGCATTATTGCTCGTTGATCGACCCACCACACTTCCGATTCGGAAATATATTCAGAGGATTGGAATTATAGAAGCGTCATATGAATTGTTTTATTAACATGCCAAACATTTGTTCCATATAAATCGTGAATTATTTATGAATTCTCGAATGTAGGTTGAGGTGCTTGCGTTTCCGCAATCGTCAAGTCTAAAAGCCTTTGTAGTCTCCTAGAACTAATCAGCGTGATCTAAATGTACCTACTAATGATTCTGTCTAGATGTATTGATTTTTATGACGTCACAGAGAGATGCTCGAAATAATAATTAGAAGGGAGGAAACGATGAGGACCGGACGTACATCGGCGAAACAGGCGGCGGCGCCCGCGCACGATGCAATCTCACCTTCATTCCTTTCGCCGCGGTGAGAAAACAGCGCTAAACGTGCACGCCGGGAATCATTAATGGGTCAAAATTCGAATGACGCCTTTAGGCACTTTAAGAGTACCGTAGTCTTCATGAGAAAGCTCACTTGTAAATGTCCTTTACTTACATGGAAATGTGGGAACCATCTAGTCATTACATTATGCGTAAATAATAAAACGGCGAGACAAAGCAACACTTTCATTCATAAAGATAAAATCGGCAGTAATCGGCATACGCAAACCCGCGCATGCGCATTGACGTCCTCAGCCGGGTTTTATTGGTATTGGCCGATGGTACCTACAGTCCGTCCGTTCATTTCTTGCGACGCGTCGGGCATATCGATCGCGAATACTACTCGGCGGAATCGGTGAATGAAAGAGAAATACTCGCCAAGTTGAATTATGAAATATGAATGGTACTTACGAATTTCTGTTTGAATTCCCCATTCTCTCCCACGCCGTAGCCCAATGCAATTCTTGCTTGATTCGCGACTTTTTGGGCATGGGCTTTCTTAAATACTTTTGGTGCTGACGTCGTCTGTAATGAAAAAAGAAGGTTATTTAACAACAAAGCCTTGGGAATACCCAGTGAGTAATCTCGCGTAATGTCTCGGATGTGATGGTACAGTGCGGAACTATCCGCAAGTATTTTGTATGTACAATGAGTCACACTGAATTCAGTAACGGACTACAATGAAAGGCACTTCTCATGGGTACAAATACATACATGACAAATCGTGTGAAACATCAGGCGCGTGCTCATCAAAATTAAAACTATAAATACAGCATTGCACTTGTAGCTTACCTACTTTAATTACTTTCGCTACAAAATAAGCCCTGAATATTACTTAACCCTTTGAAGGACTTCTGACAGTTAGCCGTGTGTCACACATACCCCCAAACTCTTTTTTGCGGAGAAACGAAGCTAAACCTATAACGCATTAACACCCTGTGTAGCTGGCGCTAAAACAGCCAACGAGAAATAGTTACCTTATCATACATCGTCTGATACATCATCACTATTCTCATCACTTATCCCATAGTCCTTTAGGATATTATTCAGTACACTTACGCTGTCAAGACTGTAACTGCAAGGGTTCGCCCACAAAACGTTTTCATTCCCCATCTTGTCTTTTCTAGGCCGCGGCGCCGCCGAAGACTGCGGTGAGAGGTCGCCGACCAATAGCAGCAGACACACCGCTGCACAGACGTTGACGTATCCTGGAAGAAACAATTAAACATTAATCAAAATCAAATAAAAACATACTTTAACCTTTCACCACCATTGACTTGATTTAATAATCAGGACAAGAGGTGCCCCGCGCGCCAATGATTTTATATCGATTCGATCAAGGCGATGTAAAGGCTACGTGCTATCAAGGTTCAGTTTTAGTCTCTTGCTACGAAGACTTTGGCGTGTGAGGCACAACTTACAGAATCTACTGTGGCGGTGAATAGGTTAAAGGAATCACATTATCAATTCGCTGTAATATTGAAGTGGTATGGGTGGCCTTGCTAGAGGTACGGTGACGTTCCAATGAAGAATTTCAATAGTCCTAATAGTAATTTATTTCAACGATAAAATAAAATGCAATTCTGAATACCAATTTTAGGGACAAATTAATACGTGATATTTTTTAAATAACGCGTGGGAAAATTAGCTATATATAGTACGTGTCATCTACGAAGGCGCGCCCCTCCACCGACAATTCCGTAGGTACAATTGCGCATAGATTAGTATGAGATTCGCTGTGGAGGGGCACGTCGTCGTGGATCACGCACTATTTATACAAACTAGCATTATAACTTAATTTATAAAACGGCAAGATATTGCGGTAAAATTTTCGGGCCATAAATCTCACCTTATTTCTTGTATTCGCACCAAATAATGCGGCGTAAAGGATTCCGTTAATTTCATCATATCGTACGTATAATCGAATCTCATGAATGAGCGATAACGTATCGTATGCGGCACGCGCGTTGCTATCGATTATGGTAATCAATGGACATCCGATGAATCGATGAACACTCGAGAGGTGGACAGCCTTTGCTAATTGTGCAGTGAACCTGAGTGAATAGTTAATGTGGTGCTACTTAGCCGCCGGACGGACATTCTTTTGATATCGATAAATTAATACATCAACAAATGTAATCTTTATTTTTTTTTGTGTTTAGCAATAGTATATTCTACGAAATGCTTTAAGCTTTAGTTCATACTTATTACTACATATCAATGAAATGATTACTTAATTGTTATCTTGTTTAGCGTTGCTGGTAAATCGCAAGTCCGTACATATTTCTTTCTATTACTTTGACGTGATGCTGCTATTATGCTGTAAGTATATAAAAACTGCAATGCTATTTACAATGTTCGCTTTACCGCTCACCTCACCATTCACCCCTAGTATTATTTGACGCCGGGACTACTAATAACAACACATAATCGGAGGTCTGAGTTTGACGCATTGGTTCGCCTAGGGTGAGGTGAAGCGTTGTACAGACTACTAGAATAACACTACTGTAAGAATATCAACTAACAAAATTACGCTTCTTACTCACTGTTATAATTTTTTTTAGTTTTGAGTCAAACATGAGTCACTACGTTAATGCGTGGTGACTCAAAACAATCTCACAACAAGTGCGATGCGCTAACTAATCTAGTCGTGGTAGCTCCTATAGAAATAAAAGACATTCGCGTAATCGACTTGGACGAACAAAGCCACGGTAAAACAGAGACTTATATCCTTTAGTAATGCCAAAGTGCTTAACCCCTTTTTTCAATGCAGATTAAAAGTTATACCTTCAACATAAGCCCCTGTGTGGGTGAAGTGTGCATGCACTTTTTTTGTTCCTGGGTCTCGTTAGCGATTTCGCCCCTTGGCCGGCGGCGGCGGTCAAATAAAGGAAATTATAGTTACAAGGCCCCGCGCCGCTTATTATTTAACTAGACCCCGTGAACTGATCTCGATTATCGCACGCCCCTCTTATTATAAAGAAGAAGGACGGCGCTATAAAGCCCTCTCACGACCCGAAGCGTTCGAAAACGCACAGCCATTTGCATAAACAAATTGTGATCATTAAAACTGGCTAACTAGACGATAGACCCTTTATTGGTATATTGCCGTCTAATTGACACTATAATAATGTTGTTACAGTTTCGGGCACAGGAGACCACAAAGGAGCGGTAATAACGATCATGTCAAAAGAAGGTCCGACACCACAACACGCGTTAAACACACGATCATAACATTTTATTAGTGGCGGTCAAAAGCAGCCGGGGCCGCCGGCAAAAGTTCAACCAAAAAAATAACAGGTCAACTTGGAAGAGATGTGGAGTCATTGCGACCATCAAGTTTTATTTTTTAAATACAGTTTTTTTAAGTAGGTGGCGTGACTATTATTATGAAATTACCTATTTAATAAGACACTTAAAATAAACTTCGAAGATTTACCTATACTTAACTAAAGCTTTATCCATATCTCTTATAACATTAATAAATTAGATGACAATACTAATTACTTTCTATTATTCAATAAATGTATTTGTCGATCGCAACTAAGTTGAACAATGAGGAGACTCGATCGAATTCCTTAGCCCATTGAAGAACTGACCGGGCGACCATAAAAACCGTAGATACCTACACGTAATACACAGGTTATAAGGGGGCATAAAAAAGCGGGGTCCGCGTCGGAGGTCGGCGCGACTACTCGAGAAACAAAGACTTCGTTTATTTTTTAACAGCTCGCCCGTGGAGGCTGGCCGCACGAAAAACGACCCAAACGAGAGCACCTTGTTACCCTTTTTAAAGAAATCGCCGCTAACTAGAATTTCGGCTCGAAAACCGAGAAAAGTTCGCGACGGACCGCCGGATGTTGGCCGGCGCCTGCGAAATCATTATGTAAATCACACATTATACTGTTCAAACCGAACTCGCCGTGTCCGTCTGTATCCACGGGCTAATCTTTTGAACTGAAGGTCTGGTCCTGTTGTTTTGTATAATGTCGTCAGTGGTACTGACATGTATGACGCCCACTAATTATCAAAAGATACGCTTAATAACAGAACACCAGATAGCGAATTTACGTAAGCGGGGAATTTTGCCATGCTTGTTTGTGCTAACGCGCTTCAGACTCCTGGTTGGTCCAGTTCATTAACGGTACTAATACCCATCCTTGTGACATTACATAGAAAAACCGTCATGTTTATCCATAATAGAGTTAATTTGAGTCAGATCATTTTGTTAGTAGCCGGCTAACAACC
Organism: Cenopis cana; assembly: GCA_951800055.1. Lineage (NCBI taxonomy): Eukaryota > Metazoa > Arthropoda > Insecta > Lepidoptera > Tortricidae > Cenopis > Cenopis cana. The sequence continues at coordinate 14,098,114 of OX637484.1, forward strand.
GATGCGCTCGTAAAATTTGACTGCGCATAATAAGTGCGATTATCGGCGCGTCGCCACTACACGCCGCGGTACGCTCTTCATCAACTGAAAATCGCTCTAAATGCTAATAGCCTCCGACAAAATTAACGAAACAACCGTGAATTTTTCGCGAGTTTAATTTAATAAGGTAACAATTTGATATTATACTTAACGGAAGCGCAATAACTTTTATTAAAGGAATATTAAATGCAAATGTGTATTGCTTAAAATAATTTCGGTAATACTTGCAAAATAATTTCGGTCAATCAGAGTTTGACACGCTTAAGGCGGTGCATGTCGAAGATGCACCTATCAAGATGCAATTTGCTGCAGTTATTTCCTTACTCTCATCTCAATTTCTAGAAAACCAATCTGTATCAGTTAAGTTTACAGTTAACAAAAATCTTATTACCTAAATTGCGGGTGTACGAATATTGGTGGCGACCGGGTTGAAAATTTTCATTTTCAGAACGAGTGCGCTCCGTTGAGTATGAAAGCAAGTGATTGCTGTTTAGCCGAGACGAGATTGACATCTTGCTAAATGGGCGGGTGACAGTTAAATACTGCAATTATGAGCCGTCTCACTGAAATAACTGTTTATAATTGATGCGGCTGCTTTGCCGCGTAAATGAAGAGCGTTTTATGTGAAAATGTTGCTAATGAGAGTGGATCAGCCCTAATGACGCGGACATAGTTCATGTCTGAAATCGAGCGCAGCGCGTTCTTGTGTGAACGCAGGCGCAGCTACCAGTTTATAACGACGCCACACACTTGACCAAAACATCTAGGTTATAAGTTATAAGTATGCACTTCGTTATTATATTAAACTTGCATTTATTTAACAAATATGAATTAAATTGAGTATTTTTAGAAACCTTTTGAGTTTTTAAAAACCATCTGAGACATGGAATATAGTGTCTTAAAATCTAAAAAATATATATATATATATATATATATATATATATATATATATATGTTACATAAGTATCTTTTCTAGTCAAAATCGCTGTCAGTTACATGACCTGATGAATTTCACTCGATAGAAAAAAATCGCGATGTTACCCCTTTTTGGAATGTATTTTCAATACTACGGCTATATTACTGATATTTAACATTTAATTTTTGTACTCAATTAAAGATTCTAAATAGTTATAGACAAATTTGCTGGGATTGCTTTGATAAAATCATTGGCTTAATGGCTATAGCTAAATATTTACGAAATTACGCGCAGAGCTTGCGTAGAGAGCGGGATGGTTAATTGTAAAGTCACGCGTGTTAGAGCGGGACATTTGCGTTGGGGATACTGTCCCCTTAATGGTAATTTCGTACGCCGTAGGGCACATAATAGCTGTACTGAATAAAAATATGTTATATTGTCACCTTTAATGTTGACGAATAAATGAATTGAATTATATGTACGATAATTTGTAGTCATTTTATTGTTAACTTTTTAACAGCGACAGCGAATTATACTAAGTAAAAAATTTATGTTTTCAAATATCAAATTTTGAATGTTTTGTATTATCGATTAGAAGAAGAAGAAGAAGAAGAAGAAGAAGGAAAGTATTTATTTAGCACGCATTATAAGACAAATAAAGATAGAGAGATAGATTCGTTAAATTTAAATACTTTTCATATTAAAGTAAAAATAGGTATTCTAATTGAATAAGAATTAGATATTAAAGAAGAAGAATTTTATACTTGGTGTTGACAATCCCAATTTTTAAATTATTTTGCAAGTTGCATCGGCATCGTCACACAGATGTATTCAGTTACACATGAAAATATTATACTTTTATGTCACACCTGGCCATAAAGTGGCCATTATCGCACGCTCCGCGCGCGAAAAAACCCACTTCCTGGCCAGGGGGTGACATAAAATTTTGTACTTACCACGGGCGATAATAAAGAAAGCCTCAGATCGCATATTTATCGCCCTTGCCTTCGGCTCGGGCGTAAAATACCTGCGATCTGAGACATTCTTTGTTTTATCGCCCTTGGTAAGTAATGTACTATTGTATAATGATATAAATATGAAATACTTATTAAAATATCACTTTGTTTTCATTATCAAAATGCCTTTGGACGAACTCTGAGCACATCATTATTTCCTATAATGTCGACTTAGGTTTCGACGGGGAGTATTAGCTATCGGGCATTGGCGGCAATTTACTATGAAGTGACGTCACGCCGGTGTATTCTCACTCGGTCGATTTCCATATTCGCGCTCACCTTGCATTTCGATGACTCATTCACACTGAGATAAGAGTGGTTTTCCAATTTTAAATTAGTAAGAAAACTTGTGACTATTTTCAGAATTTGACGTCCAAGGATCGGAAGTTTACATTATTACCGTTTTTGCCTTCGTCAGGATTACTTAGTAATGACTAGAATTAATATTAAAGGGTGATGAATGTAGGTATGTTATTTCTATATTAATTGTATATAATTAAACCAATGTTATTTTTCATTTAATTGATAACAAGGTTTATAATTACGGTTTTGTGGTCAATAGCATTAAGTTACATGGCCGGAAAACCAACACTTTCTCACATGAAAAGATGAAATTACTGGTATGCAATATGTAGGAATTAATATTAGCAATTTGTGCAAATTACTTTCAGATTAAATCTTATCTTTGTGTTACTTATGTACCTATATAGTAGGTATTTATTTCTGTTAATGTCATAAAATAGAGACAATTATAGGCCATTTAGAAATACTAATACTGGATATTTATGTCAAAGAGATCTGATATTTATTATTAGCGAAAATATAAAGATAACTTTGTACAGTGTACTAATTAGCACTCAAGCCCAATTACAGATCAAATTGGGTTAAATACAAATCGCTACAGTCAAGCCGGCACGTTATCGCGAACTTTTTGTCCTTGCTAATTACTATAATCAATAAGAAAGCTAGTGAACATTGTAATTAATGCGACGCGGGAAATTTTCCGGACATTCCCCAGTGCTAATCTACAAGGCACTGGTATTTTTTTTTCTCTCGGTACACTTAAATCATTTCTCGGCCCTATATAGAGAGGTACCCAGCGATACTTGCAATTACGAAACGGCAGCCGAGACCAGCGTAACTGTACGGCTCTTTAAAGGATAGAAACATTTAGTCAGACATGTCATTCCGGTAACAGTACTAGGCTAGTTTAATAGCAGTTTAAGCCTAGTTAGTTAGTTCTGATCTTCGTGTTTAACATTGTAGAGGCGAGACTGAGCCAGGTTTTTTGCGTAATGAAATTGTAAGCTCTATTACGGCGGACGGGCGCGATTACGCCGTCATGAGAATAGGGCCCTGGACACCGGATATTCCGTTTACATTATTAGCGAGGGCTAAGGGTTTAGACGGCAATTATGATCCTTGGTTGATTAACTACTGATATTAGCCGGTAAACCTCATGCGCTGTGCCGCATGGTGTAAAGCACCTGTTAATTGGTTTGTCATTATGTAATTATTATTGCTCGGATGTATTAAAGCCTTTATTTATTTTCATTCATTAACTAATGTGCATGCTACTGAGTGGATCTAATGATAATATTTTTACAATGTTATTATTTTTATAAAGGGTAACTTTTAAATTATGCCAAGCTTTTTTAAATTAAATTTATGAGTATTATTGGTGATACATGAATATGAAGCGCAATAAAAAATGAAATAAGAATGTATATACATTACACACACCTACTAAAATAAATATAAATAAAGGCCGAAATATCCTTTTGATAGATCTAAATAAATAAATAAAAAATCTTACTGCTTCTAGCTGTACTCGATCTGTAAGGTCGACATTTCTTCACTTTTTCACTATCACAGTCACTGTATTGGCTATTTGTTCTGGTCCTAACACACAGTTCACATTTTTCCGGCGTACTAACAAAATTCGTACGACCTGTGGAACATATCCTGTAGCAATCGTCCTTGGGTTTGACAATAACGGTACCGCATTGCCGCAGTTGGGCACAATCTGGCAAGGTCTCCATGATCGATGTTTGTTAATTCGACATCCCCTAACTGGTCGCGCGCGCTGAGTGTCGGGTAAACGACTAAATGACTCTGTGTCCGCGCGTAACATAAAGTAAGCGCACGTGGTAAGGCATAGTGGGGCATCCACCAGTCAGCGACGGTGGAACTCCGTCGGCGGCCAATAGCCGGCCGGGGGCGGGTCGGACCCTAACCGACCCACTTGCATCGCCACCCGAGTAGATAGGGGTTGAAACGTAGGTATTCAGATGGAAAGTGCTTATGTGCTATATCCGGGCCCCTTTTAGTTTGCTGGTGGTCCACGTGCGTTATATAATCAAGAAAAAAAAGTGATTTTTTTGATGAAAATGATAATTAATAGTAGGTAATCTTTTTCTCTGAATTACTAATAAATGTTCTGTATGTAGTTGCTTTCTAATGTTGAATTTTTGTATAATGAATCCTGGGGCAATTACAACTGTAACTGAATATTGCAAATACACTACGCAATAAATCATTAAAATTATTTCATATAGATAATCTATATTCAATAACTAAAATTCTTATTCAATAATTTATTAATTAAATGTAACATTTTACACGTCAAAAAAAATTATTAAAAATATAGGTAATGTATCAGAAAAAAAATTCTCACTAAAATTATATAATATAGATACGTATACTACATAATATACGTACCTGGTTGTACTTTGTTTCGCAGACAGAAGTTTCATAGACGTATTGTTTCGCAGATTTTTCAGTTCATAGAAATCATTTTTTTCCAAAAGGGTCGCAGTTCTAACCTAACCTACTTTTCTGGTAGATCTAATTGGGTTCTACAAAATTGCATTTTAACTGTACCTAAAAAGTTACCGGTTTCTGAAAAAAAAAAGTTTCTGTGAAATGTGATTTTTCTGTAAAAGAAGGGCACACCATACGTATTCTACTTACAACTACAGCAAAATTGTTTTTAATCGGATCGGAATGAGTATTTTTCCGATTTCCTTATTATCTGACGTATGTAAGGTAAGAACGAATTATTCTGTCGCGGCGATACCTATTAGTCGTTTGCTTATTTATGGGTAAAATTGTCGTGAATCATCTGAATGCCCTAATTTGGAAAATGTACCGATTAATTTATGTAAGTTACAGGTACTTTTGCTGGTCAGCGCCAAGAGCCGTCACTGCTTTCAGTAGCTCTAGTATAAGTTTTTTCGAAACATTAACTAATTCGAACGCGTTTGCGTTTTGTCTCAAAATGTATGAAAGTGGTATGAAAACGTGAACAGCGCCTCTGGTGGTCACTAGTGGAAACTAAAACAGCGAGTATAACATTTGTTGCTAACCGATGAACGCGCGTATTTCAAACTCATTGAGAGCGTTTTCATACATTTTGAGACAAAACGCAAACGCGTTTGAATTAGTTAATGTTTCGAAAAAACTTATACTAGAGCTCCTGGTGTCAGATAGTTTTTGACTCACGAATTATAACACAGTAACTTTAATAAGTTATTACAAAACTCGATTGTATTAATAATTAATTTCCTACTAATTTAATTTACAATGTAAATATTAATATTGGTGCCCAAAAAAAATTAATTGTATTGTACTTAATGATTCTCTCTTTTATTACCCACTGTATTAATAAATAAAGTAGTGGACATTAAACTTATAGAATGTATTACCACGTGTTACACGCTAATTGATACGTAAAACTTTAAGGGCATTCGGTATTGTCAACCAAAATTAATACAAGATAAGTGAAAATGATAATTAATAATTGAAATAATTCAAGAATAGCATATTTATAACATAAAACGTACGTATAGTGTATGAAAAATAATCCTATATAGATGAAGAAAACCGGACGTATATCTTTAATATTCGGGAAATCCTAACGACAATTGTTATCAAAGAATGACTTCATGCCTTCTATGAATCGATGAACTGTGTTACTACCACCTGCACGAGGTGAGTGCATCAGCGGATACTGATAAGAAATTGATGAATACGCACCGCTCCGCCCCCGCGATGAAAGATATTTGACAGTACATAAGGTTAAAACAGAAGTGCAAGAAGTATACGGCTTACCTACATTCCTATCAAGATTGTTAAGTGATAGGACGCAAACAATTGTGCGAGCGAATCCTTCAAGATATTATAACCATTTAGTAAGTAAGTAAGTAGTAATTATTTGCATAAAATAGTGTACAATAAGATGGTCAACATATACATTTTAGCTCAACTATTTTGCCTCACAGACATGCAAATGTAGATAGAAATAATGTCACATTCAGAAATGACTTACATTTAAACCAAGAGGTGGACACGATAAAATCTGTCTTTCTACTGATGGCAACAGCATTCAGAAAGAATAGGATCGTCAAGATCTGGATCTTATGTGACATGTATATTGTTTTAACCTGTTTTGTGTACAATAAAGTGCTTACAAGCATACATAACCTTTTGTTTCATTCGTCTAATTTATATATGTAAACCATTTGGACCTACTACTACTATCGATTTAGATTATTAGGTAATATCAATTCATCATTAACAAAAATATTCTTCATAAGGTAAAATGAGAGAAGTGCGCAATCAAAAGAACTCAAAGAAGAAGTGGACATGCACATTTGCAAAAAAGATTAATGAAAAATCGATAAAAACAGTAGACAAAGAGAACACGAGTTTTGTTTATTTCCGACATAAACTTAGTTAATGTTACATGGGCTCAGATACAATTTTTATTTGCCATTAACATACTGATTGCTATACAATCACTGCGAAGAAATGGCATGTGGAACATTTCGCCGCGCCGTCAAGCTGTCTGACTGCTTATCTATTAGCTGGAACTTCCAGCTTATTGTGTTGCAATTAATAACTTCCAGCCTGGAAGTTATTAATTGCAACACAATAACAATATTAATTGATGATAATAAAATGATGATCAGTGTGTATAACATGTTTCAATTCCCTAAGAATTAGGCATTATCAATGTTTATAATTTATGAATCTATAGTTGTAGGTACCGAGCTCATAAAAAGGACTCTTTGTTTCTTGGGGTCATACGTTAATCTGGGCATTATATTGACATCAAATAATTCGCAGATCTAGATGATATTCAGCAGTATTTAGGATACACGAAATCCTGTGTAGGTACTGACAATATCTAGAAGTTGAACCTGACCGGCAATAGAGTCCCGGCTCGTTGACGTGGCTCAAGAGCGAGAAAGTTGTTGAGAAAACCAAGGATCGAGTTATACTGAGGAGGAGGATTTTTTCAAGACTGTTTTGCTCACGATTGCTCCCGTAGTAGGTTCCTTCAAGTATGCCAGTATTCAACCCACTCCTGCTACAGTTCGGTACTTAAAAAAGACCTCGCACATGCTTACCGATAATCAAGTCAAGGTAAAGTATCAAAAGGCTGGTAAAACCAAATTTACTATTCAACCTTTCAATGTCATTTAAAGAACCTTCCCTAGTTCCTTTGGCTTATGAAGGTGATATAGCGAAATTATCTTAAATTGCAGTAATGGATAAGGATGGCGTGCATCAATTATTATCTAAGTTAAGTAGTGACAATAATTTGTCAGTAGTGACAACGTTTAAAAAAAACCACCGAAAATTGATGACCCGTAAAAATCGGAGAAACGCTGAAACACCATTCATGCTCATTTGCAGTAAACGCGTCATAGGTATTGTCAAATCTAAGTATTCAGACCATCGCCACTCCCATATATGCTCTACAAATATTCGTCATTCGTCTGTCTACGTCATTGTTTCTAAATACAGGTCCAGGACTGAGGCACGACACCTTAATATTGATTTAGACTTATATGGCATTTTGCTCGCTTTGATCTGTATCTACGATGTCATGTTACGTTTGACCTATTTTTAAACTTCCTTCCTTTAAAATAATCTCCCAGACAATGAAAAAGAGCGATGTTAGAATATTTCAATTCAAATAAAACTTCAGATCTTTATAGCTCAAAAGGGCAATTTATTAAATGAAATAAAATTCTTAAAAGACCGCGATACAATACATGTATCTATTTTACTGACGAATACATCCTCAACATTGACACAGGCGACAAACTTCTTTCTTTTTATATTGAGGATGAATAATTCTTTATCAAAAACCGACCTGCCCCAAAATCAACCCTCCTACATTCAGATGTACTCTTTGAGTAATGATTGTAAGGGCAGTAAATGTCTCATTTTTGTATTTCGAAAGTTACTAGAGTCTGGCTACGTTAACTCTACCTAGCAAATGAACTGTCAAACAAATATAATTTGGCAACACTGTGCATGATACGTCATATTTCTATGGAAATGTCACGGAAATGTGACGTGTGAGGTAGTGTTGCCAAACCAAATATTTGTTTGACAGATCATTTGCTTGGTAGAGTTAAAGTAGCCAAACTCTATCAAATCGTTACACGTCGTAATCCCAATTGTGGGTAAGTAATAAAAATTTGCTCAAAAATGGCCCGCAAACTGGACGTTACCCGCTACATATTGGAAGGTAAAGGTAAAGGTCAGATCAAAATAAAAAATAAAAAACATTGCACGCCTGCAATGTCACTTATAAATTCTTTTGTTTGTCGAGTTCCAAATTTTTTAGTCAAAGAAGGTACAGTCGTATTCAGCCAATTCAGCTCGCATTTTTCTGTTGGAATCGCGGCGTTATTGTATGTGTCTCGAATAATTTGCGTTTTTCGGTGGAAAAATACAATTCTGTTAAAAAATAAATAAACGGCGGCACACGGCGGAAAAGCATGACGTTTTTGACGTTTTAAGGTTTTTTTTATAAAATCTTAATTCAAATTTTGTCGTATTTCCCCTATTTTTGAGAATTAAAAGCACTATATTAGCCTCGGCCGGAATGGCAATTGCAGGCTTCGTGTTATAATTAAACGGACTCGCAAGCTCGTCCGCTTAAACAAATATTCAGCTCAGCCTGCAATTGCCTCCTTCCCGGCCACGGCAATAATGTACTATTTCTTGTTATATATTGGCTACTTTTGCTGCTAGTAACTCAATATAATTATACCACTTCATGGTAACGAAACGAAAAATAAAGTTTAACCAGTTACTCCCGTTATTTTTCAAAACTCTAGCTGACTGGACCAGTTGCAGGAAAACACTGTTTGACCTTGTCTTTATTGGGTGTTTTCACGATTACGAATTATCGAAATACATTTACTGTTATCCAACCTTGGTGGGTGATCTGAGTAATCTGGGTAAGTTTGAAAGAATTGGCGACATTTCTGTTGGTTTTTAGGTTTAACAACCAGGTCCGGGATGATTCAGCTAGTCATGCATGAGTTAGTTTCAGTTCAGCAACTGATTGTATTAAAGAACTGACAAAGTACGTGTATAGGGAAATAACAGGCTAGGTGAAATTCAATCTTATTCCATTGTCATAAGGATTTAGACAGGGAACACAATTTCTCAACTATATATTTCAATGAACCAAAACGTTCAAGCTTAGAAAATCTGTCACTTACGTAACTTTTTAGGAATATTAGTAGGTATGTAAGTATTAGACTAGCTCTCTATCAAGTATATATTGTGGACTGAGTATATTCTCGGATAAAAGCCTATGAAATATAGATATGATATATAAATAAAGATATGATATATGGATATTTAGCTTATAAAAGTTATTAATGTCTTCAAATATTCACAATTCATAAATTGGCTAAAGATTTTTTGAATATTAATAAGTATCTACATAAAAACTTACAGTCACAAGCTTTACTCTATTGTAGTATGAATACTGCCTTCGGCCTGTGATATATGAGTTTGCAATATTTGCATTACCGTACTCGCTAGCGACTGCGTAAACGATTTAGTATGGCGATTCTTAGTTCAATTACGTAACCGACAGAGGCGCTGTACTTTTGTTCATACTTAATCGTTTACGCAGTCGCTAGCGAGTACGGTAATGCAAACATTGCAAACTCATGGTAAGGGTGCTGATTATAAACGAGATTCGCCGTCATCGAAACCGATGTGGAGGACTACATATATAAACAACGCATTTATGTGGATTCATGAGAAAAAATATAATTTTAGGTGTATACCGGTGAAATATTCTTAAAAAGGTTGGGATGTATGGGACTTTTTACATTACAAAGTTAATAAATTATTTTGTTTTGTAGTATTTAACCTGTTATCGCGTAGTGTTTAAATACGTAAATACAAAATTACAAACGTTATCTCTTCATAGCGTTAGAGTACAGGCGGTTCCGAAGTAAAAATTTAAAATTTCACCGACTTTTTTTACAGTTAGTATTTATAAATATTATAAAGCCTTTGTTCCTATTTCTTTCTGGGAATGAAGAGCTGAAAGTGCTATAATAACAACAAGCATCCTTAATTCTGAGTAAAACGAAATTATAGAATGTGTATTATAAGAATAAAGATCGCTCCGTGATGTTGTACCGGATATCGATATTACCTTCCCGGATGCACGGGAAATACGCCTTCCAAAGGACGGAAAAGTTTGACCTTTAATACAGACATTGTAGGCCTTTTATTAAAGCCGACAATCTAAAAGTAGCGATTTTAGGACGGCTAATTATTGCTACCTCGTATAAGATAGTTAATATGATGAGAGAATATTAATAAACATGACTTGATCTCGGGGAGACTAACCAACAGTTTTGGCATTTAAAACACGTCTTGACTATTTCGTTTCCCATAAATATAAAAGACGTAAAAGTCCCATTAAAATTCGCAAAATGTTTATGGGCGCTTGTAAAATATCCGACTTCTGTACAAGGGCGGCATCTTTGTGCCTCTTGTTTTGTTTACCGTTAACCAATGAATGCTAAAAACAAAGCGTTATTTTAACTTTCACTACTTTATATATGACGTAATAAATTAAAGTATTGTCGTTGTCCGTGCCGGTGTACATCTTATTTTAAAGTCTTTTGTTTATATTTTAACGGTGAGCAAATTTGAACCGCTCACGGAGGCCGTAATAAAGCTGTAGCTTCCCACAAAAAATAGCGTGCGACAAGTTTAAAAATTTCACTAGGGCATTGTTTGTTTTTACCGTGCACAGGCGGCCTTATAAATGGAAGTACAATGAGCTGCCTAAGCGCAATACAATTAAAAGGGGAACAAGGGGACACCGTGAAATTTCTCTTTGAAGCGGTATCAATAGTCGCATCATTGGATGTTTGTGTGATAAATTGCAAGTCAATAATACGCCTATTTTCCGGTTTTAGAGAATGAACTTGAGTTTTTGTCAATGACTCGTAGCGACACGACTTAAGTAACATTCTGTGGAGAATGTGTACCTATGATGAATCATCAATAGCGCAAAATTTTGACAACAGTATGAAAAACGTGTATGACATGGAACAAGCCTTCAAATCAATTTCAATATGTACATACAATTGGTAGGAAGAATATTAGGAAAAATATCAATTACTCGTAATTAGCCCAGTTCCATAGTAACAAGCTTGCATCAATATCTACGTCAATACAAATCCGGTACTGTCATGTAACAAGAGGGGCATACGGATTCGCGCATCTAGGCTTAACGGATCCGGGAGCACGTTCAATTACAAAGAGGATCTTACGAAATTAAACGGTTTTACCACACGACAATTGGTACCATACACATAACGTTGAATACAATTTTCCCCTCCCTCCTCTCTTTCATCAGCGGCATTAGGAATGTAGACTTTATTGGACATGGATCACGGATCATTTTTAATTGATAGATCTGAGTATCCTAGATACGATTAGTAATAATTTAATGCTGTGATATGACTTTGTTTGAAATTAACTGCTTCATGTTCTTACAGCACAGAGTAACTTTTATACATTCGTTAATATTTTCAATAAAACGTGACCACAATAAAATTTATCACTTTAAAGCTTAATATCACCCCAGCAGATTCTTGAAACCTACAATATTTTAACTACGACACTCCACACGATGGAGTTTGGAAGAATAAAAATTGCACCACGACAATTACCTGGGAGGTGCCTTAATTGTTTTTTTCAAGATTTTATTTAACCATTTTCAGCGTCACAAATGACGTTGACGATGTATTTTATTTTACCCCTTTTTTATAGGTTACCCCTAAAAATGGAGAGTATCTCAGTATTTTTTTCTATAGTAGGTGTGTATATTAATTTCTATGTCATTATAGATAAAATAGTTCAAACACCTCAGCAACTATTATGTTATGACATATATAGCAGCAACAGGTTATGTATGAGTCACTGCTAGCGGGCAATCTCCGACTACCACAGGTTAATGTATTTATCTACGTCATAGGCCGCCCAAGGCCCGTTGCGATATTCAATACTTTTCCATAACGCATCAACCTATGAGAACCGCTTTTTAACAAGCAATGTAAACGGTACAAAACTTACGTTTCCTTAGAAGCTTATGACTCGCGTCGTCATGAGTATTGGGAATAATACTGGATAAAGATTCCATTACATTTTAAATCACGGTGGATGCTTGAAAATGAATGAATGTTGGGGTTTTCCTTCCAGCTTAGTCGAAATCGGAATGATTGCATTTATAGTAGGTATGTCAGATGATGGTGATGATCATGATGAATAAGTGATGGTTCAAAGGTTAGAAAATATATGCTCATTCATACTATGGTTACATAGAGTAACCACAACTGTGGACTAACTATGCAACCGCAGCATGAAATAATTCTTAATTCGCAACTGGTTGCGAATCGCAGTTGCGAAAACGGCCGGAGGGTATTTTTTAACCTTTGAACCATCATTTTTTCATGATCATCATCATTTATGTATGTATATATTAAAAGCAGTAAAACAATAAATTACGTAAACGTAAGGCTATCAAACTCTAAATACAAGCTTTCTTGGGGAGTGGCTCTACATATTTATAAGTAATTATAATATCATCTCTACATTTTGTTGAACATAAAATCGCAAAGTTAAAAGATGTTTCGAAAAGGTGAATAATTGTAGTCATATTTATTTATTTAGTCAACAAAACTATTCAGCTAATACCTAGTTGATGTATTTTTTTATCTACCCTAAACAGCTCGATTCAATGTTACGCGCAGACTCTCGGTAGAAAATGTATGTTCGCGCACGTTGATCAGCGCTGCTTTTCACAGCCCTTTTCATATCTACGAGTATGCGTGATCGAGCGAATATGTATATGTAGGTACCGTCAAAAGATATCCCATCTATTATTTCCTTATTTTTTCCTCCAGGCTGATACCGCCTTTGAAACGCGCATGTATAATATTTACGCTGCATCCTTACTTTTTACAATGTTTAAATTGAAAATTGAATTATTTCAGAACTTAGTCCACTGGCACAGTTGGCTACATTAGGGATTCCCTGGTGACAAGTTATGTTTTCATATTGCATTCGAAATTAATTAGCAGCGAGGGTTGATACGAGGACACTAATATTCAGCATATTTTATTGTTTACGTGTATTAGGTTAATATACGGTACTGACTAGGCCGTCAAGAAAATCGCTCAAAGGAGAAATCTCACTTGGAGGTATCCATGTTGGTATGTAAAAAACAAAATAGTCGTCCCGCTATTAAACAAGATATAACAGCATAATTTCGTTTGATTTGACATGCCGAAACAATTTAATCATTATCTCTGTCGGAAAATTAAAGGCGTCAACGGCATTCGATTTTGGATCCAATCATAATATTAATAAAGTAAATAATTGAAGTGAATGAGTGTGGTTTTTAAGCCCTGTGCGCTGGGAAGGGACTCGGAAAAGGAATTGGCGGTATTTGCAAAACACTGCAGAGGAGTCGCATAGCGAGGCGACCGGCCGCCAACTGGGTGGGCACTACTGCCCGCCGCGCTTACCCTGTTCTTTTTGTATTCCATTTTCGAATTTAAATTTCTGAATTCACTGCGAAACCATGGCGAATGCATTTTAGGCACCCTATACCCAGCTCAGGCGCACGCGATGGCGCCATCATGGATAGGTCACGCGACCACTCAGACCCTATTCTTCGACCAATACCTCGAATTTAACCATTTTGATTTTCATTTCTCTCATGATGTAATAATTAAATCACTCCGACTAATTGGCAAGAAATACAAAGAGAAGGGTGTACAATTAAAACATTACTTTGCTGTCGTCAAATTATGTCCTAATTAACTGGACAATTAAAATCGAAGGTCATTATGGTGATAAAAAGTCGAGTGGGAAGCGATCCTCTTTTTGTTGCCGTCCCAGATTTGTAAGGATACAGAAGCGACTAATCATAACTGATAACAAACAATTCTATTTGCGAGTGCATGTCAACATCTTGTTAAGCCATATTTTGGAGACTGAATACAATGCGCAACGTAATAATTAGTAAGCTGATTAAAAAAAAACAACAACATCATCATCAATATTGACACAGAAAAAATTGTTCTCCAGCCAAGTAAACACTCTTGACAGGTATATTGTATAGTCTCTCGTCGATGGAGAAATCTCCATTAATATCTCTCGATTGAGGTTTTCCTTTGACAGTCTGATACGACACGACTTTTTCCTTAATTTGGTCCATATTCATCACATTCTTCTTGGTCTCCCTCTCTTCCGCTTTTCTTCGACTTTGGTTTTAAGTGTTTTAACATAATAAATCTTTAGCAACCTGTCTCGGACCAAATTTACCCTAACTTTATGTCTGTAAATCGGTTCCGTAATGTTCAGTAAAATTCCATACTCTCTATCACCCGTTAACTCTTTAACATAGATATAAGAAACAAACAAAACAAGAATATGTAACATTCTACCTCTTGTAATTTAATCGAATGATCAGAAGACGTACGTATGACCAGAGAAAAATATATAAAGAAGTCCGTGTCCTTTACGATAATATTAATCTGTGGTCAAGGGAGGAAGGCTGCGTGAAAATATCCATCGAGAGACGGCGTTTTTTCACATGTGATTAAAGTAACGGTAACGCGAGGGAAAGACAAGCTATGACCTAAAATGAGTTTAAGAATTCATGTATCGTACGATCGGATGATTTCGATGGGGATAATTTATAATTTATTAGCTGTACGAACGAACGTCATAGACTGGCCTGGCCTGAGAGCCATCGGAGTCATGAGAATTTCATATCTCTTAACGATGCTTTCTTGGCTTGGGTACTATGTAGATTTTCGATCAAAACGGACTAGTTCATGGTAACGAAGATCCTACAGCAAAATAGTTCATTTTTATCAGTAAATCTGTGTAAATTCAAATTCAGTAAATTTTAAACAATGCTTATTGGTACATAGTACTCTTCGTTAACTAATTTAACATGGATAATATAAGGTATACATAATTCATATAGTCGGCCAAAGGTAAAGGTTACCTACATTAAATAACTTGTCATGGGAATATAAACTCAATCCCTATATAGAAGTACAAATACGACTCTCTTTCAATCTGCTCATATCACATTGCAAGTATACTAAAATAAAATTACCCACGCGTGTCCTGTGCTACCGCATTTGACTGTTAAACATGTAACTATAATTAAAATCCATTTGTAAATATTTTGTCAAAGTCTAAGTAGGTACTTCATACTTCAAACGCGAACTAACGGAGCATTCTATGTTGCTCAAATATTTGGAACCGATCAGTGATTATCTAATATAATCTTCTTACTCATATCGAACTAACGACAAATATCTTATGGTACCTGAAATTTTCTTTGTATTCCTTCTGTCCGATGGCACCATTCGTTCAGCATGATGACAACACTGCTAGTTTCTTCGCGCTCCTAACCAATATACCGGTGCCTAATATTTTCGTAAACAATTTACAACACATGATATTTTACCATGACCGCGCATTAATAAATAATTTCCTCTAAAATAGATAACAACACGAAAAATATTCCAAAATCAATTTAAAAAATTCACATTTACGCAGTAACATGTGAAGGCACTGAATCAACGTAAATTGTCAATGTCGTCGGTCGGCAACTCAGCTCAGAGACAATATAGAGTTGCGCGTCAAGAAAAAAAAGTTACTCAGTATATTTATTAATGGCCATTTGTAAGACAATGACTGGGAGGTTGTATGCCAATTTTTATTTAATGTGTATTGATTATATCCTCTTTGGTGTGGGGTTTGTTGATAATTGTATTTTTTAGATTTGATTAGATTTTTATGTTTCTATGATCCTTGTTGTATTTATGTTTAAATGAATAGTAATATACACTTAGGCGACTTCCTGACTTGGCGGGGCGGGATCGATATGTGACATATTCTTCTTTGACGTAAGCTTACCTACTGACGTCGCAAAGATTTTCACTTGACGTAATACTGTCGTCGTCGTAATGTAAGGGCGAAGTAAGAAACGGTACTGCCTCGACTGACAGTTGACACTGATATTTGACAGCTTGCTCATATCGTACCGCCTCCGCACCGACAAATCAGAAAATCGCCTTAAATAAAAATCGTATTCATAAACTAGCCTCGTAAATGATGTAGGATATTCGAAACCTAATAGCCTAACCCTACATACCCAACGATTTTAGCAGTATTTTATTTCTATAAAATAAATTACTATTCAGTGGGGTCATAGTTTCACCTATTGATATGAGATTCGCTGTGGAGGGGCGCGTCGTCGTGGATGCCACGCTCTATAATTAAGAATTTATTTAGTGTAACTAAGGTAGGAATAATATTTACATACCTCAAAATCGCAATCAGTTGTTGGTTGAATGCGCCAAGACCTGCAAATAAAATAAAACTTTTTTAGTTCGTAAAAATTAAAACAAAGAGTTCAAACGGCCAATTTAATATTCGCATGTTTTTGCTCCGCAACCGATTATTAGTCTGAATTTAATGATAATTTGGTTATGGATTAGGGTTGGAGTTGTAGGCTTTAGAGCCTGGAAGCAATAGCTTACGTGACCTAGATTTACCAAAACGAGCACACAAATATAGTGGACCTCCGGCCCATTGCATATAAAATCGAACTACACAACTAATAGGAACTCTAATGATAAAGCCGTAGAGTTTATAATTGCAACAAACGCGCTTATTGGCGGTAGTTCCGATGTTAATGGACCATGTTTGTAAAATTACAACCTGTCATATCGCAGACACGGTTATGAGTACGAGAAGGTCAAAATAAACCGTTGTAGGATAAACGTTCAAATAAATTAAATGTTTACTAATTAATGAGCGCAAAATACAATTTAACAATTAAGCTATTTGCATAAAATTTTCAATGTTGTTGAATATTCTCATGAAAAAAAAAACAGATCTGAACAAATTAAGGCTAACCCTTATACCCTTCAGTTTTGTCAAATGTATATCAGAATGCCCAGAGGAAAAGCTAGTCAGAATTTTTCAATATGTGTCAAGCCTTCATTTGCAGTTTCATAAAACAATTTTAATTCAACCTACATTCAGTCTACCTTACGCTCATTTCATCGCACCGAGGAGCTATCATACTTGCTGCCAAGTACGCGGGATTAAGCGACGCCTCTTTGCATTGTGCAGAATGTAGTGTGGAGAGCGCAACTTTTTTCGTGTCACGACACAGCGTAAGGCCGCGTTTACGCACAGGCTACATGTCGGACTACACCTACAGGACGCACAATGTCGCCTGTACATGAACGTGGCCTTACCTAGCCCGTCTAGGAAAGAAAAGGTCAAAGGACGAATGCATCCGACAGATTCACAAGCCGGTAACTTAACGGTCAACGCCCGGATTACCCGGATATGCTGCATCCTGGTCCGGTCGAGGCTTGAACCCGGATTTCCCGCGCTATCTCCAGCTCTCTAATGCGTGAAGCCGATTTTTGCGCTTCATTGTTGATTTGATTTTAATTGAATCTGAACGATGTCGGTATTGGAAAGGGAGTAGAGGGTTCCGGGAGAAAAGTGCGATGGTCGAGTTTGGTGACAAGAAGAACGCGAGGCTTGTACAGTCGGCCAAGAATGTGGTCTACCAGTTTCAGTGAAATCTAATTATCGCTAGGGTTGACTTTTCTAACGGACTGTAAGAGTTGCATAAATTGACTAAAATGAAAAGAGTTGAATAAAATTATGGGTTATTTTATTTTGACGTTTGTTATCAAAGCAATAGTTTATTATTTTGCGATAATGTTATATATTCTTCTCTTCAGTTAACACCATTACGATGTTTTTCAAGAAAATCTTTATTGCAACCGAAAAAGAAAGTATCACTGACAAATAGTGTCAAGTATTTTTGTCAACGTAATATTCAACAATCGTGTTATTATATATTATTCTAATTTCTTGATTTCCTTCTGCTGTAATGCCTCGTAATTTAACAAGAGCCGAACGAGCTAATAATAAAGCACTTCATAACGAGGGCTTCAATAATAGTGGGATTTCTAGACATCTAAACTTGACACAATGACATGACGTAAATACATGTAATAAATGAAGGGAGCAATTGTCACTGTCATAATATTATTGCAAGGGGAAATCGACCTTGTTGTTTCATGACGTTCAAATGAACCTCGACCGTAGGGTGGTAGACCACATTTTTTACCGACTGTACAAAGGCTTGCTGTCAGGCTACTATGGAAAATGTAAACGGGACTTCGCGTACAATTTATTATTTTTCGTCAGTTACTACTACTTTACTAGGTGCACCTAAAATCTAAATCGTAACTGATTTAACTCAAAAGTCAATATGCACTTCTAACACCTAATCGCAAGAGTATGGTCCTGTACTAGCTACTAAATAATGCTATACAAACGCACACATTGACACACTGTTTGTCTGATCGTGACGTAAGTACCACACTTGAACAAAATCATGAATGGACGAAGCCTTGGGGGCAATTCTTGCGCTTATGTCGAACGTTCGATATACTATTCGATCAGTGCAATGAACTCTCGGCCAAGGAAATTGTATTGTAGTGAATGGATGTTTTCTTTACACTCCCATACTTCATTCATTATTGTTTAACAATTTATCTGCAAGTAAAACAATATTATTTATTACGCTATTTTTAACAGTCATTATGTACATACTGTTTTTTATTTACTCTACATTAAAAAACAGTATGTACATAATGAATGGTAATAAAAATGAATCATTATTATTGTCAATTAAGGCGTCATGCAGGCATATTGTTTGTTTTCAATAATTTTCTCTGATAACATACTTCCTTACACTTAGCCCATAAAAAACATAACAGAATGACATTAATACTGCGTATAAAATTTTCAGTGACCTAGAATGACGCATCAAAAGAAAATATGGAAAACAACAATCTTCGCATTTTTAACCGACTACTAGCATATTGGAAATAGCTGCGTTTTCGTGATTCATTCTTGATCTTGGCACGAGGGAAATTATTGACCTGGACTGTATGTGTAATCGAGAAAGTATTTAAATGATCGGAAATTGAAATACATTAACGTTAGTATCTACCCTATCTTAATCGGAGGACGTCCTTGACTCACATCTATATGTAAATAATAAATAATAAACTTACATATTTTGCCGCTTATTAACTAGGCAGGCGTTACCTATTTGAATGTTAAATCAAATCTCAATCAAGCTGTGATACCTACTATGTAGCTTGTGGAAAAATGCTTGCTAAATGCTGTCACGATGTTTTTGTTTTTATAGTGTTTAAAATATCAAAAACATTATTCTGTTAAATAATTATCCCAAAAGTTTATTAATCGTGTGAAAACTTTACAGTTTGATAAGTACGTATTTCTAGTAGTAATCATACATATCCGGTAATGAAACCTAAAATCTTAATAGGTATCTCACAAACACTATGGGTACATTTCTGGCATGCTTCTGAAAAATATTAGGCATTATGCCCACCCCTTTTGGGAATACAAGCGTGAGTTTGTATATTAGTAATATAATCTCTGAAACGGAACCGTATAACTCGGGTGGATGCGGGCGGAGTGGAAGCAGTCATAGTAGTTCTGGGGGTTTTACTTTTAGGTCTGTCTCCGTTGTTTGTTATTGATTTTTTAATGATAAATACTATGTTCTATAGATATTTGTACTTGGTACCTTATCGGCACACATTTTTAAGAGTCATCTATGACTTAACTAAAGACTTATTCATATCGATTTTAACGTTACACTGGCACTGTCGGAAATGACGCAAATCGGTATCACTCATTCAGGTCCGGCGTATTTTACGCTGTTGGTACAATTTGGCCGAAATAAGAAGTAACACAAAACGTGGACTTACATATTGAAGAAGGAATCCCGTATTAGGCAGAGTTATAGGTACTGACATACATACTCAACTTCAAAGCCATATAAAGTAATTCAAACAAAATGCTTGGACGCAGTTCGACGTGTTTACAAACAATGATTTTAGATGACAGATGAGTGATGTCAGAGGAAACGGTAAATTTGACATAGAGGTGTATTTGACTTGACAAATATGATATCGGTATAGCATTCGTTACGGGCTATTGCTGATTTTACTGGTGGCTTGGCGCGACGACCATCAAATATCATACCAATATAAAATATGTTTAATCAAATAGACCTCACGAGGTGTTAATCTATACCTGTACTTTGAGATACACTCACGCTATCTCCACCTTTGTTGATCTATTTATCAAGACAAGCGGCAGCATGTCAAGCCAAGTAAAAATAAAAAACTGGCGACGCAGCGGCCGTGTGTTATATTATTATTACACTAACCATTTGGTGGCACTTTTGACCCCTACGTAACTCAAAATCTATTAAACATACACTTATGAAATTTGCTTAAGGCTAACTAGATTCCCAACTTTCAAAAATATATAGCTCAATCGGTTATTAAGATTCAAACATCTAAAAATAGGTTTTTTTTTAGACTAGGAGTGATGGATGAATAATCAAAAACCTAACCCACTTCCAGGTGACCTAGAAAGCTGAAATTTGGCATCGCTGGGTAAATGTATGGTTACGAACCTGAGAAACATAAGTAAACAGTGATTTTTTTACGATTTGTAATATTTTCCAAATAACAATCTTTATTTACACACTAAGCGCCTATTGATTTTGTACTGGCAAAAATGTATGTAAAATAAACTATATAATAAATAATAACAATTTGTTCTAGATAACATAATTACATTATTAATATGACAAAAGTTATGATTAGTCTGATAGAGATATGATATGATAGAGATAGAGCTAACACAATATCACTTAACAATCCTTATGTTATTTGAACCGTATAGTACAGCCACCGTACAGTACCGTACCGCCGTGCCGTTTGTACCTTGTTGTACAGTCAGTACTGAGCTAAATTTCTGAACAAAAAGTAATGATATCCCATCAAAACATAAATGTGAAATAAGAGCCAAGTTCAATATTAAGAATATGCGTCGTTATTGACTTCGCCGACAAAAGAATTGATATCTATACATATAGTGTACGCCGTACGATTAAAAAACCATAAAGGGTTAAAGAGGTATTTCCCGTTGGATATATGAATACTACGTATCATTGTATGATTAATATGTAACGTATCTGCACTAAAATTCCATAAATCACGTAAAATAGGTAATGAAGTAGAACCGTGTCACTTAGTAATATTGAAAAATTAAAAAATAATACTTAATGAAAATCTTTTCAAAATTACTTTTTAGAGGTTAGATACGAGGATATCACGTATCATTTGTGATATACTGTATCAAATAAAAATCAGCCATTTCGTGTTTGGAGGGCCTCAAACTTGGTATGTTTCGAAAATTATTTGTGATTTAATTAAAAAAAAATAGCTGAAATGTAATGATGTGGTATATTTTTAGAATCGCCTCAAAAAGCCCTTTCATATGATACTACACACGATAGGTTTCTGAAGTTTTTTTTTTCCCCATACAAAAAATAGAATGTCTCGGCACTCCTCCTAAGGGAATTTTTTTTAGGAACTGCGGGTCAAAAACTATGTTTTGACCTCTAGTATGCGTGTGCCAAATGGCTAAACTGTACATCGATTTGCGGTTTTTCTTTGAAATTGGGCCTGTACGGCTACCACTAATATGGGTGCCAAGTTCTGTGTAGAAAATCCGGAAACTTGAGATGTAATTGACAGAGACAGAGACAGACATGCCGAAACTATAAGGGTTCCGTTTTAGCCATTCTGGCTACGGAACCCGAAAAAAGGGGAATGTGCCGTTTTGGACCAGAAATATTGCGTTTATGTCAATAGTTACCATATGATTTCTTTCTGGAAACATGAAAATTCTATTAGTTACTTTCATTTTGGGCTATAGAAGAAAAAAAAAACATTTTTGCAAATCTTCATACTCCCATATCTTTACATGTTTTTGATAAGATTGCCTAATTTATCTTATGATAATTATTCTATAAATTGTAACATGAATCATCTACCCAATTCCAAAGTACTAGTATGCACCATAAAACCCCTGTTCTGACAATCATATTTACATCAGTGACGTCGAATCACTAGCATCCGTGAGCTCACTAATCCACAATACAAGATTGTGACGCAAACAGGAAAGCCCCTAGCCCCCGCTGTTGCCCGGACATGAAGTATATCGATAGTCAGATAATTTTATTGTTTTATAGTAATTGTAATGAGTATGGAAATGAACATAATTTTCTTCTTCTTGGTCGTATCCTCATGTCTGAGGGACGTGACGACTAGTTATGGGTGACTGTGTAGACTAATGCTCTCCAGGCCGTTCGGTTCGGTCTTGTGCCATTTATCCAGTTGCCTGTAAGGTGGTCCCGGTAACTTCATAATTATCACGAGGTTCAAATACGGTTTCCGATGTTATAAAGATGTGTTGATATACTTACAAAAACCAAAAACCGCTTGTGACAGACACCATTAGGTATAGTTCGGACACAACTCGGCTAAATTCTGTCAAACGAACACAAGCAAAACTAGACTTAGAGCTCTGACTGTAAGATAGGTTTTTGCTTGCGTTAATTTGACAGCACTTGGACTTACAGTTTTGTACGAACTATACACCTTTTTAGGATATTTTTCCAGGGTAAAAGTATCCTATATCCGTTCCTGGAACTCAAATTACCTTTCATTACAATCGTTATATTTAGTATTATTATTCATTAAATTAAACGATTTAAACATATTTAATTGCGTATATAATTATATCTCGACGTTTTGAGTCCTGTACAGCGCAGGTGACAAGCGATTCATCAAAAAAATTTTGCTAATAAGGTGTAAATCACACTTATACCTATTTTCCATTGAAACATAAGTATTTTTTTAAAGTCTATTAGTTTACATGCTTTTGTTTAAGATTACCAAACTAAGGTTTGTTCTTTTCAGTTATCTGCTTACAGCAACTTTTTTTAACCGGGATTTTTGTGACGCACGTTACAAATCCGGTTCACAATCTAAACATTATATACGGTCTAAATACAATAATTGTGAAGTCATTATTGTACGAAACACAGTATGGATTTGACTATTATAGATCTATGAATAAAGTTTTTGTCAGCGTTGCGGAGTTTTTTTATTTGGCTTTGATGTAATCAACAACGCACATAACAGACTAACAGACTTTCTATAAAGAGAAGACATTCTAAGATTGCCAATATTCTTAAATATACGTTAGATGCAGGTACAGCCTCGGCCAAAAGTGTTGAGCACCCCTTATTTTCCTTTGTAACTTATGAAAAAACTATTATTTTTTAATTACAAAAATGCACATCGACGTAAAATATGAAAATGTATATACTAAAGAACATCCAGAGAACTTTAGATAATATCGTTTCGAAGTAGCTATTGCTAACTGAAGACTAAAAATAGACGGGTTTGCAATAAAAGGACAAATTGCATTTTTATCCGTGCAATTATCTTTAACGTCAACGAAAGTAGCTAGTTTTTGAAAGATATTTAATTTTCTTTAATAAAAGGATATGTAATGCTTGATTGAAAGTTTAACGTTTATATGGAAAACGTGTGAGTGCTCAACACTTTAGGCCAAGGCTGTATATAAAGACATATAATTATATGGTCTAGTGGACTCCAGAAGAGTCCGAAACATGCCACCCGGAGTGACTTACGTGTCAATCGTATCATATAAAAATAATAATAAAAACTATGGATGCGACATTGACAATATTGATGTCAGCACTTGACAGTTGTGGGGTCTATCTTGTTGATCTTGTGCTCGGCCGAATAAAACTTCCATACTAATTTTACTGTCTCACCCGTTTTGCTCCGTACGTTTGATCCTGGCCTTAAAATCTTTCGAATATTTCCGTCTCTAGGTATCTCATTTGATATTCGAGTGATAGAGAAAAAACACGAATATATATACGATTTACTTTTTACTTATAATTTAATGTTGACAACAGTGCTAATCTTATACATTCCAATGACGTACTTTTATTACTAAAATAAGGGTGATTAAATGAAAATATAATGAAAAAAAAAACGTCTCTCCTAACTTTTCGAGTACTATTAAATAGCTAAATGTTAATGAAGGGATTAGAAAAATTCAAATATGTTGACAAATAGGTACCATATTATAGGAAAATCTCGCTGTATTTTCTCAGTTACGCTGTTACTTCAGCTCAACTATTGTTTCGAGTCGCGAAATCACTCGTTAACTACTAAAACAGGTAGTTGACCTGAGATTCAAAGAAATAGACAAAGACAATAGAAGTAACTTACCAAAATTTTCCTTCTATGTAGTAGGAAATAAGTAACTGCAAAACGTCGGGTTTCAACTGGGAAAATGAGGCACACCATCTGCACCAAATTTTAACGTACTCTACTGAAATAATAACGTTCTATCGCCTTTTATACGGTGCCTTTTCACACCCACGAAATCAAAAGTGTTTAGCGCCGGGAAATTGAACTTTGTTATCCTATTATTAAAGACCCTATCATAGTTTGTTATAAAATTAGTCAGTCCTATTTTTAACAAAACAGAAATGTTGTAAGTTGCACATATGTATCCGTGTGTCTGTCTCTGGCATCGTAGCTCTCAAACGGATGAACCGATTTGAGTGCAGGGGAGATGGTTCTTAATTGAACTCTAAATTTTAAATCTAAATTAATTTATTCTTCAATATAGGCATCTAAATTAATTTATTCTGCAACATACACCTTCGAATGTCGAAAAACTAAGTGTTCGTAAAAGAAACTTTTTCATCGAGAAGACCCGGCGTAAGAAACTCGGCGAGGTGTAATTTTTTCAAAACAAATATACATGTACAAAGTATATGAATTTGCAGTATCATTATTTTACAATATATCAATGTATCAATGCTACAGTAGAAAACATTTTAGTACTAAATATTTTGTGTTAGATTACTTTAGTTATGTTTTGTGTCGAGGTTGTTTTTTTTAATTTTTAATTATATCAACCTGTGATATGGGAAATCAATGTCAATGTTGAGTCATGGTTACGCATAGTTATGTATGTTAGTCTGGCCGCGGTATTGGCGGTGTGAAGGTCACTTTCACTCTGAGTCACGGCCCGGACCATTGCGACGAGATGCGTAAGTTGATCTGCATTATCTCAATCTGGGACAACTTTCGGATGCTAATAGCGTTGTGCAATATTAGAGAAATGACAAATAAATAAAGTTATTAATGTTTCCGAGACTTCCTGTGGTTCAAAGTGCTTATACTAGAAAAAAACACTTCAATGGAATTTGTATCTTTCAAAGTTGGATTGTTTTATTTCATTAAATTCCAAAACAATATAAACTCTAGCACCTGTCACAGGAGATTAAAACTTCATTGCCAATTTATCTTGTATGGTGATTAGAGCAAAAATATTTTTAACTAGACGCCGAGTAAAGCACGGTCGCCCTGATATGTATGTGATAATTTTTTTTTTATATAAACTGAAACTATTTTTAATTATGAAGCGGTGGTAATCAGCTAAATCTTACTTAACACTCGTGTGTATAAAAAAAGAAGCAGGCAAAATTATCAAAGGTCAAGATGTAAAGAGTAAACAATAGAAGCCACGCTTCAAGGCTGAAATAGAATTAGCTAATATTGGAAATTCCGTAATGGGTCATAATTTAGGATTTTGATCATCAAATGGCTGTACCTATCTTTATATATACACATATAAGTATAGCTCACTGGCTATAGATGGGGGCGCCGAGAGCCAGTGTGTAGCGATTCATACTGATAACGTTTTGCAGCGGCTAAATCATAATCATCACCATATCAGCCGAAAGACGTTCACTGCTGGACATAGGCCTTCCCCAAAGAGTGCCACAATGACCGGTCCTACGCCACCCGCATCCAGTGGCCTCCCGCAACCTTTACCAGCTTTGAAAAGAAAAGAAAGAAAAACATTTATTCGTATAACAACTACAGTACAAATAAACAAAAGAAAAAAGAAAAAACGAAAGAAAAAGGAAAGAAGAAAAAAAAGAAAAAGAAAGAAAGAAAAAGAAAAAAAAAACAATTGAGAAAGAGGTTAATCGTCGAATCCGACTCGGCTGGGCAGCACTCTGTAAGCTACGGCACATCTTTTCGACCAATATTCCGCAATATCTCAAGGCGGCTAAATGTTCACAAATAATATAATTATTTAGTATAAGTATTTGTTAATAAATTTAAATCGAGTTTCGAAATCTAACAAAATTAGGTATTGAAGATTCGAAATCCCAATAATAGTAGGCATCAACACTCATTCATACAAAGCTTATTTGAAATGATTTGAAAAGTCTTCCAAATTAGGTAACTCAGATAAATATGTAACCTTGCATTATTTTATTCCATTCTGTGCCGGGTCTTTACCTTAAAACTGTAGCTATGTCAATATAGTCATAACATATATTACGATTGAGGTCAGTGTACCGTTATTCAACATGCTTAGACACATACGTGGCATCGGAAGCTGCGAATACGTGCCAAAAGGCATGTGGTGGGCATGTGTCAATGGGAATCAAAATAAAAACCCCACAATCAAAATATAACCTTATTACCTTTGGCATAAAGTTTATATAATGTTTGTCAAGCTGATCGAAAAGCTTAGCGCTTTGGTTGTGGGGTTTTCCATTTTTCGCAATTTTTGTCGGACAGTTGGAATGAAATGTTTTGAAAAATAAACCTGCCAAATTAATATTTAAGTAGTTGTATGTTCTATACACAGTACAATACAAATATTATTTATTGGTCACCAAAAAGGAAGCGGGCGGGCGGTAGGCGGTCTTATCGCTTATAAGCGATCTCTTCGCAAACGATGCTAACAATTTGTTTTATATCTCATTCCATTCAAATTAAAAATCAAAAGCAACGAACGGTGTAAAATGTTTAGGAGTTAAATAGCACATACAACAGTTTGTTACCTACAGAAATTTTATGAAAAGCTCATTGATTATTATTTACAAAGGCAAATGAGCAAGGAAATTGTTAAGGTAATTTTATTGTTTGTATTTATGTTACCTTTGTGATAGAATATAATAATTTTATTCATGTCATTGATGATTAATTTAATTAACATAATAATTGTTTCTATACTGAAGTTTCCGAAAATGTCTTTTGCTGCCATTATTTTACGGTTATAAATGTGCCGTGTGGCGTATAATCGGCGTCACTGGAACATATGTTTGAAAAAAAAATACTACATGATCTGTAATGTTGCCCTAGATATTGAGAGACATTGATATGATTTTCCTGACAAACGAAATGTTGGTAATACCCATTGCATAGTTGCGCTCTCACTATTAGTCACTAATTATATGAATGCCAACTTGTGATTGTATGTGTGATTGCATCACCACAGGTTGCATATTCGATTGCGTACCTTGAAAATGGGCCAATTTTTATAATTTGTAGTTTTTCGATTAGCCATGGAGACTACTGCCCAATCTCTCTTATCTGTGAGAGGAGGCCTGTGCCCAGCAGTGGGAA
Source organism: Cenopis cana (assembly GCA_951800055.1). Lineage (NCBI taxonomy): Eukaryota > Metazoa > Arthropoda > Insecta > Lepidoptera > Tortricidae > Cenopis > Cenopis cana. The sequence continues at coordinate 14,125,944 of OX637484.1, forward strand.
GTATAGGTATAGGCTGATGATGATGATGATGAGTTTTTCGATTGATGATTGCACAATTTCTTAGTGTCCTACATTTTTTCCATTGAGTGTCAAAAATTATAGGACATTTTTTTTAACTCGGTGGATAAATGGAAAATAATTTATTGGAACATAATTATATGATTTTATATGTACTTTTTTGTATGGAATCAAGAGTTCTTCCATGTTACCTATTTTCATCCAATTCTGACATAAATAAAAATAGACAACGCCCAAACACGTAAATTATCAACATTGCCAATATGACAAGATTGTCAGTTTCAGACAATATTCTCAAACTGTTATATTATTTCATGACACATGAAAAAATATTATATTGACACTGGTAGTAACAACCGCTTTCCCTTTATTCTAATAATATTTAAAACGGCGTATTCTATTTTATAGTTATTGACCTAGCAAAAGCAAAACATTTTTTTAGACTCTGTTGTACCGCAATAGAAGAAAACATGGCTTAAGGCATTGGTTATACTCGTAATTTAGGCTTATGGTAAAAAACTCTCAACTATTTAGGCCATTTTCTGTTTAATTGACACCTATATATTGACATTTCCTCAAAATTACTAAGTATACTTAAAATCATTACAGTTGAACGAGTTGCTCCAAAGCAATTCCTTCAAAAAGCTACTTTACTGTTCAAACAATAAGGTTCAAAATCCAATAACATTTTAATACAAATACGTTCAACAAAAAGAATTTCAACCATAACTAACCTACTATTGCGATGACATAAATTTTAAATATATTTTTTGGATTTTTCATTAAGAAATATTGTTTATAACATCACTCAAAATCGACCATTTTACACTAGACACTATAAAACCCAAAAAGGCCTATGTAGCTATCTAAAACTTTAATAAAATCATCGTATCCTTTCATCAATTTATTGTTATTACTTACCCATTATAAAGAATTGTTAAAATTTGAAATCAAAATATTTTAAAATTTCCTCATTTACAAATTGAGCCTAAAATGTGCTAGTCATGTCCACTATTCTGTCCAAATATGGGTGTCGAGAATTTCATTCATGAAACGAGAGGAATGAGTCAGTCAATCTGAGTCACTAGGATGCGGCATACGGCGCTGCGGTAACAGACCATAACCGCACTGGTACAGTCGGCCAAAAAAATGGTCTACCACCTTTCGACTCTATTATGCGTACTTTAAAGTCCAAAAGTGGTAGACGATTTTCTTTGCTGACTGTACCAGACTACTGAAGACGTGAGAACATCTGAATCGGTGAAAAATCATACAGGTAACATATAAGATTGCGTTTAATGACTCAAATGTATTGTTCATCAATTTTATGGTCCTAGTTTACGTAAAGTGTAAATAATGGTGTCATATGCGTGACTCAGATTCATAGTTTTTACTTTCCTCGCTAAAACGTTGTAACTCTGCGTATGTTCCGAGTGTGTTACTGCATTTTGCTTTAGATTCTATGGACCTATTGATTGTCTTATCAGCCGTTGGCTAACTATTTGTTTGGTAATCAACATGTGATTTAATTATATGAGGTGATGCATTGGTGCTACTATTTCATCAGGTCTGTAGCTTTTTGTCTATAATCATAATTACAATGCTATTTTAAGCATAACATATAATAGCAATATACATAAATAATAAGCCCCGCTAATACTTTGACATCCACTTTGTTAAAAATAAAAGCATTTTAATACATGGACAATATTGGAGATATATTGACAACATGGTAGATACATAATTAAATAAATCGATTTGTTATTGGATCTAATATATAGTGGGCGGAGAAATAAGACAGTATAAAATTTTCAGTACAATAGAAAAAATACTCTGGGTAGTTAACATATATAGAATACTCTGTACAGAGAAGTGTATTAAAATTTTATATTTATACTTGTTTTTAATTCACGCAATGTAATTACCTAATTATAATTATTATTTTGTAATAAAATATAAAAAATTGTAATTATTTGTCTATATTTAAAATGTGGAATACTTGAAATCCAAAGCTTACGCTTGGAAATTGTTGATGTTGCAGACAAAGTTTATAAACTATTTCACTACAGGAAACTTATCAATCACATTAACATTTTTATGACAAATCACAATAATAAAGTCATAAAAACTTTGGAAACAAGTTCTTTCCCGATCACCATTAAAATGCAACGTCATTATGGAAACGAATAAGAAATGAATAAGCACTTAATTTCCATAGCAAGGAAATAGCTTGGAAATGAAAGACAATATAAAACTATATATTCAGTTTAAATACGTAGCAACACTAGCAATTGAGTAATTATTTCCCACGCTAATAGACCTTAAGGAAACCGCAAAGGGTTTGATTTGCCAGCATTTGCATTTAATAATGTTTAATATGATTCAAAACCAATAAACGACAGTATATAAGCGTTTTGTACAGTTCTAACAAGAATATTTTATTATATTAATACTTATAACGTTTATACTGTTTACAAGACGAAACAAACAATTAATAGCAGGAGACGAGCAGGGGAGAAATAGAAAAAACAAAACAAAAAAGTTACTGCATAAGAAATTAACATTTTGTGCGTATAATAAATAATAATAATTGCGAATGTTGTCAGTAATTGACACTTTATCGTAAATATGTAGATAAAATACAATATTATGTTGCAAACTTCATACAATATTTTTCCATATTAGACAAAACCTGCTCGTTTCTTTAGAATATATACCCATGTGGCAACTTTAAATTATACGCATAGACAGACGCACAGACAAGCAGGAAGACACTGGACCGTAACATACTCATTATTGTGGATACATTTTCCTTATGTTTTCCTCATGTAGGTCATTGACACTGATTTGTTACGCAATCTCGATGGGATCATTATAACACTGACCTAAATAAATTATTTTTAGGTCGAAAACAAACGGCCACCGACAAGATCAGTCACGGATTCATGGACACGACAGTAACATAACCATTCCTTAACTAGGTAATATTAAATTTAATATATAAATTAAGTATATGGGGTCAAGCCTTTATTGTAAAAAGGATATTGCAAAAAAATAACTAAAAACTGTTTTTTTTATGTATCCGATGTGTGTTATACATATAGGTATCTCCGGGCTCGGGAGAATTCGACAATGGGAAAAATGCTAGGCAGTGTAAGGAAATTTAATTATATTCATATATTATTTAAAAAAATGTAAAAGGGTTAGACCACTAGACACATTGTAAATAGGGGAAGACCACGTGCGTATGATAATCAGAAATGTTTGCCAGTCACCAGAACGTTGATCATGACATCTTCAAATACTGCGAATACCGTCTGGAGCTTTTTAATGGGTTCGTTATGGTGATTAGTACTCGTTTACGGTACGAGTGACGAATAGGATGTGTAAGTAGTTTTAAAATTAGGAGCCTATGTGTTGAATTGTATACCTAATATGAAAACTGTACATTGTATGATAAAATACAGTTAAAACTTAGAATTAATAAATTCTGTTACAAATAGATTTTTTTCAATTTTATGAATGTTACTCGTATGATACTGGACAAGAAATATATAAAATAATTGTGTTAACAGAAACGTTTTAGGTGTGGTATTATAATTTTGTCCTTTTCATATTTGTCTTTTTGTCTGAGTTTACAGTAGGCCTAGTTCGTGTTGCGCTCGAGAGTATGTCGGCGTATCTCGAGCTATCCGTCACGTTCTAACAGCAGCGGCGCCTATCAGAAAAAAACGCGTAGCTCGAGATAAGTCGAGATACTCTAGAGCGCAACATGTGCTACGGGCGCTGATATTAATCCACGTAACTTTCAGGGTAAGTAGATTTTGCATTTCTTAATTATAAGCCTCACTTTAATTCATACGATTTAACTTATTCTTATGAAGTTAAATAAAAACACCGCTAGAACATATCGCACGCAGTCAAACCAACTAATTTAATGCATATATTATCACCAATGAACAAAAATACATGCTAATCTAACCCGCCATCAAAACCTAAATTTAAAACCAGTTACCAAAATAAACGACTAAAAATAACGCATAACGATTACATAAGCGACATAATCGGTCTACGATTATCAGCTTATACCGTTTTACCGCGAACTGACCTTGTAGCGCCGTACGTCACACAAATACTACGTAACGCCGCCGCGTCATTCGTTCATAAAACGTGACGACGCGCTTACAACGTCACAGCGCGCGGGTTTTCGAATTTCAAAACAGTTCAGTTGAACTGATTTTAACGATAATGAATGGAGGTTGGAAAAGGGAAGTTTTTTATTCGCGAATGAGTCATTCGATCTCGTTTAATAGATCCGTGTCGATTTAGCGAGAGTATTGGACCAAATTGAGTTGCGGAACTGAGCACCTAATATTATTAGAAATACTGAAAATAATGCCTCATCTATTTTATGTTTCTCAAAGCGATGATATCAGAGATACTGTTTACATTTCGCATGAATGTCAGATCAGATAGAGACACCATCCTTCCTACCTAACCTGAATCAAAAATTATGTTAATATTTAATTAAAAACATTCTGTGGACTCGTAGTTGCTTTCTTAGGGATCGTCCTAATACAACGCGACTACGCGATGATCGCGCAATCGCGCGAGTGAAATTCGCGAATATATTGGACTCGAATAGGTGTCCTAAAGGGATCGTCCTAAAACAAACGCGACTACGCGATTATCGCGTGAACTCGCGAGTTTTACTAGTAAATATTCTACGTAAAAGTCGCGCGATCGCGCGATTATCGCTTAGTAAAAATACCTATTAAAGGGATCGCACCTCATGCAACGACCAACGTGCACCATAAAGGTGTTCAGGTAAAATATAATTTCTTTACCAACAATCATGAATTAATTTTAAACACTTATTTGTGACACCACAAAACAATACAAGTTAATTACAAATAACAAAGAAAAAAAACAGTACTTCTTACTTTGACACCAGTTATGCCCTCTAGTAACAGTATTGCAAAACACCAAAAGAATGAGTCACTAAAACAATGAAGCCGTTATCGCGAGCGATTATGATTTGTAACGCCATCTATTGTCGAGTAGCTAACTGAAATGTTTGGTAGTGTCATGAAATTTTTTACATTCGTTGTAGATAAATATATGATATAATTAATTCAAATATTTTTAAGTCTTTTACGTGACTTAACATAAAAAAATGAATTGCGTACGACACATCCAGTCAAAATTAATCAGAAGCAGCAGTACCGACACCTATTGACGAGTAGTGGAACTAATTTTAGGTAAAATAATCGACTGACGGTCTGCCGACTACAACTAAACATTCTGCTTGTGGTTACTAGATAGAAACGTAGGTTAAAACAAAGGAAACTAATATACTACCTATTAAATAATTTTCAGCATTTTTACTACTACATTTTAATTCAGCAGTCAGACAAACGCTTCGCATTTCACAAGAGCAGAATAACACGACACGAACCTTCAATAGCTTGTACACATGACGATATACTCCCCAAGAAGATGAAAATGTGTAATAATGTTTATTTAATAAATGAGAAATAAAATATAAATCACATTATTAAAATCAGACTAAACTAACTATTAAACTAAAATAAAACTAAATATTACAAATAAAAACTGGCCCCAGGGGCAGGGGCAAAACTATGGTGTTTTGACAGATCTCGAGTGAAAAGTCGAGCGTTCGACACTCAAAAATCGGCTCCCTCACTCGAGATCTGTCAAAAAACTATGAAGTTTTGGTAGATGTCGAGTAAAAAGTCGAGCGTTCGACACTCAAAAATCGGCCCCCAGGTCAGTGCAGTGTGGCAAGATGAAAATTGTGGAATAAAGTGGAATTCTGTGAAGCTAAAGGAGACCGAAGTTTATAGGCAGATAATACCAATATTTGGCGTCGTAGGCATAGGCACTAGATTTATCAAAGCAAACCTCCCACCCCATGCGGAATCCCACTCTACTAAGACTCTGTTGGGAAGTCTGGTTTTCTGACGACGTTTTCCTTCACCAAAAGCTACTGTTAAGAGTCCTTATCAGTTAACAAAACGCTCGGCTATTTAGGCTATTTTTTGTTTGAATTGACGCATAATTTATCTTGACTTTTTTTTAATGTTACTATTTACGACCAACAGGACTGTTACGACTTAATGTCAAAAATATTAAATGTGCGTATTTCTTAGATTTTCCATTAAGAAATATCGTATTAGGATTTCCATTAAGAAATATCACTCCATATCGACCATTTTGCAAGCTACAAAAGTGTTTTTTTTTCGCTGAAATTCTACTACACACAATTAAATCAAAAAATGCCTATGTTACTACTACTGTGGTATGAGCCGAGATTTGAACCTACCTCCGGATTGAGAATCCCCTGCCTTACCACTCGGCAACAGAGGCTTTCTGTGAGCCACGTATAGATATGTAACAGGGGCAAGGCCACAGGTCACACATAGGTTGAAATCGATAGCACGCCACACTAAACGCGTGTTTCCTAGATTTAAGCCGCGCTTGTGATACCATTGACTATGGTTTACTGTGGGAAAATTTTTCAGGATCCTTAACAGACGCTTGATGGACTGATTATTGTTAGCAGACGTTTATGAATCATGTTTTTTGTCATCGGGCCTTGAAGGAGCCTTCAAGGAGGCTCTAACTTTTTATGAATAAGGCTGTAAGAGTACAGTACAACAACGCGTTTCGTAGGATGTTGCGGCTACCATGGTGGTGTAGTGCGTCTGGTATGTTCGCTACAAACAGGGTGGACGACTTCTACGCTATAATGCGTAAGAGACACTGGTCCTTTGTCAGGAAAGTGAGCGAATCGACGAACAGCATTGTTAACGACACACGACATGTTATATAACGAGTGGGGCCTCAAATAAGGCTTATTTATTGTAATTTTAATTTTAGTACTTATTAAAAAAAAAAGTGTTATAATTTATATTCTTTTTTGTAAATTATATCTTGCAAGATGAAAGCAGTCTACTACACAGAACAAGTTCTATCTTCGAGTATAGTACCTATCGATGTGCAACATTTATGGCTACCTGGGAGCCGATTTTTGAGCGTCGAACGCTCGACTTTTTACTCGAGATCTGTCAAAATACTATGACGTTTTGACAGATGTCGAGTGAAAATTCGAGCGTTCGAAACTCAAAAATCGGCCCCCTGAACTGATGAACTGTCAGAAATCATTTACGCTATGTCCACCAGACGGAGCTCATAATAACGCACTCACGCGTTAATATAGACGAATGACTCACATGCCAAGTTCGTGGGCGAGTAGGAAGCCGAATGAATGTAAGTGGCTCTACTTGCTCTTTAGGTATTTGGTGTTGTTTTCCCTGTGGGAGTAAGGTTGCCAGCTCGCCTTTTTCCGGCCTGGCGTCCCTACACTACATCTGACATCAACCATGACCATTTTCATCAAAGGAGCGCTTGTGTCCCAGCGGCGCATACGTGCCGCGTGCTGTATGTACCTAAGGTTAAGCAACATGGGCAGCGGTCAGTACTTGGATGGGTGACCGCTTTGAGTGGTTACTAACTGAGCGCTCCCGTGCTTTGGAAGCTTAAGCCGTTGATCCCGGCTGCTGTCTATGGCAGCAGTCGTTAAGCCAAGTTGGAGGCCTTCGGCGGCTTGAGAACTTCTAACAGTCAAGTTGCCCACTCACTTGACAAAGGGGGGTCGAAGTTGCACCACGTCCGTAGGGAAAGTACCCACCGCTACCCTACACGTGACCCCTGGGTGGTGCTAAAAGTGCAACAAAAATTGGCAACCGTACTGTTTTCTCGAAGATCTCACGTCTCACGGTTCTTAATAATTGCCATACGATAAATAAAAAATAAAATCTTAGTTCTTATGTTAGTTCTATTCTATCGTTCTTATTCTATTGCGTAACCGCCAGAGGCGCTGTACTTTTGTCCATACTAAATCGTTTACGCAGTCATAGCGAGTACGGCAATGCCAGGTCATGCAAACATGGTCAAAGTTGAATGCGCCAAGCGAACCTTTGGCCCTCCCTGGAAGCGATGTCGTCGGACAATCGTTGGGGGTTTGGTGGGTAGTCTGAGCCCTCTGCCCAGGAGTCCCACAGCCCGGTCCCCTTTCGTCCGGGCGGACGGTGCGTAAAAGCATTGCCCCAACGTAAAAAAAAAGGTCATGCAAACATTGCAAACTCATGGTTAGGGCACTGACTGTTGTTTATTCGTTAGTGACTATAGTAACGTAATACCTATGAGTTTTCGATAGCAAATCATGGTAAGGGTAGGGTAACGTGCGTGATTGCGGTCCTTAGGCCACTAAGTTGAAAGGTCAAGATCAGTATGATAAGAATCACTTTGAACAAACTCGTAAGCGAGTTCAGTGGGATAAATAGTAATTTAATTTAATTTATCTTACTTTTAATTGATAAATAGTTCAGTAATATTGACCTACTATTTAGGCATCTTTAAAATATGGGTATCGCAAGTTCAACCTTATTTCAAAGATATTAAGGTCTGGTCCACCATTCGGCGGAGTTGTTTGACATGTCAAAATGCACAAATGTTTGCACGGCCAGTGCTGTTCATATCGATATTATTTAAGGCCTCACTAGACGTACGGATCTTACCGACCAATTTATCGGGTACCCCTTGGTGCTTGCCGAGATCATCGAAAATCGAATTTAGTAGTGTTTCTCTCAATCTAAAATGCTCTCAATTTGACAAATGAAAATGATTTGTACATTTTATGATTTTTTTTCATATTTCTCATATTTATTTTACTTTTGTCCGCTTAATGAGCCATTAGTTTCCGAAAAGTAGATACTTTTACATTTATTAAATTAGGTAGTAAAGTAGTAGGACTTAAATCTTGATCGAAAAAACTTGTTAATAAGTAAGTATATCGATTTTAATATTCCGAAAAATGCTGGCACATTTTTGTTCTTGAATAAGAGGGTATAGTTAGTTACTTTATACTTATCGACATATTTTTATCTACATATTGTTATATACCGTCACTATTTTTTTTCTACTCCTGGCAACATCTCATCTGCCAGTTTACTCCGCCGAATTATGGACTTGACCTTAGTGGTGATGATTCTGTAAATACTTGATGCTAGATTAACTGTTGAATAGAAGACACATAACAATTAAATGAGGGTGGCGGGGGCTGCGGCCACAACGGCAGAACAAAACAAGCGGCGCAAATATGCTGCCCTCGGGGAGGACTACATATTTGCGCCGTTTGGTGTTGAAACTTTGGGTCCGTGGGGGCCCAGCGCAAAACAAATATTTAAGGAGATCTCCCAGCGCCTCACAGATGCCTCGGGTGACCAGAGGGCTGGCAGCTACTTCGGCCAGAGATTAAGTCTGGCCATCCAAAGGGGTAACGCTGCCAGCCTTCTGGGCACCATAACCCACGAAGGTGACCTGGGGCACATATTTTATTTATAAGTCTATTTTTAAGTTTATATTTAAGTTTATTTTTAAGTTTATTATAAGTTTGTTAGTAGTTTTGTCTATTGATTAATAAAATTCAAACTAAGGTACAATTAAATTGAATTGAATTTGGTTGGCGCCCACTCTTTCTGCAACATTAGGCTTGACACGCGTGAAAGCGAGCACGCATGATTATATGCAAGGCAATTCAATTTATGGCGCTAAGGGTATGGCAAGGCCTTCTCCATACAAGCTTTAGTCAAGTTTTATTCGGCGGTTCTGGAACTCCCGAATAAATTTTTTTTGCTTGTAAATATTGGATAAGTATACGAAGAACTTCAATAAAAAAAATCAAAAAGTTAAATATGAAAAAATACTAAAAATTTAAAAAAAGATCTTGAGGTTCTGGCTAACAGAAAAATAAGCATACTGACCAAAAATCATAAGTTTAATGCAAACACGAGCGAAGAAAAACTTGACAAAAGTATGTATGGAGAAAGCTTGCCCACCCCTGCACCTTAAATAGAGTCCGTCTGTTCTTTTAGGGGCCAGTTAATGTTTACCCAATTCGTTTGTAGGTAATTTAATCATAATTAAAAGCATAATTGACTTATAACATTCTTCTTAATTCTTTTTATTGTGCGTGATCCGACACACACGAGGCCGGTTTTATTATAACAATTGACTATCTATACACACGGTAACATAGCAAACACAATTGTCAATCTAACGGTTCCATCGATTATCACATCAACAGATTGACACTGCGTATTGACATCGATGATTTGTTATTTTCCGCTGCGTTATATTTCCCGCCTTTTTATGGTAAGTGTGCCTTTTATAGGCCCATGGAATAGCGGTAATAAGGATGTCCTAAAATATTATGGCCCGAAGTCAAGAGCGTACCATTTGGGTGTCAAAAACGACTTTTCCTTGGGGCTTATATTAGCAATTGTTTAAAAAATAAAATTAATAAAATTTACTATACCTTATATTTTATTCGCTGAAAGTATCCTGGCAGACTTTTTTCTGATTTGTTTCGTTATTTATTTACAAGTAAGTTTTGATTTCTTGATTATATTATAAAAACCTGGCATCTTTCATGTAAGTAGATCATAATAATCATAAGTCGCGAAAGGTTTTTACATACCTCTATGGTTTCGATGGAAAAAATTAGGACTTAAAAGACTGCACAACTCCACAGTTGAACTGCTCAACAGGAACCGAACTCGTTTAAAAAAAATGTTTTTGACCATTTGGCACATCAACACAAACAAAACGCAAAGCTCACTCACGTTTAGGTTTTTCGAATTCGTTCTAACACTTCCTCACAGAATGGAGCCCAAGTCGGGAATGCTCGCAAACGCAAACAAGAAGCTATTTTAACTCCATGTAGCCACTGAAAAGCCCTCTAAAATTACGTCTGTTATGATTAAACACGCCGCGATAGAAGTAATAAACATCGCAATGCCGCGCGCAAGTTCCCCGAACGTTACGGGAAGCTCCGGGAAATCCCGGGAAATAAGTGGCATTAAAATATTTTCACGCATCGTCTCCACCCTAAATGTTTCATAGTAGGTTAATGATGCTTGTGATGTATATTGGTATGCGTGTTGTCAGACATAACTAAATAATAATTCTGTAAAATAAAACCGCACGAGTATCTTAAATTAGACGACCTGTTGAGAATTCAAAGTCAACTAGTTATTTATTCTTCAATACGGTATTTGACACATATGAAAATTTATAACACAGTGTCACTTTTTGGATAGTTAGCCATCAAAATATTACAATAAATCGTAAATTATAAAATTTTACCAAAATCATAAAAAGATATGAATCATCAAAAACTCAGAAAATTATGTAAAATTTTTTACCGTCCAAAATTCAAATAAAAGGTATCAATAGAATGCTTATGTAAAAATTAAAAATAAATTGTATTGCAACTATGTACCTAAACGCATTATTTTACGACTAAAACAGCAAAATAGGTACTAATTTTCCCATACAACGGTTGGTCGAATGCAGTGCAAGTGACGTCATTTGCCATTGCCAATTTGTAGGAGCCTTTTTGAGACCCGCTAGCGTCGAGCTAGGTTTGTCCCTAATTTTAGCCCTTTATTGTGCTCTAAATGTTGTTGATCCCATATAGACATTTGATGGTCTCTAAAAACTGGTTCGATTGGCATTATAAAAAAAACTTAGTCAAATAGCGTATTTAGGCACATCACATGCACCTATGAACAGGGTAGGGGTAGGATACCGGTATTTTATCCATTATCAAAAATACCGGTATTTTTACGTTTATTTGTCCTATGGTTTATTCAATAATCTAATAGTGTTTTTTTTTTAATAACTTTTTCCACTTTAGGCTCTAGTCCCACCGCTGGCGAGTAGGGAGTACTCTCATAGTAACTCTACTCGCTTGAGCAAGAAAACGAGTAGCATTACTATGAAAGTGCTCGCTGGTCCCTGTACCACAAAACTTTACAAGTCTACAATTCGACAAAATTGTACAATTTTCCATAGAAAAAGTTGACAAATTTGTCGAATTGTACGCTTGTAAAGTTTTGTGGTACAGGCCCCTAGTCGCCGGCGGTAGGACTGCTTAGTAACCTCTTTTTATCCTATCTGAATTATCTTTGATCAATCATTACTATAAAAAATGTTTACAAAAGAAAACCACTAACAATAACAATGTTGTAAGTACAGTCAGTCCACTGCTGGACATAGGCCTCTCCCATGGCACGCCACTGAGCTCGGTCTTCAGCTCTTCTCCTCCAATCCCTGCCCACTGCCTTGCGTATATCATCGCCCCACCTAGTTACAGGGCGTCCTACACTACATACTGGCTGATGATGATGATGAAGTACAGTCAAGTGCAAGTATATCGGTGCATACAACATACAACTTGCTCAAAAAGATGTCCCATAGCTCTTATGTCGGTGAATTAAGGTTTTGGCACATATTTATGAGAGGATTCATTCGATACATATTTTTGCACTTGACTGTACCTAAGCCTAAAAATTATTTAATGGAAAATTTCAAATCGACTCGTGAATCAATTGAAACCATCTGGATTTTCTCACAGTTAACGTTGGTAACCTCAACTATAGTGAATCATGACCTGTAATGTCTGGGTACTACACGTATAATAAACCTCATGATTAAGGACCACGTATTGGTCCGAAACATGTCGAGCGATATTCGACGTTAAAGACGTGAGTGACCCGTTTATTATATTTCAATATGATTGATTCACTACTTAGTAGCCGTTATTGGTTCTATACGTTGTTTCGCAAACAGAAGTTTCATACCTATACGTATTGTTTCACAGAATTTTAATTTCTAAGATTTTTTTTTGTAAAATTGTCGCAGTTTTAACTTAATCTAACCTACTTTTCCGGTACTTAGATCTAATTGGGTTCTACACAATGGCATTTTAGCTGTATACCTAAATAGTTAACCGTTTCAGAAAAATAAGTTTTCTATGAAATCCTATACGTTCTATGAAACATTTTTCAAGTTATGGCAAGTTTTTAAACGTCTGTCGAGTCTCACAAAATATAATCGCCCACACTTTAGTTAGCTACAAAACAAATCAGTACGCCAATTTAAATGCTTGTATATATATCGCAGGTGCCCACATTACAAAAAGTAGGTACATATATACATACAAGAACACGCGTTTAACATCAATCAAGGTCAAATACGCGGATACGCACCACCTCATTACGGCCCAGCCACTACTTCGAGCGGCGGCGGGAGCGGCAGCGGTTTTCTTAGTACATTGATAGATAGATAGAAACATTTATTAATTGCCACAGAAGACACACAATATTACAAAAAAAAACAAAAGAAGAGAAAACATACACAAAAGCACACGTCCCCGCGGCAGTGAAACGGACACTGGCTCAGCTCAGCATTACGCTGAGGTGTTAGACACCTACAGCGCTGATTTTCAGCCAGTACCGTCGGTGACTCACGGACCGGCATACAATATATATATAAATATCTGGGCGGCCGAGCTTTTCTCGGCGTTTTCCCGGGCATGAGACCTAGCTAGATCGATTGCTCGTCCCCGAAACCCCCTACATACCAAATTTCATCAGAATCGTTAGAGCCGTTTCCGAGATCCCGGAAATATAGAAATATAGAAGTATATATAGATATAAATAAATAAATATTTGTGGACAATCTTACACAAATCAACCTAGTCCCAAACTAAGCAAAGCTTGTACTATGGGTACTAAGCGACGATATACATACTTATATAGATAAATAGATACTTAAATACATAGAAAACATCCAAGACCCAAGAACAAATATTCGTGCTATTCACACAAATAAATGCCCCGGCCGGCATTCGAACCCGGGACCTCCAGCTTCGTAGGCAGGGTCACTACCAACTAAGCTAAAGCGGTCGTCAATCAATATAAACAAGAATCAATATAAACAACATAGCAGGAAATAAAATAAAATTAACTGCAATAGATTAATAAAAACGAATAAAAATACATAAATAAGATAAAAACTACAATTACCTACTGCTTGCTTACATACAGCATCTAGGGTACAAAAACAAAAGGAACTAAAAATTAAATAGTTTGGTATATTTTCTGCTGCTGTGCTGGATTAGGATTGGGATTTTTGGAGCGTCAACAAATAACATTGCGTGTGATCCCTACAAACCGCAATGCGTTGTGCGTCTCGACCGCGCAATGAACAGATAAAACGCTTGCCGCGCCGCAATCCGCGCAATTTCGTGGCCGTTAGGTAAGTACGAGTAGGTATCATCGACGTCGAACTAAATTCATAATTCAATACATTTACTTATTCTGCAAATAGTCCACAACAGTATCAACCGAAAATATCACAATGTTCAAAATAAAACTAGATCTATCAATGTAGTCTCGATTTAGCGATGTAAAAGTTTCGCTATAAAACATCGTCCCTTACTAGATACCGCCGAAGCAGAAGAGTACCAATACGAACCTAATTTTATTTCAATTTAGTGCGTTCCGTGAATCTTTAAAAACTATGCCCGTGATCTTTTAGGAACAGAAAATTATACATCTTCCTACTGACACATATTTTGGTCGAATGCCAAATTTAAAGATATTTCACACAAATTCGGTTTACATAATTTAATCTGCGAACTAAATAGTCTACTTCATTTGGCGTCATGTAGAGTTCGGACACAAACACAACTCTAAGGCTAAATTCTGTCAAACGAACGCAAGCAAAACTAGACTTAGAGCTCTGAGTGTAAGGTAGATTTTTGCTTGCGTTAATTTGACAGCACATGGCCTTACAGTTTTTTTACGAACTACTTATACCACAGGAATCCATGTGGTTTCACTCTTTTTGCCTACGAAACTATATAGGTATTACGGCAGATATAACTTAATATAGGTATACATTATTGACGCGGGTCAAGATTCAAATTTAAAGAAATAATTTTATATGTCATGCAGTAAACGGTTAAGTAATATATATTCAGTTACTGTATACCTATAGTTGAAATTATTTAAAATGTCCGAAACTTTATCAAATCTGTCATTGGAATTTGAATCTTTATGCTTGGTCAGTAAAGTCGCTTTTTGAACGGGCTACTTTGATACAACTTGGCCAATTTAAATAATTTTAAGTTATACATCTTAATGTTTTTTGTTCTGTGGTTTTTTCTATACCTATTTTAAAATTCAAGATACCAATTGGGCTGAGGCGTTTCGGCAGTCGGAACCGCACTATAAGGCGCGTTTTCCCTGTTTCGCGTTTCGTGCTGCCGAAACTCCTCGTGTGTATTGCGCCATACATTTTAATAGAATCTTTGAAACGCGGAACGCAGCTGTTGTGCGGTGCCCAAGATTTCTGACAAAAGTGGTCATGGTCTGATGCACTTTGTCGTGGATCAGTGGTGGTGGATCTGCCAATAATAAAGTAATCATTAGGCTGGTTTTCCACGAGAGCTATGCTATGCTATGTTTCCATACATTTGACACATAGCTCCAGCTCGAGCTACGTTAGCAAAGCTAAATTAGACGCATGTTTAAAAAGGGAAAATAAATCTCAAAATCCGCAACCAATATGACAGATCCCACGACCAAGCATCCTGACAAAAATGTATGAGTACGAGGAAGAAAAGTGAATAATGTTTAACTTGTAACCCTAGGAGGAAGAGGACTTACTAAATTAGGTCATTTACGCATCATAATTGTACTACGTAATGACTCACGGGAATTACTGTAGTAGAAAAATAAGTAGCTAACTTGGCGTCGAAACCTTGGGGCCATGGGGTCCAGGCGCGAAGGCGTTCTACAAAGAACTAGCGGAGCGGCTAGTTGAAATGTCGGGCGACCAGAGGGCTGGCAGCTACTTTGGCCAAAGGATCAGTTTAGCCATCCAAAGGGGCAACGCTGCCAGCCTTCTGGGCACCATAGCCTGGGGGCTTGGGGGGCATTTACTTTTTATAGGTTTAGCTAGTTTATTAATAGTTTAGTTATATTTAAGTAGTTTTACGTTTTTGTTTTTTTTTCTTTGTTATTGATTAGTATGTACTGAACCTAAAATATAGTAGCTAACTTAAAAAAAAATCGACGCACCTCTTCGATGTGAGCACCTAGATAAATATCTTGTTTCACCTATGGGTAAGTAGAAGGGTACATGTCTATTACTATTACTAATGCATTATTTGTAAACAACAGCGGAGAAAGTAATACAAACTAGAACTGATACTAGTTATAGGAATTAATTTCAGCTTTTAAACCCTTTTTCTTTTTACCTTTTTTAAATTTCAATAAAACTTTGACTCCTAGATAAAAAATAAGGGTAGGTAAACACCTCAATGTTTGACACCTTGTTATGAATTAAGATGGAATGTATCTTGTTGGGTCAGTAACAAGCACTGGGTTCTTTACCTTTAGCTTTTCAATTACATTAACTATCTCTAAACTACAGTAGTAAACTAAATAGTTAGGGGTTTTACGTGTGATAAGAAAATAGAGTTATTTCTGTAATGTTTTCTATGGACCTAGCTTAGATGAACTTTAAAACTACAAGTAGGTACTCCCAGTAACGTTGTAGTCGCTGTCGCATATTATATTTTAGGTATTGTTTACCATTAACCTTGTTTAAGAATTCTTATTTACAACATTTCACACTCATATTGTTTTTAACGTATTTACACAGACGCCTGCCTCGTGCGTCGTTCATTTGTTTCCTTGAAGATAATCTTTAAGATCGACTTACCAATATAAGTAGTAGGTACTAGCTAGTTTAATCGCACCAGGCAAAAAACAGCTCAGGTTAGATTTCACCGAGTTATTCAAACGTTTTACGAAAAAACGTTAAGCACTTAAACACTCATTGTTAAAGGCGTGTTCTTCCTTCATGAATAATTCATATAATCACTAATATCGATTGAGAACTAGCCGTAACACTGTTGCAAATCTCAACAAAACGTCTCACAGTTACCTACTTTCACTGATAACACAAGCCGTGACCGATGTCAAGACGTTTTGAAATTACCGCCACCCGCTTAAAGTCGGTATTGCAATAACCGTATTTAAATAGAAGAATTTTTAAAAAAGCGAGTAGTATGCTGAGCGTCCGAAGAACGTGTGTCGTTATCGCCGCGGGCGTTAGGGCGGTGGCACACTGCGGTAATGACAAACATGGATTGTTAGTACAATAGGTTCACAGTCACTTGTTGTTGCGTAAGTCTGCAGCCGACGACGGCGCTAGCCGAAGATTATTTCGGCTTGCCATTATAGACGAACGGCTAGTCTCGACGCATACCTCGAAGTAAAGTTCGCTGGTTTAATCTTGATACTTTTCTTAAAGCGAGGATTTATATACCTCCTTTTTTTTTGACAATAGGAAGTCTTAGTAAATATTTAGTCTTTTAAGTTTGTTATTGTACCTATTTTAGTCTTAGAGTGAAATTTATAAAGAAGTGGCAGCGATTTGGGCGGGCCTTGTAAATAGTTTAGTTTCCTATAGTTTAAATTAGGTACCTATAGTTAATTAGTAAGGTCTCATTTTGTGCTTATTTTCCATACCTTTTTTTAATCTTGAATAAAAATAAGTTTGTTTAATAAGTAATATCATTATTGGACATATTTTGTATATTATTTTATTACTATATTTGGACCTATATATTTGTTACTGTGTTTTTCCGTCCTAAGAGAACATAATGACAAATTACTCACTTGACTGGTTTAAAGATAACTTCTACACAACAAATAATGTTCAGTGCGTTTATCCAATAAAATGGCAATTACCTATAGAAAAAAACAACGGGTTGCACTCCGGGAGTGCCGGCAGAAGTGAAAACTCAATAAAGATAGTAAATGGGTCATTGTCAGATTTAGGTGCGCGTCTTTTCGGTGAACAGGACATGCCAAAAGTTAAGGGCTACAAAGCTTAATTTTCGATTGATCTGATAACCCGCATAATCTGTAATTCCGTGTCTATAAATACATATAATAAAAACGTAAATTACATGCACACAAGCCGTTAACTATTGTCCACCGAATGGACAACTTTTGTTTTTCCGACTGACAATGACCCAAATAACAAAGATATTCATATCGGTATCGGTATCCGTATCGGTATCCGTATCTGTACTGTACTCATACTCATGTTCATATTCGCATAATCCATTTACATAATATGTCCCGAGTATCATTGTGTCTTACGCATCTAAGACCAGGAACCTGTACCACAATACGTTACAAGCGTACAATTCGACAAATTTGTGAACTTTTTCTATGGAAAATTGTGCAATTTTGTCAAATTGTAGACTTGTAAAGTTTTGTGGTAAAGGGGCCAGCTGAGTTTAGCTGAGTTGACACCTCCTAACATCGCAATCACGATTACTAGGAGCGGTCAACTACCTGGTCTTAGAATCTTAGAATCTGTCGCGAGTTCAACAAATTTTCCCCAGTACAAAAGTGCTCAGAGCCGCTAAAGAAGTTTTCACTTCAAAAATTGTAAGCAATACTACCTATTTCCCATTTTTATTGCTTTAGATTCGTTGAGTGTGCTCAGGAACTCCATGAGCTCATACCGCCTTCCCCCTTCTTCCATCAGATATCCAGACGACGTACGACTGGCTACTTTCATTACGTGGTCAAAATCATTTTTTTTATAATGTTTACTGGTTTGGTATTCGAATGGCGTATAGGTACTTCCGAGTTCAAATAACCTGTAGCCCTAGTATAAGTTTTTTCGAAACATTAACTAATTCGAACGCGTTTGCGTTTTGTCTCAAAATGTATGAAAGTGGTATGAAAACATGAACAGCACCTCTGGTGGTCACTAGTGGAAACTAGAACAGCGAGTATAACATTTGTTGCTAACCGATGAACGCGCGTATTTCAAACTCGGTGAGAGCGTTTTAATACATTTTGAGACAAAACGCCATCGCGTTCGAATTAGTTAATGATTCGAAAAAACTTATACTAGAGCTACTGGACCTTTTTAAGGTACGAGTGAATCTTCTGGGTGAGCTCGCATAAGCGTCGGCCTCATTTTCAATTTAAAAAAATATATATGACTGGTTAGAATTAGGCGTTTATTTAAGAAAATTTAATTTAGCTGTTTGCTCTAAGGAAGAACCCAAATTTGGTGTATTTTGAAAATTAATTTTATTTTTTAGGAAATATTATATTATTAATATCTATTCATTTAATGTGACTCGTTTACCTTCTTTGTCTATTCTAACAGAATCGTGCTCTATCAAGGTCATAGGGTCCCCATTACCCTAATGTGCCCAGGGCCTCAAATTGGTTAAAGACGGCCCGGCCCTGTGCGTTTCCGTTACTGTCACCCGGGGAGGTACCCTAAAAAAAATTTTTTTTTAAAGATTTTATTCTACCGTTTTCTCCGCGTCATCGATATGTATACTCATGCCAAATTACAGCTTTCTAGTACTAACGGTTACTGAGAAAAACGGGGGTCGGACGGACGGACGGACGGACATGGCGAAACTATAAGTTCAATCAAATTACTTGAATTTCCCGAAACGTGGGGTAATCTTCAGGGGATTTTTTTATTATTTGTTGGTATCCCGAAATCGAATTATAAACCGACTGAATGATGGGACATCAATTCTAAGCTGGCTTCTATGGTAGATTTATACTACGCGATTTGATCGGTTTATATGTGAAATGTTTGGAGGTTATTTTTGAATTAATTTACATATTTTTCCTATTTCATCAAGTGTCTCATGATATAACTTATGATTTAGCTCAGTAACTTGGTACCGGTGAGATTTTAGAAATAAACACGGGTCCAAAATGCAAAGAAAATGTACTTACGCAAATTACGCATGGAATGCACTGAGGTAATACTAATAGAGCAGACATCTCAACTTGATTTCTTGTCGCATGAGTTAGGGTCAAGTGACACAAGTGCACTCAGTCTGTGCCAGACGGCTGTGATAGTTGGACGGATGACGTTAAAAAAGCGTGCGGGTAAATATGCCTACCTGTGTACTGGAGCACAGCTCAAACCATTCAGGAAAATCAAATAAAAGTCAAGGAGTGACTACTCAGTAGTAATATTACTGGATATTCGTTAAATTCGCCTATAAAAATATTTGTTGTATCAATTTTTAGTCATGCCGACGCGTCATGTGGCCGCCATGAAATCATAGAGTAACGAAAGAACGATTACGCAGACGGGACAATAGAGACGTGAAATGTTAATAGAGATTATGAAATCAAATATTGTGCTACAGTTTAAAATATTTTATATTATTATATCTACACCAATGCCATAAAACCTCTATAATGATTTTGAAGAAAGTTTAGGATCAATAGTGGTATAAAAGTATGAAATGCGCATAATTTGGCGTAAAAAAATATGCTTTTATTGTAAAATCCACACTGCTGTTTTAAATGCTTTTCATTATGCACCATTACAAAAATAACTATTAATTTTCCCATTGTAATACGTCGTGAATCACTATAAGGTAGGTAGGATAAACTGTATGTCGCATCTGTTGCGCGCTCATTCTTTAATCAAGTCTGACAACGTCTTGTGTTTGAAATGTCTGTTCTAGTGTAACATATATTTCAATGATGGAATGTAACATCCGCCTTTTTTCCGGTCGAGTTTGCTTTTACAGCCCAACACTGAACACCCCACCATGTTTGCACTGAACACCCAAACACTACGGATCTGATAATTGGTAAATTATTATTCATTTAAACCAAACTTATCATTAATTCTCCATTTTTAAAATGCACTACCAAATATTGCCAATTTGTTTTGCAATCTTCTTGACACAAAACTTTGACACAAATACAAAAATTTTCGATCGGTGATAAGGACAAAACATCGCACTATTTTATACTTCCTCTCATAGGAATCGCAATAAGGCTATCTTTTTCTTACAAAGCGTGTCAGGCCCTTGGTATTTTATCCATCACTCTTGGCCACTAGGTATTTTGAAGGGAACTGTCACCGTATTTAGGGACAATAAGAACTACTTTCCATGAGAATTTATTTGAAATATGATCTTTACGGAAATCGGTCAGTCTGGCTATCCGATATTGGACTTTGGAAACGCTTTTTTAGGGACAATAAGAGCTACTTTCCATGAGAATTTATTTGAAATATGATCTTTATGGAAAATCTTAGGATTGTCTTAAAACAGTTAGAACCTTGGCTTTCTAAGAAGACCAGCTGGGGACCCCTCGTAACATAGCAATCACGATACTAGGAGGGGTCAACTAACCTGGTCTTGGAAGTTATCGCGAGTTTATACATTTTTCCCCAGTACAAAAGTGCTCAGCGCCGCTAAAGAAGTTTTCACTTCAAAAAAAAACAAAAATTTTGATAGGATCAATATTTCTTGGCATTCTTGGGATCTTTGAATATAAACGAGATACTTATACCAGTCTATCAATTATGTCAGTGGCTGCTTTAATTGCCTTTTCAATTGTATTGGAGTAATTAGCATCAAATCTTTCATCAAAAAGCGTTTTGTATTGCATTAATGCAGTAACAATATTCACAATAACTGGAACCAATAATTTATTTAACTTTATCAATGTAATTTTTAATATTTCCAATTTTAATAAGTTTATCAATTGAATGCTGCATTATAACACATATTTTCTTTAGGAAAAACGTTAAGGTTTAGGTAATTATCATCGAAGTTCTACAGTTTTGTATATGTTATGCAGTAAGCAAGTTTTTTTAGGTCGTCATGTTTAAGGGCGTAGAAAAAAAAATCTGCCTACGTTTCTATTTTTTATTGACTTTTAAACCACACCACACTTACCACTGCCAAGCCAATACGAGCAATTTTGATATATCAAGCATCAAAACTATTTGTTAAATTCCATATTCTATTTTCAGGAACGCTTCTAAATTTTAGTATCCAACCAGACTTCGGTATATTTTTAGATCACGAGTGAACGTCCTACTGGTTTTATTAGAATCAAATCGAGAACTAGCCTTGAGGAGAACTAGTACTATATACTTATTGCATTGATATTTCACACCTCAGTGCTAATTTACAAATACATACCTACTTTGATTTTGCCGCTACTATACAGTGCGTTACCGGCAAGCGGGCATTAATTGAAACTGATATTAATATGACTAACAATATAACTGATATTAAATGCAAAATTAAATTTCCTAATTCCGCTCCTTCAATGTACTACGTGCACTGCTTTGCTTATGATTACACCATAGTAAACAGAACACTTAGAGCTGTCATTGTACTGAGTTGTCAATTTACTTTGCTGTTCATTGCTGACAATTATAATGTTGTTAGAAATTAAGTGAAGTCGAAATTTTGCTTTAATAATAAAACTAAGTACATGGTTTGGTTAAGAAACTAGGTACGTTTAAAGACCAACTTAAATAAAAGACCGCTTGCCGGTAACACACGGTATAACCCGCACAATTATGTTAAAATATTGATTGTTAGTCTATCGTGCATGTAGTTATTTGACGGAATCGTAGGATTTTTTATTAGTTTTTGTAAGTTTGCTATGTGAAGAGATTATTAAAAAAACTAGCTAGAACATGCAGATACATGATCATGATGACAAAATTATCATCTCTTTGACTTTGAAGTGTTATATCGGTACAGATTTACAATAACGTTGAGTTTTATCTCGTAATGTTTACGTTGTCCAAGGTTATGGAAAACCCATACAATACTGCGCCGTTATTGGCTACAATTGAATCAGTATCTCAAAGAACAAACACAAATAATTTTTATTACCACGATAATGCCAAGTACAAAGTTGAGTAAGTATAGTTAACGTCTCGTGTTTTCTAAAGAGTTTAGTAAAGTTTGTATACACCAATGATGTATCGATCCTAATTCCTAGCAAGCGGGGTATCAAAATAAAGCATTTGAAGAGACGATTTTAAAAATATATAAAATGTAATTCAAACAAAAAAAATACGAAATAAAATAATAATTATAAAAATTCAATACATGACTGCACTAAAAAGATAGTGCAGTCATGTTTTTATTTTTTTATTTTTCCTATTAAAACAAACTTAATTTTGCGGTGAGTTTGGAACCCTAAATGTGCGAAGTCCGACACGCACTTAGCCGGTTTTTACTAATCGTGAGTAAAATCGGTAACTGTGATAAGCTTGTCATATGCGACATATAATATTTATATGATACGTATCAATAAATAAATATAACTATACCTACCTACATCCACTTCTTCAAATTATGAATGATAGGAGATATATTTGCCTAAATCTATTGAATTTTAATCAATTTATTATAAGTAAATCACGCGGGCATTCGCTTCCAATCATCAAGCCTATCGTGCTAGAGCGAGATATGAATACCAAATTGAATCAAATATGTGTGGTATGTACTGTACATAGTAGTTGACAACTATAAAAAGAATGACAACATAAATTATATCTCGTTTATTGTCAGCCAAGTATCAAGTAATGGTGTGTAGCCGATTGCAACACAAGAAGTCTTACAAGGTTGTATGCAAGGTTACGGGCATAGTATTTCTGGCTGAAAAAACGAGCAAAAAACGTAATCAAATGTTTAGGGGAAGAAAAACTGTATTTCTATGAGACAAGTGTTGCTTAACTTTTGATTAATTTTCTTTTCCTTTGTACCTAGTTTATTCGATTCAGTCAATTTTCAGTTAGACTAATTTGACAGAGGAGTGAACTACTAAATAACTACAGATGTAATGAATAATGTTATTCCATAGAGATAAAATACTATATTTGCACAAATACGGCGAAGTGTGGTGCTAGCATTAAAGTAAAAAAGTTCATAAAGTCAAAATTACAGTATTTATTTGGTATGAGATATATACAATTCCCCAATCCCAATCCCAAATCGGGGATTCATAGTTTGTATGAACGGTCCAGCCAGTATAAATTTTATAATTTTTATACTGGCTGGACCGTTCATAGCAACTATGAATCCCCGATTTGGGATTGGGATTGGGGAATTGTAGTCCCCAAGTGTACCTACACCTCGTCAGGGGACCTATATAGTGCCGTATTCTTTACAAATTCATGACCTCTCAACGAATAAAACGTACATAATTTAATTATGCTTACATTTATATTTATATTTAAAATCGCCGCTGCTAAATGAAACTTTTCGAAATGGTCATGTTGGCTTTTTCGTACAAAACTCTAAGGCCAAATTCTGTCAAACGAACGCAAGCAATACTCGACTTAGAGACTGACTGACTGTTAGGTAGATTTTTGCTTGCGTTAATTTGACAGCGCTTGGCCTTACAGTTGTGTACGAACTATACGCGTAGGTATTGTAACCATTTCCCATAGTATTCGCTTGTGCGCCTGGCGGCAAATGGTGACACCCGTCAAAATCGCTTAGCAATCATAATTACAGTTAATTATGTTATGTGACTGTGACAATTACTTCATTTAGCCGGGTTATGTGTTCCGGCATTGACACGGGCAAGTCATAGCTTCCGCACTCCAGTGAAAGGGTCATCGTCCAGAGAACCACAATGTAAACCAGATCGGAAAGAAAGGAAATTCCTTCGAGAACACGCATAATGCTGCTTCGTTCAATTCGCACGCAGTCGTTGACCTCATTGACATGCAGTTATGACTGACTAGTTTTCTTCATAATATGATCTTTGCATGGCTATGACCCATCGATATGCAATTACAAACTTATCTTTATTTTTCTGGAAGCTGTGGGTAAATGCATGATACAATTATATACTGTACCAGGTATGGCAATGCGGTACGTCGGTTAGTACTGTGTGTGACACAAGCTGTTATCGAGCCAATCGATGGTATGCGGTTGTAAGTGTACGAGTGTGGTGCCGACAGTGCGACACTTGTGTCATCCGGAGTGACAGACCTTGTTTTCTTAGAAATATCACTTTATCCGCTGAATCCTCCTTAGCATTAGATAGATAGTCTCTAAAGGACCATTACCCGTTATACGCATATTAAAGCGTTGTGAAGAAAGAAAGAACATTTATTCGTGGCACAAAGACAGAGTACAAAACAGCAAAACATTACAATATATAGCACCAGCCACGTAATGGCCCTAACCCAAAACAGCCAATCATTGTAGTATTAATATTACATTAATGACATTAAGTTGCAATACTGAAAAAACTTTTTATTCCACACCTACTATATAGTCTAGCTAATACAGCGGAGAATTAACTGGCCTTGATGACGCATCGGTGATTTAATGTACCTAATTAATTTGACCGATAAATTAAATCTCGCCATTGAGGATGTGTTGATAACAGGAAACATTTTACCCGTAAGGGGCACCTTGGGACATTTGGGCCGCATATTGAACAGTAACGTTGTACATTATAGTAAGTAGCATTTTATTGTTAAGTATTTTGAAGCTAGAAGCACCTAAAATTAGTTATTTTAACCATTCGAGTAAATTCGTTCAGCTGATAAGAGTTAATAATAACAATTTCCTAGAACTTCGCGAGTCACGCGAGTAGGGTCAGGTGATGGTTGACCTAGGGTCAGGCAAGGGGTTTAACAAAAATGGGTCAGGGGATCGATCGGAGACGTGCGTTTGTCATTCCAATTTTAGTCAATGTTTTTCACGCGCTCCTTTTTTGAATGAATGAATGAATGAATCAATCAATAACAGCTTTTGACCAGTTAGCTCAGCGCATATGTAAGCGACCCAGCGAAAATCCACTTGGAACGCATCCAAACTTCTCGACTCGACGGCTGAAACAAATGAAATGGGGGTTAGTGGAAAATGGTGCTCGTTTCTAGAAAACGTGTAAGTAGGTACTTACTCTTCACCAAGACCAATTAAAATCGTCCACAAATACAATTTTTATTAAATGCCCAAAATTATCTCCTAAATCGCGTTATTTTCTTGACAAAACTAGTTGTGTAGATCGATATCTTTACTTTGTTTTTAAGGAAAATAAATACTTTATTATTTACAACGTCTTATAAATGAACAAACAATCAAATAAAAACTTTAAACGTTAAAACTTAAAGATAAAAAAAAATGTCCCAAGTCGCCGTCAGCGGGTAGGGTGCCCAGAAGGCTGGCCGCATTACCACGCTGAATGGTAATACTTATTCTTTGCGCGAAATATTGACCAGCCTTCTGGTCACCAGTGATTTCTATTAGGCGCGCCGACAGATCTTTATAGAGTCGGCACGCCATGTCCCCATGATCCCAGTGAAAGTAAAGATTTATTATATAAGGGTCGAAAGACCCTTATATAATAAATCTTTACTTTTGCTGACCGCACGTATTATCACAGTTTACTCAACCACGTAAATGGGGCGAAAAAACAGATGCCATTTCAAAAAAAGATATCTCCTCGACATCACACTACTCAGTGTGGATCACGGAGATTCCTTTCAATTAACTTAATTGAGTGTATTTCTGTTTGATAGGTATCATCATTACGGAGAGAAAAATCTCAGTACATTAAAGAAATTAAATCGCTATTAAACTATACGAGAGTCTTTACAGAACTATTATCACTTAACGCACTGGCTGGCAAATATTTTTATCACCCATTCAATTGTTTTTGCTCTGGTCTACCGACAAAAATACGTAGGACTTAATTATACTAGCTGATTCAAAGAAATTACGGTATAATTCAAACACTTAAATAGACAAATAAAATGTAGACTTTACTAATAAAAAAATCTGATTTATAGGTAGATAGATAAACCAGGAACTCTTAATACTTATTTATTAATAGTTATACAAATAAAACAATAAAAACCGGCCAAGTGCGTGTCGGGCCACGCACAATGTAGGGTTCCGTAGTTGTCCAACCGTTACATTATGTGAACTAAAAAGTTTTCGAACTTATATTTACTATGTTTTTGACATAATTAACAACATTATCTAAGGTATCAATGGAAATTGTACGAAAGTTTGCTTTTGCAAAGTACATTTCTTAAGCTCGACTATTACTGTTACTACTCTCTACTGAGATAAACGGGGGACGGACGGACGGACATGGCGAAAATATATGAGTTCCTTGTTTACTAACGGAACCCTAAAAATGGGTCCGACTATGGAACACTAAATAGTTACACTTATTACATGGTTAATAGTTACTTACTTATGTATTTACAAACATCTAATTTTGGCTTTAATTTGGCTTTGGGTTTTGGAAGACAAGACGCATTTTATGCAAATGAGAGCTGAACTGAGCTGAGCATAAAAAAAACAATACCTATTATATGACACAGGAAAACCTTACAAATATGGCCACAAGAAATACGCTTGCCTAAAATATGATTTAATTGATTTTGTTCCATTGGCTAGTAAGATATTTACTGCCCTCGGGTTAAACGCATATAATACTAGTAACGTAAGAAGCGATACCGTAGTAAATACGCTCTAAAATCATAAAAACAGTCTACATGAAAACATTTCATAGCAAATATTATCCTAGTAATGACGTCATAGACCCAGAAGCCGCAAGGAATGATACCTATAGCCAATTATGCACACACACATTTTTAGTTTTGTTTGTACATAACTACCTAATGAATTGTTAGGTTATATTTTTTTACTAACATGTAGGTACATGTTACATTTCCTGAACACAATCCTAAACAAAAAGAAAAAAAATCTTCGGGCTTGTATACTCATTTAATTCCCGTTCAAACAATGTCTTTTGTTACCAAACCAAATAATTAGAGCAACAAGTGAGAGTTGGTTTTATGATAATAGCTTCTCTGAATCAGATTCACTTTCGTTGACTGGCGTCGACCTGTCTGTAGTGGCTATTGTAGTCGTAGGTAAGTGTGTCGTGACTTACATTGTTAATAGCACAAAGGTCACGTGCTTGATTGATGACTTAAATGTTTTATTATTTAATAACCAGCGACTTTAATTAGGCCGTACAATGGGATCTGGATCAATTCGGTGTATCGTATTGAATTGGAACCGGTATTTTATTTCCCTAGTGTTTTTATTTTTAAATTAAATGTGTTAAGTACCTACGTATGTCTGCGTGTCAAATAAGAGTGCACTTCGACTTCTATCGAGTTCAAATTTTCAGCGGTTGCGAGAGCGAGAAATAGTTCTTCAAATAGTCTCTATCTTTTCTTCTCTTTAGAAGTTCAATTTATGCTCATTGCAGTAGGTAGGTTGGACATAATTATAGAAACATGTCTGTACATGTACTTCTTGTGTGATTCACGAAATCTATCTGTGTGTTCACGGATGTTGTAAAATACTTTTTGTCTATATTTCGTGAATAACCACCGAACGAAATTGAATTATTGGTTTGTAATTTAGGTAATCACATACCTAATTCTAAAACAACCGAAGCATATGAAACTCACACTGACTTCGGTTGTTTCATATTACCTAACCTAATCAATAATGACCTCACTCAATGAGTCTTAAAATTGCTAAGTTATAAAAAGCGCTTAATTATTAAGTGCGTTTCATTAAACGGATAACACATACACATACTCACACTAAATAAAAGTCATATATAAGATATCACAGTATTCACAGTCGTTTTACCGCATATGCTAGTGTAGTGTCCGGGGTGCGGGATATATCAAAAACGCATGACATAGCTCCCTAGCCCCATACTATGGTCGCAATTATCGCGTGATACACAACAAGATAAAGGATCTGTCATGCGTCTTTGAAATCCACCGCATCCCGAATAGGGCTATCGACCAATGAAAATCTAATGTGACTTCCTGGCTTGGCGGGCCGGGATCGATATTCGGAATTTTATTCTTTGGCAGACTGATATCGTAGAGATTTCCTCAATTGAAATACTGTACGTATAGGACTTTTATCTCACGAGCGCGGGTTTGCCTTAGTAGTAGTTGTGACACATACGAACACATAGACAACGTGAACTCATACCCAAATCGAGGAGAATCATTTATTCATAAAATAAATTACCTAGGCACAAACAGTCCACAACATCTAATCCACAACACAGGCTTCGTCAGGTGCGTACAAAAACAAACAAACACAACACAGAGACACCAGAGATGAAATCCGCCACAGGCTTCGTCAAAAGGACTTAACATAAAGGACCGCCCCGGAACCCTCCTCACTCATACCTCCTTTTTTTTGAACCTGACTTTGGCTTTATAGACAGGGCACATTAAAGCGATAGGAGTGCGCGGTTGGAGGGTGCCCTGGGGAAAGTCCAGGGGAAACCTCCGACACGACCACGCGGACGGTTTAAACACTGATATACTTTAAGAGTTTGCTTACACTCCAGTGAGCTTGGTTGAGCGGTTTCAACCGAACTGATGTTTGTCAGTGGAATCGAGCTAATCATAGCTCCTACGCTGGCACACACATAGACAATGTGCATGTACTTATAGCTCAACACAACCATAGCTCACCCGCGCTCGTGAGATAAAAGTACTCTATTATTACATTTGCGCAGTAATAATATAGTTCGCAGAAGCGAAACAGTAGCTACTGCTTCGCTTCCGCGCATCCCGCGCCGGTTACAAAGAAGGAGCAGAGTAAAAAGCGTCACTAAATCGACTGAAAGTTTTCTCATACCGGGAGGAGGTCTACTTAGGTGCGTCTGAACAAACAGAAAGTCAGTTCTACGTAGGTAGTACACAATTTCATAAACACCATACTTAGATAAAGTCCAGCGACCGTGCCGCCAACGACGACAGACAAACTACGAATTTGCTTGACACTTGCTTTGATTATGAGCTCCCTATTCCTCGTGTCATGCAACGTGACGATTACTGACCTCTAATGAATCATATCTTCAAAATCTGTCGCGTATTATTATATTTATTTTATAGTATTGTTTTTAGATGTCTGACGTAGACCATTCTCCTAGCTTTTGTCCGATTTTCTGATCTCCGCAAATCTTCTGCTTCAGGCTGTTTCCTGTAGACAAGTAAATTAAAAAAAACAGGCGCGTCGCACGGGGTGTAGGTTATTTATTAATTTA
The DNA here is from genome assembly GCA_951800055.1 of Cenopis cana. Lineage (NCBI taxonomy): Eukaryota > Metazoa > Arthropoda > Insecta > Lepidoptera > Tortricidae > Cenopis > Cenopis cana. Next base: position 14,155,817 of record OX637484.1, read on the forward strand.
TTATTATTCGTTTTAGGTAATTCGTTATGTATATATAAATATTACTTATGTATTTTGTTTCTTATTGTATTTATGTTTTGTTAATAAAATGTCATATCATAAATGAAATCTAAGATGCATAAACAGTTCTTTACGCAATTAAATTAAACCAGTTGACAATACACGGATAAATACAATTTAATATTGCACTTTCAACTATTTACTAAAATATTAGCGAAGGTTTCAATTTCAAAATCACAAAAATAAATCTGGAGCTTTAGAAATAGTTCAGAGGGGTGTGGGACGCATTTTATTACTCGTACATACCCCCGACCTACCCCCTCTATAACAGCCAACATTCATATATTATATTTGCACCACAATCTCCATCCACTTGACCAATAAAGCTCATGCGACCACCACATTCCTAAACCTGCGTGACGCGACCAATTACAATTATAATGCGGAGACAGCAATTTACAAAATGACATTCCGACTGTCGATACATGCCATTAATGTCATTTGTGTCAAATTACTTAGTAATTATAGCCTCCGGCCGCGGGGTTGAACTAATGATGGCATACCGGGCCAATCAACTGGACAGGGTCCTGTGATCTGTATTAGACTGATGGTGTTCCGTTTTCTTAGACGGTTTGTGCTCTAATTCATTTAAATTAATAAATAATATCCTGGTATATAAGTAAGTACGTGGCCATCGCTATAAGTAGCCAATTGAGCTCTCGGAACAACCATGTTCGGTCAGCAAATCCTTCAACCAGTCTTATCTATTTAACTAGTAAAGTCCACCATGGATTACAGGTAAATAAGATTCCAGAATAATTTTGCGTAGGTACCTATTTAAACTGTATTAATCAATTTGTTTGCCTACTATTGCCAGTGTAAGAAATTAGTTCCAATGAAAATCCGCAACATGGCGCATGGTCATATTTTCCTGGTCGGGCTTTAATTGGTGGAGTACCTAAAGTGTGCATTCCACCAATTATTAGCATGTAAACTAACCCTTAATTCGACAAGGAGAAAAAAAAAGAAATTTAGTTTTTAGTTTTTACGGATATTTAGATGGTTCTTAACACTAGAAAAATAATAAAACAATCTCTTGATGATAGTTTTCAGAAATAAAGTATGTCAAGTATGCTGAACAATGAACATTACCAACTAAGCAAAAAATGTTAGCAGACATTTTTCATATTTTCACATTTCATATTCGTTCAGTATTTTGGAAATCGCCAAGCATGTAGCATGTTTTATTATTATAGTTTTTTGGCTTAAATATATATTTAGACGAAACTGAGTGTTTGTTTTGTTCAAAATCATAATCGCGAGTATAATGTAGAATAAGTTGTATTATTCGTTGGCGGGGTCAATGGTGTGTACCTATATTGGCCCTGGACCCAGTTAGCATCAGATTACGAATATATACTAACTTATTAATTTTCACTACAAAGTTGGTCCCTATCTTGATGTACCCAAACTTCTAAAGTCTGGCAGTAAAATAACGTTTAATAACAATTTATTTATAACCATTAAATGAATATCAATGTAAATTGAGCCATAAAACTAAAAATATGGATAATGAAAAACTGTTTGTAAAATTTTGTTCGCAAAGTTGGCAATGGGAAAAATACATGGGAATGGGAATAATATAAAAATAAATGGACATTGTACTTTGCAGACATAAAACACTTAAATAATAAGTTCTAGTTGTGTCAAATATGGAGAAATGTGTTCTTTACTGCTATCTGAAAAACATACGAAAATAATCCACAACGTGATCAATACAAAATTAAGAAATAAAATTGATCGGCCGAAAATCCTTGCGAAGGGGCCTTTTCTGCACTTTGGCGACCACTGACCACAGAATAGAGTTTGTGTTGACCTGAAATATTTTTTTGATGAAATATAAATATCATTCAATTTCTTTACACTGCTTAAAAAATCATCCCAGTGTTGTAGTTTTTGATGTAGAATTTTGTTTTAATAACGTCTAGTATTTTTCCCATTGTCGGATTATGGGTTAAAACATAAGTGCATTCGTTACCCACTTTTACATAAACACCAGTCGAATATATCATTAGTGATCAGCCATCTTGTGCCGCCTTTCGACTCAGCCAATACGGACACGCACTGTAATGGCATGCAAAATTGCCCACCGGGCAAATTGCGGACCCCTGCGAATGCGAGTTATTTACTAAATACTGGGTTTTAGTGTTATGTGCTGCTTATTTCACTTGCATGCTTGTATGTGTTTATGATAGAAAACTAGATTTTTGCGTAGGTAGGCAGAGTATGTTCAATAGTGAATGTCCGGCTTAAAGTGTAATGGTCTAAGGTGGTTTTAACATGCAGAAGTAAAATACCTAATATTTTTACTCAGATTAGTGCGTGTAGGTAACAGTTAACCCGTGTATTTGAGAACATAGTTATATATAAATACTTTATCGGATATACGGACTTTGATGGGAAACTAGTGGAAAACTATTCGCAAAATATCGCTATGTGTTTTTTTTTGTTCGATTATTTGATATTTTGGTTCCTTTTAATGTCTTACGTTAACCCACAAAATCAATTTTCGATATCTTTATTGGTTTTGAAAATAACTAATTCCGCTACGTGCACGCGGAACAAACTTTGGACGAAAAAATCGTTATGTGATGTGTTTTAGCACATAGCGATATTTTGCGAATAGTTTTCCACTAGTTTCCCATCAAAGTCCGTCACAATTTGATGCACATAGCGAATATTTCTAAAGTGAATTAGTTACCCGACAGTTTAAAATAATTATATTATTTTAAAGTGCTTAAAACTCCAATGTTTTATTAGGTGAGCGTGACTTTTTTTCCGGATCTTGGTGATTTTGGGTGTTCTGACTCAGAATCACGAGTACTATTCATTTCCGCGGAGAAAAAAAGTGTCCCACCAAAAAAAGTCAGTTTTGTGACGCTTTTCTCATACAGTTCACAGTTGCAGTTTATATGGCTCGTCACAAAACTGACACAGAAGATTTGTATGGAAAATCAAGGATATTTTTTTTCTTCATCTGAATCAATAGTACTCGTGATTCTGAGTCAGAATACCCAAAATCACCGAGATCCGAAAAAAAAGTAGGGGGTACACTTTAAAGTAAAAATGCCCAAATATAACATTGATTGAAATTCTGTTCTTTAAATTATGTGTTCGTAAATTGAAGTTTAAATGCTTGATCAAGGACATTTAGTATTCTAATACCGGCAAACCTTGAACCTTGTATCATATTTTCTAGACCATTCATTCTTTGAAAACTAAGAAAAGATGCCGGGCAATTTTGTAAACTTATTAGGCCTGGTAAACGGTCTGGTGACCCTTAGGCGACTTCCTGATTTGTCGGTGCGGAGGCAGTACGATATGAGAAAAGTGTCAAATGTCAGTGTCAGCTGTCAGTCGACGCGATATCATTTTTTACTACGCCCCTACATTTAAATGAGTGCTTCCTGACTGGCGCGGGATGCGCGGTAGCGGGACGATGCGAAGGCGGTACTGCTCCTCTTCTGCGCATGATATTACTACTGCGCAAACGTAATACTGACAGTATTATGTCAAGTGAGAATCTTTGCGACGTCAGTAAGTTTACGTCAAAGAAGAAAATGTCACATATCGATCCCGCCCCGCCAAGTCAGGAAGTCGCCTTATAGTAACCGATATAAAAAGCCTCTGGTATACTATTATATGATAGCCGTTCAAAAATTGATTTAGCGAAATATAGTAGCTTGCATTCTTTCAAGGTATACATACATGTACAAACAAACATGAACATACCTACTCGTACACGTACAGAGATTACTCGTATCATTACTTCTACGATAATCTTGAATATAACTTGATTATTTTATCAGCATCAGTTCATTTACAAACCCGCTATGTTTCGCCTTCCATGTTGTAATCCTTTGGAAAAATCGCTATGTGTAGTATACTTGACACATGACTTAAAATAGGCCGAATTTAAGTCGCTATGTGGCTAAATTCTGGTTTTTTGGTAATAACATATATATTTATCAAAGGCATTGATAATTTTTTTCGTGAAAATTATGTCAAACCCGTTACTCTACTATATTAAAAAAAACTGGTGTAACGAAAGTAGTATAAACAATAAAGTACGTCAAAATTACATAGCGATTTTTGTATTCCCACCGACGTTATTAGTCTTTGCAGGCACATATAAAACTTGGTGATGAGGTGTGTGTTTAGTGTGGTATTCCAGTCATCATATATAATCTTTGTTCAATTTATGTAATTTTTTTGACCAAATCACCTAGTTTTTCATACCTGGGTGGATCAACTATTATTTGTTGCTCGTTTCCATGGTTACGTCTCCTGAGTCACTCTTAAAACCCGTCATTTTATGGGGTTTAGACCTAATTAAAGCGCCTGTATAGGTACGCAAGCACTCCCCATACAAACTTTGTGCAAGTTTTTCTTGGCTTGTGTTTGCATTACACTTATGATTTTTGGCCAGTACGCTTATTTTTTAGTTAGCTAGAACCTCAACCTGATTAACAGTGATGGAAGCTGTACCCCAGAGATCAAGCGCAGAATCGCAATGGCCAAAGACGCAATGACACGCCTTCAAATCATTTGGAGAAACCGAAGCATAAGTTTCTACACTAAAAAACGTCTGGCCAATGCCTTGGTCTTTCCCATCTTCATGTATGGGGTAGAAACATGGCCAATACTAGCTAGGGAGCGATAAAGAATAGACGCATTTGAAATGTGGTGCTGGAGGCGAATGCTCAGGATACCCTGGACTGCCAAACGGACCAATGTGTCGATACTCTCCCAGCTCGGTATCAAGACAAGGTTATCCACTGTTTGCCGGCAGCGGCTTCTGTCATACTTTGGACACGTAATGCGCAGCGGTGTCGACAGTCTGGAGAAACTGGTCGTAGTTGGTGGAGTGGAAGGTAAGAGGGCCAGAGGACGCTCACCAACTAGATGGACAGACCAGGTTAAAGAAGCCACATCCTCAAGCAAATTCCACCAAGCGATGAGGACCACGATGGATCGAGACCGATGGAGACAAGTCATCAGTAGCTCTAGTATAAATTATTTCGAAACATTGTATAGATAGATTAGATACTCGTATATCGTAGTATATTAGATATATATATACCTAACTATGTTCTCAAATACACGGGTTACCTGTTACCTACGCACTAACCTGTGTATAAATATGAGGTATTTTACTTCTGAACGTTAGTTACATAATGTGATGCCACAGATTACCTACCTGGAGATTGGGGCGGTTTATAGATAGACATGATTTTAATCTTCCAGTGGAACTTGTCACTACCTATTCAAAATTAGTAGGTACCTACACTACTACATTGACTAGCAGCAATGGTTGCTACGCGGGCGAGGTGTTCAAAATTATCTACACACGCTCTTATTCCCTTATAATAAAGATGTGTGAAGATCATTTTGAGCACCTCGCCCGCGTAGCAACCATTGCTGCTGACTGTACTTATAGGTGTACTCAAGAGCAAAAATACGTATCGAATAAATCCTCTCATAAATATGTTACGAAACGTTAATTTACCGACATAAGAGCTATGGGACATATTTTTGACCAAGTTGTACCTATGCTGCATTTGACTGTACCTACCTAGGAAGGTGCTTACAAAGAGTAGGTTTTACTGTGGATGCGGTGGATATGCATAATGTGCATTAAGTAGGTAGGTACCTATGTCCGTACCTACATTATACGTGTCTAGGTGTTTGATGAAGACATCTTTTATACGATGATGTTATTAGTATATAATTATATTGTTTTATTTATTTAAATCACTGTTACTGATACTTAAATAATTCAATTTCACAACCAATTATTATTTAAAAAAAACAAAACTGGGTAGTTAAGTATCGGGGTTAAATCCTACTCCTACTAATATTATAAACGTGAAAGTTTGTGCGGATGTATGTAGAGTCATTCGGGGTAACAGCGCGCGGTGGGTAAAAGTACGCAGCTCCCTTCTCTCCGGCGGTGGTGGGGAGGCTAAGGTGTGTGTTCGCGAAATTTAGTGCCCTGAGCGGCACCGCTTCGGAGCCACGCGCCGTGCATGTAAAAGTCAAGTACTCTTCGCGGCAGGTCGCAGAAATCGAAAAGTGCTGATAATTTCTTCAATATACGTGCCGGGGAAACGATTGTACACATTAGATTAATGGATTTAAGCCCGTAAGTTTGTTTTATATATCTTGTTTGGTTATTGTACTATTTATTTAAGAGTAAACATTGTCTCTAATAAGTATTAGCATATGGGTTGGGACCGACCGTTAAATATTGTTGCTAATTGGGGTAAGAGTACGGGTTTAAAAGTGCGCACGTGTATTTGTATATACGTTGCGTTTTTGTAACCCGACACGAACAAATATGCATGTAAGGTTATTTAATACTTGAGTATATTGATATGCGATGATAAACCTTGTGCCTAATTTTGATCTTCTCTTTAGTTGACTTTTAACACTCTATAGGTCATTGCAATAATTAATGCGTAAAGTATTTAGAGTTATATTTAGAGTAAAGTACAAAAAGTTGCCAATTATATTGTTTTCTAAATTGAATAAACGTTGATTATGCCAATAACCTGCGTTTTATTGATAATATCCATCAAGATTTTCAATGTGTACGTTTTCCCAGTATGCGCAGTTTTACCCGAAAGCTTGCGTAATTTTACCCGCATGACGGGGAAAAAGTACGCGTTCGGCACATTTTGCTAAAACACATACAAAAACAAAATTAAGCAGTTTTGGTTGTAAATATACCTAAATAATGGAAATACATAAAATTCTCTACGATATTTTTATCCAATCACTTCGGAAATCCCATATTTGATAGGTTTTAAAGAACATCTATACATATAATAAAGCAGAAGAGGGTCGAAAATCTGTACATTGAAGATATTAGTAAAAAAATCGATGGAGGGGTCTAAGAATCGATAACAGAACACGTTTCAACTGTTTTTAGAATTCGTGTCTGTTTGTCTGTTTGTCTGTCTGTTTATTTGTCTAACTATCACGCGAAAACTAGCGAATGGATTTTAATACAGCCTTCACTAATATGTTTATTGGATCTTCGGCCAGGTTATAGGCTATAAAAATCATATAGGTTAGGGATGGAAGGGGGTGAAAAGAGGGGTTAAACTTTGTATGAGAAGTCTTTCAGTTCATGATTTACAGGCTTGAAAATTGGTAAGTATATACATGGACGCAAAGTAAATAGAACCCCATTCAAACATTTTATAATAAACAGATAGTATTTGAAAAAATGGGGGGTGAAATAACAATACCTCTGCCTCTCAGGGCTAAAGACAAAAATACAAAAGTCCCTCAAACCATATTAATTGTTTGAAATGAGAGATCTAATTATGTTGGTCAGTCAGTCTCTATCAATATTCACAAACCTTACTACGAAACCTCGGTTTTTTTTTTGTTTTCGATGGAGGGTACCTACGCAGAGCGGCGGGCTCTCGGTTGCATAGTAGCACTTGCGACATGTACCTGTAATCTATATATTAGGTATGCGCATTATTCAACCACCTCTTTACAAAGCCATTTGATAGGTCAACAGTTTCTTTTTGTTCAATCATCTACATTGCTTGATGCGTATGAAGTATTTTCCGTACCTGCATCATAATGTTCGAATCATTTCGCACTCGCTTTTTTATCTACATTACTTGACGCGTAGGAATTATTTTCCGCACCTGCATCATAATGTTCAAAAACGTTAGCGCGCGCTACGCTCGCTTTTTCATCTACATTACTTGATGCGTTTGAAGTCTTTTCCGCACCTGCTTCATAATGTTTGTAAAAATTTCGCGTTCGCTACGCTCGCGTTTTCATCTGCATGACTTGATGCGTATGAATTATTTTCCGCACCGGCATCATAATGTTCGAAATATTTCGCGCTCGCTACGCTCGCGTTTTCATACACATTACTTGATGAGTATGAAGTTTTTTCCGCACCTGCATCATAATGATCGAAAAATTTCGCGCTCGCTCCGCTCGCGTTTTCTTCTACATTATTTGATGAGCATTTTTCGCATCTACATCATAATGTTCGATAATTTTCGCGCGCCCTACACTCGCGTTTTCATCTACATTATAGTTGATGCGTATGAAATATTTTCCGCACCTGCATCATAATGTTCGAAACATTTCGCGCTCACTACGCTCGCGTTTTCATACACATTATTTGATGAGTATGAAGTATTTTCCGCAATTGCATCATAATGTTCGAAAAATTTCGCGCTCGCTGCGTTCGCGTTTTCTTCTACATTACTTGATGAGCATTTTCCGCACCTACATCATAATGTTCAAAAACTTTAGCGCGCGCTACGCTCGCTTTTTCATCTACATTACTTGATGCGTTTGAAGTCTTTTCCGCACCTGCATCATAATGTTCGTAAAAATTTCGCGTTCGCTACGCTCGCGTTTTCATCTGCATGACTTGATGCGTATGAATTATTTTCCGCACTGGCATCATAATGTTCGAAATATTTCACGCTCGCTACGCTCGCGTTTTCATACACATTACTTGATGAGTACGAAGTATTTTCCGCACCTGCATCATAATGTTCGAAAAATTTCACGCTCGCTGCGCTCGCGTTTTCTTCTACATTACTTGATGAGCATTTTCCGCACCTACATCATAATGTTCGAAAATTTTCGCGCGCCGTACGCTCGCGTTTTCATCTACATTATAGTTGATGCGTATGAAGTCTTTTCGGCACCTGCATCAGAATGTTCGAAAAATTTCGCGCTCGCTGCGCTCGCGTTTTCATCTACATTATAGTTGATGCTTATGAAATATTTTCCGCACCTGCATCATAATGTTCGAAACATTTCGCGCTCACTACGCTCGCGTTTTCATACACATTATTTGATGAGTATGAAGTATTTTCCGCAATTGCATCATAATGTTCGAAAAATTTCGCGCTCGCTGCGTTCGCGTTTTCTTCTACATTACTTGATGAGCATTTTCCGCACCTACATCATAATGTTCAAAAACTTTAGCGCGCGCTACGCTCGCTTTTTCATCTACATTACTTGATGCGTTTGAAGTCTTTTCCGCACCTGCATCATAATGTTCGTAAAAATTTCGCGTTCGCTACGCTCGCGTTTTCATCTGCATGACTTGATGCGTATGAATTATTTTCCGCACTGGCATCATAATGTTCGAAATATTTCACGCTCGCTACGCTCGCGTTTTCATACACATTACTTGATGAGTACGAAGTATTTTCCGCACCTGCATCATAATGTTCGAAAAATTTCACGCTCGCTGCGCTCGCGTTTTCTTCTACATTACTTGATGAGCATTTTCCGCACCTACGTTATAATGTTCGATAATTTTCGCGCGCCCTACGCTCGCGTTTTCATCGACATTATAGTTGATGCGTATGAAGTATTTTCCTCACCTGCATCAAAACATTTCGCGCTCACTACGCTCGCGATTTTCTTCATTTCTTGATGCGTATGAAGTATTTTCCGCACCTGCATATTAATGTTCAAAAATTTCGCGCTCGCTGCGCTCGCGTTTTCAACTACATTACTTGATGAGTATAAAGTATTTTCCACACCTACATCATAATGTTCGAAAATTTTCGCGCGCCCTACGCTCGCGTTTTCGACTACATTAGTTGATGCATGTGAAATCTTTTCCGTGCCTGCATCATAATGTTCGAAACATTTCGCACTCACTACGCGTTTTTATTTTCGTTACTTGATGCGTATGAAGTATTTTCCGCACCTGCATCACAATGTTCTTTTTTTTCATTTTGCGCTCGCTACGCTCGCGTTTTCACCTACATTACTTGGTGCGTATGAAGTCTTTTGCACACCTGCATCGTAATGTTTGATAGAATTCGCGCTCGCTGCGCTCGCGTTTTCATCTTCATTACTTGATGCGTATGAAGTATTTTCCACACCCGTATCAGAATATCCGAAAAATTTCGCGCTCGCTCCGCTCGCGCGCTTTTTCATATACTTCCTTCTTCATATATATTTTGTCCTCTGTCATGTGTTTCATGTGGGCGCATTGAGCCGGCGTGCGCAATGTTTGGCGAGACAGCCGGTGTAGAAGTTGATATGGATATTCACGCGAATGAAGTCGCGGGAAAAAGCTTAGATAAATAAATTTAAATCATAAAAAATCCTCTCCCTGTGATCCTGATCTAAACTGTTTAAAACTGGACTACCCGTGCGAAACCGGGGCGGGTTATACATGCGAAAGTAACTCTGTCTGCCTGTTTCCCCTTAAAATGCTCAACCGATTTAGATGAAATTTGGTATGGATATAGTTTGAGTCCTAGGGAAGGACATAGGATACTTTTATCCCGGAAATCATCCCTTAACGGGGTTTAAGTTAGAATGGAAGAGAGATAACTAGGTAAGCGCAAGAAATATAAGAATGAAATAACATTCTAACGTGATGACCGAGTTCTACGCAGACGAAGTCGCGGGCAAAAGCTAGTAGAAAATAAAGTGCGTGCTTTTGACCCGAATGACTCTATGTACGGTCCACTTAAGCTCAAAAACTACTGAACGGATCTCTATGAAACTTTCCAGTGTTGTAGCTTAGACATCAGAATAGGACATAGTCTATAATTTATTTCAAAATTCATTCCTAAAGGGGGTTAAAAGGGGGGTGGTCATTTTGTATGGGAAACAAAATTATTTTTAAGATAGAAACTTAAAACTTCTCTAAAAGACTAAAAATCAAAATGGAAGAAAATAGTTTTCAGCATTTTTCGAAATTCGCCCTTTAAAGGGGTGAAACGGGGGTTGAAAGTTTGTATGGGGAGCATTTTTTTATTAAACGAGGAGCTTGAAACTTCGTTTGTAGACCTAGAATTAAATACAAAGAAAACTGATTTCAGCTTTTTTTGAAATTCACCCTCTGAAGGGGTGAAAAGGGGATTAAAACATTGTTTGGGCACCCTGAATTTTTAAAGTGAGTGACTTCATAGGCACTTGTGCAGACTCTCAGTTAAAATATAAGAAAAGTGATTTGAGCGTTTTTGAAAATTCATCCCTTAAGGGTGTAAAAAAGGGGTTTAATGTTTGTATGGAAAACGAGCAATATGCGAAGAGAAATGTCGTCTGTAGTAATATAGCAGGTAAGTAGATCAAAACATTAGGTAGCAAAACTAGACTATCCGTGCGAAGCCGGGGCGGGCCGCTAGTATTTACATAATTGAAAAAAAATGTGAGAAAGACAAAGATATTACATTAAACTAAAAATAAATGTTATTTGTTTTACTATAATTATATTTTATTGGTTACCAACACCATCCAAACTTTAAAAAAAAAATTCAATGAGTTGCTCAGGTATGATGCTGCCATCTAGTGGAGAGTAGCGAGACTAACGGTTACTTGAGCGACGTATGATTAGATAATATTCTGAGGGTTGGAGCTTCAGAATTATTAATAATTAATCTATGTTAATATGTGCTTTCTTTATTTTAATAATGCATAGGTAAAATTATGAACATGGACATAATATACTTCAAATTATTGTTTAAGACCAAAAGCGCCATCTATTGACTTTACTAAAAATGACAAAGTGCTCTGTTTCTTCTCTGTATGATTCTGTTTACACCCACTAGTGTGAAGATGGCAGTAAAATTGAAATAACTTATTTTCGTATATTTAATTGGATTTTGAACTATAACTAGGTACTGACTAGAATGTGGGCGTAAATTAATACGAATAACAATTATAAAACAATTCAAAAGAATCTGCAATTTATATTTGTTGCTTCGCATCTGTGCGAATGTCAAAGAATTTCATTGTAGGTAGGTATACTTTGGTATTTCACGAGTAAAAACAGGTTTGTTAAATTTAATTCTTGGTGTAGGTCATGCTACCAAGAGCAATCATATAAAGTTACCAAAATAAAGCTTGTTGTTAATAAAATGGCATTACATCACACAAAACAAAATACATTTTGTTACATGTTACATCTACCAACAGTATTTTAAATTTTACGCACAATGTTTTGGGTTCTCCTCGCAAACATAATTTCGAGGCAAACCTCAAGTTTAGATTACCTTTAAAGTAAACCCTATTCTAAGTTGTTAAGGGACACAAAACTTCCCAGACTAAATTCTCAAGTAGTTTCTGATACAAAGGATAGGTACTCTACATCTTGAACCCTCGCCAAAGAGTATAATAATATATGTCAGGCCCTCGCTCAGTGACATGTTTCTTTTTGTCGGTAGAGCAACCCAAACATTATACCTACAGGGCCGTTTTATGTCATTGAACTTTGGAATTTGGATCAAGTTATTCGAAGCTAATATTACTAAACTCCTACATACGAAGTTTTGATCCCTTGCGGTTCAAAATCTGAGTTTCGTAGGTGTATTGGGTAATTGTTGCGCTCACTTTGTTATGTCACGTTAGGCTGCTTTCATGATAGGTATAATATAAAGGTCGGTTTTTAATATACCGGTAAGAACCGGTTTTTTCGGTTTAGCTCCGAACTTTTCTTGAGAACGCGAACGTTTTAAGAACTTTATATTAACCGGTTTATTCGACGAGAGGCCCGGCGGGCGTACTAGTATTTATTTATTTATCGTATGGCATTTATTTCGAAACGTGAGATCTTCGAGAAGACAGTACGGTTACCAGTTTTTGTTGCACTTTGAGAACCACCCAGGGGTCACGTGTAGGGTAGCGGTGGGTACTTTCCCTACGGACGTGGTGCAACTTCTGCCCGCCTTTTTCAAGTGAATGGGCAACTTGACTGTTAGAAATTCTCAAGCCGCCCGAAGGCCTCCAACTTGGCTAGACTAGTGGGGGTCACTGTCTGTAGGTATTACGATAGTTAGGTATAGTTAAAATTCTTTTCGTTGACCGTATTTCTATAAACATGTTATTGGATTTTGAACCTTATTGTTTGAACAGTAAAATAGCTTCTTAAACAAATTGACCATAGTTATGCAGAAAGAGACCAACGCCATTTTTTGCTGAAATGAGTAGCCACTCCATCATACAAAAGATTTTTCGAACTACGTTCTACTCAAAGCGACTAATTTTTAGCATTTAATTTGACAGACTTATAAGAAAATGCTAAAATCGATCAATAACAAAATGTGTGTTCAAATAGGTTGAAAGCAGCCAACTTAGTCAGGTTGGTCTAATTATTCCACCAAAAAGTTATTTTATTAATCAGCAGAACACAGCCACACCGCTCATAGTTAATCTGGTCGCTTTCGGCAAGTTCTAATATTCGAAATATTTTGTTCTGCTTAAAACGACCATCGTTGGACGTATTCATCAATATAAGTTTTCCGTCCTACCCGCGAGTTGGTTTTATATCCGCGATCGAAAGTTCGTGTTTACATTTCGGTAAATAAATTCGGGGACATTATGTGGATAATCGTGAGTGTTTTACGATACCTAAAATCTACATACAATCACTCTATCAAATAATGATATTATTGTTAACTTAATAAGAGAATAACGATTGACACTCTATTTGCCCAAGTGAGTGTCAACCGTTATTCTTTTATTAAGTGTAACTATATCTCACGTTAGTTTAAATTTAAATATTATTGTTTGTAATTGTTTTCATAAACATTTATTAGAAACTTTTTATTTTTGTTTGTTCTTTTTTGCATTAAAATATTAGGCTGTACCTAATTACCTACTTTAGTGTCTTACTGGTTACAAAACCCATCACCACTCATAACCGTTTCTTAATCATTTATGAATCTCATATTATAATTCGCAGAAGTCGACTACATCTATGGTCGTTTTCAGTTAATAACGATATCAATAAGGATATAATTCTGCAGAAAACGACCAATGAGTTTGCAAAGTTTGTATTACCGTACTCGCTAGCGACTGCGTTGATTTAGTATGGACAAAAGTACAGCGCCTATGGCGGATACGCAATAGAACTAAGAATCGCCATACTAAATCGTTTACGCAGTCGCTAGCGAGTACGGTAATGCAAACATTGCAAACTCATGGTAAAGGTACTGCGCCCGGTACCCGGTACATCGGTTAATAGTGTCGGTGAATGATACAAGCTACGGCATCAGCCTATCGATGGTATGCGGTCGTAAGACTCGTAAGTGTGAGTGTGTAGTCGTCATTGACGTCATTTGTGTCACGATCCGAATTGTCGGACCTTGTTTTCTTAGACAATGGCCAAAACTAAAACTAAAGATCTCCCTCTCTGTCGCAGTTGTCTAGCGATAAAGAGTGAGATATTCCGTTTTCCGCTCGTGGTAGGCCTTCGGGCGTATGGCCTCCTTCTGCAAGTCCGCAATGGCTTAGAAGGAGGCCGCGGAAAGAAGGCGGGAGAACGACCCATCCGCTCCTCATATCCGCAGACGTAGAGCGGGGCGTGCACGGCGGCGCTACCACAGAATAAGTAATATGTAGTACTACGTACAGAAGACTCACTGTTAACAAATCCGCGCGAGGCAAGCCAAACGTGCCGACGCTTGGCCATCTCCTCTATCGCTTTGAAAATCACCCGACGTTGGGATCCTTGAGCGGCGCGATGACGTCACGCGAGTGAGCCGCCCCTGGCGCTACGCGCATTTGCTCCCCTCGCCGTAGTGGACCTTAGCCATTCATGTAGTCCACTGGCTAGAAGCGCCCCGAAATTGTCCCGGGGCGCTCTCCCTGGCCAGGCCTGAATAATACGGGTGAATCGCGAGGGTCAAAGTTAAATGCGTCAAGCGAACCTTTGGCCCTCCCTGGAAGCGATGTCGTCGGACAATCGTTTGGTAGTCTGGGCCTTCTGCCCACACACCCGCCCGGTCCCGCTTCGTCCGGGCAGAAGGTGCGTCAAAGCATTCCAACGCAAAAAAAAGGCCTCGGGCGTAATGCCGCGAAATAGGTACCTGTGCCTACTATTCGCTCCCCCAGTTCCCCTAGTCATAAATATGTAATACATTACCAAATTGACAATATTAGATTGTACCTGAAGGGAGCAAAATCATATATTTACGGCGAGGGCGGTATATTGAATCCTGAGTGCAGGGAAAGATTCTACAATAGAATCCTAAGCGTAGCGATGCATTATAAAGTGCGACAATTGTCAAACATATTAATAATCACAACAATTATTAATAATCAAAAAATTACTTCATGTACCGTACCTAGCTAGAAAAAAAATTATGTCAGTCACATAGATAAAAACCGTTACAACGTGTTAACATACATTGTACCGGGGTCATAAGAAATGGACCTCAGAATGTCAACAAAATCATACATTTGGTTGATTTCAATCCATAAAATCACTCTGATATCTGTAATAAAATCACAGTTTTAAAAAGTGATCCGGAGACGTAACCATGGCATATACATATAATATATATATTTAATAAAGACTGTGATAATATGGCAATATGTAATACGAGTAAGTAGTTAAGTAGGCAGCTCCAATCACTCCGCGTTAAGTATTCACCGCGGAACTATCGACTCAGATGCAAATTAAATTTGCATACCGCCGCTCGTTTACTCCGGTAAGTAATGAAAAATTGATTTTTTGCGGCTAACTTACAGAAGAGATGCTTTACTCGTATTGTTGGTGCTTCAGAATGCTACAAATAGACATATATATTGCAATAGATCAACTGCGATGAATTTAGTATTCAAATAATGGAGCTTTTAGCATGCATTTAAATTGTACCCACTTATATGTCAATACAAATACTTTTTACGATAAAAGTATAAAAACAATAGGTACATTCGACTACGACAAGATGTACACTTTTGGATCTTATTTCAATTCAATGTTTTTGTTAAGTATACCTACCGCAACATTGGTCAAATGGCCAGTCGTTACTAGTCAATATCATTTCCAACGTCGTATTGTCAGTTAAGGCATATCATAGGGTGAGATGGGCTAAAATGAAACGACGTTTTAGGTGGAGAAAAGTCCAATATCTCTTATATTCCTTCTTCCTACAGTGTGCATCAGATGTACTACCTCACCCTAAATAGTTAAAAGTTAAGAAAATTCATGTAAATTAAGTAAACTTAGGTTCATTTACATACTTACTTACTACATTTAAGGCGCTACACTGAGAAATTTAGAAACTTTGAAACGCTGTTCTGCCCAGACGAGGAAACAATAGGGACGGATTTTCAGCTATATAATTCATGACTATATGATTGTGGTATTGACAATAGCCGAAACATAATTGCTTAAAATATTCTCGATAGAAAAGAAATCCAAAGTTGAGGCTAATTTTTCCTTTTTTTACTCAGCCTACTAAAACAACGCATTATTAAAAGACACGATTACCTAAGTTAATATGATGGTATATGGTATTTTACCTTATCTAGGTACTGACAAGAGGAAATTTAATAAATCTGCACACAGTCAGATATTTATCGAGATTTGTCTAAAAAAGCCATTCCCGGAGAGTGTTGCATCCCGTTTTGTCGTAAACGAAAAACATACGCGCGTCTCTTTCAATCAATATATCGCCTTAACAATAAGTATTCAGAATAGCAACCAAACCTGCACTCTCACTAATTACCCAGTTAACATTATTAGCCACATTTACTATTCCATTCATAGTAGTAGTCCAAAAGGCTTAGCTTCTGCAAAATTCACAGGAAGCCGCTTAAAAGGCAAGCTGGCCTAGGTGAACGCTAGCGGACTTAGGACTACCAGGAGCAGGGTTGTGCGTTTAAACCTACTGTCAATTAACAAAAACTACATACCTAATTTATCAATGAATAAAAAATAATAGTAGAGATCGTTTTCGAACTTCACCAATTTTTATTCCTCCTCTTTTTCCTTCAATCTACCTTCATCCTTTAGTCATCCCTCAACCCTTAGGTACTGTCACAGAACAGGGTGTTCTGTGGGTACTTTAGAGGTTGAAACGATATGAGTCTTACCATGTGATACTAGAATCATAAACGTACACAAAATTTCTCTATATAAGTATCTATTTATCTATATAAGTATGTTTATCGTCGCTTAGTACCCATAGTACAAGCTTTGCTTAGTTTGGGACTAGGTTGATTTGTGTAAGATTGTCCACAAATATTTATTTATTTAATATATTCTACAATGCAAAGCATAGCTGACGTAGAATTATTTAGAAATGTTATATTTCATCTTGTTGAAAAAAATTTCGCACTCTTGTTCCGTCATAATTCCCTTTATTGAGGAATATTCTGTACAAGGCTTTACGGCTTACAGATCCGAACCCCAACGATCACCGGTCCTGATAAACCTTCGACGTAATTTATTACTAGTTTTAATTACAATTATAATGCTTCGGATATTGGAAATAGGAAAGTAAAGCAACCTAACTTTCTAGTCTCAGCTGGTCTCAGCCCTAGACAAATCCTTTTGTGTAATGCATCCATTCTATTGCAGTGAGGTACGAAATGACGAAAATGTTTTCTATCTCCCTCAGCAGACTTAAGGGGCTTACGCCACGGCTTTTTGGACTAAAATGAGAAACTGTGCTCGTTATTTTGTAGAGAATACCTGATCACAGCGGGTTTGCTTTTACGGTAAGAATAATTGAACGAGTATTTTAGAAAATTGAATTCGATTTTATAGTTACCCGTTCGGTCTCGCCTGGATTGCAAAAACCGTATACAAAGATGCAAGATAAATTATAGCGTACCTCTATCCAGAAGGTCAGTTCAATACCCACTTGCACCCAGTTCGTGTAAGTGTTTTGGTTATGTAATGTAAACTTGCATGTGTTTGGAGTAAATAAATAAATACACAGGTGAACTAATTGTAGCTAAGAATATACAATGTACCTAATCAGTAGGGAATTGAGACATTTTTTAACTAATAATTTATTAGGTTAGCTACATTGTACTGGTTGTGTACATTATACTAACAATAATTGGAGGTTTAATTTAAAGGCAATTTACTCTCAATTTATGATTTATTACGTGGTTAAACGTGGTAACTTGTATGACTTCAATGTACACCAAATCATAATCAATCAATGTATCAAAATCAATTTAATCTAATTGCTGACAGTAGTATTAATTAGTTTTGTATCCAAATTAGTTGGCGATAATAATTTGTGGTTAGATTAATGTTTCATAATGTAATTGTATTGCACCGTACATTATTATATTAGTTGGTTAATCGCCCTTTAACATAAGGCATGTAGGCTGGTAGCCTCAAAACATCTGGATATTTTCCCCTAGACTTCCGTCTGGGTTGCCAACTGTCTACCTTGTACCCATTCCACCTAAAGACCTTCTCAATATGTGCCTTCTCTCTCTCTAAAAACTCCGGGTCATATAGGTTCTGTGCTCTATTCCGCAGAGAGTTAACGTTAACCACAGACTGGTGGCGTGGTTGAGACAGAGCGTTGAGATACCTGTATGTGTGCGTCGGCTCGATGTTCAGAAAAGGCAAACTACGTTCTGATTCCAATTCATATATAAACTTGATATTACCGTGAATGGAATTGAAATACTGGAGTAATTGCTCCACTTCCTGCTTGCCACCTTTCTTTATGCAAAATACATCATTAACATATCCCTTCCATAACTTCACTACCCATGGTTGCAGATCTACAGTGGCTTCGAAATGTTCCATCCAGATATTTGCTATAACCAGAGCCACCGAGCTACCCATAGCAACGCCATCAATCTGGAGATAATGTTTTCCGCGATATAAAAAGTAGCAAACGTCGGGCAACTTACAAAAGGTAAATATATTAAAGGCTCACTAGTAAGTTGTAACTGTAACTGAACGATTACCAGTAACCAGTGGTTTGCGAAGGGCTCGCAACGAGTGGCTTTAGACACTTATCTGACTAGCTTGTGAAGTGTCAAAAAAACACAGCTTCGCACATCTCTAGGGGATATTTACCCTATAGTTCCCAATGATACGCTGTGTTGATAGTGAGGGACTTGAATTTCTGTTGTGCTGCTAACACAGCAAATCCTAAAATCAATAAAAAAGCAAGCGCTTCTTGATTACCATCAGTCAGGCCGTATGCTTGTATACCTCAGTTATATCTACGTGTACACGTATAACACGTCTGGCCAACTCTACTGTCACGCATGCAATAGAGTATTCAAGAGCAAGTTTGGCCTAGCCATGGCTGGCTAGGCCAAACTTGCTCTTGAACCACCCTATTGTGAGCTCTGATATGGCTATCAGAGCTCACAATAGGGCAAATACATAGTTTGTCAGGGTCGCCGTCATTGAAATCGATGAGGAGGACTGTACTATATCATTATCATCATCATCATCCCGTTTGTTCTGTTTTCTTGGTCTACTTTGCTCTATCCCAAACATCCTCTTCTTTCAACTCGCAGGCGTCCTGTCTTTCACTGCTGACGAAATTGAGTAATACATTATTTACAAAAAAAACGATTTCGTTGAAACAAAATGTTACATTTTACGTGCATTCAAACCACACGTCGAGGTTTTTCCTATCCATAATTTTTGAAGCGGGTCACCCATTGAATTGGTGCGGTGTTCCGTTCACCAAATTCACGGTTCGTTGGTGTATTTGCGCAGCATAAGGGCCTATGAATTATTCAGGGACTATATTTTACCTTTTATGAAGTCGAAGAAAAAATAGTCAGGGTAAAACTGCGTCGGCACACGTTTGAAAAGTGTGAGGGCGGTTTATAATAGGTAAGTACTTCAGATTTGTAGGCCAACTCAACTTCATGTTTTATTTTTGTTAACAAGACCAGCAACTTGATTGTACAACGTTTGGTACATATAAATGTCGTTTTTATAGCAGAAAAATACAGTCGATCTGACCCGTCGTATAAAATGGTAGTTAGGTTTGAATTTTCAATCGCCAGAGAAAATTATCCGTCTGTTAAAACTGTCAGTCACTTTCTAATTTCATATGAAATTAAAGGACAGAGCTAACATTTATCTGACAGATACTTTTATCTGGGGATTGAAAAATCGGCCCTTAGAGACAATAGATAATAGAGGAGATAATTATTAATAGGCTTAATTATTTAAAAAAAATATTTACAAGACAATAATGTTCAAGGATATAAAGCTAACTTAAATCTAAAACAGGCCCCATGACGCATTTAATTGTACCGAGAATGCTGGCGTCAATAGCATTTAACTTTATATTTTCTTTTTATACGTAAAGACAGCAGTTCTGAAAACCACCTTATTATAATATAACAAAACTGTAGTAATAAGGTCAAAACGTTCCCTAGTTACGAGCAGACTCGTTCTATTCCTCAATTTATAACGGCTCACAAATTTCCGCAAAACCAACGAGCTCTCAAACAATTAAAATACGTTTAACAATAACAACCTGTTTTACTGTTCGTTTAGCAGGAAAAGCGTCTATCTAATTTGGCGGGTAGCGCAGGGAACAGTGAAACAGCAAAGCTAATGCACATTGGACGGTTACTCTATACAAAAATGTGTATAAAACGAATAGAGGGTCGATATGAGACATACGTTTCGGGATTTAACTGATTTCTTTGTGTTTTGTATCTCCTACCCTAATGGTAAACTTCAAAGGAAAGGTTACATCTAAGAGCCACTCATGACGCGTGCGCCCAAGTGAGAACGAAATTCCTTCTATGTAGCTAAATTAAGAACTTGTTTAATATGGCTGAGGTGTAAGGACGCCTTGCTCCTTAGGTATGCATAGCTTCTTACAGCATTTGTAGTCCGTTATAAGAAAACCGCGCAAGACACAGGTATATACACACACGCATAAATATGAAATCAAATTACAATGAAAAATGTATGCCTCAGACTGACTCTATTACAATGTCCCTTATCACAAGTAAACGCTTCTAGCACGTGATGCAATTTTGTAAAAAACCAAAAAGTTATGTTAAAGTGCGGCAAGGTAAATTGTTAATGCATTTCGGAACAGTGCAATTCCATTTTTACGAAAGCAATGTTGTTCTAAGAAAAGTGCTTTAAACTTAATTACTTAATTGCGATCACAATATTTTGCGTGAAAATAAATTATTGCATAACGTGCGTCATATAAGAAAATGATACATTGCACGTAGAACCACCACCACCACCGATGGCCGCTGATGAAGAAAAGTTCTCGATTGGCGATTATGTACCGGAAGGCGCAACGTGGGTATCCTCCCACAAGGCGGACTAAAAACCTGGTAAACATGGCGGGAACCCGCTGGATGCGGGTGCCGCAGGGACTAGGGCATGCACCCGGTTCTCATTTTCTATACAAATCAAGCACCGGAACCGGGAATTCCCGGTTCTCACCATACAAAATCAGAACCGGGAGCATGCCCTACGCAGGACCAATCATTGTGGCACTCTTTGGGGGAGGCCTATGTTCAGCAGTTTCGTTCGGATTATTGCCTCCTGTAGGCGCAGAACATGTTTCAAAATTATTGCCGTGCTGCGCGAACCGCGAGAGCCCGCATACACAAAAGGGGCAAACGCGGCGTGCCATACCGTGTTTTTGCACTGGCGGTGCTGCTGAGGCGATGCTGTTCCGTGCTTACTGCTTGCGTTAGGTTAATGCCTGGTTGACGGAAAGCCGGCGAGGTGAGGCGGCGCCGGTCAGGTGCCGAGCCTTTATGTGTGCGACGACCTTTATGATCGTTGATCATTTTGTAATCGTTGCCTCATAGGTAAAATTTACCTATGTAAATACTGTGACTTGTAAAGTATCACTGCCGCAGCAATTTGTTCGCCTTTATGCAAAACATGAGAAGATCCTGAAAAAGGGAATACTGTAAAAGTTTCCAGTGAAAATTCCTACAATCGTAAAGCTTCCTCATCAAGACAAATGCGCCACGAATTTTGTTTACGGACCAACCGACGGGCTCTGTAATTTTATTAGTGCTTTTATTACCCGCAGGAATAGGCGGTGTTTACAAACTTGTAGCACTAATTATTTACGGAACAGTACATTATAGAAGGCAATTGTTTTGACGTTGTTTGATAAAGGTGCAAAATATGTATATTATTAGTTTCTAAAGTTGACTTGCGTCATTTAATTTTCGACTTCAAATTAACTACCTGAAAACCACCTGATAACTATTGGGCAAATCTACATATATTATAACTTCGACAATATTATTTGATTCGGCTAAACTATTGCCTTTCGCATAGTTGTAGGTACCACCGCGGTCTTGATATAGACGACCGCGCTAGAACAAAAGATTGCATAATATGCGGAGAGCGGGAGCGAGCGAGATGCCATGTATTGAATGGTCTAGCTGTCAATAATTTTTGAACAAAGTTTTGTTAGACACCAACCTTCTATACGTACCTAAGTACAGGACCTTTATCTCACAAGCGCGGGTTAGCTATAGTTCTAGTAGTGAGTGAGACGGACACGTAAATAGACAATTAATATTAATAATACATAATGTTGCTATCCTTAATACAAGGCCAATTTTTTACAGCAAAATATTAGTAGGTACAATCAGAAACCTCCCTTCCGTTTGTGTAATTTTCAGACAAATCAGATTCTTTTGTAATCTTGACACGTCCCAAACGAATGTGAATTCTAAGTAACGAAAAACGTTGTAGCGCTTAAAAGTTAAATGAAATTGTTTAAAAGCTTAAACAAATTATTTTAGTTAATACTTTGTATTGAATACATGTGAATTAATTGTCTTTTAATGATAGAGATGAGTATTATGATCATTGGGCACTAAGGGGTCCAACACTGGGGCGTTTACCTAACAATTAAATAATTCCTAACCTAACAGAGAGATGCGATAAACAAACGAATTATCGTCTACCGTAAACTGCCACACTTATATTCACAACCTCTCAACTCGTATTAGTATGTGTGAATGTTAACTCTAATTTATCAGTAACACGGTTGCGTTTTGCTTACATTTGAGGAAGATAGGTGCTTGGGTGGGCGAGAGGAATGTAATAAGGCTGCGCAGTCACCACGCAGGTACCAGTAATTTAGTTACAAGCTGTGCAAGGAATACTTGTCTGTTTCGGAACAATTAACACGGTTTCCAGTGTCTGAGTTATGTTGGGAGACAAGGCACAGGCGCCAGCGGAAATAATACTTTGATAATGTCAAACTACACCACGTTTAACCAAAAGGAGAGACTCTTAGTGCCAGTTGCACCAACCAACGTACGAACACAGACCGGTCATCGTCGAATATGGCGCCGGCAGCTGTCATCCCATAGAAACTTGTTAAACCATACAATCAGATTTGACGAACACCGCTTACGATTACAGACGGTTTAGTGCAACCCAGCCTTAATTTGTAAAATAATAAACATCTCTATTGATCTCTATCTCGTGTGCGCGGCTCCACGAACACCATGCTACAAACGCTGGCCGAGAGGTGGGACTCCCCAATACTGCGGCGGTGGATACAGCTCCACATCACAGGAGGGCGTTTATTATTATTAAATAAAATATAATTGTCAATTCTAATTCCTGTATTTACTAACATAGTTTCTTAAGAATTATTGTTAATATAATTATTATACCTATGGAATATTGATTCTGAAATAAATTTGAATTGAATTGAATTGAATTTTATTGAGGACATTCTTAAGCAAATCATAGTTTTTCAAGCTCTTTAAAGTCAAAAAGCTCGTGGCTTATTGATCAATTGCACCATATGTGTAGTGTAGGTGTAGGGTGTATTAAGAACGTAATCCAAATGGACTTTTTATAGACTCCAGGCCCAGGATTTAAGTAAGTTCAGCCTTTCCCCTTGCGCCTATACGTAGTCGCCGCTAAAAACTCATCAGCATATATATACAATACCTATATTTAATATATGTAAATTGCCGCTAATTATAATGAAATATAGTCGCTACCCTTTCCTCGCAACCGCCATGAATCTGGCTGAGAAATGTTCGAGCTGAGGGAGCGTGGAAGACGTTTGATTCTGTTATGAATCGAATTTGCCTAAATTAACTTAAATGTCTAACTGTAAGCGAAAATTAAATACCGACCCATTAGCATTTTGTACGTCGATGAATTTCCAGCAAGTCTGGCTTAGTTTTACGTTAAGGATTGTTTGTTTGTAATGGCAGTGGAAAACAGGCAGGACAGAAAAAATGCTTTCCAATTGGTTGATGCGCTCTGCTTCTGTAAACAAGTAATTTACATCAAAACCTCTTTTTAATTTCAATAGGTAAGAAAGCGATTGAAACCTTCAACTCCTTTTAAGAGTACCAATTACAGTTTTTATGTATAGTGAATTTCGTAAACTAGCAGTAGGTAGTCTTGGAGTTTCTAGAAGTAAGTACCTCTGTCGTAAGTATTTAAACTCTCATTATTTGAATGTAAAAAGGAGCGCTCGTGGCCCAGCGGCGCCGGGTACCGCTTGCGGTATCTAAGGTTAAGCAACGTGGGCAGCGGTCAGGACTTGGATGGGTGACCGCTTTCAGTGGTTTCTAACTGAGCGCAGAAGAAAAGGACAGTTCATTTGTAACGCTGGTTGTTAATGTCATGTTATTACAATGCTGACGGCAAGTTGCAATTATTGAATATATAAGTAGTTGACTTTCGCGTAGATAAGGCAACATTGTTCACTGTTTCATCTAATAGGACTACCACAATATCAAAGTAAATAATCTTCAAAATATAAACAGTAGGAATTGTATTTCTCATCTCTCGGAAGCCACATTAACCATAAAGTCGGAGAGACACATTTTTTTGAGAACGTTTTCTCATAATTTAAATTATACCCGCCACTTCACTGCATACTGGCGAATACGGTTTGACTGTGCCATTTGACATTGTAGTTCGCTTTTAATATAATAAGTCTACAGTGGAATTTGTTGTGACCTCAACATGCAAATCTATCTATCTTAAGCAAAAAACATACATTATTTCTATTCTAATCGTAAAAGATCACTACACAGAAGGGACAAAATTGTTTTGCCGAAGCCACACATTCACGAAGTTGTGCAAGAGTTTGTCTATCATTTGATATTTAACACGACACACACACATTTTACATTACATTACATTTTACATTTTTCGGTAAAGGAAAAAAATCATGAGGAAATCAGTCTAGTCCAAAAATAGTCTTTCTCTGGGTTGGAAAGTCGGACGGCAATTGCATTCGTAAAACTTATGCCTACGCCAAATTTTGGGATTATACCAGGGAAATGCTAAGACGATGCAGCATCATCATCGTACCACAATGTGGGTGCAATATTTTTCTTCAGTTTGTGATGGACACGGCAGTATTCTTCAATAACCTCGAAATTGTCATTTTGATTCTAAATATTCTAAAGTCTAAACCCTTGTCACGTTATACATTTCGACACTGGAAGTGTATAAAATAGAGATATTATTTCGGAGAGAACGAGGGTTACGAGGGACAAAAAGATTTGAGGATCGCAGCAGATGCGGCATATGGCGGGCGGCGCTTCAAAGATCCGTAAATATCACCTTTACTGCTTTGCTGAATATCCGTCGAGATTTTCAGTTTAGATTTTTTAAGGCGGATACGGAGACAGAGACACGGATAATAGATAAATAGACACATAAAGGAAGCTACGGGTAGCCGAGTGGTTGAATTTTACTTTAACGGTATTATACTTATGATGTATACTAATTTTGGACTAGTAAAAAAATAACGCATGCAAAGGTTTTTTTTTGTTTGTGGGTCGGTTTTCATTCCCCATATAAAAGTAACTGTCAGATAATTTTAGCTCTATTCTTTTCTAATATGACATTAGAAAGTGAGAGCGTTAATTTTAACTGACGGATGATATTATCTATCAATTGAAAAATTCACCCTAAGGTGCAACATACCTACGCAATTTTATTTGTAGAAACTGTTATTGTCAAAACCGTACGTACCTACGTACGTAACAATAGTCTCTGCCCTTCAAAGCTCCAAATTGATTATGATTAACCCATAGACTAATCGTTCCAAATTCTTGCAACTACGTCTCAGCAACCGTAAACTGCAAAGCTATCAATCTTCCACTTACTTACCTATTCTATACGATCTACGTAACCATAGCCGTCTCAGTACAAACATCGTGTGTAAACACTGAGAGGCGGATCGATTGAGCCGATCTTTCAAGAAGGCTTTCTACATGAATACCGCTGTTGGTTACATCATCATCATCAGTCGCTCCCCCAGCGACTGATGCATGCCCCATGCTGAGGATCATGACATCATGTCCCATTCTTGCTGACCAGACTCCTCCATTGGTTACATACTGGGGCCTATTTCATAATGACATGTAACTAAAAAATGAAAGGGGTTGAAAAAGCTCCGCTTGAAATGGCTCTCAGAAATTTAAACGTCGGTGCATCATAAGTTTGTGTGTAATGGGTACCTAATCCTGAGAACTACTCATCAGACTTCAAAAAAAGATTCTAGCAGTATAGGTTAGATCGAACCTTGGGATGGATTTTTTGGTTGCCCCAAACCATACGTAATCGTCAGCGGTGTTCGTGAAATTCTGATTGTATGGAAAGTTCAACAAGTTTCTATGAGAATGACAGCTGCTGGCTCCATATAATTGAACATTGATCGGTCTGTAAGCGTAAGTTGGTGAAACCAGTCCTAAGTTTATTAATAGGACATGCACCGGTTTAGAGAAATGAGTTTACTCCTCTCTCACAATATTTTCTTTCACCAAGAAGTTAGCCCTTGTTGTGTTAGTTGTTGGCATATCGAAATTTGTTTCGCACAGACCAGAAAGTAAAAGCAATGCCAGAGGACAAAAAAAGCTGGCGATTGCTCCGACAAGGGTAAGTACTAACTTTAAATTACGTACGTAAGTACCTAAATTTTTGACGACTACCAGATTTTTAAGAAAATTAAAAAAAAGCACGCTATTTTTTATTTTTTTTTATTTATCGTATGGCAATTATTTAGAACCGTGAGATCTGCATGAAGACATTACGGTTGCCAGTTTTTGTTGCACTTTTAGCACCACCCATGGGTCACGTGTATAGAGTTATAGTTATAGGGTACTTTCCCTACGGACGTGGAGCAACTTCGACCCCCAAGAAAGCACGTAAGTCTTATGAATAACATTTATTTTTTAATTATCACATGTTTGTTTTCTACTATCAGATCCAGACCTGCATAAATTACTAGTAAAAAATAACATTCACGAATGGCAACAAATAAACAAACAAAAGAACCTTTTGCAAGCAACTTTCATGTTCACAAAAACGTAACCGTAGCTTAAGTGTTTCAGCATGAAAGGTAAAAATGTGATAAAAACAGTCATTTTCACTAGGTACCCAGTTCAACAAAGTACAGTTTATCAGCTCAGTTACATTGTTTCTACGCGATTTAACAGCGCCGCTGGGGCCGCGATTACATTATATTTTATAATTTATACGGTAAATAGAAAAACGACAGTGGCTGTTGGATTTTTCATTGATGGTTTAGATAATCTAGGAAAACAACGGGCTTTCCATATTAATTGTCAGTTTTTGCATTAGCAACGTGTCAAGATAATGTAGTAAACCTCACAGAGTTTACAAAACAAGGAGAGTATCTAAGGACTACTAAGGAGGAAGAAAATTCTGTCCTCGGAATGCAATAGCAGTATATTCATATATCTTTTTTTGTAACCCAAATAACAGAGATGGCAATTATTACGACATCTGTCTGCGTATAAGACAACTCAAAATTTATATTTTATACGTTAAATATCAGAAAAATGTTTTAATTTTATTTATGGCCCACTTCAAACACTTTCTACTTTGAAATGGAACCAGATACCAAACGTTTTTAATGTTAAGGGCAACCAATTAGATTAAGTTTACAATACATAACAACATATTACCATTGTAAATAAGAACAAGTTTATTGTTTAGCACCCCCGATAGATAATTTTACCAACAAAACTTCTAAAGAAAATACAAAGTCGAAAGGCACATAATATCAAAACTTGGCTCATTTATTGATATAAACTCGTTCCAAGTTACCCTAAATTCTTGTTCTTGTTTCGCTACAAGGTTTCCATGCGAAAACGATTGTGGAGTTTCAAATCAAAGATAAGGTGTATCTTATTAAGATATACCTTTTTCAGACAATAATAATTAGGGCGAGTTGGCGGGCGCAAACTAAAAACAGGACCGAATAGAGGAAAAGAGGGCAGGCCTTTGCCCAGCAGTGGGACACAAAAAAAGGCTACTAAAAAAATTTTAGGGGCTTGGATGTATAGGTAGTGGTGTGTAACGCCGTGGGATTAGCTACCAAGGTAAGGTATGTTGGGTTAAGATCGGACCAATTTTCGTTAGTTTATGAAATATATTTTTACCCACGACGGAACGGAGAAGGTATATGCGTTTAGGGTGAGAGATTGTTTGTTTTCAACCCATATTTTTCATTGCCTCATATGTGAAACCGTTTTTATTTAATATACGTTTAAAGATTTAGCTTTTATGGGTGTCCCACTGTTGGGAAATTGCCTCTCCCCATGAATGGCATGACTACCACATAAGTGTGTCCTCCTGCCAGTTTGCGAGGAAGAGCCTAAGTAGGTATTTAGGTTTAATTTATTGCCACAACATGAAAATAAAATAAAACTGTAAAACATATATTACTAAATATTTAAGCTAAACTAAAATATATCAAAAAACTTGAGTCCTCTGGGTATAGTCCCTAAGAAGCTGGCACTATTTCTTGAATCGCTATGTTGATGCGTTGAGCGAAGAAGCTGCCAGCTCTATGATCCCCCATGGAATATATCAGGCTTTTAGATAAGTAGTTCTTTGTTCTTGAAACTAGCGTTAAACAAAGTAAAATACGCTCTTACTTGCGGATTCAATTAATTTATAGGCTTTGCACGAGCTGAGGTGAACACAACAGACGAAGGTAAATTAATAACCCAAAAAAGATATAAGAAAACCCGCTCTAAAATTCGTATGTATCAAACCTAATGTACCTGTCCCAAGTAAAATACCTTAGAAAATATACGAACTGGCCTTTTTTGTAACTAGTGCATATATAGTGATAAGAAATAAATTCTTATTGAAATTTCAAACCTAAACTTCTGAGTCTCCAAATGCATTTCAATGGAACTTCCATACAAAGTATAGGTACCCGTTATTTTTGCTCGTCAGTATAGTTGGAGATATCTCTGAGCAAATCCTAAGAAAGGGTACAGTGACAAAGCGGAACGGAAACCCGAATAAATGCCAGCTGTTAGCGACGCGCCTGTTAGTGCTGAGGATAAAACCAATTTTCAGAAATCAAAAGCAAACATCAAATACCTACACAATACAAATAATTTATTAATAGGGAGAAAACTTCGTACATAAATTATTGTCCATCAGACTCCTAACTAATAGGCTCAGCCTGTATCTTGGGCGTCTGCGAAAGCGATTAACAAATTAAAATAAATTTAGTAATACTCGTAGATCATCAATACAGATATGAGAACCGATTTTTTTTACTAATATTCTGGTCATTAAATACAATACAAATACTCTTTATTGCTCTCACTCACTCTTTTTCAGTTAGTATCTTTATCTGGTTCTAAATTTTTGATGCTGCGATTTTATTTTGCGTTTTATTTGCGATAAAAAATCTTAAGCATCGTACAAACCCATTTCGTTGGAAATTTAGTAAACTGAAAAATTATCGGCCTTAGAAATAAAACTCTAGAAAAAAATACGCAAATTATACTTCGTTCCAAATTAGATAACGAAAAGTTCTCATACTATTCTATAAAAAAAATTCGTCATCTATAATCTTCCTCCGATTAGATGTGAATTAGGTGTAATATTAGTGTAAGTATACCTAAATTCCGAGGAAAAATAATGTTACAGTATTGTAAGTTAAGTTCAGTCCAATTAATTCAGTCACAAGCTTTGTCTCAAAACATAGGGTTTAATAACATCCACGAAGCGCGAAATAAGGAAAATAAACATTTTCCTCTAACAGAGTTCACGAGATACAAAATGCTCACGTATGAGTGTTGAAAAATTACGCCGCGTGTTAGACGCGTCGCGACGCGTTGGATGCCATATTTCAGTGTGTATATTTTGTGAAACTGTAGGAAAACGTGACACTTTATTTTGTCAATATTTAAAATATAATAATTGAAATTTACCATTTCTTTTTCACCCTCCATATATGGATATGACGATGATGGGATCGTCCTAGTACAACGCGATGATCGCGCGATCACGAGGGATCGTCCTAAAACAAACGCGACTACGCGATTGTCGCGCGAATTCGTGACTTTTACTAGTAAATATTCTAAGTAAATAAATGTCTACACAAATGTCGACACTGCGCCCCCCCCGCCCATTTCTGCTACTCTTGGACGCCTCTCATTTCACGACTAGGGAATCGACTGTGTTATTCAGTACGCCTATATTGTATTTACGAAAAGACTAATATGCTTTATGTCACACCTGGCCATAAAGCAGCAATTACCGCACGCTCCGCGCGCGGGAAATCCCACTTCCTGGCCAGAGCGTAACATAAAATTTTGTACTTAACACGGGCCGTAATAAAGAAAGCCTCAGATCGCATATTTATTGCCCTTGCCTTCGGCTCGGGCGTCAAAGCGTCAAATACCTGCGATCTGAGACATTTTTTGTTTTACCGCCCTTGTTAAGTAATGTACTATTGCGGTTTTGTTAAAGTCCAACAACAGCGACGTTACCAGAATCCTCCCTTTTATTACCACCCGCACGTGACTGAAGACGTAATGAATATATAAGTCTGATTAATCCAGAATGCAATAAATAAGCGGTGTCACGCTTCAGAGATATTTGCATAATGCGATCAGCTCACAAAAGCATCTGACAACGTTATTAAAGCGCACAATAACAGCGTAAATATTAATTAAGCGGTTTAAATAAAATGGTGGATGCCACTTCGGCCCGGACACAAGTTGCTACTTATACTTAACTTAACAGAGTATGCACGGCGGCCTAAGGCAGTTCCTGACTTGGCGGGGCGGGATCGATATGTGACATTTTCTTCTTTGACGTAAATTTACTGACGGCGCAAAGATTCTCACTTGACGGAACACTGTCAGTATTACTTTTGCGCAGTAGTAATAGCATGCGCAGAAGCGGAGCAGTACCGCCTTCGCATCGTCCCGCTACCGCGCATTCCGCGCCAGTCAGGAAGCACTCATTTAAATGTAGGGGCGCAGTAAAAAATGGTACCGAGTCGACTGACAGCTGACACTGACATTTGACACTTTTCTCATATCGTACTGCCTCCGCACCGACAAATCAGGAAGTCGCCTAAGAAGAAGCGTGCTTCATCAATAAATTTTCATTACATTCTATGGGTAATTTAAACGGATTGTTCGGCGGTCTTCGCGCAGATCTCTTGCGCGAGATTGTCAGAATTTTGTTATGTTAGTATGTCACAGTTTAAGGTTTAATTTAGGTTTGTCTTAAGGTTCGAACATCTAAGAGTAATCATATTTATTGTAGAACGAAAGCCTCGGAAATGGACACACTCTATCGAACGTATTGAAGAAATGGACCTAAGATGAAACTGAGATGAGTGTGAGAAAATTTACAGGAGATGAAATGTAAAAGAAAAAAAAAGTTATGTGACATTCAACGTAGATACCCTAGGTCCCTAGTGTTTTTTTTATTACAGTATTTTGTTACAGTGTTCTATTTTGTTCCGGTAATATCCGATTTAGCTATGAAAACTCCTTGAATGATTTCATGAAGAAAATGTAATTTTATTGAGGGTAGGTGCAAACCGGAAGTGTCAAGCGCAACATTCCAAATTAAGCAACCGGCAAGCAGATGATCAAACACGCTTGCGTCAATTTATATTCAATTTAGCGTTTTCAAACAGCCCTGATGAAGGCTTTCATTTTTATTTATTGGCTTTTTAATCAGCCTTAAACATGTATGGAGTTTGTTTATGGCGCAAATTGGTTGGCTCGGAAAAAGATACAGTCAAAGTGAAAGAAAAAAGTGTGCGAATTGAAGTTGGCCAAGTATATAATGGTACTCTTATTATATTAATTTTGTATTAAGCAGTAACGCTGCTAACGTAAACTACAAATTCTAAATTTCTAAATTCTAAATTTAAATAATAATAATTATTTTATTTTTTCTAAATTTGTAGCTCTGTTTATATTTTGTTATAATTGTCATTTGACTTTTTCTGATGCGTTCTCCGTAAGGGCTAAAAATCTTGATTTAGGAAGAGATAATATGAAATAATGCATTTAAGTTTATATAAATACTGCTAAAAATACATTTAGTAATTAGTCCGATGTGTGGAAATCCAGGAGGGAGGCCTTTGCCCAGCAGTGGGACACCCTATTAGGCTAAGAAAAAAAAAAAACCATGGAATTAACCGTACCGTTAACAAAAAATGTGAAGGGCAAACGTCTACCGATTATTTCCTTCAACTGCATATACTACCATGGCGGATCACTTTGCTCCTACAACTCTCTTACATCTTTTAAAATATAATAAAAAAAACTAAATTTTTCACACTTGATTTTTTTTTAATAAAAATGGGATTGTTTTGGCCAGCATCTATCCAGGGGACGAAGATGAGGACAGAGGGGAAGAGAGGTTACGCAGACGATGCCTATTCACTCTTGCCTTACAAAGGTCTAGGTTATGTAGGTATATGAACTCGGAAATCCAGACGCCGGCAGTGAATCCCAAAGATTAGCAGTGCGCATTATAAATGATGATGCAAAGCGCTTGGTTCGTTAAAGACGAAATTTGACTAGGAAAGGATGCGGGAAGACGGTATGAGCTCGTGGAGCTCCTGAGCACACTCGCCGAAGTATTTTTTTTTAAATTTTGTAAGAGTAAAAGGGATTTTGTTTGATGAGTACATTTAGCACTAGAAATATTTGCACCTAATTTTGATAGCAAAGGTGCAATACACAAGGGGGTGGTATACAAATGTATAAATTCATGTCGCAAGCTTTTGATACCCAAACGAAAGGCGAAGGTTATAAAAGATGTATGTCTTTTGTCCTAGGGTAGTAAAACAAATGAAACTATTTTACCAGATTTTTTTCCAACAAAGGCCCAATGTCCAAATCCATTAAGTATGCAGCGAGGGCACGCTAACGTCTCAGTTAGTCGTTAAGTGTTTTAGAAGTCGCCATTAGAGTGAAATATGAATTAATGGCCACAGCGCGGCGTCATCGGCACACGGCTGTCAAATGAGAGGTGTCTATGGACAGAGAGACTATGGAGTCGCCTTTCATGTAATATATTTTTTCGGAAACATTATTTGTTACGGTATCGAAATTAATGTGGTCAAGGTATAAACGACGATCGAGGAATACTGTGTCAGTGGCCTCGAGAAATGAACCGTGATATTATCCTTGTCATTGCGTAGCTGTCATACCGACAGAACATATCAACTGGTTGATTGCCCCGTCGAGTGACAACTATGTCATCTCGGTTATATGTCGATTGAATCTCACAAAGTAACGTAAAACCATGACACTGCTCGGCTTCACAGACTACTTAGAAGATACTACGTATCTCAGCTTGGAGCAAAGATAAATAGAACCGGCTAAAATTTTTCGCTTACACGCTACTTAAACCGTGAACAAAGTGAACATTTAAAAGAAGACTTAGCCATATATTTTGATATTTTGTATTTGAGGAATGATATGAATAGAGCGAATGTGAATGATGAGATAACGCGTGACATAGATGTGTAAGAAAGACATGCTGCGCCGATCCCAAATAAAATAAGTGAGATAAAAAACCGGCTAAGTAGGCTAAGTATCGGACTTCGAATCGCAAAATTAAGTTGGTTTTTATAGGAGGATGTTGTAGTAAATTTATTATTTGTTGATTAAATATTTTCATCGCCAAATTTCAAGTTCATAGGTCAACGGGAAGCTAAAAAATTCTTAGGAACAAAATTTTGTGACAAACAACGGACGGACGCGTGAGTGACAGCAATAGGGTTCTGTTTGGACCCTTCGGGTACGGAACCCTAAAAAGCGAAACATAACTAGGATGATGACGTTAACCATATTTTGTCAAAAAAGGGACGATATTTTTAATATTTTTTTTTAACCAAAACATCACAAAGCGGCTCCATGGATTTATAGAATCAAATACTCATAACCAAGTAAGGCGAGACGGGTGGATTATTTATGATTGATTATGGCGTATTTTGTTACTATAGCTTTCAGGGCCCGCAGAGGCGGACGGTCCTGAAGAGCCTTCCGAAGCCTTCGTTCCTGTGGAAACAATAGAATGGAGAATGATAAACACAGATTTAAAATGTATAATCCTAACCAGGGTGAACAAATCCGGAAGAGGGATACTTATGGGAAGAGCGGTGGTATGATGCCGACAATTCAAGGTAAGTAATGCAATAAATATATTCGGCGACAGGTTTAGCTTATTGGTTTATTGGTGGTAAGCGGCCTGCTTACGAAGCTGACGGTCCTGGGTTCGAATCCCAATGTGTCATGAGCAACTGAGTCTTGAATGTTTTCTATGTATTTAGCTTATAGCTAACACATACAGGTGGATTTTCTCTTTAGATCAGTGAGGGCAGCTACTAGATCCCGTGTTGCTACGTGAAAATGGTCTTAGAAGACCTTCCCCCGATTTCAAATTAATGAAGTTTTCATATTTTGGAGAAACATACAGGCTGCGAGAAAAAGGTCATTTTTGATGCTAATCGATCCCGTTTCTATTCAGGATAAAAAGCTTGTATGGGACCAAAAAAAAATTCCGGCTAGAAAAGCCACAAATCGAGGAAAACTTTTCCCATACAGTTATAACAATATTTTATGAAAAACTGAAACGCTAATATGTATTGTAAATCTAGACTTCAGTAAAATAAACATTGCCGTAACATCGGCAGAAATTATGAGCTTTCTTAATTAATTTAGCAGCGTGACCTACATTCCCAAGGAATAATACGGGCGATAAGAAAATTACGACCTTCATTCCTTTAAGCTCCATTTCCGTGTACTTTTTCCGGTTATCCTTTAACACATACCGAAATATGGCCTCACGATAGGATCCTGTAGTTCCTTATAATATTCGCAAGTACAGCAAAACAATAAAAAAATGTACACTGATGTTTCCTCTTAAATTAAGTCGATAATATGAAAGACTTGGAGGCTTTTTATTCCAAGTAGGAAAGGATGTTCACCATTCTCACGATCGATTATGATATTTAATAGATTACGACGAGAAAGAACTGCCTGGGCTTCAGATCACAAAACAAGATGGCGCTCTCTTGGACAAACATGACAGCT
Organism: Cenopis cana; assembly: GCA_951800055.1. Lineage (NCBI taxonomy): Eukaryota > Metazoa > Arthropoda > Insecta > Lepidoptera > Tortricidae > Cenopis > Cenopis cana. Next base: position 14,190,986 of record OX637484.1, read on the forward strand.
TCTACATCACCACTAAGAGTCTGCTGGTGCTGTTCCAGATTATGGGGGTCATGCCCATCATGAGAGTGCCTAAAGGTAATGATTAAAGCTTGGTTTTTCTGTGAATGACTAAGGGAACGAAGGTCTCCGTTACAGATTTGGGAAAAATGCTTTCGTAGATATCTTTCTGGGTGTACGGCAGTTTTCCTTTACAGGTAGCATTTCTTTAAATTACGTATTAGTACGTAAGGTTGAACTGTAAGTACTTTAATAAAAAAAAGAAAAAAATCTCAACCGATTCTCGTGAAATTTAGTGAACTGGTTTTTAATTACAAATAGGGGTTTTTAATTACTGTTATCACAGTTTGGCGAGCAACATAAATTTGTTACTGTGGTTATGTACTTTGATTAATAAATTAAAAAAAAAGAATTTTTTATCGAGTTAGTTTTTAGATTTCTTTTTAATGGCGCACCTATGGGGTTGATTTCACAGAGCTACTAGTATACATCGTAATAAGTGTTTTAAATCAGTTTAAAAACAAGCATAGGTACGCCTAAGCCCGATGTAAAGCAGATAAGGTGTTGAGAAGCCTGGTCGTTCCAGAGATTTCTCCTGGATTTCCCTAAGCCTTTTGAAAGCCGGGCGGCGGAACAGGACGCCGGTTCGCTGAAACCACCGACGTCAGTGACCGTCCAAATTTAAAACTTTGTCCAAATACAACTGTTAGCACCCTTTTATTGTGTATGACATTATTACTTTATTTTATGGTTCTGGCTTCCGGGGCACGAATTTCCCCTGAAGTCGACAGTCGTCCCTGGCTGTCAAAGGGTTAAGCTATTCTACCACCACGCATTTCTATCACTATATTGAATAAAACATAAATTAGATTAGATCAGACTAAATTATTTTTTAATTTTGCACACATGTCTAAATTACACGAATACGGTATTTGACACATATTAAAATTTATAAGACAGTGTCACTTTTTGGATAGTTAGCCATCAAAATATCATAATAAATCGTAAATTATAAAATATTACCAAAATCATAAAAAGATATGAATCATCAAAAACTCAGAAATATAAGTAATTTTTATTATCGTCCAAAATTCAAATAAAAGGTATCAATAGAATGCTTATGTAAAAATAAAAAATAAATTGTAGAGCAACTATGTACCTAAACGCATTATTTTACGACTAAAACAGCAAAATACTAATTTTCCCATACAACGGTTGGTCGAATGCAGTGCAAGTGACGTCACTTGCCAGGGCCAATTTGTTCGAGCCTTTTTGAGACCCGCTAGCGTCGAGTTAGGTTTGTCCCTAATTTTAGCCCTTTATTGTGCTCTAAATGTTGTTGGTCCCATATAGACATTTGATGGTCTCTAAAAACTGGTTCGATTGGCATTATAAAAAAAAATTAGTCAAATAGCGTATTGTTATCATGATCGTTATAAAACGAAGAAGAAGAACGATAGAGGATGTTAGTAAAAGACCCCGCTACTCTCATTCAAATAATTTATTGTAAATTCGATACGCAACCTGACATAGAACTTAAGCGGAGAACAATTTTTGTATGTATATAGGTAAATAGTTGAATCGGTAGAATAATAACGTATTTCAATAGAAGTCAAAGTTACCTGCAGTATTAATTATAGAGTGCATTAATAGAAAACACGTGGAAATTTTAAGGGTGTCGTAAATAACAGCTTAATTAAGTTTGTTTTAAAATAAAGTAATTCTACACATGTCAACTAAAGTCGGACTTACCACTTAATCTTAGAATTGCGATCTCCAATCAGGAGTTTATTAAGGCGAAGCTACGCTTTGTTTAATAATATATTTACAATATTCGTATGCATTATTCCTCGCTCTCAGTATTTTTATACAACGATAATTCATTTAAATAACTCAATAGAGAACTGAGGTGGCATCTTCCTCGCGCAAGGCATTTGCGATACAACAAAATACCTACCTTAGACGAGGACGGACTTTTATTATAATATCTCTTGCCATTATGTTAACTTAGGTATATAAATAAAAATACAAATGGAAGAAAGTAATTAAGCAGTAGAACAATTTAAAAGTCATTACATTAGCTACATACGTTACATATTCTGGAAAACGTCTTCCCATTAAGAAGTTTAATAAGTCCGGACTAAGTTGTAACTACAATTGCTGTCGACACACGTTCCACGGAGGTCGCTCTTATTTACGACAAATGTATTAAAATAAGAACAACACAAGAGTACCAATGTTCTTAGTTGAGGATATTATGACATAATATAAAAGAAGAAACTGACTGATTGACTGACATATCAACGCACAGCACCGCTGGTTCTAGAGATTCCATTCCTTATAAGGTGAAGGATTTTTCAAAATACATCCCCTAAGGGGGTGAAATGGGGCTCCAAAGTTTGTATGGAGAAACAAGATTAGTTTGACTATTTTATTCGAAACTTCACTGGAGTACTCCTAACAATAAATGAGTAAACAAGTGTTTCAGGTTTAGTACGCGGGCGAAGCCGCGGGCACAAGCTAGTTATGACATATGTATGAAAATAAGAACAACACAAGAGTACATATGTGCTTAGCTTAGGACATTCTGATAAGTTCGCATCCTCATATTTTGCGAAGGTCTTTCTTCCCTTGTACTTTAATGTTAAACATTTAAATCTTGTTAATGCATGCATGTTTATCTTCTTGCCGTGATCAAAGCAAGCAATGTTTTTAAAATATTTGTAACTTTTATGACTAAAAGGCGTTTTTGGTGAAGAAAACCTTACCTACTTTTTAAACAGATCCTTGACTAATGAACGTTTGGCCAAATGATCCTATAAAGTGTCAGTTTTTTTGAGATACGGAACCCTAAACACACTTAAATGCTTAGGACACAACATTAAAACAGTACTAATTCTTTTGTTATTTTTAAAGATGCTCAGACAACCAAGCGGACTACCTTCAATTGGATTTCAAAAGCAACGCTTTGGGCTTATATTGTGTGGACACTTGAGTCGTGCATCGTACTAAAAGGTAAATTACTACATAAAGGTAACTTATTAAAGTTATAAGGTATCCTTATTAAACTGTTAAGGTAACTCGTTAAACCTTTTAGGTAACCCTTAAAATAGTTTCTCAAACTTTTAAGATAACGTATACAACTTTTAAGATAACTTATTAAACATAATTATTTGACAATTTTTTTTTTACAGTTGGAAGAGAACGTTTTGAAAATTTTCAAAAAAGCAACAACAAGCGTTTCGATGAGGTCATATACAACATAATCTTTTTGAGTATTCTTATACCGCATTTTCTCCTGCCTGTTGCGTCGTGGCGGCATGGGCCTCAAGTCGCAATATTTAAAAATATGTGGACTCACTATCAGGTAGAAAACCTGTATAATCATCACTAACTCTTTCTAGTTTGATTCAGTTTAGTAAATTGGAAATTTACGAAGGTACCTATACCACAGACCCCAGGTTAAATAAAAAGTAAAATACGGCGTAAAAACTGGATTTTTAAAGTCGCCCCTCATTTTGAAAGTAACCCTGGTTACTCGTACTTCGTTTACAAAATTAAATCTGTATCAAAGATCAATCAGTCTGTGATATGAGTTCTTACTTATATATATACCTAAATATATATAGTATAGTTAGTGGAACAAGTTAAAAAAACCCCGACAGCAAGTCAAATAATGACAACTTTATCAAATAATAGCGGGCCCTATATCGTAATACTTTATAAGGACAAAATTATCAAATTGAAGACCATATATGTGGTACGATAATTACAAATTCCTGAATAAATTCTATTGTAATTGAAGTTTTGGGTATTAGGGCCTTAACTTAAACTTAGTTATTTTCAACTAAAACCACATTTTCAATAGTGTAACATGCGGAAAAAATATCCATTCCTTAAAGATACATTTTCTTGTATCTCAGTGTTTTATGATGGCTAACACACCACACAGTCCACACAGGATACTCGGGAATAAAGCGATAATGAAAAATTTTACCATAGTGCATTGTCTCGTTTCTCACGCGTCAAATTAATGTACCTGTCCATTTTATTTCTATGTTAAATTATTTAAACGGTTATACGTATTCATTGTCAATTCTTCCGAAAATAATAATTCCAAAAGGATATTAATTTTATTCCAGCTAAAGTACCTTAAGATCACAGGCACCCCAATCGTATTCCCAAACCTTTACTCGCTGACTTGGGGCCTGTGTTTCTTCTCATGGGGCCTAAGTTTTGCTGTGATCCTATCACAGCACTATCTTCAGGATGATTTTGAATTGTGGCATTCCTTGGCTTATTACCATATTATTGCTATGCTGGATGGATTTTGCTCCCTATGGTAAGTGCTCTGATATTTCCTTTCTCATACTAAAAAGCGATACACAGTCTCTCTTGTGGCTATAATATAAGTGAACCGCTAGGGTAAGTAATTGCGTAATTTTTGGAGCAAATTTTAGGGCATATCAACTATAATTTTAACTAATTTACTTCTTACATACTTTCGTTAATAAACCCCTTCTTACTACCCTTAATGCGTAATGTGCTAATTTCGCACCGCCTGGGTAAATAACATTGATTTATTCTGACATACTTATACAATTATCTGGACTAAACTATACTTTAACTGATGTTAAAAACAATAATTGTATTGCCAGGTACATCAATTGTAACGCGTTCGGAACAGCATCGAAAGGGTTAGCGCAGAATCTTCACAAGGCTTTAGAGGCGGACCATCCCGCCCTGATGCTTGCTCAGTACCGCCATCTCTGGGTAGACTTATCCCACATGATGCAACAGTTAGGTATGTATATTTTTGGGTACCGTCAACCGGGGTGACTTTGATCTACTGAGATAACATTGAGATTTCAGTTTTTAGTGTTTAATAGTTATTTTTCTCTGTAACTTTAGTAATTCATACAGTTACGCAGTTTTCTACTTGCTTACCCGAGTGAGTTAAGCATAGTAAGAATAATTACTCTTTTATAACAAGTAAATTGAAAGTATCATAGGATTAATTTTAAACACAAAAGCAACACAACAAAAAAACTGAACAAGTGCGAGTCGGACTCGCCCACTGCTGCTCTTTGACGTCTATAATAGGACAGGTGAAAGACGGACAGACGGGACGGGGGGGTGTCCCGTCTAAGTCCGTCTTTCACCCGTCCCGTGATCCCGTCATAGGACGTCTCATTAAGACGGTCGATCTGTAGATGCTGTTTTTTTAATATATCGGGAACTCACGATCAAAATTATACCATGGTAAATATCGCGTTATAAATAAAAAGTAATTTTACTAGAATGTGAGCTTTTAATCGGCCATAAGAATTAATTACATGCAAAAGTTAGTAAAAAAATTTTTTTTTAACCTCGCTCTGACTTATAGGCCGAGTCCAATAAATCTATTGGAGTGCGCGGTTGGAGAGTGGCCTGGGGAAAATACAGGGGAAACCTTCGACACGACCACGTGGGCGTTTTAAAATGGTTTTAAATTTCACTGGAGCGCAAACTCTTAAGTTTGCGCTCCAGTGAAAGTGGTTGAGCGGCTTCAACCGAATCTGTGACTCTAGTATAAGTTTTTTCGAAACATTAACTAATTCGAACGCGTTTGCGTTTTGTCTCAAAATGTATGAAAGTGGTATGAAAACGTGAACAGCGCCTCTGGTGGTCACTAGTGGAAACTAAAACAGCGAGTATAACATTTGTTGCTAACCGATGAACGCGCGTATTTCAAACTCGGTGAGAGCGTTTTCATACATTTTGAGACAAAACGCAAACGCGTTCGAATTAGTTAATGTTTCGAAAAAACTTATACTAGAGCTACTGAGATGTCAGTGAAATCGAGCTACTGGGGAAAATATATCTACAATAATCTACATTCTGCGCGTTATCGACCTAACTTCCTTCCCATCTTTAGCGGTCCGGGGCAACGTTACGGAGTTTGTGCTTCATCTCCCTCAACCTGTTGCGCAATGCATTTGGGCCTTTTCCCCTGTGTTGGAAATTATTAACAAAATATACCGCCGTTTATCCGAAGTACTCCATAGGGGTGGAAAGGTTTGTGAAGTGAGCAGTATGATATAAATGAAATTAAGAAACATATTTTTTATTAAATTGAAGTATTTGTATTGTACATTAAGGCTATCTGTAGCTATTTTGATCTCATTATTGGGTGTGGTTTTTAGGATTATGAATAAAGAATATTCTGAGCCTTTGCTAACCTAAAGAACTTAAATTTGAATATATTTATCACAAAACAAAAAAAAACCTATTAATAGAAAATTTGCCACAGGTCTAGGACCCCATGTCCCCAGGGTCTCAACTCCAAACGCCGCAAACAAGTAGCTACTGCCGACAGTAGCATATTAAAAATCCTTAACTTTGGATAAAAAAGTTCTTTAAATTTTTCTTGGAACTTTATTTCCAGCTTAATTTCCCTGGATAGCAGATAAGCCTAAGGAAAGGCATCCATCAAAATCTCTCATTAAATGTAATCTTCAAGATAAAGCGGCCAGACCATTTGTAGCAGGTGGCATGCAATAAGGAGCTATACGCGTCATCTGGGCCATCTTAAACAAGTTAGCAACTAATCTGAAGCTTGGTGAAAACTAGGGCCATATTTTTCTTTAAGTTGGTAATATAAAATGCTCTAGTAAACACGTAGATTTAGCACGAAAGATTGTAGTAGGTTGATGCTACACTAAAGTTCGTGCAAAATCAAGCGTAGGCGCAAAAACGCAAAAAACCGCTAAGCGGTGCATATGACCATTCCTTTACAGGTACGATAACTTGGTGAATGACTAACGTATTTTATTGAATGCACATGAAAGATTTAAAACTTTATTTTGTTTTATTGAAACTATGCAGTTTTATTTCATTTTATTATATAGTATTAGGCTAATAATGTTTCTATAATGTACCTATACGATTGTCTACATTTCATCCTAACTAGATGCTCTCAACCGCACTGTTAAAACCATCTCGTTAAACGAAATCTCCGCCGTAACTAACAAAAATAGCCCCGCCAAAAGTGAAAAATCCTCCAAATTATGCAAAACCTTGTTCACAGGACGAGCATATTCTAACATGTACGGGATTTACTGCATGGTAATATTTTTCACAACCACCATTTCGCTGTACGGGGCGCTCTCAGAGATATTGGAGCATGGTTTGAGCTACAAGGAGATGGGTCTATTCGTGATTGTCGGGTATTGCATGACCTTATTGTTCATTATATGCAATGAGGCGTATCATGCGTCCAGGAAGGTGAGTGAATTTTTGTTTCATAAAAATAAACTTGTAGTATTTACAGTCTATTCATCCTTACGTGTCCTATCGTGTAAACAAACTCTCTTGAAGACATCAATCATAATTAACATTTTCTCTAAGAGTACACAATAATCATCACTTAGAATGTTGTTGCGCATAAAAACAATAACATGTGGACGGTAATTAATGAGCAATCCGAGTCCGAAAATGAAAGAAGCATCTAAAAACATAAATTCGTATCCCTACTGCCCCCGCCGTCCATCTCTCCCCGTTTTACGGTAGAAGTTTTAGAATAAAACAAGATATTTATATTCAAGGTGGGTTACGAGTTTCAAATACGTCTCCTGAATGTGAACCTCGGAGCCATCGACCACAGCACGCAGCGCGAAGTGGAGATGTTCCTAGTGGCCATCGCTAAAAACCCACCAATAATGAACCTGGACGGTTTCACCAACATCAATCGCGAGTTGTTCACTGCTGTAAGTTATGTTCATTACAAGAGATTTTCACTATCGATCTCACAGCACGAAGTGAAGATGTTGCTTGTGGCCATCGCTAAAAACCCACCGATTATGAACCTGGACGGTTTCACCAACATTAACCGCTAGTTGTTCACTGCTGTAAGTTATGTTCATTACAATACAAAAGATTGCCGTCACTGTCGACCCCAGCACGCAGCGAGAAGTGGAGATGTTTCCCAGCCATTGATAAAAACCTCGCCATCATGAACTTCCTAGACGGTTTCATTCAAATCAACCGGGGGATATTCATATTCAAATTCAACTATAAGTTTATCGGTAATGTTCATTATCAGCACACAACGAATCAGTGTCAATTCAGATTTCCAGGGCTCATCATCATCATCATATCAGCCCAAAGACCTCCACTGCTGGACATAGGCCTCCCCCAACAGAGTGCCATAATGGCCAAGTCATCAGTCCACCTATATATGAACTTACGAACCCTGGAGTCAGGCTATTGGAGTGAACGATGATGATAGGTTAAACAAGTCGTGGCATAGATGATATGAAAATATTAATTATTTTGTGTATATTTTCCAACATGATTTGGAAACTTGCCTACTTAGCTTTACAAACACCGGCTGACAATAGAATTGTAGTAAGTGATACAATTTACTATACCTACCGCTTTGAAGATTATGTACTCGTACTTTTCATACTGTGTATTATTTGTGGCTTCAACTTTTCAAACTTACATCATCATATTTCTAGGTGGCTAAAACACAGCAAGAATGTTGACGCAGTAATTACGAGTTTCATAGTGCTTGTTCCTAGCTGAACGTAGTTTTATTACCTGAAACTCGTAAAATAAGCTATATTAGGAGTGTTTCCCGAAAATTCTAAAACAGCTTCGTATTTTTTATTGTTTTGCGCATAATTTTATATTTTTGAAAGGACTGGCGACTGGACATGTCAATGAAAGAGCGGGATTTCCTGACCCTGACAAAGTATCATTGTTTACTTAAAAGAAGATCCCGACCTCGAAGTATATAATACCTATGTTTACACCAATAAAATATATTTTTGAAGTGAAAACTTCTTTAGCGGCGCTGAGCACTTTCTGTCAAAATATCATAGTTTTTTGACAGATCTCGAGTGAAAAGTCGAGCGTTCGCCACTCAAAAATCGGCCCCCAGCTAGTTGACCCCTCCTAGTATCGTGATTGCGATGTTAGGAGGGGTCAAACTCAGCTGGTCTTAGATGCGTAAGACACAATGATACTCGGGACATATTATGTATATATGTAAATGGATTATGCGAATTTGAATATACCTAAGTATGAATATGAATACGGATATGGATACGGATACCGACACCGATACCGATACCGATACCGATACCGATACCGATACCGATACCGATACGTATACGTATATGAATATCTTTGTAATTTACTTTCTTTATTGAGTTTAACTTCTGCCGGCACTTCCGGAGTGCAACCCGTTGTTTTTTTTTGTTCACAGAACATATCGTTCATGTCGACGTACCTCATCGTGTTGATGCAGTTCAAGCTGACGCTGCTTCGTCAGGGCGCTCGGAAAGCCGTCAAGGCAATCGTGAAGGCCATTTTCAATACCACCACGACGATGCCCGATGAGGAGGAGTATGAAGACGAAGATGAGGAGTAAATCGTCGGGTGACAAACAAAATAGTAGTTTATGCAACTGGTACATAATGCCTAATTATGTACAGTTGCATACATTACTTTATCTACACACATATTATAAATAAGATGGGTTCAGAAACCGTAGTAAATAAATACAATAATTGTGTTAATACAACCTTTATTGCACGGTTGCGGAAATATCGAAATCAGAACTGGCAACCGATACCTGAATGTTATTTAAAAAGTAAAGAGTCCCTATTCTGATGTTATCATGTCGTTCTAGCTCAAATTTCGTGCGATATATACTAAAAAAACATCGAGCTGACATTTCGCATCGACTGAATTTGAATTTTCAGTGATACTAGAATAGGGACATGTCAACTTTGACATTTAAATTTTGACAGTTTTGTTTGACGTTTAATATTTTAACATCATATATGAGATTAAAATGAAAATTATATTACTGCTGTAGCCTTAGCCACAGATAAGAAAACTGCCATATTTTCATTGAATGTTGAAATGAGAGTCATATTCTAAGGTTTCCGAACGCATATTAGAGGATTTATGATATGTGTGTAGATAAACTTTTTTATTATATCAATGTAAATTGATTATAAATTAAGTAGCTGAAAATTTTATAGTATAAGTTTATATAAGTAATTTTTGATTTACCCTATCAGGGTCTATGATATACCTAAAACAATATGTAACACCTGTAGGTAATAGGTAATATAAGTTTATTAAGTTGTAAATGTATATTTTGACATGGGTGGCCTATGTGCAGAATAAATGTTTAATTTGGTTATCAAACATTTTGAAAGCCCGTTTTTCTGTACTGAAACGATGATGAGATAGGAGCTTTATAAATTAAAAAAAAATCGTGCGTTCCTGCCTCGGTTCTACGGTGCATTATTAAATAGAAACTAGGAACGCTGCGAATTTAAGTGTTAAGGAGGTATATGTTAAAGGGAACAAATAAAATGATCACATAAATAACTTTTGATATCATCAAATTTTCGAACACTAAAATAAGGTTGAACACTCAAAAAATTTATCGATCAGCAATTCCGAGTCACCAAAAAAATTCTACCTATTTTTGCAGCACTTGCACCTATTTTACTTATTGCGTTCCTATAAATTTATAATCGCATCAAAAAAATTGTCAAGTACCACCAAAAACACTAAACTACCACCTAATCTCATGCACCTTTTGTCGTTAGAATTACATCCCAATTTTATACACATCGCATGCTACATTTTAGTAAACAGTTACAAATTAATTGTTTTTAGCACTATAAATATTTTAGTCATTTCCAAAATGTTATAAATTAGAAAGTAAAATTCTAAATTAATTTAAAAAGCAACGCGCAATGTGGCTGTGTGAAATAATAACACGTATACTGCTATCTCACTCAATCAAATACAAAGAATTGTCTGAAGCATAAAACCTATTGATATGTCGTTAGAGTGAAAGGAAAAAGGAAAGGAAAAACCTATTGCTGTTTCATTCTAATTACCTATTGCTGATGGTTTACAAACTGCAAGAAGTTTTATTATTAATTTTTTAATGCGTTGATGTGAGCGCCTTTGATTGAAAACTTTTATTTGAAAATGAGTTTTGTTGATTTATTAAATTCTTAGTTTGTTATGAAAATGGATAAAGGTCCTCAAATGAGTTTACTTTATTAATTTAGATAGACTTTCATGGAAAAATTAAAGGAAGTTAATAGGTATAGGTAGGTTTAGGTTATGTTAGTTTTGCATCGGCCCGAAGGGCCAAAACAACTCAAAATAGGAGCTCCGCGCCAGCGGAGATCCGTCAAAACTGTTCCAATGTCCACTAGTTTGAAATAAAAATAGATGTCATAGAAAAATACTACTATATACCTAGGCAAATTGAGGATTATCAGCGAATAGAGTACAGGCAAAAACATCTGAGAACAAATAGCTGTATACGACCAATAAGGAAAGCACTGTTGAAAATATATTAAATTAAATTATGTTATGTCCGTGTCTGATTAAAAATACAGAAATTTTGAAGCTTCTATAAAATAAAATCATTTAGCGCTGTCTAGCTCGCACGCGGTGCGACGTGCGAGCGAGACGGACCGTATGGAAAACCGCATCAGTGTGCTAGCAATGAGGTTAGACTAGATTGGAACTGCTTTGCGCGCCGGGCGTTAAAAAACAATTGCCGCGTGAAATTTGGTGATCATGTAGTATTTCTGCGTATCGAAAGAATTATTTGGGTGTAAATAATTTTAATAGGATTACGAGCCCTGTAATATTTGGATGTAAATTATATGAAATTTGGTGTTTGAAATTAGGTGATCATTAAGTATTTTTGGGTAGTGACTAATTTATTTGGTAACAATTTAATTTAATAGGTTATCGACATGTTACTTCTTTGAGCTGCACTTTATATTTAAAAGGAGTTGAAAATTTGGTGCGATACTAGTATTTTTGGTAATCAATGTAATTTTTTAGAGCATCATTCGGCAACTAATTTGGTGGTTCGTTAAATGCTACCCTATGTTAAATACTTAGTTTTGATTATCAACCCACGAAATGTATTGTAATCTCACGCATTACGGGCGCTATAAGCACGGGTAAGGTTTTCGAACGTGTTCGTGTGTGTGTTGTGTTGTGTGTGTGTTGTGTGTGAGTCTAAGGTGACTTACTGATTTGTCGGTGCGGAGGCAGTACGATATGAGAAAAGTGTCAAATGTCAGTGTCAGCTGTCAGTCGACGCGATACCATTTTTTACTACGCCCCTACATTTAAATGAGTGCTTCCTGACTGGCGCGGGATGCGCGGTAGCGGGACGATACGAAGGCGGTACTGCTCCGCTTCTGCGCATGATATTACTATTGCGCAAACGTAATACTGACAGTATTATGTCAAGTGAGAATCTTTGCGACGTCAGTAAGCTTACGTGAAAGAAGAAAATGTCACATATCGATCCCGCCCCGCCAAGTCAGGAAGTCGCCTAAGTATAATTAAATATATATAAGTATAATAAACAAATGCCTACATTTACTCGTAATGTGTGGTCATGAATAGTATTCCAGTTTTATATCATTAAAGCCAATAAGCTATTGTTAGTAAAATTAGAAGGTTTTGGTCATTTACAAGATCTAAACCTCAAACCCAAACATACACTGTCGAGATTAATCCCTACCTCAACATTTCCCCTAGCTCCTACATATTAGAACTCTTAAAAGCACGGTTGCACTAGTTACATTAGGAGTTTATAATTTGAAATCCAAAACATTTCGCTTTAACTCCACACACGCACGTAACGTACTTTACCTTACTTTGTATCGTTGCTAGAAAACATTCCCTCAGCCACAAAGTGCTCGTAAACAAAACTAGTGGAGAGGTTCCTGTTATCGATCCTATTACGGTTCAGCGGATAGGTACTAAATATAGAAAAAAAAAATGTTTATACGGTGAAGTGGGTCTTTGTGCGAAGAAACTATTTCAGTTGTCGCTGCAAAGACATTCCTTGCGCATTGGAGAAAAAAAAAATAGGAAGCTTGCTGCTGGAATTTTGTATAAGGATTAAGGAACTGCGATAAAGGAAAAGGTATGTTGACTGAAGGTTTTCAAATACAATTTGTACGGCGGTAGTCGATAACAGTTAAAATAAATTACTCTTAAGGATATTACAACCAAACAGCATAATTTTCTATTTTAAAGATTTCAAGATCATAAGGAACATAAAATGGACCCTGTTTCATAATAGTCAAATCATGACGTCACGTCTCTACAAAACGTCAGTATCCTACAAAACACATTATTATAGGACGCGTAAATAATCTGATATAATAAAAACTTGCGGGTTTGATTATCACTCAAAACCCCACTGGTATTTTATGAAACGGTTAAAAACTCACGTATTGATTTTCACTCCGGGCGACATACGTATGCCGTTTTAACCGTTTAGTAAAACATAGTTTTAAACATGACTCATGACAGTTTAAATTCAAGTATCATCCTAATTATGTAGGTACAGTCAGCATCAAAAGAAGCTTGGCATATGTAAACGTCAAAAGTCTTTATTACAAGGCAAGAGAAACTGTTGACCTCAGATGTATTTACAAAGAATATGACAGAGCAAATAATATAAAACCCTTTGTCAAGGTACACATGGACACAGCAGCTGCAACGAAGTCTCGAATTCTTAAGAACTTGCATAATATTAAAATTACAACCACCCCAAGATTTCAGTTGAAACATTGTTCACCGCCATCATGACTTGCGGCAGTTAAATAGCTACAAACTCGCACTGCGGCCACAAGTTCCTAACTCAGCCGTGCTTACAAATGGGAGTATCTTGTTCGTTAATTAAATGCTCATAGGACATTCTGTGTATTAATCAGATAGTGCTAAACGTGCGTTTCAAACGCTGAGTCGCATCCACCGCACAACTTAGCCGATTATTCCCTAGAGAAGAGCGTTTGCGTGTGAACTTTAAAATAGGTACTTTAAGTGCTGCAGCTATCTGGAGAGTATAAGTAATTTACAGTAGAATTACTTTTAACTACGGTCTATACACTATGAAAAAAATTTTCCGATATCCAATGGCGAGATATCAGGAATAACATGTCGTCAATATGTCTTTTTACTCATTAACAGAAGCTCTGCAGCTGTGACTAATGATGTCCCTTGAATCTAACAAAGTACATGCGGGGCTAGCATTACATCAGCTAACGAAGGGGCACTTAGTCTGAACGTTCTGAATTACATTTACTTACGATTAGTAAGGTAAACGTCCCAATGTTTGACACCTTAACCAATAGCTGACACCTATTATTCATCCCTATTATTATGACAGAGAATAATGTGTCATAGGTACACTGGCGGTCCAAAATTTCGGGTCACCCTAGTTCAAATAGCCTTAATAGGTTTTGTGAAATATTCTACACTCGTTTTAGTTACATTAATATAGTACTATTCTTCGTATTGCCCAACTGTATTAGGAATTTCCGAGATCCTATCATAAGAATATCTATTGTAATATAGCAATTGGCTATTTATTAGTATTTAACAGTAACAATAGTTTACTGTAACAATAACGCGTATTGCTTGTATAAGCACAACCTAAAATGTATATAAAGATAGGAAGATATTTAATAAAGGAATTACTTCATTATACGACATCAACGCGAGCCTATCATCACATCTACTCTCCCCGCATACCTTATAATAGTTCATGGCGACCCTGCCATAGGAACCACCAAGGAGCTTCTAGAACGCAGTCAGAACAACCACAACAGATCAACAACGAATTAAATAAATCTATCAAGAAAAATGAAGCGCAAAAGAAAAAAGAAGATTCAACATTAACTTCGTTTGTGAAGAAAGAAGAATTAAATAGTTAAAGAAGATTTTTTACGAAGAATGAAGAAATTGTTAAAGAAGGATCAACTTTATTTTTGAAGAACGTGAAGAAAGAAGAAATCGAGCAAGTACATAGAAGAGCGTTGTCCAGGGTTATCCCGGCTCGCAAATCAAGAGGTGTCCAGGGTTATCCCGGCCCATGTTCGAGGGAGTCCAGGGTTATCCCGGCCCGGATTCAACAGCAGCCGACGCAGCCGTCACGATGGAGAACCACGGACGAGTTGCCGCCACCACAGCATCCAGGACGAGCGAGAGGATGACGAAACCAGGACGCGCAGGACAGGTCACGTAATAGTGACGTATTTTTTAAATAATTTTATTGTAATTCGTATCTTTTTAAAGTAATTTGTCTCTTTTAAGATTTATTAATAGAAAAGGTTGTCGCTGAAAATTTTGCATTCCATTTTCGTGTTTCATAATAGTTAAATATGTCTAAAATCATAAAATTTTTAATAAATCTAGTGTCACTAAGTATAATAAAGTTAGCCTACATAATTTTATATTTCGCAATACAATACGAGTAGCGCGTGCCATCCGGGGTCAGCGCGCTAAACGTTCCCCGCGTCAGCAAAAAACTATTACTAGGCCGCGCGTGTACGCCGATCTAAAGTAACTTTAAATATTAAATGAATGAAATTTGATACTCAATCTTAGGAAATTTTACATCAATAGAGTTAACAATTATACTTTAACTGATTATTAGACTGATCACCTGATAATTTAGTGAGAGTTTAATCGATTATTTGCAGTTATCTTTTCTTCTCTGCAGGAAGATTAAGATTTATTAAGACCAGAAATTTATTTAGTTACAATTACAGAAATAGCTTTGAACAATAATTTAATATTTTTTCAGTGCTTGCGTATGGTACGGTAAATAAGTAGTTGAGTCGAAAGGAAGTTTAGTTAGAGCACATGTCCTTTAACTTGATCATGACGAGATCAACCGTAATCCTTCGTGAAAGTTCTTGGAGGCTTATAATGTCTTAATGTATTAGTGACTCTAAGTACAGGCAGCCGAAGAGGTATAGGCCTGATATGCCGATATTGTTTAAGGGACCATGCCCTTGGGTAGCCATTCCCGTGTATGTTGTTGAGATGAAGGTGCGCAAAGATGCGTAGCCAGTTGAGTATTTTTGTAGGGTGACCATGCCCTGGGTAACCATTCCCGTTTATTTTATTAGGAGCTGAAGACTCCAACGGCATTAGATTATTAATGAGATGTACCGACACAAATACCGTAATGATAATACAATACGATAATAAATAAATATTGAGATAGATAAAAACTAGAACTAGATAGACAAGACTTAACACAGGAGAAGCATTTTTCTTTTCTTTTGGATATATATTTAGTTATGATAAAATAAGTACTAGTATAATCATCATACTTATAGCAGTTCTCCTAGTTTCTTATCAAATTGTAAGCAAGTAACATGCGTTATTTTTTTCACTGCCACCCCGGGGGTGAAGGGAACTTTCGGGGGAGGTGTAATATAGCAATTGGCTATTTATTAGTATTTAACAGTAACAATAGTTTACTGTAACAATAACGCGTATTGCTTGTATAAGCACAACCTAAAATGTATATAAAGATAGGAAGATATTTAATAAAGGAATTAGTTCATTATACTACAACCACTCGTGACTATCACCTCTACCATCTCCCCATACCTTATAATAGTTCACTATGTCCAAAATGGACCTAGCAGTATTTTAGGAAATATGACGTTTTTTACCGACCCGTATTCTTTGTCCGCGAGTGTATGTTGGGTCAGTGTCGAGCAGCTGTGTGTTGAACACTGTGTGTGTTTGGTAATACTTGCAATTTTCATGTCCCTTTTAACTAGTTTTGTAAACTTATTCACTTGAGGTACATGTAAGTACCTATAAACAGCCTACTCAGTTGAGATACTTTTTAACGATCTTTATTTAACTCGCTTGCATGCTAGCACCGCCGCCATTTATTTTCCGTGGTAAAAAATCGACTTTTTCATTCGGCCTTATAAAAAGATTGCTAATGCTCGTCTCGGAAAGTTCAGTACATATGAATTAATCTCAGGCATTTCATTTATCAACGAGCTAACGATGCGAGATCTCAGTAGGGACCCGTTAACCATGACCTTTAATAAAAAGTTGATTGGTAGGTACGTTTTTCAAGCGTAAATAAAGGTACCTATGGGCCAGTTTTGGGTACGCAACGAAGTTATGGGAACGATCTGTTTTGCTGATTATTTTCAGTACTGTGTGCCGTGTCAAGCGCAGACCATGTCCGTGCCGACGGCCGACGCTGAAACAAAATATTAATAATCATAAACTTAGTCAATAAAATGATCGTCACAGTCTAAATAGTCACATACATCGCCTATTCATTATGAAAATTTTGTTTAATGTGTAGTTATCATCAATAAGTATATCGTCTCGATATCGATAAGTATAACGTCGTCGTAAAGTTTGGTAAAACTTATTCCAATGTTGTAATCTATGAACTTTCAAGTTTCTGGCCACTAAAGCCTCATTAAGCAGGACAAAAGTAGTATTTAAATATAAAGTTTAGTCCTTTAAATATTAATAAGTCATAAATTTTACAAATTATTTTAATTTGTCCAATTCAGAGCATATTAGATTGAGAGAAACACTACTAATTTCGATTTTCAACGTTCTCAGCAAGCACCTAAGATCGGTAAGTCCAGTAAGATAGCACTGGCCTATATTGCGTTGACATTTGTGTATAATGATTTGTCAAACAACTTCGCCTATTGGTGTTCCAGAGTTTAGTTCGAAAAAGAAAGAAATTTTCACTATGTGGTTTCGAGATAAGTTCAAGTTATATAAAACTTTGCCAATTAAACATGTCTAAAGTTGAATTACATATTTAACTTCTCACATCATTCCATATTTAACTCTTCATTAAAAAAAACCTTAACTGAATAAAATAATCTTGCCTCGCTAGCTGGTTATATCATTGAATCCTTTAATCTGTATAAAGAAGACCCTTAACAACTGCGATTCGTCATTATAATTTTGTGACTTTTTCAATTCTTAAAAGCTAAATTTCTAGAGACTGCTGTAGACATATGAACTAGCTAATGGAGATCATTCATCTACATAAAAATGTTAGTCGAAGATTAAAATGAAAATCTCCATTACGTTTTTATGAATTCCTTTGAGCTAAATTGGAGCCATTAGCTACATCTGAGACCCCCGTTTTGAAGACTAATTGGTAAAACTAAAAATTAGTCTAAATAATACTCATAGAAATTCAGCAATACTCGCCCAAGCCTGTACTCGTCTGAAATTATGAATCAGCATTCAATATTTCAAAGTTTCATCGAATAAAAATTCTAACAGCCGCTGAAATAGAAAACGAAAGTGAATATTTAATTGCATTTACATTTTTATGACTTTGTTTTTTGTTTTTACGGTTTGGTTAAATAACAGAAAATGGATTTGCTGACGAATTTTTGTTCTTTGATCAGTTTTACATTTAAGAAGCTTACTTTGAACTGCTATACTTTATATATATGACTATTCGGTTATATTTTGAACGAAAATTTAATACAAAATGCATCCGATTTTCTGCTGTTGAATATGAATACACGGAGTGAAGTCAAATGATTGATCTAGGATTTTCTAAATATTTTTTTTTAATAGAGATTCAATACCTATTGAAATAATCCTGTTCTAAAAAAGCTGTCATTAAGAAAAGACACGGTCGATAATTAGAATTAGAAATTTTGCATCCTATGGTTAAGGTTTTTAAATCGACTACAAAATTGATTCCGTTGTGACACGAATGTAATCCATATAAATTAGTTATCATACTAATAATTTATAAATAGTAATAATGATAAATTTATTTTCCAAAGGACCTCTACGTGTTGGATCTATATCCCCACGCACGCTTCTCAAATGACCGGGCCTTAAAACCCGAGATTTTCGAAAGGAGATACATAATAATAAATGCGAAAGTTTTCTATCAGAAGTCGTCGGCAACGTCAAGGGTTTGCTAGGCTTTCTGGTAGAATTGGGTTGGCACGAGTAACGTTGTCAACCCACCATGCTAAATAGGCGCATTTGACATCGAGTTGCGGAAAATTAGCCCGCGTAAACCTGTAACCTATAAGTCCTATAGTTCTAAGTTTTCCCGCCGGCGGGGATGTCCACCGCGCGATCGCGACAACACAGACTCAGAAACACATAGAGGCCCTTTTCGTCCGGGTACCGCCGCATATTCGCCCGAGTAGTTAGTCCGACCTAGGTCGGGCCTAGTTCAGTTTCTTACTGGACTCGTCTCAGCTGGGCTAGGTTTAGTGAACTAGCGACAAAATTCCCAATAGCTCGATTCCACCGATACCTCTGATTCGGTTGAAGTCGCTCAACCAATCTCACTGGAACGCAAACTCTTAGAGTATTCCAGTGTTTAAACCGCCCGCGTGATCGTGTCGGAGGTTTCCCCTGGATTTTCCCCAGGCCACTTCTCCAACCGCGTACTCCTATCGCTTTATTTGGGATTTTGAAAATTTAGATGTTTGTTACTCAATCACGCATAAACGTCTGAAAGAATTATGATTAAACTTGCTATGCAAAGAGTAACATATAGAATACTTTTTATCCCGAATTTCATCTCTCAATGGGATGAAATATGGAGTGGAAATTTATTTGAAAGAGTCGCGGGCAAAAGCTAGTTCTGAAATAAGTAAAACGTTGTACCTCAAAGCAGCAATCATGTCGGAAACCTAATTTTAAACAAACTGGAATATTTGCATAGAAAGTGGCGTACGACGTACGACGGACTCTTATTTGAAATATTCAGACAATTCATATGTTAACTGGAATACACATTCTCAATTCTTTAGGTATGTGTAACCCCGCGATACAAAATTTATGAAATTGAATAATTTTATTTGCTAGAAAAATTATACATATTAGATGAAAAGATGCAGCTTTGGTTATGTCATGTTCAGCACATCTTGGATAATTTTCAGTGGCAATCACTTATTACAGGCAGACATTATATAAGGCGGTAAGTGACGACTCGTGGATGACTCCCATCTTGAGTCCTCGGGTTTGAATCCTGTCTCGTTCCAATGAGTTTTTCGGAACTTGGCTTAGGAATATTATTTGGTTGATGGTACCGACTGCTGATGCTGCTCGAGTAAATGTTTGTTACTTTAAGTTTTTTTTATACAACGACAGTGGCAAACAAGCGGACGGTGCACCGCAGTCTATAGGCGGCTGCAACTCCAAAGCAGTTACGTGCTCGTTGCCGATCCTTTATAAAATTTGAGGATTCACTGTTTTGACACAGAAGGGACAAATTTATGTCCCTCGCTCTCAACTCAACACAGTGCAAGCTCGGGAGCTCTGGCAACCTTGCTCCCCACCAGGAACACAGCACTACATACCTGTATTAGTCGACTTTTACTTAATCTCTGTTCATTAGAAAATATTCCAATGGCGTCACATTTTTTAATCAGAAATGGGCACGTTTGACTCTGAAGCAAGGGGCTTGCAGTGGGCGGCGCGCGTCGCTTTAAATGCCTACCGCTCGCTCGGCCCCGGGCCGGCCGTCAGTCGAGGGCCGCCCGCCGCCGCGCGAACGCGTCTGACATGCACGTTACCGCTGCCGCCGCAGACTAGAACGCGACGAGCGACGAGTCGATTATTTTATTTAAGGCGATATATCGATTGAAAGAGACACTCTTTGTTTTTCGCTCACGACAAAACGGGATGCAACCCTCTCCGAGAATGGCTTTTAAGACAAATCTCATCAAATATGCATCAAATGTGCAGGTTTATTAAATTTCCTCTTGCCAGTACCTAAATGAGGTAAAATACCATCATATTAACTTAATCGTGTCTTTTAATAATGCGTTGTTCTAGTAGGATGAGGAAAAAAAGGAAAATATAGACTCGACTTTGGATTTATTTTCTATCGAGAAAACTTTAAGCAATCATGTTTCGCTATTGTCAGTACCACAATCATATAGGAGGAGGGTTCCAACCGACAAGCTGTCGACCTTCATGAAGGAGGAGTTCTGGCCGAAAGGTGTCGTTTTCCGGCGGTTTCGCGGCCAGTTATTCGACACCCAGAGTAAGCGTCTCGCGTCGTCGTCCCAACGTGATACTACTACTATTTAGTTTTAGGAAATATAATGATATAATATGTATGTTAGTCTTTAAGGTATTTGTATTATGGGCCACAGATGCCTGAAATAAATGATTAAATAAATAAATAAATAAATATAGTCAAGAATCATATATCTGAAAATCAGCCCCTACTGTTGGCTAGTCTGGGCAGGACAGCGTTTCAAAGTCTCCAAATTTCTCAGTGTAGCGCCTTAAGTACCTGGCAGCCCTAGCGCTACACGTGCCGCGTGTGAATGAATACAAGTTATACGATAGACAGAGATGCACAGAGTAGGCATGTTTTTATGCCTAAACGCCGTTTTTGTTAGAAAGTGAAGCTTCTGTACTTGTACTATTACTTATTCTGTGTCTGAAGGTACATACTGAATGGTCCTGACGTAGTCTACTGAAATATATGTCTGTGGCATTAACCAATTTTCATTAGCACGCGGTGACGAAACTTCACCGCCGCTGGTTGAAGCACGCTTAATTACGGTTTGTATATTATAGGTACAGACAGAATCTATAGTAGAGGTTTATAAATATGCAACTCGCAATATCTGTGTCGACTCAGAGAGGTAGTGACCATAAACTAGCTATTTTATGGACTGCAATGACTGACTAGCAGTGGCTTTTCTGGACCCCAACTCCATAAATTTCGTGCCAAACGCCGTAATAAGATCTGTTGAGGCGTAGGTAGGGGCATGTATATTTACAGTACATGAAGTAGGTTTTTGCTTAAATTACAAAAAGGATACAAAGAATACTGACTTTACATTTGCTCCTTAGAGGGACATTTGCTTACGGTAATACAGCCCAGGATTTGTTCTAAAAAGCAATTAAACTGAAATAATAGTTCAAATCTGACAAGTTAGCTGCGTGTTAGGTTAGATGGAAGAGAACCCTTGTAGGTATAGGTTCGCCTTTGTACGTTATATTTTATTATTTTGTTTCTTTTAATATTTTTATGTGCAATAAAGTTTCAACATACATACGTATAAGTTTCCGTCAGTGATGTAGTGCAACTTAGTCCATTAGCTGTAAACATACGGACACACAATGTGGCGTGAGATTAGATACAAAGTGGTTGCTAACTACATTTCATTTCATTTCATTTATTGATTGCAACCATGGTATTGCAGTAGTTCTTATATGTATAGTTATATTAGTTTCACATGGACCCTGGTAGGGCATTGCAAATTTTAAATTTAAGTATTCTAATAGTAATTATTGTAATAGCATGCAACTTGGGGGAATTACAATTTAGTTATAGGTAGATACATAAACATGTCTGTCCAGCAAGCTCCTAATTTCATGTACCTACATAAATATCTACGAGAAATGAACACGAATTAGTTTGTTTGTGATATACAAATTCATAGTTTCTAGCGCCTGCCTACTGCTTTATCTCAGGCTTTACATAGACGTCGGAAGGTGCGGCTGAGATGAGTCCGAGGGAGGAAATGTCTATGTTGCGCGGCTGTCTAATAGCACTGTCTAAGGCGACTTCCTGACTTGGCGGGGCGGGATCGATATGTGACAGTTTCTTCTTTGACGTAAACTTACTGATGTCGCAAAGATTCTCACTTGACATAATACTGCCAGTATTACGTTTGCGCAGTAGTAATATCATGCGCAGAAGCGGAGCAGTACCGCCTTCACATCGTCCCGCTTCCGCGCATCCCGCGCCAGTCAGGAAGCACTCATTTAAATGTAGGGGCGTAGTAAAAAATGGTACCGCGTCGACTGACAGCTGACACTGACATTTGACACTTTTCTCATATCGTACTGCCTCCGCACCGACAAATCAGGAAGTCGCCTAATTCGCTATTTGTCTGTTGTAAAGATAAAATAATTAATGTGTTGGATACAGCTTATAGGATTACAATACTCATACAATAGGTTTTGTGGTTTAAAATTAATTGAAAACATTTTATTTTTGAAAAATAAATTATGAGTTTTCTTATCTGTGGATTACAAAAACCGAAACGCGTGTGACGTCACATTTCAAAGTTAAGGTTTAATTCCGCAACAGACCGCAACTGCACTTACTGCACGTTATGTTTCTCCGCACTCCAAATTGAACCGTAACGGTATTCGTAAAAAGCTCTATTTAAAATGAGTGGAGAAGTGTCGCAACAGCACAAGTAACTGTACAATTTGGAGTGCGGTGTAACATGCAGTTGCCGTCTGCTGTCGGCTGCGGAAGTAAACATTTAGATGTTTATCAACTGCGACGTCACAGTACTCACAGTCACGTGATCGGCTGTTTTCGCGCGAAATTCAAATTACATAAAGAAAAATATTTTTATTGAAAGAAATTAATCTCTTTGGGGGAATAAGATAATTGTTACAGGTATAAAATAAACCTATGTATAATTTAAAATACATTTCCAAAAACTGTCAAGTAGCCAATTATCGTGCCTTTTTTGTCTCATTAACATTATGTTCAGTCTAGAATTAAATGTGTGTCTGTGGTCAGACACACTGTGGTGGTGAGACAGCCAGGTTTGTCGCCACGGAGGTTGGTCGCCCGCCGTCCTTTGTTTCAAAAGGGCAAGCAAACCCACAAAACAAGCAGCAGCCAGCTAGCAAACTCACCAGCTAGGACATGCAACGTTGGCTGGATTAATTGAATTTCTTGGCGACGGCGTCCGTGTTTACCTGCGCGGGTAAATTGCTGCTACTGTCTAATTAGCTTTGCTAACCTAATACGGATGACGGAGTCTTAATTGAAAAATAAGGATTATCAAAATTATAACGGTTTTGGAAACAGCGTTGTGACGTACGATGAAAATGGAGGCCGCAAGGCTGAGGTTAGGTCAGTTAATAAGGGTTTCGTACCCGAAGGGTCAAAACGGAGCCCTATTGCTGTCACTCATGCGTCCGTCCGTCCGTCCGTTGTTTGTCACACAGGTTTACAGCCCAACTGTTAGAGCTACAGTCTTAAAATATCCACAATATAAGCATGTTGGTGTCTCAAAGCCATACAAATAGTCAAAACTTATTTTTAAATGTTTTAAGGGGGACTCCCATGCAGCTAAAGGGGGAGCGAAAACAAACCAACTTAATTTATACTTAATTTTGATCACCCACCGGCTGGTGCGAGATGCGACGCGACGACGGTCTGATGTGGATCTTCGTTAGTGAAAGTTGATGATTGTTTTCATGAATTTTGTGGTCTTCGCTTAAAATAAATATCGTCAAACCCTTTTTTCACGAAACTAACATGAGTAACATAAAACTAATCATTGTGCTGGGTGTTGTTTAATTCGATTATTTACCGATATTGCGTGATTTATGCGCACTAGGCATATATGTAAAGCGGGCTACTAAGGTAGTAATCAAGCATGCTACTATTGTATTGATTTAAGGATTCCCTGTGTTGACGGCAAGTCGGAGACAAGCACTCAACACCGCTTAGCCTGGTATATATTTTGTTCATGGTCTAAGAAAACAAGGTGGCATGCGGTCGTACGTATAACTGTGAGTGTGGCGTCGACAGTTGTGTCACGACCACCCTTACCAGCATGAGTTTGCAATGTTTGCATTACCGTACTCGCAAGCGACTGGGTAAACGATTTAGTATGGCGATTCTTAGTTCTATTGCGTAACCGCCAGAGGCGCTGTACTTTTGTCCATACTAAATCGTTTACGCAGTCGTTATAGCGAGTACGGTAATGATAATGCTAACATTGTAAACTCATGGTAAGGATACTGGTCGTGACACAACTGTCGACGCCACACTCACAGTTACGTACGACCGCATGCCATCGATAGGCTAGCAGTGATGACGTAGGTGTCATCTACACTACTAACTGAGCTACCGGAATAGAAAACATCCAAGACTCAGTAACAAATATTCGTGCTCATCACACAAATATATGCTCTGATCGAGATTCGAACCCGGGACCACAAGCTTCGTAGGCAGGGTCAACCAACTTGGCTAAAGCGTTTGTCATAATTGCATTAAGTATGTATTACGTTTGCGCAGTAGTAATATCATGCGCAGAAGCGGAGCAGTACCGCCTTCACATCGTCCCGCTTCCGCGCATCCCGTGCCAGTCAGGAAGCACTCATTTAAATGTAGGGGCGTAGTAAAAAATGGTACCGCGTCGACTGACAGCTGACACTGACATTTGACACTTTTCTCATATCGTACTGCCTCCGCACCGACAAATCAGGAAGTCGCCTAATTCGCTATTTGTCTGTTGTAAAGATAAAATAATTAATGTGTTGGATACAGCTTATAGGATTACAATACTCATACAATAGGTTTTGTGGTTTAAAATTAATTGAAAACATTTTATTTTTGAAAAATAAATTATGAGTTTTCTTATCTGTGGATTACAAAAACCGAAACGCGTGTGACGTCACATTTCAAAGTTAAGGTTTAATTCCGCAACAGACCGCAACTGCACTTACTGCACGTTATGTTTCTCCGCACTCCAAATTGAACCGTAACGGTATTCGTAAAAAGCTCTATTTAAAATGAGTGGAGAAGTGTCGCAACAGCACAAGTAACTGTACAATTTGGAGTGCGGTGTAACATGCAGTTGCCGTCTGCTGTCGGCTGCGGAAGTAAACATTTAGATGTTTATCAACTGCGACGTCACAGTACTCACAGTCACGTGATCGGCTGTTTTCGCGCGAAATTCAAATTACATAAAGAAAAATATTTTTATTGAAAGAAATTAATCTCTTTGGGGGAATAAGATAATTGTTACAGGTATAAAATAAACCTATGTATAATTTAAAATACATTTCCAAAAACTGTCAAGTAGCCAATTATCGTGCCTTTTTTGTCTCATTAACATTATGTTCAGTCTAGAATTAAATGTGTGTCTGTGGTCAGACACACTGTGGTGGTGAGACAGCCAGGTTTGTCGCCACGGAGGTTGGTCGCCCGCCGTCCTTTGTTTCAAAAGGGCAAGCAAACCCACAAAACAAGCAGCAGCCAGCTAGCAAACTCACCAGCTAGGACATGCAACGTTGGCTGGATTAATTGAATTTCTTGGCGACGGCGTCCGTGTTTACCTGCGCGGGTAAATTGCTGCTACTGTCTAATTAGCTTTGCTAACCTAATACGGATGACGGAGTCTTAATTGAAAAATAAGGATTATCAAAATTATAACGGTTTTGGAAACAGCGTTGTGACGTACGATGAAAATGGAGGCCGCAAGGCTGAGGTTAGGTCAGTTAATAAGGGTTTCGTACCCGAAGGGTCAAAACGGAGCCCTATTGCTGTCACTCATGCGTCCGTCCGTCCGTCCGTTGTTTGTCACACAGGTTTACAGCCCAACTGTTAGAGCTACAGTCTTAAAATATCCACAATATAAGCATGTTGGTGTCTCAAAGCCATACAAATAGTCAAAACTTATTTTTAAATGTTTTAAGGGGGACTCCCATGCAGCTAAAGGGGGAGCGAAAACAAACCAACTTAATTTTGCGGTTGGTTCGGAACCCTAAATGTGTGACATTTGACTCAAGAGAAATGCACTGCAAAAGAAAACAATGTATTTATTTACCTATAAGGGTAAAATGCTATTCCAAATTTACAAGTTTGCACTCATGGCTTGGGTTTAACACCGTCACACACATTACCTAACATACAACCACGTTACACGTATTAATATAACTTTCCCCAGTCGCAAGTTTTGTACCCGGGATCCGAAAAACCACAGAACCACATAACACTCAGCAGTATACGATCGTGCTGCATTAAGTTTCACCTCGATCTTGAAGTGACCCCAAAATCTGTCCTCTGTTGAAAAAAGTCGTAACTTACTCTATTCTGTACTAATATACTGCCTTTTTAAAATTCATACTAGCTAGTTTAACTACGGACCTTTCGTCTAACTCAACTGAGATGTAAACCCATAAATTGGACCAGACCTAATGACCCAGAACCTATAAAGTACGTACCTGACGTTTATTTTATTGGCAATTTTATTACTACTTTTTTCTCCCCAAAATCGTTTTAAGGAAATCTTGGCGAGGGAATCTTTACGGTTACTAAACTGCGTATATATATGCGTCAGACGACATTTTGTTTTATATCTATTAAAGTGTTTCTGAAGGTAGGTACTCTGGATTCGAGTAAAGGCAAATACCTAGTCGGAATGGCTACAGCACAATACAAATACTCATTACTCACTGCACTCCTCAATTAAAGCATACAGTACAGTACAAAATCACAATCCTACCTGTTATTTTTACGAATCAAATTATTCAGTTTAAGGTGGGACGCTTTCCATACAAAACGTATATTGACATTCGCAGGCTAACGGAGTGATATTATAAGAAACTTATGTAACAAACTTTCGTAAATTGGTTTTCCATTTGCGCAAAATTCCCCCTTTCCTAGAATAAACTTGTAGTAATTTGAGAAATTAGTTTCATCATAATTTTTTTCAAATTATGGTTTTAAATTTCATTGAAGCATTTTTGTCGAAGCTAAAATAGAGACCTTCGTTTCACTCGGTCAACTAGAATAAGAGCTGACAGCAAAAATAATAAATAATTTTATAGCAAATGTTTTAAAATTATTTATTATTTTTGAGGACGACGATTAACAGGCAAAAGTTAATCGTCTTCCTCACAGATATGACCAAGTCTATACCTTGTTTTTTTTTAAGACTAGGATTTAGGTAAACAAAGAAGCAGTGGCAAACACACACACATTGAATTAGCCTTATCTGCACGATAGATCGGAATACGTGACAGACAAATATGACAAATTACTTTTTTTTAATCCGAACCTACTTCTTCCAATCTCTGCCTCTTTGGGTTTTTTATTGTACTGCTTTTAAATTAATGCACGAAACGTAATTTAAAAAATAACGAAGCCTTATCATTTCAAAATCTATATTAACAAATTTAAAGTAGTTAAGTCATATTTTATTATTTTTAAATAACAACAATATATATAATGTGAGCATGAAATAACGGTTTTAATATTTATTGAGATTATTTGACATTTTTACCGCAGAACGTGCCGGTTAAAAAAACTCGTAAAACGTCAAACGTTTCTAAAGCTAAAAAAACAAGTGTATCAATACACTCGAAAATTTTAAACGAAAATCTCGAAAATATTAATTCACGTCTATGTCACTCAGGGAGTGCCTGAATGGGTAAACGATATATCATTCATGAATAGCGATGAAAATTACATGAAAGATACATGTATCTTTCAAAGGTCCCTGTATTTTTCAATAAAATACAGTATCTTTCCTTGCGAATCTTCGATTGAATCTTTCGCAAGTATAGGTTTTTTACGTGTAAAATACATTGTATTTTTCGCATTATTATATTATATTATATTATGAATAGCGACTCGGAATGTATTGGCTCTCACACAAACAGGGGACTTTTTATTCCGCTCAGACTATATCTCGATATCAGATCAGTTAACTAAAGAGGTTGAAATTATCAATTATGACGAAATACTTATAAATTGGAATCGTTAATCTATGCTCTATGTGACGTGAAATCAATTTTGCGTCAAAGGCATGACAATTAAATAAACATGTAAAATACACAGTATAAAATAAAACAGGTATTATACGTGTATGATTGTATTTGTCAGACAAACGTCAGTTTTGTTTTATTTCGAAAGTTACATGTATTTTACAGGAAAGATACAAAGTTTCGAAAGAAACAACATGAATCTTTCGCCATTTTCATCGCTAAGTATTCATAAACTAATCTGATTGAAGTCACAGAATGTGTAGTATTGAAGTATATGAATCCGAACTGAACTAGTAAATGAAACAGTGACACGAGGCGAAGTACTTCATTTGGATCATTCATTCGTGAACTAATTGTTATGACTAGAACGCTGTTAAATTTTTTTTGAGAATCGCCACTAGTTCTTTATTTAAAGCGTTTACTAACCCAATTTCTAAATACATGGAAAACTTTATCAAATCACACTTTTAAGCTGTGACTCTAACTACGAATAACTGCAAGCGTTTAGTGCTTGAATAGCACTAAAAGCTTGCACTTAAAATACCGCTTGTTAAATTCCCTTAGCCCGTATGGCTGGCTAAATAACAGCTAGGCTTTATTGGGCTCTACTTAGGCAGGTAGACAAATTGCCAACGAGTTCCAATAGTAATTACGACCACTTTGGGAGTCTGCCAACTAGAAGAGCCTAGCGTGAGTCTCAGTAGTCTTGTTCAGAACGATCAAGTTAATCTCTTCAGTTGATGTTTGCATCTAAAATATCGAATCGAATGGTCGCTGTGTGAACGTAACCTTACGTTTTCTCTATCAACCGTTAGGCTGCATTGACGTACAAGTTACATACCGCGCTACAAGCCATACGGCCGCTCAGGCGGTGATGTCCGTCCGGCTGGCGGTGGAAGCGGGTAACGACATGGCGTGTTGCATGGCATGTAGTTCGACTTTTTTTTAACCTGAGGCCGGGACCAATATTGAGATTGGCAATAAAGAGTATTTTTATTCTAGATATTGTTGTATGAGATATGTTTCAATGCTGCATCAACATTTTGCATAAGTATTTATAACTTCGCTCAATTAACCACAGTACAAGCTATGCTTTGTTTGGGACTCGTTTGTGTAAGATTTTCCACAAAATATTAATTATTTTTTGCTTGCCTATCGTCACGACGTAAAAACGTGCCTTGAAAGATATAAGAACCGGCTGAAAACGATCATCTTTTTATCCGAGACTTAGACATTTTTCATTAAAAAAACCTATAGTCATTATCCAATTTAGAGGCGGCACTTTCTAAGCTCGTTTTTCAGCGTCTTCGCCCCACCCTTAAATAAATTACGTCATCAAACATGACCCGCGAGTTGCAAATTGACAGGCCCTGACTAACGCGATGTAATGTGTGGCGAAATTACATAAGACGGATCACGGGGCTCCGGTAAAGTGACGGGGCCGAATGAGATTTTGATTGATCACCCACCGGCTGGTGCGAGATGCGACGCGACGACGGTCTGATGTGGATCTTCGTTAGTGAAAGTTGATGATTGTTTTCATGAATTTTGTGGTCTTCGCTTAAAATAAATATCGTCAAACCCTTTTTTCACGAAACTAACATGAGTAACATAAAACTAATCATTGTGCTGGGTGTTGTTTAATTCGATTATTTACCGATATTGCGTGATTTATGCGCACTAGGCATATATGTAAAGCGGGCTACTAAGGTAGTAATCAAGCATGCTACTATTGTATTGATTTAAGGATTCCCTGTGTTGACGGCAAGTCGGAGACAAGCACTCAACACCGCTTAGCCTGGTATATATTTTGTTCATGGTCTAAGAAAACAAGGTGGCATGCGGTCGTACGTAACTGTGAGTGTGGCGTCGACAGTTGTGTCACGACCACCCTTACCAGCATGAGTTTGCAATGTTTGCATTACCGTACTCGCAAGCGACTGGGTAAACGATTTAGTATGGCGATTCTTAGTTCTATTGCGTAACCGCCAGAGGCGCTGTACTTTTGTCCATACTAAATCGTTTACGCAGTCGTTATAGCGAGTACGGTAATGATAATGCTAACATTGTAAACTCATGGTAAGGATACTGGTCGTGACACAACTGTCGACGCCACACTCACAGTTACGTACGACCGCATGCCATCGATAGGCTAGCAGTGATGACGTAGGTGTCATCTACACTACTAACTGAGCTACCGGAATAGAAAACATCCAAGACTCAGTAACAAATATTCGTGCTCATCACACAAATATATGCTCTGATCGAGATTCGAACCCGGGACCACAAGCTTCGTAGGCAGGGTCAACCAACTTGGCTAAAGCGTTTGTCATAATTGCATTAAGTATGTATTTTGGTGACCATAGCGGCTCCTCTTTATTTTACGATTTAATTAAAACTAAAATGAAATAACTGTGGCGTCATTTTGACTAAACTAGATTTGACACATTTATGAATAGGCCTAATTTATTCTGACGTTCTGCACAATGGCTTCCAAAGTAGTTTTCCAAATTATTCGTCAACTTTCTTCTAGTAGTCGGAGCTGATAATGGATTTAGATTATCATAACCAAAATTTTATGGTATAAACAGATATACAATTTGATGAAAGAAACTTACTCTTAAGCGATAAGGCCGCCTGTTGTTTTATCTCTATAGCCCTGTCTTTGTTGTTTTTTTTTCTACTATATGGTGCTTTATTATGTGAGGTATTGCATAGTGCATAACTATGCAATACCTAGTATTTGTTATGGATTGTGTTGTTTATTCTTATGCACCAAGTATTAGATAATATCGTTCAATCAAGAAGTGTAGCAGTATTTCTAGCTTTTCTAATCTAGACAAGTTTTCTAAACTACTACAAGTTGGCTTTGTAAGTTCAGTGGCTATGTGTACTCATATGCTTTTCTGGAATTACGATCGAATGGGTAAAGTTTCGCTTTCTACCCGAAATCCAATTACAGTATTCTGCGAGTGAAAATGAGTCCTCAAATAATACCTGATGAATAACTGGAAATTACTCACATGCGATACACAACACTACACTCAAGAGCATAGAAAGTGGGTATCCTAAGCAAATTGCACCCGTTTTCTGGTAATCAACTTGCTCGCTTGCTCAGTTAGCCTGAAACCGTACTCATTATATCGTTTGTCAAGTAATAAATACTAAATAACCATTCGTCTGTTTCTGTCTACTTAATAACATCATTCTATAGACAAATACTTTATCTCTATTTCATCAGTATATAAACCAGCCCGATAAATCAGTTAAAACTAAGAACGGTTCTAAAAATAAATTAATACAAGTACCTTTAGTTTTTTACCGACGTCGGTAAAAAAGGTAAATACATAAATATCGCGTCAGACCCGTTAAAACAAACCTTTGAAATATAATAGTTACTAACACAATTTAATCATCCTCACAAAAGCTAGCACTTATTACCTTCATTTCGTTGTTCTGAGAGGCGCGGCTCTAATGATTTTCTCGTTAATTCATTTGTTAGACATACAGTCGACTATGCAAATTAATTTTCTGTAATTTAATAACGTTTAATCGATGAATATCTCGTTAGTGAAAAGGGATTTCAGTCTCAATTTAAATCGAACCACTAAAGTAACCCTCCCAATGTTGAACACCTTGATACACAATTCTAGATACCCATTGTTCAGTTATATTCACAGTTCAAGGCAGACAATGGCATGTTTATCGTATATATTTGGTTAAGCCTTTAATTCTGTCCATATTTTATAACGTCGAAGAACTATTCAGATGTTTTTAGAAGGATTTCCACGAAGAACTGCTGTTTGGGACTACAGAACATAAAACATTCTATCATCACCATCCTCCTAGCGTTATCCCAGTAAAATTGCTTCCTGAAGGATGTCTGGGATCCGCTACCTATTAAGGCGCTGGGGTGGGCCATACAAATTTTGTGCAAGTTTTCTTCGCTTGTGTTTGCACTACTCACACTTATGCTTATTTTTCGGTTAGCCACAACCTGGAGAAATATTTTTAACTTTTTGTATTTTTTTAAACTTATTTTTTTTGAAAATTTTAATTGTTTTTTCTTGACGTTCTTGGTAAGTAGGTATGTCCAATGCTTACACGCAAAAAAAAATTCGGGAGTGCCAAAACCGACTAATAAAACGTGCACAGAGTTTGTATGGAGAAGGCCTTGTTCTACCCTGCGCCTTAACACTTTTATTGCCAGCGCAAAATGCCAGAGATGGACAACTTTTTTTTTTTTTTTTTTTTAATTTATTTATATTAAAAGATAAAAAAACAATACAACATTAATTAAGACGCGCACAGAAACCTGTTTAAGGTTTATGCGTCACGCGAATGTATCGCACCGCTCACAACAACAGTATAGTATAGGTATAGTAGAAATTACTTAAAATGTCCGACATTTTATAAAACTTGTCGTTGGACTTTGAATCTTCACGCTTGGACAGTAAAGTCGCTTTTTGAACGGCCTAACTTGATACAACTCGGACAGTTCAAATAATTTTAAGTATAATAACATAATCCTAATCTAAGTAATTACAGTAGGCATGCAGGTATTTTAGTTACACTCCAGCAACTACACATCGCTGCATGTTCCCGTTAGATAATAACTTTTTAAAGCAATCTTGCAAGACTTTTTGTCTGCAAGGACACGTGTGTGTATATCTTCTGGTATTTTATTTAGAAGGTTAGGTAGCATGTACTCCCACGTCCTCTTGCCGTATACATTTATATAGTTAGGTAGAATATATCTAGGTTGGTAATCTAAGTTACGAAGTTGCTTATGCCTATACCGAGGTTTTAACAATTTTATTTTATCGTAGTTTTCTAGAACAGTTGACATATCAAATTTGTCAAAAACTGACATTACTTTGCAGTATTTTAATATACCGGCCTCATCCTTAAGTTTATTTTTCATGTATGTAGGTATAATAGTTTTGAGTATGCTCAATTGTAATTTGTAGATGCAGCTCATGTTGGTTTTATATGTACGTCCATAACTACTTAAGCCGTAGCTTATTATTGAGTCGGCTAGTGATAAATATAGCAATCTTAAAATATTATACGGTATTTTATACTTTAGTATATTTATTTTAGCGCGTAATGATCTCAACTTGTTACATATATAATCAACATGAGGCCTCCAGTGTAGACTTTTATCGATTACGAGGCCCAGGTAGGTATGGCGGTCCACCAGCTCGAGCGGTTCGCACGCGCACTGCGCGGGCTGGCCGCGGCCGTGCAAGCAAGTGTGCGTATGGGCTACAATTATAGGGCTATCTGTTTTTATATAAGGGGACCGTATATGCAGAATTTTTGTTTTATTAGCGTTAATAACCAAACCTACATCGTGCGCCCATTTACATAGAATATCAAAATTACATTGCATTATCGCCTGAGCCTCGTTTACATTTTTACCATATGTGACTAAGCAAGTATCGTCTGCAAATTGAAATACGGTTGAACTAGTATAGTACTTAATGACTAATGACCTCCCCTTGGGAGTTATACGGCATGTGAACAAAGTTATCGAGAGTTACTAGGGGAGTTCTTGGCACTGAAAGTTTTTTTGATACCACGTCGGTGGTAAACAAGTACCGCAGCTTATTGGCGCTTGCAACTCTAGGGGAGTCACATGCGCATTACCGACCCTTTAAAAATGTATACACTCCTTTCTTGAAGAGCCCCATAGTGTAGTAGTAAAAAGTCTTAAATTGTGATGTTATTGAAACGTTCAGAACGTTTATTTTCTCTAACATGCTTGAAAACTAAAAAGCTTTCAATCCACATCACAGTCAAATTCAAGAAACCGGCCAAGTGCAGGGTCTCGCGCAAGATAGGGTTCCGTAGTCGTCCACCCGTTACATTGTGGACTAAAAAGTTCACAAACTTATATTTACTATGTTTTTGACAAATTAACAACATTATCTAAGCCATCTAAGGTATCAATGGAAATTTTAAGAAAGTTTGCTTGTGCAAAGTACATTTCTGTAATTCGACTATTACTCGTTAACTAGTAATGTCTACATAGCTGTGATAGTTTTCCTTTTAAGTTCATCGTATCTTTGCTAGCCCGTTTAGCTTGCGGGGGGGGGGGGGGGGGGGGGAGACACACCAATAACAAAAATTATCACTTCAAAGCTTAACATCACGCTAACCAATTCTTTAATCAAAAAATGCTTTTAGGAACCTTATAAGAGCTATCCAACGATAACCCACACGATGGGGTTTGGTAGAATAAAAAATTGCACTACCAACTTACATGTAGGGGAGGTACCCTAAAAAAAATTTTTTTTTAAGATTTTATTCTACTGTTTTGTCGGCGTCATTGATATGTATTGTATACTCAAACGCCAAATTACAGCTTTCTAGTACTAACGGTTACTGAGAAAAACGGGGGAAGGGCAGACGGACGGATATGGCGAAACTATAAGGGTTCCTTGTTCACTACGGAACCCTAAAAACTATAAGGGTTCCTTGTTTACTACGGAACCTTGGTTACTACAGAACCTCGTGTTCTGAAAATTAAAATTTTAACACTCATTTAATTTTGACTGTAAGTAGACATTGTACCTGATATGTTTATACAAAAATGGCATTTCAAACTATGTTTTATCAATTATTAAATGAGTGAATAAATACATGAATGGTTCGAGACACTATTTTCACGTGAGCAGGCAGGAAAGACATACAAAGAAAAGAACGTTTTGTACACTTTTAGCAGTTTTCTCTTCTTCATTTTACCGTTTTAAAATCTTTTTTTTGTAGCACAATATTTTGTTTGTCTTTGGCACTCTCCTGTCTCGCAAAGTTTTGAAAAAATATCTACAGTGCAATTCCAAATACACTTCATTTTTAGATATATTATACTTATTCATGGCAATTGAAAAAAAGGTTTTATTCATATTTGAATTTCCTCGCACCTAACTCTTATTTCCCTGTAATTACCCTACTACTTTATGTAAGTTTATTCCCTTCTCTGCCCTCTTATTCAGTTAAAATGCCTAAAATAAAGGGAGATCACCTTAATAACATCTTGCCTTCCAAAGTGAAAACACATTATACAAAGTTAAATTACTCCAAAGGGCCACTGCGGCGCCACGAAAGCGTCAGCGAAAACATTCGATTTATTCGCACGCAGTTAATGACAACGAATTCTAATAACTCAGAACAAAACACTGTCTAAAAAAACATATCTGCCGCATTTTATCAGGAAATTGCTGAAGAGCTATTACGCAGACAGTAGCGTCTATACGTAAAATTAGGTTGCGCGGCTCGAGTCGTCTAGGGCGGCGGCCGGCCCTATCTAGGGGGTGGTCGGGCGTAGTATCGTAGCAACCGGCAGCATCCCTGGCAGTGTGGTGTCGCGCCTCGCCCTTGCCGCCCGTTTCGCACCCGCCCGAGACACGTGAACCCGGTTCGTAGTGTTGTGACGTTCATCGACAAAATGTTCATGTTATTCATTTTACTCACTGTGTATCTAATAACGCTGTGCCACGGTTGACGCTTGGTGGATTTCGGTTAATCTGTGAGATAAGGTTATGCGAATTTTGATTGCTTTGTGCGGTGGTGATTCTTAAACGGTAAGTTTTCCCGAAATTCAATTAGTTGAGTAGATTATTTTAATATTTACAGTACCATATGTTTTGTTATATTACTAAAAAATATACATTAAAATTTATCAGTTACAGAGATTGGAATAGCTTTGTTGATAAGCAATCCACAGCCAAAACATTACATGTAATAGGTTTCACTTATGGTAGGCAGTCCATAGGCAACCTTTGGCTACAAGTTTATCAAGATATTGGTTTTAGGAATAATAGCTTCTCCTGACAATATCGTTACAATAACGACAATAGCTCTATCTGCGTCGCCCAAGTGCCTGCCACGTCACGCCATCATTCAGACACGCACTTCGTCTGAATTCATTATTGCCATTTAAACTAGGTTGAAGAGGATTCACCCACTTTTGATATATTAAATTTTTTTTTTTAAAGTCGCTGAATTAGTCCTACGCTTATTTAAGAATTGTCAGCTGGGCAACTGAACAATTGTCAACGCACAACGGAAGGCTAACGCAACGGAAGCCCTGAAAAACGCGAGACGAAAAAAATCCATCCTCCTGTTTTTTGCGCTGAGTCGCGCGCGAGGCGACATGGCAGCATGTTGTACTAGCCTACCTAACAAATGATAACTCGCTGTACAATTTCGGGTCGATAAGTAAAGATGATCACTGGGTACTATCGGTACTTGTCGACCCAGATGTTGACATATAGTATTGCCACTGTCAGGTGGGTGAGTACTGCCAAGATTATGTTACAGGTTTTCTGCAAACAGAATACCAGATTCATGAAAGTTTCATGGCATGGTATTACCTAATGTACCTACAATACAAACATGTGTGTCTGTCATTGTTTTTCATCAAACACGACAAATACCAAAAGATTAGCGAGAGACTGGATAGCCCAAGAAAAAAGTATTTATATAAGATACAGGATATTTTACGCATTTTCAGAGCCTCTATGAATATTTCTAATGAATGTTTCGCTTTAAACTCTTTAAAGGGTCCGTTTCATAAAACAGCAGCTGGTGACAGAAGTTTTCAAAAAGATTAAAAACCGACACGACCTTCAGCGTTGAAGACCACGCATACCATTGATTGATGATGTCACAAAAGAATAAAACTTTACGCGATCACTAAGCTACCTGTCTATTTTTTTTATTCATACCACATGTTGGAAAGTGCGCAGTAACAAAGAATCTCCATTGAACTTCGATGAATCATATTCTACCACTTATCACCACAAATATGTAGGTTCAAAACTATCTAGGTACTTGCACTGATCACTCATGTTCCCATTATATTAAGTAGTAACGAACTGAATGTAATACGTGTCAATTTCACACAGAGAACAGCCTAAATAGAAGAGCTTTTTATTTGATAGGGGGGGCCTTAATAATTTAATACTTTATTTGTAGTTGGGATTATAGGCTTGAACAAAGTCCTTTTGATTCCTTTCATAGAGGTAGACATATTTGGAGAACTAATTAAACCAATAGTATTGATTTCAGTTCATGTTAGTCCACGTGTTATTGTGGGCATAGATAATGTTGAGTTCAATACAGCAAACTAAACACTACATACCATTAATTGTTGTCCATGTTAAAATTTGAACTGACCTTTACTGACCTTTTACGAGCTGTTTCGAATAATTCTCTCAATTTAGGAAATACTTGTAATCTGCGTCTCGTTTATTACTTGTAAAAATTCTTCTTAAATTTCATTACATCCAAGGGATCATCATAACTGACAGAAATACTTACAATACAATCGAGTGGACGTTGATTTGTCAGCTAATGAATAGAGGGTTTGCTATAGATAGATTATATTGTAGTATTGACTGTATTTCTTGCGTGAACGTGACGATTGCGTGGTGGCTATGATATACTATGATTTACGTATGTAACTGTCAGCGTGCGAAGCTAGTAAACACACCCGTACCCTTCTTATTTTTCTTAATGCGAGTGATACTGAGGCGTCCTGTATCTTGCGCAACACGAACGACAAACGTTCAGTTTAGCACCAAAAGAGTAGGTATCGCGCCACGTCAGGAAGTCTCAATCCGTAAGTTTCCTAAAATAATCTTACCTCAGCTTAGATACTTTTAAACTTTGCCTGAACAGCGTTGAACATGACACCTTCACTCTCCTTGCAACTCGAGACCTCTCTAGTCCTATTTTGCTTTGTGCGACCTAAGTGACAAGTTTAAAACAGGCTACAAAAAGAAACTTTTTAAGGGCCTTTGATTATATTTTTACTAAAGATTTATTCAGTATGAAGATAAAACTAGGTGAGTCTTCATTATAGGACTCAAGTCTTTATGAAAAGACTATAGTCTGGCTCTTTGCCCCAGCAATTTTTATTTTTTATCTGTGAATCTGTACATGACGATGACCGGTGGCACATAGTCTGTGATCGTGACAGACACAAAACATTGCCGTGCTTAAATTTATTTGATAGTTCATAGTAGGCTGACCAAAAGCCTGACTAGAAAAGTTTCGATGGCTGGAGCGTTTTCTAAAGCTTTAGTTGTGGCTACAGGACTCTAAGATAAGATTTAATTAAAAAGGAATTGACTGGACTCGACTAACGACTCATAAACTCTTAAGCTCGGAGTCCTATAAATATGAGTCGCCTTTTTTAATGTATACACTAAAAACTTGAGTATTTACCTACTCTACATTCAATTGGATTTACCACTGAGTGTAAGAATGAACTAGATTCATTATCATCATCATCTTTAGCCCGTAATCGCCCACTGCTGAGCATAGCATGAACTGGATTAGGTAATTTTAATTATTTTATTTACGACTAATTGTTTATGGCATAAATTATTTTGATGTAGGTACATTTTATTATAAATCACCTTTATATATCCAGAGATAATTGTCATTAGAAACCTCATTATAAACTCCGCTCACCCCACAATAAAATTAAATGCAAGACTCCATTTTTTCAGCCAATCATTAACCTCTATAAAATTTGGGAATTCCCTCTAAGAATAAAATCGACAGCCAATAAAGGATCTCATTAACTCCCTAAATGTTCCCCTCGCAATTACCAACTTTTGGATTGTCCTCGAGATCTTCAAAGAAAATAGATTGTGAATTTAAGCTCTGAATAAAATGAAGTGAAAAATTTGAAATTAGTTACGAATCTGATTACTAAAATAGGGGCGTTAGGTGAGCTTGGACCGCACTAAACTATACTTGTCTTTTTGAATAAGATTAATCAAGACTCAAAAGTTGAAGTCGTGTTTTATTTTTCATATCCACATACTAGGAAAATTTAGTATGGTCATGTGGTCATTGTTGACCAATAGTTTATCAAAACGTACGTACAATGCGCGGCAGAATATCAATTCATATGCAAATAGGCTCTTAATTCCCAGACATAAGATTTAAAATGTTTGTAACCTGCCTATTCATAAACTGAATTCTGATTAGGTTAAATACTTAGCTACGCTACCCTCTATCTCTTTGATTAGATAAGGGAGTTATATTTAAGCTTCTACTTCAGGAAATGATAGCTGAATTCAACGAAAACCTGAAAATAGTAGGTAACTACGTGTCTCTAGATAAGAAACAAATGATGGCAATGATGGACATTTCTGGAACACCTATATGCCTATTCTAAAACTGAATTCTGATTAGGTTAAATACTTGGCTGCCCTCTATCTCTTTGATTAGATAAGGGAGTTATATTTAAACTTCTACTTCAGGAAATGATAGCTAAATTCAACGAAAACCTGAAAATAGTAGGTACGTGTCACTAGATAAGAAACAAATGATTGCAATGATGGACATTTCTGGAACACTCCGCTCGAATTATTTAAACGTTCCCAATTAAGGCCTACCATTGGCGTTCCATTTGTTATAATTATATTTTTTATTTAAAAAGTATAATACTACTACATATTTACTGCAGGCTTTGACCGCGACGGATAAAGCTTTGGGTTCAAGTGTTTTATATGAAAAATAAAACTAGTAACAAGTTCTTTTAGAGTCTTAATTAATGTTATTTCAACAAAACTAAGAAAGATTTTCTTACATATAGAATCTCAGCCCTGTCTTCGCAGAAAGCGGAAGCACAATATATAAAATTATATAGCCAGTCGTCCTGTACACACTACAACCTTATTCCCGTAGTCGTCTTAGGCCGCGGTTAAGTTGGCAGTGGACAGCGGGGCTACGAGCGGGCTCAAAA
The DNA here is from genome assembly GCA_951800055.1 of Cenopis cana. Lineage (NCBI taxonomy): Eukaryota > Metazoa > Arthropoda > Insecta > Lepidoptera > Tortricidae > Cenopis > Cenopis cana. The sequence continues at coordinate 14,231,157 of OX637484.1, forward strand.
TGCTCAAATGTATGAATAATGTCCGCTCGCTACATCGCTACCCGCTCGCTGGGATGTATAAGTACAGAAACGTGGCCTAAGGCGGTTGTCACACTGAAGCGGTTTCCCTACGTTTTCCGCAGCGCGAACGGGACACCGCTATGGACTTGCATAGCGATATCCCCCTCGCACTGCGGAAACCGTCCGGAAATTATATCAGTGTGACAGCCTCCTAATGACACCCACGGAAAAAAACGGGGCACGTGTTATTCTCACGCAACACGGGGCAAAAAATATTTGAGTATCAGAAAACAGTTTAAGTTACCGACTACGCTTGCTAAAATTAGTTACTAGATTTTTCGGTTGAATTCCTCCAATGACATGCATCTTCTAATTTATTCGGACTAAGGTAACTTCCTGATTTGTCGGTGCGGAGGCGGTACGATATGAGAAAACTATCAAATGTCAGTGTCAGCTGTCAGTCAACTCAGTACTACTTTTTACTGCGCCCCTACATTTAAATGAGCGCTTCCTGACTGGCGCGGGATGCATGGAAGCGGGACGATGCGAAGGCAGTACTGCTCGATTCTGCGCATGATATTACTACTGCGCAAATGTAATACTAATAGTATTCCGTCAAGCGGGAATCTTTGAGACGTCAGTAAATAATAAATAAATAATAAGTTTAAGTCAAAGAAGAAAATTTCACATATCGATCCCGCCCCGCCAAGTCAGGAAGTCGCCTAAAGAGTAGAATCTACTTGCAAATGAATATGTATATTTTAGCACACCACGCTACCTATTAAGTATGCTAATGTAAGATATTGATCGCGGACTGATTTAGACGGGATTATGCTCATTTTTATTTATATAAAATTTAATTTTATTAGTCTACATAGTCAGTTCATGTTATTTATAAAATATTGGGTCAAATCGCAAATACATGAACTAACTGCACTTGCTATTTTAAGGTATAATGTTTTAACCTGACTGTGGCTTTATATCTAGGCCGGGCCCAATAAAGCGATAGGAGTGCGCGGTTGGCGAGAGTGGCCTGGGGAAATCCAGGAGAAACCTCCGACACGACCACTTGGCTTGGGTGATTAGTATTTTTCTCTTTAGGCCAGTCAATAGAGTTTCTACGCCAAGGGCTATGTTGCAAAAGGTGACGTAGAAGATTTTTTTAAATATAGCAATACCGGTCAAGTGCGTCTCAGGCCACGCACAATGTAGGGTTCCGTAGTTTTCCACCCGTTACATTATGTGGACTAAAAAGTTTGCGAACTTATATTTTTATTATTATTATTGAGAGAAATAACAACATTGTCTAAGGTCTTTTGCAAATTACATTTCTTAAGTTCGACTATTACTCGTTAACTAGTGATGTCCACTTAGCTGTGACAGTTTCCCTTTTAAATTCATCGTATATACTACTGCCATGATTTTTTTCACATGCCTAGTAGCCACCGTTTAGCTGGCAGGGGTGGGGGACACTTGAACATAATAAAAATTATCACTTCAAAGCATATCACGCCAACCGATTCTTGAATCAAAAAATGCTTCTAGAAACCTTATAATAGATCTAGATAAAACTAGAATAAAATCCGAAACAGCTGCACAATAGATCAAACCCCAAAACCACATTAAAAGTCGGCTCGCCGCCGCCGCCGGTGCGTTTAAAGTGAGGTACGGTTATGGCGTAGCACAGATGAGATCACGCGCGTGCGACGGCTAACAGCGATTCACAACCTATCTCAACTAATCTCACACGTCAATTATAGCATTACTTGATCCTGAGATCCGTTTCAAAACGTTCATAGTCCAATTCCGACTTATACTGGTTGCCTGGTGCGAGATATCGGTGAGCGTTGTGAAAAACCACCTCTAGCTTATTCTCATTTCGTGTAAAGCGATCCGTCTCTTTCTCGCTATACTATAAGAGTGTATAAGAGAGAGACGACGGTATCTAGTTACTGTGCGTATCAAATATAAGGCTAGGCAGTTAACACGTACGGGAATTACTAGTGACGTAAGGGGCGCGGTATTATGCGGGATGGATGATCGCTTTAGGAAGATTTCGCTGGAAATCTCCAAGGCGTTGAAATGAGTACGTGAAAAGTAAGTGATAATTATTTAGGATAACGAATGCAATTTAAAGATTGTCTAGATAAAAACGACACGACGTTATCGGAAGCCTCTGTACGCGACTTCCAATTCCAATCTGGGTGTGGGTTCAAACCCTGGTCATCCCTGGTTCGTAGTTTGGGCTTTAAAAAACGTATGCGCTATATATGCACGTTGTCAATGTGTGCGGCAGCTCATAGGAGCTATGAGTTCCCGATGTCTATGTGTTCGTATGTGTCACAACAACAACAATGGCCAACCCGCCCTCTTGAGATAAAACTACTGAATCAAATATAATTTGATATTGAACAGTAGCATTTCGAAGAAGGAAAGCACCGTGAGAAAACCGATCTAATCCCATCAATGGGACTAACAAGTTTATTTTCCGAGAAAACATAATACCTCTATATTACGGTTATAGTTGTCGTGTGATAAGCAATAAGATAAAGCACCCATCACATTATATTGAAGGGCGTAAGACAGAGCTGAATGCTTTGTCATAATAACACCAGATGTTTATACGAACTTACGTACGTAAAGTTAAATATCAAAATAAATATGACTACATTGCTATTTCAAGGATTCCGTCTGGCAGAAAAGGTAGCACGCTACTAGTTATTTTAATTTAAATAAACGTAATTGCTTCCAGTGCTTTACTGACTGCTGGGAAAACAGCATTCACTCAAAGTATTTCACACACATTAACCTATACGAATGTTCGAATCTAAAACAACATAGGATCCTTCCTAAAATCAACTAAAGTTTGCCTAACGTTTTAAAATCATAATATTTACATGTCGAATTCAAGTCCTATGAAAACAAAAAAGGAATCGAGTGTGATGAGGGTAATGTTATTTTTAAGTTTCAAGTAACTTGTGTCATCGAATAGGTATGCTGAAAAGAAAGGATCTTGTGCATCCGTCATGCGTGTTGAAAAAGAAACATAACGGCATAATACATTCATATATCATCATCCTCACAGCGCATACCATAAGGACCCCGGGTGCGCTACGCAGGTTTATTTCTAAATAGAGTAATATGGTGACTAATTTACACCTGAGATTGATTATGGCACAAGGTAAGGTGGGATAAGGGGCTAGACTACCACAGTCCTATTAACTCCTCATGTAAGTCTTAGTGATTTAGTAAAAATCCTGAAATACGGATATTATTAGTCCCTATGTCAATGTCAATTTTCAGACCTCTAGCATCAACATTTTCGGCAGTCTCATACAAAATACTATCCCGTAGTTTAAGGGGAAGGGATAGGAGGGGGGCTGGAAGTTCCAAGCTTTAGGATTTTTTTGTTGATTGTGTTCTAATAGGTACTAGCTTACATACCAAATTGCAGCTTTTTAGAACTTCAGGGAGTACCCTAGTAGTAGTCGGTGTTTTTAAGATAATCAATAAAATCGAAAGTAAAAGAATTAAGAGCTAAGCAATTGAAATTTTTACGGAAGCGACTGCCATCTGAACTTCCAACCCCGAGGGGATGCTAGACCTTATTGGGATTAGGCTTTGTTAAGTGAGTGGGCAACTTGACTGTTAGAAGTTCTCAAACCGCCCGAAGGCCTCCAACTTGGCTTAACGACTGCTGCCATAGACAGCAACCGGGATCAACGGCTTAACGTGCCTTCCAAAGCACGGGAGAGCTCAGTTAGTAACCACTCAAAGCGGCCACCCATCCAAGTCCTGACCGCTGCCCACGTTACCGCAAGCGGTACCCGGCGCCGCTGGGCCACGACCGTAGTGATCGCTACTAGTGGCATCTGTACGGAACAAGAAAAGGGAAAATACGGCGTTTAATGAACAAAAGATTTCCTTTGGCAGGATTGATATCTATAGTCTAAAGATGCATTTACGAAGTAGAGCCCCCCGGATTTTTCACGTGGTAAGAAATGGGGGGGTCCAAACATAGCAGCCGACCTGTACATTTCAAACTAAGCTGACTCCTTTCTTTGTATCTACTAAGGCAAGTTTGGTATCGTTTTCGTATAAAAGGAATACACCGACATCATTTCTGATCGTACATTTTACTATTTTGGAACAATTTTCTGACTAAAATCGCAAATTTATACATTTTTAATTTTTACTTTTTGATTCAGCGCTCTGATATTGGATGTAAAAATTTGATTTAAATAATGAAATAAATACTATAAGAAAGCTCGTTTTATGCAGATTCTAAATCTATAAATATCAATATAGCTCTGCCTACAAAATTATGACAGAAAAAAATATCATGGGTCGCAAGACGGCTGCGCGGGCGGATCGGTAAGTACCGAAATACGTTACTAGCTAACTGGGTACAGTCACCGAATTGAAATGTTTTCCACTTTTAAGAGTAAAAATAACTAATAGAGAATCTTACCTGACTATACCGACGTGTCTGACTAATAACAATGATAGTTCCTCTAAGTTATTTTCAGGTTTTAAAACGATGACTGGGATAAAAATTACACTGTAATATTTTATGGATTTTAGTTTCAGTATGCATGCGCTTAGGGCAGCCTATCATACAGGTCACTTGTGGGGACAAACTTTAAATGACACACAATATATATATACCCTCCCTAACAGACGAGTGGATAAAAGGAGGAACAGTGGCAGCCCGTATGGACAACCCAACACAGAATCTGGAATGCGGCACGAGAACTTAGCTGCAAGAACAGCTGCAGAGGCCACTGTCCTTGAAAGCGAGAATGAATGCCATGCACGCTGCTTCAAGACCTGTGGGTAGTCGCAAATGCGATTACTGATGGTTTTAAATGTGTGTCCAGTGTGGACCAGGGGTTTCAGCAAAGATGACGTCGAGGAGGCCGAAGAAGGAGAGTACAACATCTTTATCAGTTTATACTGGTCCTGGGTTTAAAAAATCATAACTAACTTCAAAAAAGATGAGGTCCTGTGTTCGACTGTAAATATTTTTTAGATATGTTCACAAATATCTTTGCTAGTTTAAGACCGATTTCGCGTTTTTTTTTTGTTTGGAAGGGGCTGCCTCAGTGATGTTTTCTTTTAAATTTGGTCAAGATCTGATAATGGGATCCATGAGATAATGGACACTCTTCAATTTACAAAGGTATCTCCGCGGTATATGAATGCTAATTATTACTTACAAGGTGGACCAATATCATTTTTTTTATTATTATTAATAAGGCAGTACTTTTAGGGTGATCCAATATTATTTTGGACAGGATCCGTTAATGTTAGTTGGCATTTTTTTTAATTTAGCCGTTATCCATATAATTCATGGAGTTCGAATTTGTACTATCGTTTGTAGGGGCCTATCTTTAGAAGTAATCAAACGATTTTAAAAATTATTTCTGTAATAGAAACCTACATTAGTCCTTAATAACGTAAGCTAAGACTTTTTGTAAATCGTTAACTCGTACGAAGCAGGGCGGCTCTCTAAAGTTTGATAAATTTTTACGTGAAATTTTAGGGCGAAATTGATATATTTCATCGTTTTTTTAATATTTTAATACGTGAATTGGCATGAAATATGTTTTTATTGAGTTAATAAACCCACCACTACGATTCCAAGATCACAAACTATGTTTTTTAATTAATTTGATTTTTTGTTCTATCTTTTAATTTTAAATTTTTTTAATACTTCCACAGTAGGTATATTTTTGAAATATATATTTTAAATACGATATTAACAGGGTTTTTTGAAGACCTATTTTTTTTTCAAAATGTGTAGGTGTTTTTTAAAGTTATGGCCATTTTTCTGTTTTCAGTATGAATGAAAAATTACCTATTTTTTGTTATTTTTCGAAAATTTTGTATGGAATGGTACAAAAATAATTCCAGAAATGAATTTAGCATCCTTGATTTACTCGAAATTGACACCCAACTTGACCCAGTAGCTTAACTGGCGCAGATATCAAGATTAACCTGGACTCACCCCCCCCCCCCCCCTCAAAAATTTGACATAAAAAATTTCGAGGGCTCTTCTTCGAAAATCCATCTCTGGGTCCTAAAGGACCTACCCTGATACAGGAAATCTTTTGTTCACGAAATGCCGTATAAGTCCTCTTACCGAGGCCACTATACATACTTACGCGGGTAAATGGACTACCAGTTATAATGATTCATGTAGAATCAATTATGTCAGAATTGGGCCAGGAGCGTATCATTTGCATATCATTTTCGTTTCCCTGTATTTGAATAATTGCGTAATTAGTAACGTTTATCAGTGATACTGTTTTTTTTATTCATTCCTTATAATAACACAGTATTACAGTTATAAACTAAGTCACTGTGAATTACATATTTGATTTACAACAATACAATTTCAATATACAACAGAAGAACTACGTTTATCCATCGCCTCGCAGAACCTTAAGCATTCATGACATACCATTCCCCAATCACTTCCAAAAACATCTACATTCGGTGCTTTTTTTTTTCACCTTTTTTCACATTTATCGCTATTGTATTGAAGCGAAGCGAGGAACTTAAAATGTAGACCGGTATCCGTGTTTAATAGCACGACGGGGGCAAATTACAAGCATAACGGTCTACGTGATGGTAACTTGATGGTGACAGTAGCCTATGGATACTTGCGACTCAAAACAATTACAAGCGCGTTCCCGAATTTTATTATTTGAGGATTCGTTGTTTTGGAAATGAGATAGTTTACAGCCTAATCCTATCTGAATGATAACGTGAGATGGCGAATGTTTCCACAAGTAAGCCTATGAGTTACATAGGAAAAATAAAATTAAAAGAAGTTTTATTTACATCCTTTATGTGTATCTACCTAACGAAAGTTACCTAAGTATATAAAACAATTAAAATGTACACATAATTGGGTCATTATTCGCGCTTTTCAACGTCACTATTTTGTCGAATTGGATAAAGATTTTAATGCCGTTTTCGGTTACTATAACAAACACATTGCAAACTCAATTAGGTTCTAAATTAACAATACCTTTGCTATACTTAATATCCAAATTCATAATGAGGCAATATTTTTGCTAAAATGAAAATAGACTCATTTATATACCGATTCTTTCCGCATTTTATTGCTTTTCCTTTAATTTTGAAGTACATAATTATTTATTAGGTACTTGAGCTTATGAGAAAAAGGGCCGGCAACAGAATAAAGGTATAAACCTACCCGTACTCGAGTTAAAAACATATGATTTAATAACTTCGCTATATACCTTTTTTATTTTATTTTTCTTTTTATTTTTATTGCCGGTTGTAGCAGCCGGAGTACTTAAAGGCCGTAGGTATTTAACAGCCCTTAGACGCCTGGTCTTAAATTGATAGTATTAGAGAATTAAAGTTAGAGAAAATGATGAAATCACGTGAAATCTGCAAAAATTTATCTTATTTTATTGTAAATTGTTACAGCGATCCGAACATTTTTCTTCTCTTTGTAAATACGTACTTCGATTGCGTAACGTGTGCAATATTGTATTCTTTCTTAGGGCCCGGATACATGTCCACGGCTCGTCGTTAACGTGAAACTGCGCGGCACAACGCGGCGGCGGAAAGGCTCGGTGCCGTGGCGTTTCACGTTAAGGGGAGGTATCCCAACGCAAATGTCCCGCTCTAACACGCGTGAGTTTACAATTAACCATCCCGCTCTCTACGCAAGCTCTGCGCGCAGTTTTGTAAATATTTAGCTATAGTCATTAAGCCAATCATTTTATCAAAGCAAACCCTGCGAATTTGTCTATAACTATTTACGATCTTTAATTGAGTACAAAAATTAAATGTTAAATATCAGTAATATAGCCGTAGTATTGAAAATACATTCCAAAAAGGGGTAACTTCGCGATTTTTTTCTATCGAGTGAAATTCATCAGGTCATGTAACTGACTGCGATTTTGACTAGACAAGATGCTTATGTAACACATTTTTTTTTTAGATTTTAAGACACTATATTCTATGTCTCAGATGGTTTTTAAAAAATCAAAAGTGGTAATACACGGCCTTAACGACGCCGCGCCGTGGACATGTGTCCGGGCCCTAAGTTACATCTAAATCGTCAGCGCAAAGGCACGTGTAAGATCGTGTTTCGAAGGATAGACTATAAAAATAAACCAGGCCAATGTGCGTTACCGCGTCCTATGGGACTCAATAAACTTTTGAGAGGCTCTAATGAACTGCCCAGACCAAGTAACGGTTTACTTATTAAAAGTGGGGTTACACTGAAAAACCGGCCAAGTGCGAGTCGGACTCGCGCACCGAGGGTTCCGTACAAACCTGTAGGTATATAAGTAAAAGTTCACCCATCACGATCATCGAGTCATAGTTATGGTCCAAGTAAAAAAAATTAAATTATTAAAAATATTTTTACGGTTTTCGCAATTTTTCCTTTATCTGTGCTATAAGACGTTGCTTCGTACCGAATTTCAAGATTCTGAGTTCACGGGAAGTACCCTGTAGGTTTTGATTCCCTTGGTTGCGTTGTCTTTTGATGGCGTTGACTTAGAAGTTTAATTTTTTCACAGCTCCAAGGGACAGTAGACCTGAGTATTTGATACAAATTCCAGCTTGATACCTCCACGCATTCCTGAGAAAAAGGGTCTTGACAGACAGACAGACGGACGGACGGAAAGAAATCCAAAGTTGAGTCTATATTTTCCTTTTTTTTTCTCAGCCTCCTAAAACAACGCATTAATAAAAGACACAATTAAGTTAATATGATGGTATTTTCCCTCATTTATACTCTGACAAGAGGAAATTTAATAAACCTGCACACAGTCAGATATTTATCGAGATTTGTCTAAAAAAGCCATTCCCGGAGAATGTTGCATCCCGCTTTGTCGTGAACGAAAAACATACGCGCGTCTCTTTCAATCAATATATCGCCTTAAATTTTCCTTTGAGGCAATCTATTCATTTAGTACCTAGTTTAAACCTAAACACATTTTATTAAACGATTCATTTAGTTTTTATTAAGTACATTCATATTCCTTTCTTTGCTTTATCTTTTTTAGAAATAAAACAGAGAACAAAAGGAATAATCATTCTTATTTTGAATGAACGCCACGTTTCTAGCCAATTAGGATCTACAGAAGAAACGTTTCCACAAAAACATTGTTTTCCTTATACCCATTGCCTGACTGCAAATTTTATTCAAATTTAGAATTTAAACGTCCATTCTCATTTATTCAATCTTAAATGTTTTTTGCCGCTATCCCCTGACCCTTAATAAATAATAAATATTGACTTATATACATGAAAAATATTACATCAGATTTATCTCGCCCAATTCAATTTTATTCCTAATCTTCCTAAGGAGTTGAGCTTCGAAATATCTGACGTAGGTTTTATCATAGGGTAACGATATTTAAACCCCTTTAGTTTATCGGTTTAAGTGAACTTTCGTCATTTTCAATAAATATACGTTACACGATATTTACGTTATTGTCTTTATCGACACACATTTAGAAAATCCTCTTAAATGTGTTCAAAAACCATAGGTAAGGACCAGCTTTACAATATAGCAACTTTCAATTCAACATAACATCAAACTAAGATAGTACAAGCGAAGTAATGACGGGATTTGGAGGCACCAAGCAGCACCTTTGATTGAAAATGATACTAAATAAGCATTTCGTCTCAAGAACGTTAACTAGATTAACAACAAAACATTCTCAAATGCTTATTCTAGACGGGAGAATATATAGTTGTTAGAATCACACAAGATTCAACTAAACTTGTTAGTGACACGCAGCTAATTCCGAATACTATGAAACGCCCGCAGCGGTATAAACTTAGCTTAAACCTGCCTTAAGATAGTAATATAATGTTACACAGACTTGATTTATATTGCATGTCTTCTCTCGTAACAGAATGTAACCCCGTAAGATGTGTTCTCTGTGTGGTGCCGGGTTAAAACAGGGGGCCGATTTTTGAGTGTCGAACGCTCGACTTTTCACTCGACATCTGTCAAAAAACTATGATGTGATGACACTCAAAAATCGGCCCCCTGGACAATTTTACATTGTCATAAGAATCGACTGGGAACCGGGTTGAAAAGTGTTGTGGGCTGGAAACCTGGCACTACAATATCACATTTTTTCTGTACCTAAACTAGGATTTTGACGGTAAATGGATTCTGATCGTGCCCGGGGCGACGACGAGCAGAATCCATTTACCGTACAAAACCTTATCTACTGTCATGGAGTCGTTACCGAACAACGTCATTGAACACGTGACATTGGCGAAATTATCATAAAGATGGAAGCCATTTTTTAACTAACAATTTCGAAAGTAGCACTGAAATTAAATTTCATTTGCTTTGCCAATCCCTTTTACATGTCAAGTTAATTTTTAAGAATAATATTTAATGAGAACACTAAATAACTCCAACATTGTGGTACTATATAAATTAAAACTACGAGTATGCCTTAAGGCATTAAGTCCGCCAATCGTACTTTTATTTTTGTATCTGTGCAATAAAGTTTAAATAAATAAATAAATAAACTTCGTTGAAAACGCTAAAAGTATGCAAAGTAAAACAATAGCAAAAATAAGACATCTAAATTTTAATTTGACACGCTCAATTTTGATAGGATGACATGAAAAATGTTCAAAGCAGAAATTTAGACACTCGTTTTTATTCTACTGTTGAAACCCCTACTTATAATTGAAATCGTTTAAACATAAAAAAATAACCTTGCGAATTTCCCTCTCGAATCCCTCCATCATCTCTCTCTTTTCCTCTCGTGAAGTGTTTTTTTTTTCGATTCTGCTAATCATACAAGTTACAACATTATACAAAGTACACTCATTTACTGTTTCCCACATAGGGGTAACTTTTATTTATATCCTTTCATCTACGATACCCAAAATATGTATAGATGCCCAAATTAACTTAGTGTGCCTGTCAACAATTTAGGCACTGCATATTAATATGCCCCTTTTTTATCACGCTGTTATAAATGAGTCTGTGTTGGAAATATCTTACCTTGGAATTATTATTTATCTGGATAGGGGGGACTTCCTATTTTTTTTGTCAGAAGATACTTCTAAATTCTAAAGTTGTTATGCCAACTACGGCTACTTTTTCTTCGGCAAACCTGTCTCATTAAAGCTTAAGCCACACAGAGAGCTCGCCCGCCCGCTCTCTGTGTGGCTTAAGCTTAAGGGTCCTTATCAAGTAAAAAAACTATCATATATTTAGGCCATTTTATGTTTGATTGGCATCGCACAGTGGTGCCCGTAGTAGGTCATAGGGCTCCGAACATGATGTTTGAATTACGCCATGATACCGCGTGTAATTACTCATTATTAGTCATAGTATTTGAGGGTATAAATAGAATTGCAATTACTTATTTGTAATATTTACTTTTGTGCACTTAAAGTGAACGCATCGGATAAGTCCTCGTTACTAGCGCAATTAAGCATCTCATAAGCACAATACGCGACAAGAGTTTTTCCCTAAATTCGATTATTTGAGACGTGTTGTATACAATGAATATTCAAATTGAAGGTATGTATTTTGTATTTCATAAGGTTTTTTTTTTAACTTTCATTCAGCAAATTTGTTTCTATGAGGTGCTACGCTGACACAATGAAACTAGATATATTTTTAGTTGATGTTTGTCGAAACTTTTACCTGAGTTCCCCGCCGAAGACCGTGTTAATTTATACATGTGCATATTCGTTGATATGTCTGTATTAAAATACATAACAAATTGGCTGCCACCATCTGCCTCCGTGTGAAACAATGAAGGTCTACGCCATATGCCCAGGTGCGTAGAACGTGCTACGAAATATCAGTATTTTTTGATTTGTATTAGATACAACTTTAAAATGTTCTTTTGCACGAATTCTTGTATTCAATGATACTTGGCTATCAATAAATGACAGTGAATCAAGTGCTGATAGAGGTCGTCGAGTCTATCAAACTCTGTCGCAGTTAGTACCAGATGTTTAAAATATCGATACCGAGATTATGGGGAAGAAAATCTCCATTCTTTGTAAGAAGATAGAAAACTACTGGAAACAATCCAACCGTACCAAATCCCGAATGGTTGAAAAACAGAACACCTGGCTGAACAGTTCAGAAGTCTGCAATCTGTCAACTACAAGTGATATGAACCAACAGCAGCCTGCGGCAGTTAGTTCTACGAGCGGCAAGCAGCACATAAAGAACCTTATGGACTGCAGCAAGAGATCAAAATGGCGCAGATTGGCGGAGTTGGCTAATGTGGATAGATCCACTATAAACTCTTTACTCATTCTATAAAATCTAACATTTCTTCTGTGTAATTCAATACTGACGAAGTTGAACTGAGGCCAAGTTGACAAAGCATCGGTATAACTTATTAAACGTCGTTATAAATTCGAAGTGTCCTAATATTTTGCCATCGCATAAAAAAGTCTTGGAGGCCAAGAAGAGGTATCCACTAATCAAGATTGTCTCGGAATCATACGCCGAAGTAGAATAACAGTCTTTGTTGGACCATCCCACATCTCGAATTCTAGAATCTCGAAATAATGCTCTCGAAAATATTGACCTAAACAAATAATTCGTTTTAATTGGTAAATGCGGTAGGTGTGGGGGTTTGACGGCAATACGGGGCATAATAAGTACAAACAGAAGTTTTCAGATTCAAATTTTCAGGTATTGCGGATGGAAGTTTACTAGTTACGTCATATTACAGACTCCAGTTAATTTGTAAACTAAAATGTAATTATTTAATGAGTTTTGGGGTCTGTAACTAGTAAATAATTAGATAATTAGTTAATTTTAATATTTTTAAATATAAATGTATAAACTAATTCTGTATATTTTTGTATAATCTTATTGCGTTAATTGTAGAATTTCATATGGTTACTTATTGTACCATTAGCCTGATTTATTAACTGAATAAATACTATTATTATACTATAATCTCTTTATTATAGTATTATTTAACTCAATTTACTATAATATAATGTAATTAGATGCACTAAGTTGCATTAAATTAGCATTTAGGTGCGCGAAACCCCTATGACCGCTCTTCTTAGAGCGCGGCACCACTGTGCATCGGTTACACGGTCAGTAAGTGACAGAGATGCCAATACTGTATCGCGTGATAATACTGACCGTGTAACTGACGCCATTGACACATATCTTGTCAAAATTGTTTTCTCCGCTTAAAATCTACTACACACAAAATAATTTTAAAAAAGGGCTTTGTTACTGTCTAAAATTTTAAACACTTTATTATCAATGTCGTAATTTCAAAAAACATTTTAAAACTTGTGAGGCCTCTTTAGCATTTTAGTTGTTACGCCGTCTGTAGGTTACATCGAATACCAACTAACACTGCAATCGTTAGCTGCATCCTTGGGTGAAGTGAAACCTTGGGGCGAATTGTAGATGTAACATATCGTGCCAAGACACGTCCTACCGCATTGGCTCGCCGGATAGCAATAATCCCACCCATGTCATAGTTATAAGTTGGAGTCTGCCCCGAATATTAATATGGGCAAGGTGCAAGCGATGTACGATTCCCCATTTTATAGTTGAAGCGGAAAATCTCTCTTTTGTTTTACAAACTATCGCCGCTATTTTTATTTTGATACATACCTATGTTATACCAGTCATCCTATGTCATCAATATAGACTGTTCTTTTTGTATATTAATTAAAACAACTTATAGAAAAATAGGTAGGTACACCTTATTCTTGTCAACCTAATTAAAGCATTGTTATTTTTTTAAGACGAGTCTTTACTCTTCTTGTCGCCTATTATTAATTTGGTAATGATCACTACCTATTCACACTTCAGTTTTGTCAGTTGTTTTGACTATTTATGAAATAAATTCAGTTTTCTCCTTCGGCGGCCCAGTGGAAAACGTCCGGATGGTCGTCCAGATACCGCTGGAATGACGAAGCCCTCAAAGACCTAGCCAACCTCGGTATACCAGACTGGCGTGAGGTGGCGCACAACAGGGAAGAGTGGCGTTCTCTTACATGTGTCAGAGGCCAAGATCCTCTTTGGGTCATCTAGCCAGCGTAGTAAGTAAATCGTTGTTTTTACACAGCAAATAAAGACACTGTAGCTTTAAAGATGTAGAACCCACTCAAGTGTGTCACATTGCCTCTTGTAACGTAACGCGAAATGCGCCATTAGCAAACATGCAAAGCCTTCCGTTATGCATAGTGCAATTATACACCCTCCGCGTAGAAAATAACGGTAGCAATTTAATTGCAGCTGATTACCCATTCGCGCAGAGGTTGGGGATTTGTAATTGCTTGACAATGTTATTCGGAAGTTCAGTTTTAAGAGATTTTGGATGAGCTGTTTACAACTTCGTTAATTGATGTGTTATTTATATGCATATTATGTTTATTAATAAAAGAAGTATTTTTTCGAAATGACGTAATTAAGAAAAGCTAATATTTTTCTTTCTTTCTTCATCTTTTTATTAAATGTTGACATTTCCTTGTGAAACATCTACATAGGTAATTGGTATATTATCTTATACTATCCTATTTATTTTCTGGTACATCCCGTTCTCTATCTGATAGAAGAGACTTTTTTTTAGTATTCCCACATTACTGCCATAACAATCCACTTTTTCAAAAAAATACATGTTTGTGCATGAGGGTATATCTACTAAAGTATATAGTACATCTACTGCTTTAAACTTATGACGTAAGATAATTGATCTATGATCATTGATTGTACATTTTCCACCCATGCTCACCATTGTAAATACAATTCATATTATATGTTGAATTAATATAACATTCATGTATGGGATCTTCTTCATCTTGAGTGACGATTTAAGTAGCATGTTTATTAGTTTCTACAGTCTTCTGAAATAATGTATACCCAACGACCTTAATTTAATATCCAGTTCCAGCATTTCTATATAGTTCAGTAAGACATTATAATCTCTTGCTACCTCGTGCAAAAATACGAAACAAATTTTCCTAACAACTTTCTATTGAAAGAAAAAACATTTTCCAAATAGCTAGCTAAACGTTGATTGTCCTCTAATAGAGTACAGTTGTAAATGGAACATCTGTCATGTCCGCCGTCGCTCAGCGCTGGAACAATTTAAAAGACAATCCATCTCGGCGGGACAGCCGATGGCTTTCAATAAATCAGGCCACTTAAGAGACGATTCTTGGAAGATATTTCAGTCTTTGAAGGTCCTGTATTGCTCAGTTTGGATACTTAATATCTTGGGAGTATAATATACAGACGTAGTTATATTACAGTTGATTTTACTGATGAATCTAATAATTCTACATATATCGTAGCTATTTGGCCAGCGAAATCTGAATTCAGTCAGTGTCGTGGCCTGATATTCTTGTTTATGTTTTACTTTTCAATTTGTTTACTTTCGTCGGGAACAAAACATTTAGGATTAGGCTTGGCTTACCCATAAAAACTAAAATCTGACTAAAATTACCTATGGGAAAGAAACAGATAATATTTATTTATTTATTTAATTTTCATTACACAAAAGAATACTTTTCGTACAACAGGCAGACTTAATGTCGTAAGGCATTCTATAACAGTCAATTTTAAAGCGAAGCAGAATATATACAAAACAACACCTATTCATGTGTACAAAGTTACATTTCATACGAAATGGATGTGTATCACACTCTTACAATATGAACAACAACACTTCGCGATGCCCATGCTCGTAGTAGATTGTGATCAAAAATACGAAGTAAGCAAAATATTATACTAAGTGTTCTAACAGAAAATCTAAAAGGAAACAAACCAACTATATTCTAAGAGATTTTCTTTTAAAGCCCGTAGTAAAAGCTTAAGGTAAGGCGTTTTCCGTATCTCTTTGTTAGATACCGTCAGAAATCGCCATTTACTCTAAAACATCTTTACTATAATACTCTTCTCGTTGCTCTTAGTCCGGCTAAACTGCTTCGTAATGATTAAATTTACTGAATATTTTAGGACTGAAATCAGAATGTTATTATAAAATAAATAAATAAAATAAAAATAAAAAAAGCCTTTTATTTCTTGCTAATAATTTTTACAATGTCAATGCTTGTTAGTAGTTTAAATATGGTAATGTCAATGTAATATAATTAAATAATCTAATTTAAAAAAAAAGAAGAATGTTATTATACTGGTTTATAAAAAAATATGATATTCATATTCATATTCATATTCATTTATTTATAATAATTCATATTACATGTCAGTTTAATCAGATACAATTCACAATTAAAATAATAATAATAATATATATTCATTGTGCATAGGATTGATTGAAGCAGTCAACAAAAATATATCAGACAACACGGATCAAAACTAGATAGCCTCCATAGAATGCTGACTAACACTTAGAATCTGTTACACACACACGGTAATAAGGTAGAATGTGGTGAAGCGCTTAACATACTGTGCGCTCCGATTGAATGCAGTTGAGCGTTTAAATATGGTAGTTGATACCATTGACGTACGTACCAATAGTAGAGCCAAATTGAGACGTGGCGAAAATCTGTGTAATACCGTGAAAATAGAAGCATCATGTCAGAGCCACATCATTTAGCATGACATTCAAACATCATCAGCACTAACTATTATCGAAAAATACGTTTAGCCTGGAATGTAGCCAAATAGTTTCAGATACACTATGATCCATCAAAGTCTATTTTCAAACGGGATCAATAAGTCACAGCTAAGCCAGCATTTGATACAAAATCTCTCGAAAAGAAAAGTGTTTTAACTGTCTGAGATTTCCATAATAATATTGATTTATTCACAAATAGAAGTCGTTTTAAGTCCTTAGTAATTCCGCATTAGAATTTCATAATTTGTGAACTTAACCTTCCTACTAAATATTTCTTGGACCTTTTGTATCCTCTCAGTTGAAGTAAACGCCCCTATGCTCGACACTGATCCAATGCTTGGAACTTAACTCTGCCTTCCGTGGTTGAAAAGTAGATAAGCAAACAAAAATAGTATAGAACTATATGGAGATCCACACCCGAACCGAAATATATTTCCATACTACTGTCGCGCCCTCATTGATTTCATAAATCAATATAGTTTCATGAATATCGCTCGAGTATAGTGCGTGTCACCTAAAAAGACGCGCCCCTCCACATCCGTGGATGAACATGTGGGTACAATTGCGCATAGAATATGAGATTCGTTGAGGAGGGGCGAGTCGTCGCGGATTACTGAGCATTACACTGAAACAACAAAAAGCATGCGACAGAAAATTGAATAAGCCATGATACGTGCAGTGAAGTCATTAAGTGTGCTTACCGCCCCGAGAGAGTTCATTGTGCCACGGTTTCCCTCTTAATTAATAGTGGGGCTTATTGCAAAGTACACTTTAATTGAATATTTTAATAAGCTCGACTTTATACCGTGACTAGTTTAAATCTAGAAGGAAATAAATAAATAAGTAAAATTAATACTTAAATAAATATTTGTGGACTAGGGTTCTTCTCTTCTCCAGTGAATGAACAAATCCAGTGAATGAACAAAATGCACTTTTTTCTTTATGATTCATCAAGTCATCACTTTATGATTGTGGTACTGACAATAGCCGAAACATGATTGGTTAAAATTTTCTCGATAGAAAAGAAATCCAAAGTTGAGTCTATATTTCCTTTTTTTAATGAATGAATGAATGAATATTTTACCTCATCTATACTCAGACAAGAGGAAACTTAATAAACCTGGGGGCCGATTTTTGAGTGTCGAACGCTCGAATTTTCACTCGAGATCTGTCAAAATACTATGATGTTTTGACAGATCTCGAGTGAAAAGTCGAGCGTTCGACACTCAAAAATCGGTCCCCTGCACACAGTCAGATATTTATCGAGATTTGTCTAAAAAAGCCATTCCCGAAGAGTGTAGTGATAATAATAACTGAAAATACCACAACTCGCGTATTTTGTGTACCGCAAAAAACGTTCTTTAAACGTAATTGCTACTTTAAGGGGTTGCAAAAAGTGTGTTCCCAGTACGGCGTCATTAGTCGGCTAGGAGAGAAGCTCATTTGCGGCCGTGTTTCTTAAAAGGTTTTTACAATCTTCAGTACACTAGTAACATGTACAGTTGGCATCATAAGTAGCTTTGGTAATTTGTCGCTGTCACCCGTTAGAAATTAGTAAGTATGACCTAACGTAGTACTTAGTGACCTGCAAAAGCTCACGTCAAATCTCTCCGCCATAGGTCTGGAACTTAACACCGCCAAATGTGAATTTTTCTCATGTGGACCCATCGCTAATGGATCCGTGCCCAGATTCAAATCCCTTCTTCCAAATTTAAAAATTATAGATAACATTTCTTTCGCCCTCTTAGGCGCTCCAATCTTCCCTGAAGGCATTAGTCCAGTTATTATTAGTAAAACCTCTAAATTAGCTGCATCCCTACCCCATCTTCAGCAATTGTCAGCACATACGGCCCTTTTGTTACTACGAAACTGTTTTTCTATGCCCCGTCTAACCTATATCCTCAGAACATCTCCCACATGGAATTTCCAGAATGAAATTCACGACTTTGACCGTACTCTCAAAAAAGGACTAGAAAATATTTTAAACATCAGCTGCAATAGAACTCAGTGGATCCAGGCCACCCTCCCCGTCCGGTATGGTGGGCTGGGCATCCGACGCGCTGAGGACATCGGACTGATTGCTTTCCTCGCATCAGCTCACGCAACAAACAACCTTGTCACTCAGATACTCCCTTATGATGGTGACAATGTTGTTTGTCCGTTTTTAGAGGATGCACTCACAGCATGGTCAGTCCTTTGCCCAAACGGCGAATTGCCGGAAAACCTGAAATGCCAACGCCAATGGGACGAAATCCTTTGTAAAAGTAAACAGGAGACCCTCATGTTAAACGCGTCGGGTACAGACGTGGCTCGCCTCAAAGCTGCTATGACTCCCGAGTCAGGAGCCTGGCTGCACGCCCTACCCTCCCCACATCTTGGCACACTCCTCGACAATGAGTCCCTCAGGATAGGAGCAGCCCTTAGACTCGGGTGTCAAGTCTGCGAGCCTCACGTCTGTATTTGCGGAGCTGCAGTAGCGGCCAATGGTCATCATGGCCTAAGCTGCCAACGCGCCGCCGGAAGATTCCCGCGACACCACGCCATTAATGATATCGTACGGCGAGCCTTGGTCTCGGCAAATATTCCATGCGTCTTAGAGCCCCAGGGCCTAAACCGTACTGACGGCAAAAGACCGGACGGACTCACACTGGTTCCTTGGGTGAGAGGGCGCAGTCTACTATGGGATGCAACATGCGTCAGCACCTTTGCTCCCTCTCACCTAGCAAACACGACGCGTGCAGCTGGCGGCGCTGCTGAAACCGCCGCCAAACTCAAGCACGCCAAGTACAGCAATCTGGAGCCAGTATATGAGTTCGTCCCGGTTGCCGTGGAGACTGGTGGGCCCTGGTGCGCCGAGGCCAAAGCATTCGTTGCCGCTCTAGCTCGACGCCTAAGAGACCGTGGAGGCGATCCCCGCTCTGGTGAGTACCTGGTGCAAAGGATATCCCTCTCCATACAACGAGGCAACTCCGCCAGTGTACTAGGAACCTTTGCGCCAGGTGGTAACAGAAGCGAGGAATCCCCCCAATTCGCTCATTAAAAAAAAAATGGCGGGATTTGAACCCAAGACCACGGCCTTTTTAGCTTTAGGTAGTTATTTTAATTGTAGGTATAATAATTATATACTTTGTCATTAGGTACCTAGTCTATTAAAGTATGATTTAAACATAACGTTAAAGCGATAGGGTGTTAAGCCCCTTGTGAAACCGACCGTAACTTTATGGCGAGTTCAGCACACATAGATCAAATAAATTAAATTGACTCACGATGAAATCAATGAAATTTAATCAATAAATAAAAGAAGCGCGATTTAGTCCTGTATTAACTAAGATTTCGATATTCAATATTTCGATATACCATAAAACATCAGCCGCGCTGGGTAAAAGCTAGTTCTTCATAAATAAAGCACTACTTCCAGTCTCGTTGCGGTCGCGTGCTCAACAAATAACCACGGGAATATAATTGCATCTCGATTTCATAGTGGAGAAAATAAATATAATAATACTGGCTCTGCGGATTTTTCCTCAGAATTCTTTCATATTTTCTGGAATAGACTGGGGCGTAATTGGAATCGGATGAACTATATTCGTTAATTGAAGTAGTCTTTGTAAAATGTGTGTGATCACTCAGTATGATTTTATGACAATTATTATACTACAGGGATACTAATCATGTTCCTTATCTGTTCCCTTCAAACTAGGTAGGTAGCTAGAAAAAAGTATACTGCTGTCACAATATCTGATTCTGACAGCGATCCCACATCCAATTAAATTTTAAAAGTTTGTTTGTAGTTTGACAGATGGTTTACCCTATCAATCTCTACAGCAGCGGTCAGCAACAGGCGTAATGTGGTATCTTTTGCCTGGTATGACCAATAAATATTTATCACGTGCGGCCCGCGACAATGTTATTATGGTTACTTTGTGGCCCTCGGCCACAGAATAAGTAAGGCTGCTAAAAGGTTGCTGACCCCTGCGCTACAGGATAATTTACATAATATTATTACAAACACACAACTAGATTCTATTAATCGAACAACAAAAAAAGGGGCATTGCAATAAAAAAAAAACTAAAAACTAAAAGCTACTTATAAATAAAAAATATCTTCTAAATCAGTGCCGATGGGGAGTGTGCCCAGAAGGCTGGCCGCATTGCCACGCTGTATAGCAACGCTAACGCGTTGTGCAAAGTATTGGCCCGTTTGCCATGTTTTGTTTTGACGTACGATGTGGCTCGTTTGTCGGCATTGTTGTTATTGCAAATAACGTGTGAATACGCTAATTGAAATTATAGTAAAAGTGTAGTTTCGTAAATTGAATTTTGTATTTTTACAACGTAATTACTGATATATTTTAATTCAGTATTTTTTTATCAAGCCATTCCTAAACGATACAAATCAATTCTGAACTGCTTTGGAGTTTCGGGCGTCTATAGGCTGCGGTGTCCACTTACCACCAGGTGGACCGTGCACTTGTTTGCCACCATTATTGTATATGATTAATAAGAAAATAAATACTCTGATATATGTTTCAGAGCTCGATACTCTGATCCAATACATACTTTGTCATAACACTTCCTTCTTATGGCACGATAACTTTTGGGCACTAATATGTCGAGCAGTGGGACATTTATTTTGTATAACTGCGACCTTAATTATGTATATTCAGTATTGAAAGATGTTACATTTTCACACTCACGTTTATTACATTTATTTATATCGATTTGGGGTGGGGCATATACGGACTCCGTGGCCAGTCCAATATGAAACAGACTGGAAAGAATGAAAAAAAAGAAGACGTCACTATCTTGTCAGCGGTTTTTTTCATGCGGAAGTCAACGGATCCGAATTTAAAGAAATACCACAATATTTCCTGAAGATTAAAGAAAACGGAGCTCCAGGAATATCGGGGTAAGCGTAGGGCAAACTATTATATATATTTTCCACAGTTTCATAGTCATCCGACGGGTCAAGGTCCGTAGCGATGAGAATCTAAGAACCTAAACCAGTGCATTTGCGGTCGAGGAAACATTTGGTCCTTCGAACCGGATTTCCTAATTATTCTCATCGTTGCGGCACCTTGATCCGTCACACATTTCCACGTTTCGAGCGGTCGAAACTTAGTGCGGGCGGTCAATATATTTTTTCATTTTCATTTACAAAATAATTTAAATGAAAACTGTTTGTTGCTAAGTAACCAGGTTGCGGGAATTCTATATATAGCGGTATTTCAACCATTAGTGTATCTGTTTACGTGGTTCAGTGGTAACGTTATCGGGTAACTAAGATCGTGGTCTAGGGTTCGAACCTGAGTCGGCGTGATCTTTTTGTGTTTTTAAATTTGGTTTTATTTCTTGTAAAAGCGGTGCGGTATAATACTTAGCGGAAATAAAGTTTATTTTTTGATATTTCATTTTTTTTTTAAATTTTATTTTGCGGTTATACTAAATTTAGCGGTAAATACTTTGTATATTTAAAAACAATAGTGCGGTTTATTGTTTTATTTATGCGGTGCGATGTTCTACTAACAATATATATTAGTTAACTACAATTTTCATGTTGTTGTTGTTTTTATTGTTAGGATTTTGTGCGGTTTTGTTGATTTGGCTTTTGCATTTTTTGCATTCAAACAAAACAATGGCGGCAGCTAGGCGGTTACAGTTGTCACAAATGAAATATTTCACGGCTACTCAAAATATTGATTTTCTGGAGAGCTTAGCGCGTACTAAGGATCTGTCTGCTGAGCAACAAAGCGATTTTAGGGTGCGGTTCCAAGACTTAGAAAAAGTGTTCGAGTCGTTTACGGAAATGCACTACGAACTTCAACTTTCGGAAAAGGATATAGAGAACTTCGATCTAGAAGATCACAAACGAATGTACGAGACGTACAATAAAAAATATTATTTTATTAAACAACGTCACCTGCAGTTGGCGACGTCTAATTCGGACACTGGCAGTGTTTGCGGGAATCACAATGCCAGGAGCGCGAGCAATAGAGCGGTCTTGCCACGCTTGCAAATTCCTACCTTTTCGGGAAAGTTAGAAGAGTTTGCTTCTTTTATGGAATTGTTTCAGTCCCTGGTGGACAATGACACATCTTTATCAGACACTGAAAAGATGTATTACTTAGCGGGGTCATTGTTAGGGGAACCGAAAACTTTAATCCAGCATTTGTCGGTTACTGGAGATAATTATTCGGTAGCAATGGATTTGCTAAACACGCGGTATAACAATAAGCGGTTATTAGCGGATCGGTTGTTATACAATCTATTGAATGTGCCGCAAGTGAATAGTAGAGGGTTAAGCGGTCTAAAGATGTTTTTGAATACCCTACTGGAGAACACAAAGGCACTGAAAAAAATGAATTTTCCTGTAGATTCGTGGTGCTATTTATTGTTTTATATAAACTTTCAAAAGTTGGATAATAACATGAAAAAGCACTTTGAAGACAAGCACGCGGACAAGGAGTTGCCTACATTCTCAGACCTTTTGGCGTTTCTAGAGACTGAGATACGGATTTTAGAATCTAGTGCGGAGCCACAGGCCGTTGCGTCATCAGCGGTTAGACGTAGTGTAGGTGGACCGAGTCAAGCGGTAAAGACTCACGCGGTCTTCCAGAATGCAGGATCATCTTCTTGCAAATTATGCGGGAAAAGCGGACACTTCATCGCCCGGTGTGACAAGTTTTTGGCGATGAAACCTACAGCTAGGAAACGTCAAGTGGTATCGCTTCGGTTGTGCTTTCGCTGTTTAAATGGTCACAATATTGACCAATGTAATTATAATGTGAATTGCTACAAGTGCAATTCGCCTAAACATCACTACTTATTGCATTTCGATCTTCCATCTGCGATGCCTGATCGAGAACAACGTTTGATGTCAAACAATGTTTCAATGAATGGACGGTCTCATAATCCCACAGCGCTTTCACCAAATGCTCCAACTGTGAGTGCGCCCTTAGCCAGTGACTTCCCGGGAAGTTCGGCCCCTGGCATCACTGGACTGACGGCGTCACACGTCACTGAGCTGAGCACGTACCAGCGGACAGTTCTACTTGCAACGGCAGTAGTGCGGGTACTGGACAGTAGCGGATGTTACCAGGAGGCGAGGGCGTTACTTGATGGCGGTAGTCAAAGCACATTTGTGTCAGAAGCATGCGTGCAGAGGTTGGGTTTGAAGCGATTCAAATCCAACATGGTTTCAGTCACAGGACTGAGCGGTGCCCCGGTGAGCGGTTGCAGAGGTGCTGTTAATCTGACCCTGGCACCAAGGCTGTCGGAACGGCCGACGCTTGTGACTACAGCTACTGTTTTGTGCAAAATCACAAACAACCTGCCTGGATTTTCACTGCCGGCTCAGTTAGCGGATAGTTATCGAGGACTGTATCTTGCGGACGAGCAGTTCTATGTCAGCCGGGAGATTGACATTTTAATCGGTGCAGACTTGCTTTGTGACATTTTGCTTGGCGGCGGATGCCTAAAAATCAATGATAATTTACCACGGGTTATGAATACCGTGTTTGGTCACGTGTTGACAGGTCCTGTCACTTTTGCGGCTTACAATCCCTATCCTCAGGCAACACATTTCTCTCAAACCTTCTTCTGTGACACAACTACAGACCAGATCTTGGAGCGCTTCTGGGAAGTGGAGGATATTCCAGGCAAAATAGAGAGCCCGAAGGATTTGGAATGCGAAACTATATTTAAAAATAGCCATCGTCGGGTTGAGGGCGGTAGATACCTGGCACGGTTACCTTTTTTATCGGATACTCCTGAACTTGGGAACTCGGTGCCTATAGCTATGAAGCGGTTCTTGGCTATGGAAAGAAAACTTTCCACGAATGAATCTTTTCGTGCGAAATATGTTGGTTTTATGCGGGAATACTTGGAAACCGGTCACATGTCTCTCCTTGATGGAGACCCTCAGGATTATACAAGCGGAAGCTTCGTGGTCCCTCATCATGGAATTTTTAAATCGGATTCGGACAAAATACGCGTGGTTTTCGATTGTAGCTGTGCGACGAGCAATGGAGTTGCTCTGAATGATTGTCTCCACGCCGGTCCGAAACTCCAGCGGGACATCGCGGAAATTATATGTCGGTTTCGGTTACATCAATATGTTTTTACGACGGACATTAGAATGATGTTCAGACAAATTCTTATTGCCGAAGAAGACCGACGATTTCAGCTCATCTTTTGGAGGGAGTCCCCAGATTTACCCTTGTTGATGTATCAGCTGAACACGGTTACATATGGGATGAAATCAAGTCCTTACCTCGCGATTCGGGCGCTGAGACAGTTGGCAGATGACGAAGAAGCACGATTTCCTGCGGCAGCGCGTCTTCTTCGTTCGTCTGTTTACATGGACGATATTTTGGGTGGAGCAGATTCCGTAGAAAACGCGATTCGTGTGAAACAAGAGTTGACGGATTTACTTCGCTCGGGCGGTTTTGAGCTGAGTAAATGGACGTCTAACAGCAAGGAGGTTTTAAAGGACATTGCGGAAGAGCACTTAGAAAAACCTAAGAAAATATTTGACAATTCGGACGGACCCAGCTTCTTTAAAATTCTCGGAATTCAATGGGATTCTACTAGTGATAGCTTTTCATACCGAACAAGACTGGATGATGCTAGCGGTTGCACTAAGCGGTCCATTTTATCGATATTGGCTAGGACCTTTGATCCTTTGGGGTGGATATGTCCAATAATCTTTCAAGGCAAGGTCCTTATGCAGCAGCTCTGGTTAAAGAATTTGTCATGGGATGCGGAAGCTCCCGAGGACGTGATTGCGGAATGGCAAGGCATTTTAAAAGATTTTCCTTTAATATCCAGTCTTCGTTTGGATCGCTATGTGTTGTCGGACGTCAAGTCTTGCTCTCTACACGGGTTCTCAGATGCGTCGGGGCTCGGGTACGGAGCAACAGTCTATATGAGGACAGTAGGACAAGACGGAAAGGTCAAGGTTAGTTTAATGATGGCCAAGTCGCGGGTGGCTCCAATAAAGTCAAAACTAACCATACCTAAACTTGAACTCAGTGGTGCTACTTTGTTAGTTCGTCTGCTAAAGTACGTTGTCGCTGCTATCAGTGATGACATGACGATTGAGAGTATTTTCGGATGGTCTGATACCACCATCATTCTCTCCTGGTTACGGATTTCGCCTCATTTGTTGCAGACATTTGAGGGTAATCGGGTTTCCCAGATAATAACTTGCGGTCTAGACATAACGTGGAGACATGTACCTTCTGGAATGAATCCTGCCGATGTTGCAAGTCGCGGTTGTCGCGCATCGGAACTGCTTGAACACCCTTTATGGTGGGGACCAGCTTGGTTGACAGGTGAGGCGGACACCTGGCCCAAAAACATAATGGATAGAGCGGAAGATCCCTTGCCTGGGTTGCGGAAAGGGAAGGTAAATATTGAAGCCTTAGCGGGAGTTGTTGACGAGGATAGTATATTTACTCGGTTTAGCCGCTTGAATATGCTGCTGGCGGTCGTAGCATATTGCTTTCGGTTTGTCAACAATGCTAAATCATCATCTGTTAAACTAATGGGAACATTAACAGTTTCGGAGCGACAGTTCGCTATGCAAAGATTAATCAAATTGGTTCAGGAAGAGGAGTTTGCCGATGACATCCATTGTCTTCTCCAGAACAAGCAGTGTTCCACACGATTACGTCGGCTTAGACCATTCATTGCGGATGATGGTCTACTGCGAGTTGGGGGTCGGTTGGAACATTCCAGCTTGTCATTTGAGCGGAAACATCCGGTGATTTTGCCGAAGTCACACGCACTTACGGTTTTGATCGTGGACCATTTCCATGTTATGTATTGTCATGCGGGCGCTACTGTTTTGATGGGAGTACTACAGCGGCAGTTTTGGATTCTTTCTGCGGGACAAGTAATTCGTACAAGAATTTTCAAATGTATGAAATGCTTTAGGACAAAAGCCAGGCCGACGGCACCACTGATGGCGGCCTTGCCCTGGGATCGAGTTAACGCGACTGGTGTTTTTCACACCGTGCAAACTGATTTTGCTGGCCCTTTTATTATAAAACAGTCTCGATTGCGGAATGCAAAGATGTTGAAGGCATATCTTTGTGTTTTCATTTGTTCTGCCTCTAAAGGGGTTCACTTAGAATGTGTTACGGACCTTTCGACTGAAGGTTTTCTTGCGGCGTTGACACGCTTCACATCTCGACGCGGAGTTCCGAGTATGATACGTTCGGATTGTGGAACTAACTATGTGGGCGCAAACAGATATTTGGATGACGTTCAGAAATACTTAGCTTCACGGGAAGCTCAGCAGAACCTTAGTGACGGTGCTGCCAAGCAATCTATTTCATGGCGGTTCAATTCCCCGGCAGCCCCGCATTTCGGTGGTTTATTTGAGGCCACTGTTAAATCGGCTAAGACTTTATTGCGGCGGGTTATAGGAGATCAGGTTTTGACATTTGATGAACTAGTAACGGTATTTACTAAGGTAGAAGCGGTGCTTAACAGCCGTCCGTTATGTCCGTTGACTCAGGACCCCCACCAACTGGAAGTACTGACTCCTGCGCACCTTCTCATAGGTAGGCCTTTACTTTCGGTCCCGGAATACAAATTTGAAGATATTCCGAGTTCGCGGTTAAATCGGTTTAATTTAATTCAATCTATGTCTCAACATTTTTGGAGAAAATGGAGTGACCAGTATCTCCACTCTCTTCAAATGCGTCGAAAATGGACATCTCCAACGGATTCGCCTAAGTTGGGCGATCTCGTATTAATAAAGGAGGAAAATTTACCTCCCTTGAAGTGGAGATTAGGTAGAATAGAGGGGTTGCTACCCGGCAAAGACGGCATTGTCCGGGTTGTACAACTTAGAACCACGTCAGGTACACTCATGCGGCCTGTCGTTAAAATTTGCAGACTCCCCCTGGATGATTAAGTTAGTAATAAACAGTTTTATTCGTATAGTTTAACGGTAGATTTGCGGAATTCGTGTTGTCGTATTGCGGTTTAGTTCAACACTCAATTTTATTTTATTTTTTATTTTTTCTTATTGATAAAGGCTTCAGCCTTTCTCGGGCGGGGGAATGTTACATTTTCACACTCACGTTTATTACATTTATTTATATCGATTTGGGGTGGGGCATATACGGACTCCGTGGCCAGTCCAATATGAAACAGACTGGAAAGAATGAAAAAAAAGAAGACGTCACTATCTTGTCAGCGGTTTTTTTCATGCGGAAGTCAACGGATCCGAATTTAAAGAAATACCACAATATTTCCTGAAGATTAAAGAAAACGGAGCTCCAGGAATATCGGGGTAAGCGTAGGGCAAACTATTATATATATTTTCCACAGTTTCATAGTCATCCGACGGGTCAAGGTCCGTAGCGATGAGAATCTAAGAACCTAAACCAGTGCATTTGCGGTCGAGGAAAGTATAGAAGCAAATAACGGTCCCGATATATTTGTTCAAAGTTCAAAAAAATACACACATAGTCAAATAGGGTTAGTTTAGTTTTAGTCGTTTATAATATGTGTATTGTATGTTATCTGTTTGAAGAAATAAATTATTAATCTAAATTTAAGTTCAACATGATGTTTATCCAACATTTTTAATATATAGGCAAAGAAAAACGTAATATCAATAACTTAAATCTGTATATGTAAATCCCAAATGTTAATAGCTGATTGCCTATTGAGGCATTACATTTGTTATTTTTGAGGGTTTTTAAAATAAAATGAATATCGTTTTCATATACATTGGATTTGACACAAAGCGACTGTGCACATGTAGTCTTTATATCGTAATACTGGGTAATCCGATATTAAATGAGTTACGTCGTTATGCCTACTATGAACAATCTAACACCTCAGCGTTCCCTAGCCAGTACCCTTACTATGAGTTTGCAATGTTTGCATTACCGTACTCGCTAGCGACTGCGTAAACGATTTAGTATGGAGATTCTTAGTTCTATTGTGTAACCGCCAGAGGCGCTGTACTTTTGTCCATACTAAATCGTTTACGCAGTCGCCAGCGAGTACGGTAATGCAAACATTGCAAACTCATGGTAAGGGTACAGGTACGTAAACTGAATACAGGTCTCCGGGGGGGCATCGTTTGCTGGCGCTTGGCTTAGTAACCTTAATTAGTAAGAAGATCGCGTTTCAAGTGTCATTATTTGGATGCTTTCTTGTGACGTTAAAACGTTACGAATAAATGAATAAAAAAAAATAAAAATGACCACCGCTACTATTTTGTTTCATAAAGATCGATAATATATTTTTAAAGACCGATATGTAGACTTACAATTCTTCCCCTTCAAAGCGTTTATAATGATGGAGATGTCTTATTTTTGATCTCGAATAGCGCTTTAATCGCATTTTGAGCATCTTAGTATTTTATATCTTTTCTTTCTTCTTCTTCATCCATTTATGTCGTTAGAAAGATATTTTTCGTGCTGAAAATATACAGGGATTTTAACGACAATTTATATCAGTTAGCTCTGAATTTACGTAACACGTCACATCTCCCTAGGGCGGTATGTGAAATGAACATTGGCCTCAGCAGCGCTGCAGTCTTAATTACCTAGCGTCGCTGTGAGTTTAGCACCCCTGGGCAAGATAGTGGTTCTTGCAGCATTGCGGGGCGTAAGTGGAACCCATCTATTTGGAGGTCAGCAATTTGATTATGCCGCTATAATTATATTATTTTGATTCTTTATTGAAGCCGACAAAGTTAGTTTTTTTTTCAATTGCTGTTTAACTACTTTTTGAAATAAATATATATTATTTCCAAAATTCTAAATATTTGTTGCCCGAATGTGAGTATAATTAAAAGGTCACAATGATAATAAGTTCGTCACAATCAGCCAGTGTTCGGCGTACAATATTCGATAAATACGCTCATCGCATGTCATTTAATAAAAAAAAGACAAATAATGATAAAAAAATATGATAAATGATCAAGTCAAGATTTTGAATAATATTAAAACTAATAAAATGAATAAAGTGTCAACGTCATGCCATGAAAGTGCAGATGCAATGTCACTTGTACAATACAAATAAGTAATAATAAGGATCTCAATGTCAGTAGGTATAAGAGCAATAATGTCAATAATATTTTTTTCTACAAAGTTCTTGATATCCCTAGTGAGGTATTTTATCGGATTATTCCATGTGGTATGACTACAAGGTATACTTTTCCCTCTGGGTCGGATGTTCCCACAACTTCCTACGTCAAACCTTGAGATAAGGTGCCAAAAGGGTGTTTTGTTTTTTTTGGCTGGGAGAGGACGAGTTAATATAATTTCCCTTTATTAAGATACTCCCCCAAAATTATTGCACAAAATTATCCGCCATGGGCTTTCCGGTAGATAATTGCAACTATTTCTCGACAAACGGGCGCCGACCCTTTAATAGGACAGCGGCAGCGCGCGGGTTGACTATACTAATTTAGCAGACTTAATTACTTAGCAACTAACCAACATGCTGGAATGATACCAAGGAAATGACCACTGGACAGAAAGTTAAAGTAATTGTTAATTTAACGATTATTTATTTATCGTATGGCATTTATTTCGAACCGTGAGATCTTCGAGAAGACAGTACGGTTGCCAGTTTTTGTTGCACTTTTAGAACCACCCAGGGGTCACGTGTAGGGTAGCGGTGGGTAATTTCCCTACGGACGTGGTGCAACTTCGACCCCCCTTTGTCAAGTGAGTGGGCAACTTGACTATTAGAAGTTTTCAAGCCGCCCGAAGGCCTCCAACTTGGCTTAACGACTGCTGCCATAGACAGCAGCCGGGATCAACGGCTTAACGTGCCTTCCAAAACACGGGAGCGCTAAGTTAGTAACCACTCAAAGCGGTCACCCATCCATGTACTGACCGCGGCCCACGTTGCTTAACTTTGAATAACGCTTGCGGCACGCAGGCGCCACTGGGCCACTAGCCCTCCAATTTAATGATAGTAAGATATAATAATAACTTTCCTGAACAAAACCTCCCTCTTAAATCCTAATCCATGATGACCATGATATTCATGTTATGTAGTAACAACGCAATTCTTCATTATCGTAGCATCATCTCAGTACAGTTGCATCCTGAAGAATGCCTGTGGTCTACTACCTCATCCCGAGATTTGGCGAAAGCACTAGTTTTTACGGAAGTTTGTACTGCACTTACAATTAACGACGAAATTAATAACTAAAAAAATGGATGCTACAAAGGAAATGTGACTCAAAGTCACTTTTAATTCTAATTTTGGTATTTTGCTTGCGCTATAAAGCAATAAGCCGCGGCAATGTATTTTAATACCTAGTGCATTGAGTACTTACCTTCTAGGGCGGTCAAATACAGAAAGAATATCTTAGATCACAGATATTTGACCTTACCACCACCAACTTATTTCGCAAATAGATTTCAGTGTGTTTCGCGTATCTTCGAGCCCTGAAAGTAAAAAGAAAAAGGAATACTTTTGGGATGCAAAATATGATTGTCTCACATTGACCCTCAGAAATAAACATACGTATGCGTACCTACGCTTCCGTGACAAGCTTGCGAGTATGGAAATGGATTTTATAGGAAGCAGGGCTAAACCAATTCCTTCGATGATCACTTGGCGTCTTGCCACAATGTTTACCATTGTCTGCGCATAGCGTGTAGATTTGTGTTAGAGTTATTTGTTATTTTTCAAACAAGTAGGGTTTGTTTTGGATTGAATTAATAATAACATTCGGGGGAAACATGACATGCATACTTTTTTTTTCTTTTTTTTTATAAAATTATAAATTTACGTACGTAAAACAAATTTCAAATGTCTCTCCAAAGTGTTTTTTTTTGTGCTATATTGTAAAAATGCTGAACACTATTGTAAAATTACAACAACAAAATTACAATCATTATTTGTATGTCTTTCCCGTTCACGGGACAATGGTGTCCCGGACCTTTGGGAGGCATGCGCGGAGCCGAAGTACCGAGGCACCGAAGTACCAACGAGTACCACATAGCCAACACGTAGAGGCCCTTTTGACAATTTAATGAAATGCAAGGGTTACACCGAACATTATTATTATTATTATTATTTTATTCATCTATTCGAATATTATACAACAAGTTGAAACTGAACTGTTGTACATTTACCTAAAAGTTAATTCATCCTCCATCCATCGCATCGTACACAAGCATACTTTACTTAGAAATCTTATATAAAAAACACCGATTGTGTTATGGCGTACTTTATATTATTTATAACAATAATAAAAGTACCTAGGTCGAAAAACCACGACAGAAAACAATACTTTTCCTGTCTATAAATAATATTTATAACACAATGTCGGTACAATGTGCACAATAAATAGTCTTGTCTGTTCTTATTACGTAAGGTACACTCCCGACGTGTGGCAGGCCTGTCACACTGTATTATT
Organism: Cenopis cana; assembly: GCA_951800055.1. NCBI lineage: Eukaryota > Metazoa > Arthropoda > Insecta > Lepidoptera > Tortricidae > Cenopis > Cenopis cana. The sequence continues at coordinate 14,263,194 of OX637484.1, forward strand.
GTTGTGAAACAATACATTTTCTATCATAGATTATTTTCCCGCTCATGGTTCGTCAATTTAAAATAACATTAGCTAAGAGTAGGTATGTGATAGTTTTTTATTATTGGCGCGGATTTGTGTTAAATTAATTATACAATCGTTATATTACCTTAAATTTAATATACTGTTACCATAATGCCTCCATTTATTTCGTAAGTATAAGAAAAAACCCTTTTACAAAAGCAGCACTATACTTAGCGTTATACAAGATTTAACACTTCGCGTAATTAAAGCGAACGGGCCCGTTCAGGGATCCCTATCCGCACTTGAGAACCCTTTATGGACACCGCAACATACGAGCGTTGTTGTAAATAAAATGGTTAAATACCATGGGATCTAAACGAAAACTTTAGGCAACTATTTTTTGCTAGTCTGGCTAATGAAAGCTGAGACTGAGATTTATTTAAAAGTTTTTAAATGGCAAATATAATACCTAATAAGAGAGCAACGGTTGATACGCACTTGGAAAAATCACTATTTGGGACATGTTTCGGACTGCAATTGGAGTTCTTCAACAGGTTGATTGGTGTTACGATAACCGATCGCGCATCACTAACAAACAACAAACACATGTCGCTAAAAAATAGTGACTTTTACAAGTGAGTGAACCGTTATTCTCTTATTAAGGCGATACAACGAGAAATTTGGAAACTTTGAAACGCTGTCCTGCTCAGACTAGCACACAGTAGAGGCTGATTTTCAGATATATGATTCTTGACTATATGATTGTGGAATTGACAATAGCCGAAACATGATTGCTTAAAATTTTCTCGATAGAAAAAAAATCCAAAGTCGAGTCTATATTTTCCTTTTTTTACTCAGCCTACTAAGACACGATACTTAAAAGACACGATTAAGTTAATATGATGGTATTTTACCTCATCTAATCTCTGTCAAGATGAAATTTAATAAACCTGCACACAGTTAGATATTTAACGAAATTTGTCTAAAAAGCCATTCTCGGAGAGTGTTGCATTCCGTTTTGTCGTGAGCGAAAAACATAAGGGCGTCTCTTTCAATCGATATATCGCCTTAAGAGTAATGATCTCTTACATTAGTGTAAAATTAACTATAATACCTTTGTAAAATGTGTCAAACGTCGCTTAGTTGCCGTGTCAATAAAGACTGCTATTGCTTGATCCTTTACGGGTCGAAAAGAGGGCTTTTAGCAAGTTGCATCAGCCCTCAAAAACCTAGTGAGTTCTTCAAGAACTTTCCAGCTGACAAAAATAAGCTCTAACTTTTTTAGTCCTAGACGTGCATGATATAAGTCCCGGCAGTCTATTAAATTTCAAGTAAGTAAGAGGGGCAGCAAATTGCTGATCGGCTGAACTACTTTCGCCTTTGTAATTTATAAGGGTGCCAATAAAACTGTCACCCAAACGATTTATCTACTCACCGGCTTAAAGAGTGTGTTCGAATAGAGAACTAGACTCATTTATTAAAATACATGGCAGCAGGATTTTCTGCGTACTAACTGTAGGATATAAAGATTGTTTTTGAAACCTTAAGCCTTAAAATATGTAAGTACGAGAGGGCCGAATGCCCAGATTCGGTTGAAGCCGTTCAACCAATATCTCTGGAGCGCAGATTCGTAGAGTATTCCAGTGTTTAAACCGCCCGCGTGGTCGTGTCGGAGGTTTCCCCTAGATTTTCCCCCGGCCACTCTCCAACCGCGCACTCCTATCACTTAATTGGGCGCGGCCCATAAAGCCACAGTCAGGTTAAAAAAGGGACGAATGCCATATGTACAGTGGGCCAACGAAAATGTTGAGCACTTTAGTACTTTGTCAAATTAAAGAGGTTTCAAATTTTATGACGTTTCAGTCTAAATATTTCTTAGATTTCGATGTGACAAGGTTCTAAGTATGCTCAACATTTTCATGGGCTGACTGTACAACATTCATTCATTCATTTCATAGTAAAGGCAGGCCGTGTTCACGCAACAAATCATTTTTGTATTTTGGGTTATCTTGAATGTAGATTCTCTTAAATATGAAATTCTAAAATGTTTTAGGTTTTTTTTAATCATGACTATATCTCATCAAGCCTCGTCTCACCTCGTCTTCCTATATAGTTCAGGTTTTTAGGAAAGCTCATAAGCCTTTACGAACGGCTCGAATCTCCCATTAAATATGATCAGGCATTCAACATGGAAGGAGAATTGAGGGCTTATTATCCTTATCTTATTCTGCAGTGCTGCCTCCCATAAACCAGCAGACTTTGTGGCCACACATTTCTATCGATGAGGTCCAAGTGTGTGGTGAGTAGCGATTTTATTATATATACCTATGTTTTGTTGCTACTGTAATGGCCATGAGATTTTTCAAGGCAATATATAGTCCTCCACATCCCCCTTTATCTGGTTGATATAACTATTCCTTGGTGTTCCTCTTCCTCTTTTCCCATTTAAAAAGGGGATAAAAGGCGATGTGGAATGTGGATGTCGTGTCGTGGACGTCAAGAAGCTGGCCTCGAACCGGCAAAGATGGAGAGACTGCATCAAGCTGCACCGACAAGAGCCCAGCTCTTAAGAGAATTATGATGATGATGATATAGTCCTCCTCTTTGATTTCAATGGCGGCAACCCGGAGAGATTATGAATTTGCCCCAAGGTGGAAAAACCCAGTGGACTCCGTATCCGTCCATCTGTCACAGTCAGTTTTATCAAAATATAATATATAATTTCCGGATGTGTTTCGTTCGACGCCATTGCTTAGTAAAAATACTTAACAACAAAACGTAATCCCTCTAGTTTTAACATGGGTTATTTTAGCTAGTGCAACAGTTACAAACATGACTACATCATATTATGCCGTCCTGAGAGAAGTACCTACCTATCTCCTTCTCTGTCGCACCTACTATTTCGAGAGCCAGAGATAGATATAATTCATTTACGCTAGAGGTGAGACGTACTAGGCAAAACGCGTACTGAGTCTTGCGAGTACGCGTCCACAAAAAGACTAGATCCAAAGACTAGGTCCAAATACGCGCTAAACCGACCCCGACCCGAGGTGCCCCGAAAGAATCCGAACGCGCAGACGAATACGAATAGCGCGGAACATAAAGACTCTTAGATGTTTCGAGTCTTCCGAGTCGTCGTACGCCTAGTACTCGATACGCTAAAAGACGCGCGAGCGGGATCGCGTACTTACGCGTCCATGCCAAAACCTATTCCAAAAACCTGTTCCCGTAAATACGTCTCACCTCTAATTTACGCCCTCTGCATCCAGAACATTGTGGAAATCCATGAAGAAGGCATATGTCCAGTACGGGGCAGAACTGCTGAAGAGACAAAAGAGAGCCAGAGAGAAAGACCTTAACAAAAACAATGGCAATAATAAATAAAGAGGTTGGAGTTAACTGCGTGAAAATAAAACCAAATACAGTTTCCACAATTAAAACGCCACCGCTGGTATCTTTACAAATGTGCTAAGGCGCTAAAAGCCTTCGGCCCACGAAAATGAATTCGATAAGGTAAACCTTAGGTTTATACGGGCAGCCGAGGCCTAAAACAATAATTTCCCTTCGAGGATTTACATGAAAATTGACCTTGGTGCAACATGGCGGGGTCCCGAAAAAAATTGGGGTGCATAATTTACACCAAGGCGAAATCAAAGTTTTGCATTTTTGACTAAGTCGTTATAAAATTGAAAGGGATAACAACAAGGTATACATAACATATTCCGTGATAATGCGAAACATCGTGGTGTGATAAAAATTACAAGAAGAACAACTACCAAAATATATCAAAAACATCGAAATATGAATATTCAAGAGGCCTTGCCAGTGTCTGTCGCTTACCTTAAAATCTTAAATTGTCAAATCATGACAAAAGTATTGCTTACAGTAAATTCGGTTTTCCCGGTTGTTAATCATGAAATAAAACGATTTAAATTGATTTTGAAATGTAATGTAATGTAATGAAATATATACATTCCGATCCGATCCCAGCGTTTCGAGTCCTTTATAGCATTCCTCATCAGCCTGGACAATATGTCCATTTACAGATCAGAGAGAAATTTATTTTCTCACATATTCATTAAAGGTATCATAAACATTTTATTATCGATCTAATAGTCAAGAGCAAAAAAAATAGTTAAGCATATGAATGTAAACATCTTTTTAAAATCACAAGCATCGGTTCATACCTCTATGTATCTGTGTTCTTTTTTATGCCCGCAAACCCTATTCCATCACATGTTATGTAGGCGTCCCTGTAAACTCAATTTATAGGAAATGTTGAAGGAGCGTACCGAAATAATATGACATTGTCGGGGTAACGCATACATTTGAAGTTACAATAAGATTTCACATGACGGAACGAGTTCAAGAATTGAATATCGTAATGTTGTAACTATCGTAATAGTACATTACTTACCAAGGGCGATAAAACAAAGAATGTCTCAGATCGCAGGTATTTTACGCCCGAGCCGAAGGCAAGGGCGATAAATATGCGATATGAGGCTTTCTTTATTATCGCCCGTGGTAAGTACAAAATTTTATGTCACCCCCAGGCCAGGAAATGGGTTTTTTCGCGCGCGGAGCGTGCGATAATGGCCACTTTATGGCTAGGTGTGACATAAAGTATATTAACATTATATAGGGTGACACCACCAATTATGAACACTTTAAGAACAAGCACCAATAATGGACACTTCAAGCCTTATTCAAAGATCATACGGTTTTAAATTGATTGTTCTATAAAAAATGAATGACTCTTATTTTATTTTCCATAAGAGTTAATGTACATCATTGGGCCTTGTCCATTACTGGTGGTGTCACCCTAGGTGAAATAGAATGCGGGTTAATCAATAGGTAATAATTACTTTTGTAACTATTTCCAGAGTAAATACAAATTACTGACAGCAGATGTTGCTAGGTTTTACAGTTTATTTTATAATTCTGTCTTAGCACCTTTTGTCTACTAGTTTGATATACTGATTTCCAATATTTTCACAGAATGTTAATTCTCAATGGTTGTAAGTTATGTTGAATTCAGTAGCTCTAGTATAAGTTTTTTCGAAACATTAACGAATTCGAACGCGTTTGCGTTCATCGGTTAGCAACAAATGTTATACTCGCTGTTTTAGTTTCCACTAGTGACCACCAGAGGCGCTGTTCACGCGCTGTTTTCATACCACTTTCGTACATTTTGAGACAAACCGCAAACGCGTTCGAATTAGTTAATGTTTCGAAAAAACTTATACTAGAGCTACAGTTGAGTTTGAGTAAACAGATACGTCAATATTCACACAATTAATCAAACGACTTTGTCACAGTCATAACTAAATGTACTTATGGGGTAAATAACATGTTTACGTAGGTGAGGGACAATTGGGTTCATTTATTATTCAAACGTTAGAACTTATTAGAATAGTTACACCAATGTACATAACTATCTAAATATCAGGACGACCTTTTAGATAATCTTTTATAACAAGTATACGTACAATTTGTAGGCATTCGTTAGTTTATTGATTATCCATTTGCATAATTATTTTGCTAGGCCAGAGAGAAATGAGGATTTAATTTGAAGCTAAACGTCTAATATTGGCTTGTTTGTTTGGTTTGACACCTAAGGGTTTATTATTCTAGGAGTCTCAACAGCTAAATACAGTTAAACAGCCAGTAGTTTATTAAACTACTTTGTAGCTAATTATTTGAGGGGCCGTTTACAATAACAACATAACTGCTTAGACTGGTTGACACTCTGTCAAGAACAATTTAAATGACAGCAGATATCGACCAGTCTAGTCAGTTATGTTGTTTTTGTAAACATGCCTTCGTTTGATACAGAGAACAAATACAAAGGAAAAATTAAGAGGGCGTAGTGGCATTGTCAAATGTCCCACTCTAACACGCGTGAGTTTGCAATTAACCATCCCGCTCTCTACGGAAGCTCAGCGCGTACTTTTTATAAATATTGATGTTTATTCAAAATGTGTACATTTATAAGGATACCTAATTTTTTCTCAGGTTTGAGAACTTATCATTGTACAACTATTAAACCAAAAATCATTGTTAAACATGGCAAGGTTTGAAAGATCCAACCAAAAACATAGAAAAGAAGGGTTATGTTTGAAAAATAAAAGTATCGAGAAAATCTTTACTAATCGTGTTTTCACTTTTAGCAGACTGTTGAAAAATAGTTCAAGATTAATATACTGAAAATACAGATATTTAATCACTATAGATGTTGAGATCTACGTCGATAAACATTGGCAAATTTGCATATGTGGGCTCTTAACCGTGATCACGCACGCAGCCTGAGACGGGAATCGAACCCGTGCCTCTGGTTTGCCGGACCAGCGTGCTTACCATTACACCACCCAGATGACGTCATCCAGCGAATCTTTTTACAAAATAATTACACCTTTTACAATTTAATACAATAATTTGATTAGTAACAATAGTACTTTATAACTTCTAAATGTGGATTTCCTCAAGCTTCGTTCGAATCTATTATATTTTAAAGATCATCCATGATAGGCAGAAAAAAAATTACATGATATGTACCACTGCGCCGGTTGGATGTTTGCCCCATTACGGCAAGTATACCTTATGTCTGAATCGGACGCGCTCGAGTAAATTCCAAAATTCCATCTTCGGCTCCTAGGGTAAGAGCCATAACAGTATGTTTTTTTACAAAAAGAAATGTTTCCGCCCGGGATCGAACCGGGGGCCTTCTGCGTGTTAGGCAGATGTGATAACCGCTACACCACGGAAACCATGCTACTAATCTACTAAATTAACTAGTGCATACGCCTGTTTAGGAATTAAAAGCTTAAAATATGTATCAGTCGTATCGTATCTGATTGAGGTCATAGATATGAACCATATTCAGAGTGCTTGAGGGTCTACCGCGGACCACAAACGAAGTTGGTTCGTTTATAGTATGTCCCGCTCTTTCGCTCAAATACGTAAGTGATGACCCGGATTTTGACTAGTTAATTTTACGAGTTTTGCACTTTTTACACATACATTACGCTAGGTACTATACAATAGTTGCACATATATTAAACTTCTTCCTCGGTCACTTATTACTGAGGATCGCGACCACGTATGCTATGTCTATGTCGTAAGCCATGTGGGTCGCACGATGCATACTGCCGCCAATCTTCTTCTTCATCTGACTATTTCATGGGTGCTCTATCTTGAGCACGCCTGGTGTTCATTTGACCTATTTATTATTAGTTTATCGTGGGCCTTTTATGTTGCCTGGCCCAGTCATTGTCATCAATCTATTGTGGCAGCCCTTAGGTACAGTTTTTTGCTTATATCCGTTGCTTCCAGGAATTTCCAGACTCTTTCGGTCCCAACCTGTTATATTGCGGCCAGGTGAGCCTATCTCTGCTCTACTGACCGGTGATGGACACTACCTTCTGTTCTCCATCTGCCTCTACTGGGACTGGGACTGCGACTACCGCCACTACTCGTACTACGTGGAGACGAGCGTCAACTACTGGGACTGGGAGACCGTCTGCGACCGCACCAGGGACGCGGATTGTATCTTCTCTGGATGCATGATGTGCCTCCCTAAGGTAGATACTTTTTTTGCACATACGTGGTTGTTCATTTGACCTAAGATCATCAGCTTCTCTACTTCATGATTTTTAGACCGTATGCCTGAGCACGCGTTCACAAATATTGCGCAGCACATAAAAACATCTGACGTATACATATATGCGCGAAACATACACATTAAAACTGTATCTAGGTACCAGGAGAGGATCTTAAAACTGGTTTTACTTGACCTAGTCAGCAGCACGAATAGATCAAAATGATCTACACACATCTTTATTATAAGGGAATAAGAGCGTGTGTAGATGTTTTTTTAAACACCTTGCCCGCATAACTACTTTTGCTGCTGTCTGCAATCACGGACACGGACAAATATGCATACATATATCCTTTTTCTTGAAGTCGGTTTAAATGTTTCGAAGAGATAGCTCACTACTTTCTATTACCGAGGTACACCTATAAGAAGAAAAAATATATATTTCGAAACAAACGCAAATTAAATTGACATAAAAAAAATTTTCCGCCCGGGATCGAACCGGGGGCCTTCTGCGTGTTAGGCAGATGTGATAACCGCTACACCACGGAAACTATACGACAGTCACTCAGAAGTAGCGGACAGTAGCTGGCATTAGTGAAAGTCCGAGGGGAAAGTAACTATCAAAATGTCACATTAGCCATTGCTATTCCCTTCAATATTTGACCTTGAACTCGTTAATTAAGAAACTTATAGGTATGATTAATACTGGTCAAGATACGAGCTTGCGAAAAATACATCTTACCTACAATGCGGTTCGATCACATACAATTGCTCGGGTCATAAAGATAACTGCACGCTGATTAAAATATTGTAAATTATACTGATAGTAATTGTAACTCACTTGATAACAATAAAATAATTGTCAGTTATTATAGCAATATTTAACATCATATCAATTATAGGTATTTTTTCTAAAACTCTAATTGCAACATTATATTGCTGACTTCTAAACCCTTGAGTTCGATTTTTTTAAAGTTAGTTTTCGTGTTATTCATTGGTAAGACGGACAATCATAACATAACTGTTACAGTTAATCAATTTGATTACAGTTTAATAACCTACTAACCTACCTAATAAAATAATCAGCTCGTGGTAATATGGCTTACTTTAGACCCTTGTCAAACAATCTACTATTAAATGTACTTATTTCAACAAGATGATGACTTTGTTTAAGGATCAGGCTAACCTACATATACGATACGTTCTTTAATTGTATTTATTTAACTAATTTAGCGCAAAGTACTAGTGATATGTACCTATAAAAGTACGCCAATTTTCAGAATTTGCAGGAAACCCTAAAAGATGTGAGTGGCCCGTGGCGATATATCGATTGTAAGAGATGCCCCTATGTTATTCGCTCACGACAAAATGGGATACAACACTCTCCGAGAATGGCTTTTTTAAACAAATCTCGTTAAATATCTGACTGTGTGCAGGTTTATTAAATTTCCTCTTGACAGAGTTTAGATGAGGTAAAATACCATCATATTAACTTAATAGTGTCTTTTAATAATGCGTTGTTTTAGTAGGCTGAGTAAAGAAAGAAAATATAGAGTCAACTTTGGATTTTTTCTATCGAGAAAATTTTAAGCAATCATGTTTCGGCTATTGTCAGCCACAATCATATAGTCAAGGATCATATATCTGAAAATCAGCCCCTATTGTTTGCTAGTCTGGGCAGGACAGCGTTTCAAAATTTCTAAATTTCTTGTTGTAGCGCCATAATATATTTCAATGCAGTTTACCTAGCTACATATAATGTAGATTATTCTATACCACTTCAGTGCAAAATATTAGGTATGTAGCCAGTCACAAGTCGATTTCTCACTTAGTTTTCTGAAGGCTACCCTAGCGAGTCCCAACGGCGCCAAGGTCCTTATCGGCTGCCCACACACTTTAACTTTGGATGACATGTAAGGTAATTGCAGGTAAAAACAGCCAAATATAATGCTGACTATAAGTGTATTAGTTTTGAAAGATGTAGGAAGAGTGAAGTTCATAAGTAGGAATACGGTGCAGGGTGTGTTGACAAGGGAAAGCGATGCGTGAATCAAACTACGTGGTCGGATTTAGACTAAATCATTTATTATTAAAACCTACCCCCATGCTCATAACATTATAGGTACCATGTACCCACAGGGTGCAGTCGGCGAAGGACCAATTTTCTAGTATTATAAGTACATATTACTTGTCCTAAATAATATATATATTTTTTAATTTAATATTATTTAAGGTGTGTTTTGAAACTAATTTAACTACATTCAGTATTATACCTGTAAAACACGGAGAATATTAGAGCCTATGTAAGGCTTTATGAAATGGAAGTCAGTTATAGGATGATTCACGCTAGAGCGTTCCGTGTCGGAACGGTCTAGCGTGAATCATCCTTAACACCCTATTAATGTAATTTATTGCATTTCATTAAACACAAGGTATGATGTCACCTTTATTACGCACCCCATAAAAATCCTACGCATTATATGCCATTAAGATAAAATAATGGATCTGAAAATAATAAACTAGCATGGCGACAAGACATTTATACGACAGTATTTTCTGTGTTATTTCGTAACAATTGCATTTTATTTTAGTACGTAATGCATGTACCTATTCATTAGTACAGTCAACATCAAATATATCTGTTACAACCTTCTCATAATTATTTAGAAAATAGCTTTTTAAAAATGGGAATTGCCTTCAAACTGTACTTATACCACAACCTTCTCCAGAATGTAACAAATGCTCAAACCACATCAAAATCGGTCAAGCCAAAACACGACATAATCACGGACAAATATGCATACAAATATCTTTTTTATTGAAGTCGGTTTAAATGTTTCGAAGAGATAGCTCAGTACTTTCTATTACCAAGGATCTGTCCCTGATATGGACCTGAATTGCAAAATTATTCGTTAAAAGTTGACTGCTGTACACACGGATCCCCCGCATTCAAAAGTGTTTTACCGTCAACTGCGCGATCTCTAAAGATATGCATCTGGGCTCGTTAAAAGTTGGCCGCGATACGGAGTTTGCCCTCCTTTGAACCGAGATAAAACTATTGTGGAAATTCGCACAATGCCACCGATCCACTTGGAAAATAGAGGTATGAGGTTGATTTACTTTGTTTCAGTGTCATATTTAAATTATGTAAAAGAAAAAAAAACTGATTTCTAACAAAAGTACCTCATCATCCTCCTAGCGTTATGCCAGTTCAGTTGCATCCTGAAGGATGCCTGGGGTCCGCTACCTAATCCCAAGATTTGGCGTAGGCACTGGTTTTTACGAAAGCGACTGCCATTTGACCTTCCAACCCCGAGGGGAAACTAGACCTTATTGGGATTAGGCTTTTAACAAAAGTACCTATCAATAACAATTTTGGATTGTGTTTCTAGGGAGCAAAATGTTATTTACCGTGATGGTGGTAGGCGTTACGATAACAAGTTACATTTTAAGGGTCGGCAATGCGCATGTGACACCCCTGGAGTTGCAACCGTTCATAGACTGTGGCTACCGCTTAAGCGGGTATTACACTGTCATGAATTCAGAATCCTGACTAGGGGAGGGGAGTTGAAGCATCTCGCTCTAACATATAGGTACGTACCACTCTAGACGTCCTGAATTCAGCACAGTGTAATACCCGCTTTACCATCAGGTAGGCCGTGCGCTTCTTTGCCACCGACATGGTATAAAAAGAGTCTACCGAGAGATCTCTTTGCAAGAAAAAACTAAATTATTTTGAATCCAAGACAACTGCTAATTAAATTTCTGTGTCTGTGCCGGCGGTTTGCGGCTCGGGTCTGCCACACGCATTAGATTTATAGCTTCCGAGACCAAACTGTTGTTTAAAAGATTTATCTGTATTTCATAGACGTCGCATTAGTTACACCTAATTCTCGTTGTTTTTTATAATATCAATGTTTTTCTACATACAACGACAGTGGCAAACAAGCGTATGATCCACCTGATGATAAGCGGACACCGCAGCCTATAGACGCCCGCAACTCCAAAGGAGTCACGTGCGCGGTGCCGACCCTTTATGTTTTTTGAGGATTCTCTGTATCGACAGCAAAAGATACAAGTTTAGGTCTCAACACAGTGCATCCTCGGAAGCTCTGGCAACCTTGCTCACCTTCAGGGACGCAACATAGTATAGTAAATAATGTTATAATGGCTGTGGTCTTCAGCAAGGCCGAGGTGCTTCTTTTAAGTTGGTCTGCTCCAACTTTGAGCAAGATGATATTTTGCTGTGCTTTAAGTCTCTTAATCAATATATTAGAAATGAGATACCTTTTATAGGTTAATCTTCAACTGTGTGTCGCTTCTTCTCTGAACAGTTATTTCATTATTAATATAAGTACCTAACTACAAAATATTTAGTTTGAGTTATTTTTTTAACCATCTTTAACAATGTTTAAGTTCGGCTTTGTACTTTAATCTTATGTGACATGTATATTGTTTTAACCTGTTTTGTGTACAATAAAGTGCTTACATACATACAATGTCGTACAGTGGGCCAACGAAAATGTTGAGCACTTTAGTACTTTGTCAAATTAAAGAGGCTTCAAATTTTATAACGTTTCAGTCTAAATATTTCTTAAATTTCGATGTGACAAGGTTCTAAGTATGCTCAACATTTTCATGGGATGACTGTACATACTGAACAAAATTCAACGTCCGTATGACAACTTAGATAGTATATATTTTGCGGCTTTTCATATTCCTTCTTTGAGTGATTAGCTTTCTTAACCGTTTCTAAATCATTTGTTAGATGTACATTCAGAAATAACATTACAACAATAAATTACAATGATGACTGACATGAATACGTTATGATTTGTTAAATTAATTCATTATATTAATGTGTTTAAAACCACCCGAAACAAACCGTATTGATTTTCCTTAACTATAAATAACCATTTACGTCAAATGTAAAACTTTACATTATAATTGTGAAGGCGAGGCAGTAATAAACGGCTTTTGTCCACAATCGTTCGTCATGCATGAACAATACTTGTCACACTTGTGGGGAAAGGGACGTGTTATAATTCCGAAGAAATATGCCTATGAATTAGACAAAGTGATATCTGACAACCTACACATTACCATGCCGGGATATGTTCCACCCCTTCTATACTGCATTATCAAAGAGAAAGTTTTCGATTTGCCTTTTTGTGAAAAGAAAAATATCTAAACGCTATTACAATGACAAAATGTGCGAACATGGCTTTAATGACAAGGGCGCAAGAGCGTACAGATACTTTTGTCACTTTGGGGACTTATATATTTACACATTTTACCTTTTGCCTCTATAGTCAGGAAATCGAAACTCGTACTTTTTTCGCTCTTGTCACAATGATAATAAGGGATAAAAAGTACTTTAACGTTTCCTTTACTGTACAGTCAAGTGCAAAAATATGTATCCAATGAATCCTCTCATAAATATGTACCAAAACCTTAATTCACCGACATTAGAGCTATGGGACATCTTTTTGGGCAAGTTGTATGCACCCATATTTTTGCACTTGACTGTACCTAGCCCGTGCGATAAAATCGCCCGTGAGATAAAAGCACTATATCGCTGAAACTCGCAACATCGCGTATTTATTTATTTATTTAATCTTTATTGCACAAAAGTAAAACTTATGGTACAAAAGGCGGACTTAATGCCATAAGCATTCTCTACCAGTCAACCTTAGGGCGAAGCAGAGAGATTGTGGGCGGTGCAACTTCAAAATTTTGACATATATTCTAATTATCCTACATATTAATACTAATATATAAATATTAACAATATACATATATTAATATATATATATACATATATTATATAATATATACAGACGAGACTATTAAACAGAAACATTAGGAATATTCGGTTCTGCCGGCGAAAAACTTAGGGAGAGAATTTTTAAACGCTATCTTGGTCGGAGATTGCCTGATTTTAACGGGTAAACCGTTCCAGAGACGAGCAACTTGAATGGTAAACGAGTAAGACATGAAACCGGTTCGGTGAAGTGGGATAGAGAGGGAAAGGTTGCCTGAAGAGCGAAACTGACGGAGACGATTGACATCTTGGTACTGAAAGAAACTTTTCAGGTATTCCGGAGAATTAGGGTCCTTGAGAATGGAAAAAAGGGAGCAAAGCATGCGAATGTTACGACGTTGACGGATAGGAAGCCAGCCAAGCTTAAGGCGGAAAGAGGAGACGTGATCGTATTTACGGAGGCAGAAGACAAAACGAATGCAGTTATTCAGGAGGCGGTCTAGCTTGTTTAGAAGATCTTCATTTAAGTCCGGATAACACACATCACCATAGTCGATTTTTTTTTTTTATACTACGACGGTGGCAAACAAGCATACGGTCCACCTGATGGTAAGCGGACACCGCAGCCTATAGACGCTCGCAACTCCAAAGGAGTCACGTGCACGTTGCCGACCCTTTATAAAATTTGAGGATGCACTGGCTCGATTATGGGTAGAATTAAAGTTTGGACTAAAAGAACTTTGGTTTAAGTAGGTAAGAAATGCTTAAGTCTATTGAGCACGTGAAGCGAGCCTATTACTTTTCTACTAACTTCAGCGACCTGTGTCCTCCAACTCAGGAAGCAGCGTATGGCGCCTGCTCGTATCTCCTGATTTCGTTTCCAACCAAAGGTGCTGCGGTATCTTCAAATCCTGTTATTACTCCGCCTGTACTGCCTATCTTAGTTTGAAAGTTGGCGTTTGGTAGCCGTGGTGGTTGTTGGCGAAGATAGCCATCATTGGTGAAGTTCCTAGTTTTAACGTACAATTTTTGACGGTAAAACGTAAATTTTACTATAAGATGACCGCTATTCTCTTTCTCTCAAGAAAATAATACAGTGTAAATATTACTCAAGGGACAGCCGAGGCCAAAGTAAACACATTTACCTTTTTTCAGGTAAAATTTAGTTCTTTTGAACACGCCCAAGTAAGGTTTAGGTGCGGCATTATTTAATAACACTAAATGGACGTCCCATAGTTGACGTCTATTAGTGGTAACAGAATGAAACATGAAATGACATGCAATTTGTTACTTTAGCTTCTGAATGGCAGGTGTAAAGCTCTATTGTGTGAACACTGATATTATTTTTAAATATACGCACGTAATATGCGTAACGTAATCTTGTTTACATGCGTACTATTTTTCATTTTATTTTAATTTTGATAAACCGTGAGATCCTCTAGAAGACAGTACGGTTGCACGTTTTTTGTTGCACATTTAGAACCACCCTGGGGTCACGTGTAGGGTAGCGGTGGGTACTTTCCCTACGGACGTGGTGCGACTTCGACCCGCCTTTGTCAAGTGAGTGGGCAAATTGACTGTTAGAAGTTCTATAGCCGCCCGAAGGCCTCCAACTTGGCTTAACGACTGCTGCCATAGACATCAGCCGGGATCAACGGCTTAACGTGCCTTCCAAAGCACGGGAGTGCTCACTCACAGCGGTCACGCATCCATGTACTGACCGCGGCCCACGTTGCTTAACCTTGCACGCAGGCGCCGCTGGGCCACGAGTGCTCCTCATTTTTTTTTATACTACGTCGGAGGCAAACAAGCTGACAGCCCACCTGATGGTAAGTGGTTACTGCCGCCTATAGACGCTTGCAACACCAGAGGCGTCACTCACGCGTTGCCGACCCATAAGAACCCTTTTCACGCCTGTTTTGAAGAGCCCCATGCTGTAGCCCATTGGGAATACCTCGGCAGGAAGCTCATTCCACAACCTGAGTGTTCTCGGTATAAAGCACCTGTTGAATCGCACTGTACGAGAACGCAGTGGCTCTAAGGTGTGGGGATGAGCTCGCTGCCGATGGCGAGCGGTGCGATGATGAAAGATGGCCGTGGGCATCATGTCAAACAGTTCCTCTGAGCACACCCCGTTATACAGGCGGTAGAAACGCACAAGGAGGCAAAGTGCCTCCTGAGATCAAGCGGTTCAAGGTCGCCCGTCATACTGGGATCGTCGACGATTCTCACTGCCCGTCTTTGAAGCGAGTCACAAGGGCTAAGTTGGTATTATTCATTCAGTTTACTTACGTATAACAACATTACATAGGTAATATTTTAAGTAGGTACCTATCTAATGCACTAAGTACCTAATTTCTTTAGAAGTCTTAATTTATGTATGTTATATAACTTTTATGTCTAAGAGTTAAAGTGCTGAATCCATCCAGAGAGTTATTTAGTATGAAAATAACAAGGTCTCTTTATTTCGCTGTAAGGCAAGGACAGCATCTATAGTTCTTTGTACTTACATGTATTGAAGAAGAAGAAGAAAAATTTTTTATTGCCACAAAAAAAAAACAGATTTTACACTTTATACAGAAAAAATGATAAAATTAAAAGTTTACACTATACAAGTTTACAAATTAAAATAAGATAAAATAAAGCTAAACTAACAATACACTTAATACTAAAAAACATTTTGGGCAATGGGTCCCAGTCTCAGCATGTGCTGAACAGACAGTCCAGCGCTGGTTTTCAGCCTGGGCCCTGTGGCTCAGTCGATAGCCAACGAAGTTCTGAGCAACGGATGTTATGCTACCGGGTTGTCATTGCTTCAGCTGCATAATTAAAAAAGTAATACAAATGGAAATAATAACACAAAAAAAAAAAAAGAACGTAATAAATGACCATAAAAATTAAAACCGGTAAAGTGTCATTTAGTATGATATGTGTGGGTGTAAATTGGCATGTAAATTGGTTTTACGAATAAATGAGTATGAGTATGAGTATGTATGATGTGAGTGTTCCTGGTGTTAATGTATTTGTGCACGTGTGAGTATGGATATGAACGAAGTGGATAGTGTGTATAAGAGTGTGTATCGTATTTGTTACTTAAGAGAGAGAGTCAAGTCCGCATTGCACGTCTAAGAAATGAGATCTCACCAACCGTTTAAATGTAACCAGTGGCATGGGCTCTCGCACAGGAGGTGGGAGATCATTCCATATTTTGGCAGCGGCAAACTTGAAGCTCCCTCTGAAGAACGCGGTTTTGTGTAGGGGTATCGTAAGTTTAGTACATTTCCGTAGCGACCTAGCCCTTGTGTCCTGAACCCATTTCAGTTTTTCGAATAGGTAACGGGGCTTCTGAAACTCTATTACTTTCCTAACCGCGGAGGCCAAGTGTAGTTTTCTCCGATTCTCCATATTTAAGATCTTATTTTCATTCAAGAAAGGGGTAATATGCGCTCGTTTCGGAACTACATAGCAGAATCGGACACATGCATTCTGTACCCGTTGAATGGCTTTTTTTGTTTGAGCTAGGAGCCTTGGTCCATATACCGTGTCTGCATAATTAAATTGTGAAAGTACTAGGGATTCCACCAGGATTTCTCTGACTTTGACGGAGAGATATTTACGAATCCTGTACAGTACCTTAAGACGGTAGAAGGCGTTTCTAATTTTAGTGTTTACATGTTCAATGTATCGGAGTTGTCCATCCATGATAATGCCAAGGTTTTTTGCGGTTTCCACTTGGGCGATGGGCTCATTTCCTACCGATACAATTGGGTTTTTATCCTTAATTTTATAGCGTTGCCATTTACTGCCTAACACTATGAATTGAGATTTGGTAGCATTTAAAACCAAGTTATTTTTGATTGACCAGTCCGCTATTATGTTTATGTGTATTCATAAGCGTTATTGCTAAAGCCTATAGATAAGGTAAGTACATGTATATTTAGTATTTTCAGATTTCAGTACTGGCTGGCCGGCTCGAATCCCGGTGTAGGGAATTTATTTGTGTGATGAGCACGAATATTTTGTTCTTGGGTCTTGTATGTTTTCTATGTATTTAAGTATCTATTTACCTGAAATAAGTATATCGTCGCTTAGTACCCATTGTACAAGCTTTGCTTAGTTTGGGACTAGGTTGATTTGTGTAAGATTGTCCACAAATATTTATTTATTTATATATCTAACTTTATAATAAGTAACGTGACTATTTTAATTTACAATGTCGTAAAATAGTTTATCTCCACCCATATTATAGTAAATCCTCTTTAATAAGTTCAAAAACCGTAGATAAGACCCCGCTATATAATATACTGTGCAGGAAGCTTCCCGGGGCTGAGCGTGCGCAGAGGAACGACACAAAATATAATATCATTACGAGATCACGTACAACCTTAACGCCACAGCTGCGGGCTGGCGGCGGCGGGCGGGCCGGCCTGTCGAGGCAAACATGGCGTACGTCGGCTCAACGTACCCACTTGAAACACATGAAAGAGGATTTAATATGTGGATGTAGGTAAAGTCGTGTATAGGTATGCAACTGTACATAATTAGGCATTAAAACACCCGTGTGATTATGTACTCGTGTTTTAATACCCCTCATTATGTACCAGTTGCATAAACTACTATAATTCCACTACAAAAACCGTACAAACATGCCGTCCAAAGGCCAATTGCACATTGCCTTGTATTACAGTATTATTATATTAAGCATTATGCACGTCTAAAAATATACGTAAAAGTGTGTTTGCATGCATGCGCTGAAATCTTCAACAACACGCGAGTGATGGACGTGTGAAGCCTTATTTTACCTCTTGGACGAAAAGTCGTAACTAGCATGTTGGTTGTATAAAGATATATTATTTTGTAATAAGACGGTGTATAGTAAACCTGTTAGCCAACTCTTACTGGGTCGGGGGCAACTGAAATAGCCCCGTTTATAACTGGTAATAACCGCTTGGGTACTAAGTGGATTGATCTTGGGTTCACCTGCAAGGGTTCTTAAGGGGTGATTCCGAGACCATGAACCGGTGTTACCCGTGTCGAAACGTCGGTAAAAAAGGGTAAATACATAAATATCGCGTTAGACCCGTTAAAACAAACCTTTTAAGTATGTTTAACAAAAACAACTAATTCATACAAGATTTCTTCCAACAAACAGACTTTCATTCGCGTACAAAACAGGTCATACGTGATAGTAAAATTGGTTCAGAATCATGGATAGAATCATATTTTTGTTGTACATACGAATATAGGCTACTAAAATAGGTACTTGTAGAACTTTGTTGGGTAAAATAACACAATAAACTGCGAGAATTTTGATATTGGTATTAAATATGCAAGAGGGGCGAACTCAGCAGTATTTTGCGTAATTTCGTAGAAAATATGCGCATTACATTACTTCATAATACTAAATGGTTTTGTTTTTTGTTTCAGGTACGTACCCTGACTATCTGTAAACATTCTGTAGGTAGCACATTTTTACCCAACTGCAAGGCAACAGGCAAGCTCCAGGTGCATGGGTAAGATGATTCCCACCGTAACAACAACTCCAGCATAGTTTTGTACTCCAACGCAAAGACCCAACCTCTCCTCGCTCTTGAAAGGCATTATATATTTTATAAGTAAGACGTCATACCATCAATAAATAATTCTTCTATCCGGACATATACTAAACCATTTTTGGGGACGCTGAAGCAGAGACTGTCATTTCATTCAGTCAATTAAAGGATAATCACGCTAGACCGTTCCGTGTCCGGGCCGGCCCGTTTTCTCGTACAAGAAATCGACGGCCGTCGCGCGTCCGCCATGGAACGGTCTAGCGTGAATCATCCTTATACCGCGCTATAAAAGTTCATTTTAAAAACTTGCTCTTCGTATATCTTTAGCCACTGACATGGTATCTTCACTAAACCCTAAACCGTAAATCCAAAACGCAATTTGTAAAGGCAAAATTATCTAAGAGCAGACTATACGATACCTAACCTTTTCATAATCTATTACGCGTCTGTTTAAAGGACGTTTATATTTTTATCCTCGTCTTTTTAAAGGGACTTTATATTTTTACGCTACAAATTAGGTTAATTACGAAGGGTTAGTGATAAATGTCTCCTTTAGAATTTACGTGGTAAAGGAATTCACGGTCGTTAGTGGACGACAAGGCGTGAAAAAATGTCGACGGATATTAAAGGCTTAGAGCCATATTTACCAGTTTTTAGGGCGAGTTGCACCAATTCGCGATTAAAGACCGCGCGATATGGCGCCAGCAGCTGACATTCCGTAGAAATTTGTCAACTTTGCCATAAGTACAATTACACCGCTTAGGATTACGGAATTATTTGATGCATGGCCGTCATATAGGAGATATATTTGGGGCTTTGGTTTTTCTAAGTGTAGCACTATATGTAATATGGCAAACTCGGTAAAAAATATTTTAATAAGTAAACGTAAATATATTTTTTACGCTTAAAAGTAAACAAATGGAGCATTTCTAGTTTTCAACAGGATTTTATTTCATTATTCAATAGGACAATTCATAATCCTTTACTATGGCCTTTGTCGTATTTTAAACTGATTGAAGTTTTACATCAATCGCTATTGGATGCTTGGGCGTTCTATAAAATAAATAGCTGTCTAAGCACTTCCTAGCTCCGCCATAACTGACTCGGCACGCCATGAAATATTTCATCAATGCTCGTAATTCGATAAATTCGCTCCTGCCATTTTCTCAACAACATCACCATCTAATATGTATTTATAGTATTTATAGAATAGTCGGTTTTATTTAAAAAATATTGCAGTTTGAACTACGAAGTTATCCCATTTTTGTGAGAGATGCTGTATTGTCCCACGAGGCGTTGAATGTGCTTTCATCACGTTACATAACATGAATAGACTAGCTTATTTGCCAGAATACTTCAAATTAATACAATGGTAGTAAAAGACGCCTCTGGTCCGTTTTAGCACCTATTTCCAAGATTTGGCGTAGACACCAGTTTTCTGAAAATTACTGGCATCTGTACCTTTAGTTTAATTATATTTTTTGAAACATATACAAAAATGAACGCGTTTGTGTTTTATTTTGTATGACAACAGCACCTCTGGTGGGTTTGGTGGTAACTATTTGTTGCCATACAAATTGAGACTAAACGCAAAGGCGTTCGTTTGTGTTTGTTGCGTACTAGATGTATAGTGCTTTGTTGTCCACGAAGGCGCGCCCCACCACAGCCCAATCCGTACAACTGCGCATAGATTAACATGAGATTCGCTGTGGAGGGGCGCAGCGTCATGGATGACACGCACTTCACGGATCTTTCAATGCAACGCGGGCAAACAGGGCAAACTAGACTTATTCGAATAATCCTAATGCCAATAGTAGTTCTAGGTAAAAACTGACGAAATCCAATTTTTGAACAAACATGCTCTTAATAACGAAGACTCTCTTTACAAAATAAACGAAGGTTGTAGACGAATTAAACGTTATGACGTCATAATGTCCTTATTTTCCGTCATGATAATGACTGACGCCGTTTAATATTATTATTTAATTACCGACCGTTATTCGGTAAGTTCTCCCTCCTAGCTATCCATGCTTAATGACACCTGAAATTAAAGGGAAACGCCAGATTTGGCCAAGCGACGACGGCGCGTACTGAATATTTTTGAAATATTTTTGTGAGGCATCGTTTGTATAATCAAGGTCTTTTTGTAGGGTTCCGTACCCAAAGGGTAAAACGGGACCCTATTACTAAGACTCCGCTGGCTGTATCTCATGAACCGTGATAGTTAGACAGCTGAAATTTTCATAGATGATGTAGGTTCTGCGGTTGCTGCTATAACAACAAAAAAAAACAGGATACAATAAATATTTAAGGGGGCTCCCATACAACATACATGTTTTTTTTGTTTTTATAGATAATGGTACGGAACCCTACGTGCGCGAGTCCGACTCGCACTTGGTCGGTTTTTTTTTAGCTTGATAGATATTTCGTGAGCAGGTTTGGTAACTATATGGAATAATTTTGTCGAGCCACTTTTTGGAAACTTAAAAAACAATTTTTTTATCAATAATTTCATGTTGCTGCGGTATCTGTTTTCATTGGTTTCTTCTCATCTAAAGTTCGCATTTCTCAACTGATTCTCGTAAAAATTTGTAAGAGTAGTATAGTTTTTCGAAATAAAAAAAAACACAAGGTCTACAGCTTAATAAAAAAAATCATATTTGGTACAAGCTTTTATTGCCGACTGTACTTTTTTTTTCAACTTAAGACGGTCCCAACTCATGTCACTGATTGTATGTTTATAGTATTCCATTTTACATCTAATATTAACAACTTTACTGTATGACCAACAAAAGTTAAGATTTTTCTGTCAAATTAGTACCTACATATGCTATCATTGTATGTTGAAAAGTGAAACTCAGATTTCTACTACATCGCATATTTCAAAGTTTAGACAATTCAGCCATTGCAATTTTGCATTCAATTTGGTTCTTAAGATCATGCAATCATCATCCTCCTAGCGCTATCCCAGTGCAGTTACATCATGAAGGATGCCTGGGGTCTGCTACCTAATCACAGGATTTGACATAGGCACTAGTTTTTACGGAAGTGACTGCCATCTGACCTTGTAACCCGAGGGGAAACTAGACCTTATTGGGATTAGGCTTTGTCAAGTGAGATGGCAACTTAACTGTTACAAGTTCTCCAGCCGCCCGAAGCCCTATAACTTGGCTTAAGGCACAGGGTAGGGCAAGGCCTTCTCCATACAAACTTTGTGCAGGTTTTATTCGTCGGTTTTGGCACTAACAAATATCATATTTTTTTTGGTTGTAAATATTAGATATGCGAAGATCGTGATGTGAAAATTTTCAAATACTTAAAAAAAAATCAAAAATAAAAAAGGCAAAAAAAAAAATAATAAAAAATAATTTACATCACGAAATAGCTATGAGAAAAATAAGCATACTGACCAAAAATCATAACTTTAATGCAAACACAAACGATGTAAATCCTGCACAAAGTTTGTATGGAGAGAGCTTACCCTTCCTCTTAACGACTGCTATCATAGACACCAGCCGGATGCAATATCTTACAAAATACATTGTTACGTATTTGTTACAGAATTATTACATTAAATTGTTATACTTTCCTGCAAGCATTGTTTCCACCAATATGAAGCTTTACCACCGCTCTCACTTAATGCATCTCAATGTATGCACGCAAGTGCATATTACCCGTAGAACCTCTACGGCGTAGCACTTAGGTGCAGTTGCATTTTGGTGCCGTAGCACCAGGAGTGCTACGAACCGTAGCGGCATGATTAAGCAAGCAGCAGACTGCGTATTTTTGTTCATTTCATATTTTTTTAAGATTTGACTTCGCTAATTATAATTTTAATTTTCGAATTTAAACTTTCGTTATTCACTCATTTATTTTCACTCCGGGTGAAATGTTTTAACCGTGTACGTGTGCGTGTGAAGGTACCATACGTGAATCTTTTGAGTACTATAAAGTTTTTTTTTTTGCTTTTATAGAGTCTCATGAAAAATATTCGTAATTTTAAGTATCTAAACTTACTATAACGTTGCAACTAGATTAATAATTCTTATTAAATGCAAGTTAATTATCTTAATGAGATACCACCCATGATGACGATACCACATCAGTACGTTTTCTGAGCTCAGCAATTCGATTTACATGTTTAATGAACAAATAGTAATACAATCACCTTTGTAATGAGAGTACATAGCGTGAGTCCTATTTGGATATAACGTTGAATCGAGTCAACGCAACGTATTGAATTGAAATCGGTTTATATTTTTAATTCACATGTGCACTCGCTTCCAAATGGTATTGGAAGGTGCCACGGTAATGATTTAGCTTGTTGAATGTGGTTGCCCTGGCGATTAGGTACACAAAGTGATTGTACATGTAGGTATACCCGTAGAGCTGAAGCAATTTGGTGATTGAACCGATTCCTCGTGACATTTGGCGCGTGGAATATTGTAATTTTACGACTCGTCGGCGTATATTGAGCTGCGGTGTGGTCAAACCTTAAGTTTGCTGCCTATGTCGACAGTGTGATATCATACCTAAACCTTTTTAGAGGTTTGATGAGCTTCGCCTAACTTTTTATCTTATTAAATTTTATTTAAATCCTAGTTTTTTCATTGCATGTACCTGTCCGTCACGAGGAATCATAAGGTAAATTGACGTAGGTAACGAGAATGGAGTAATTTGTAAGTATACAAACTTTACAAAGCAATACTCGTACATTTATCATTATGACTATAATTTAACACCACGTTGATTTCCAGACCAAGGGGTCAGTTTAATTATCCTTCCAGGGTTATAAATAAGAACAAATTAGGGAAAATTAATTACACAATTCAGCGATTTTACAACGTTTTGTTATGTTTAATTCTAGCTTCGCGAGGACCTTTTTACGAGTCACTTCACTCCACCACTCTTATTCGAGGGACATTGTTTTACAAAATCATCTCAATTCCGGTAAATTACACTGAATGAAATAATCAATCCCACGGAAAGTTTAACTTTTAGTATTAGAGATTGGAAAAATAAACTTACTATACATACTTACATTATTGGCGGAGTGACACAAAGAGGATCTTAACCTCCGAAACCAGAGCACTCCACCTTTCCCGATTTTACACCGCTTCCTGCCAGTCTTCAACCTGAAGCTGCCGCAGATCCACCTCCACACTATCCTCCTAGCAATATGTGGGCCGGCCAACGGGGCGGTGACCATTCGGTCAACGCAAATAATAAGCTCTCTTGACAGCTCCGTCCTCTCTGACCAAAATGTTCGAACCAGCGACGGCTGTGTGCTTTTGTCTCGCCAATGATATTAGGTCGTCCACGAACTCCTTGACCCCAGGATTCTTCAAAAAAAAAAAGAAAAACATAAAAATAGCGATATTTTTACAATTTTCTAATACGTTTGTACAAGTATAAACTAAGGTGCATTATTTATTCCCGCCGTTACAATTTCAACTCTTTTACTAATCAAATTAATGAGGCAGTTTTCATCTAGGTAGGGGATGAATGTGGGGGGATTTAAAAGAAGCGATTTATGGTAGACCAAGGAAAAGATGGATAGACTACGTGATAGACGATATGACAAGGAAGGATGTCAACGATAGAAAGGTATGGAAGAGAAAAACATGCTGCGCCGACCCCAAGTAAATGGGAAAAGGGCTAGCGAACCATGATGAATGATGAGTTTTCATCTAGTTTCATTTTAAATTTACGAGCTATAACGGCTATTGTGAATAACTTAATCACCCTTCCAGCGTATTATTAATTTCTATCTTCTTCTTTATTTATGTAAAAATGGCTTAATCTTAAAAGTTATCCAATCAGTGATGCTTCTCCAAAAAGCGCTAACAAAGCTACAAGTGAAATAAAGCAGCAAAGTATCCTAAAAATATGTATTCTATTTTGAGTGTTACTCCCCAGACTTAAGGGCCAGAATCAACATACATTTTATTAACGTTATATTACGATGCAAATCCTTCTTAATTAACTGTGAGTCAGCTCGTATGAGCGGACATGTAGGTGGCGGGTGTGAATGTTTACGGACCCTTTGGCTTAAACTTTGCTTAAATAATTTTGAGATTTACTGAATGTTTTGTTTTCATCAAAACTGTGAAATATAAAATTGTTGTAAGGATTTCATGTATGTATTAAGTTAGTTATTATATACATATATTTATTCATAAAAGTAATACAACAACAATATAAGATGAACATAAAGACAAAAACTAGATAACTAAAAATCAAATAGATTAGAAATACAACTAAACAAACCCTTCCACAGGGCTCCGATCTCGAGGACCTTTTTTAATTTAGTTATAATATTATTTTAGTTCTTATGTTGATATATTTTGTGTTGTGGTGAATAAAAATATAAGACACGGCTTAAAAAAAACTAAACAAAAAAAAAACAAATTACAAAAAAAGTACTTCGCCCAAACAGATCTGTCCTGCGGCATGGTGCCCAGGGGCCAGTACGAGTACAGTCAAGGACACCAATATGTATACACTTTTGCACCTTATTCCATTGAAATAAGGTCCAAAAGTGTATACATATTTATGCCCTTTACAAGTGTACAATTCGACAAAATTGTTAACATTTTCTATGAGAAAATGTACAATTTTGTTGAATTGTAGACTTGTAAAGTTTTGTGGTATAGGGGCCAGGACGCTGGCCGCGTTAGGTGACTTCCTGAATTCTTCTTTGACGTAAACTTACTGACGTCGCAAAGATTCCCACTTGACAGAATACTGTCAGTATTACATTTGCGCAGTAGTAATATTATGCGCAGAAGCGGACCAGTACTGCCTTCACATCGTCCCGCTTCCGCGCATCCCGCGCCAGTCAGGAAGCACTCATTTAAATGTAGGGGCGCAGTAAAAAGTAGTACTGAGCTGACAGTTGACACTGACATTTGACAGTTTTCTCATATCGTACCGCCTCCGCACCGACAAATCAGGAAGTCGCCTTAGTTATATAGTTTTTTTATAATATTTAGTTGGTTCCGTTGTAAATATTTATTTATTTGTAATCAAATATGTGCAAGTTCACCGTGCTAACCAAATTACTGACACATCTACAGACTTTGTACAAATAAGTGTGGTCTAAAATGGCCTCCTCTGAATGTTTTAACATCTAGCCACCAAACAATCCTTCACGAAACATTTTATCCTGTCTCATTTTAGCTTTGAATATTTTGCCCGTCTGACCTATAGCCAAGCATAGAATAATAAGTACCAAATAACTGGAGAATAAAATTAATGTCAGTGTGCGTGTCTCCCACGCTGCAACCTACGTCTGTAAATTCGTGACCCTTGACAATGTTCATAAAGTACACGTATGGTCAGTCAACTGTGTTGGCGATGGTACATAAATATTTTGTTAACATTTTGGTGAATATAGTGACTGCGAATATTATACGTCAGCCCCCGGGCGTATTCTCACAGTACCTTCATTGAAGTTTGGCTAGCAATATAGTATATATTTATTTTATAGTAAGCTCCAGCTTATTCAGTTTTAATTTACGGCAACCCAGTCAGAATTTAATTAATCCTTTCGGTTGACGTTCAAAGGGGTCTCAACTCAAATGATGAAATCTAATTATATAAAGATACTTTTTGCGTCATATTGAATCTCCGGGAATGATAATATTTTTCACTGCCAGAAGCAAAGTAAGCACTCAATAAAAATTGATACACTTTATAATAGTAGATTGTACGACGAGGGTCTATAATAAGCCATATTACCAAGACATGGTTTTTAGACTTTTAGACCAGAGATTCATGGCTGATGTTCATCTAATTATAGGTAACCACAGCTTTTCCTGTATTTTAGAACGTAAACTTTAATAAAGAAAAGACCTCGCATGGTCTTGGAAACTTAAATGCTGCAACGTTTATTTTAGGACATGATATCAATTGACTTAATATAACCTGTCAGTATCATACTTTCAGTCCCTAATCGTACCTACTTGTACTTCACGGTTTATTCTCTAACATAACTCAAATAATTCAATATCTTACTACCTACAGTATTAAGTGACATTCACGGCGCTAATTTTGCCATCCATAATAGAGAGACCGCTAATCGGCGTAACTTGCCAAATCCTTTAATGCCGATTGGACCAAGAGGTCTATCTGGTTCTTACATTTCGCATCATTATGATACCTACGCGCGCTAGCTTTCATCCTCGCCAAATTAACGTGCAAGAACGAGTGCGCATAACACGTTAAAATCAAATTGGAATTGGAAATATATGTGTCAAATACACTATTAGAGCGATCGCGTTCGGACGAGGATAAGCCTGGATTACGATTCTTTGTTCGAGTGACTGAAGTTGATAACTTGGCTTAATTTATTACCTGGATCCAAGTTACAAAGTTGTTGAAAAATAGAGCCGCCTAAGTAAAGTGCTTTGGAGTTTGCTTGGTAACTTGTCTTCCTTTATATTGAAGAGGTTAGAGGGGAGTGTGAAGGAAACAGAGTTTTTAAAGAAAATACTGCTCAATACATGTACATAAAATCGGCTGAAGAAAATTTTTGTGGGAAAAATTGTTTTTTTTTAGATTTCGTACCTAGCCAAAACGGCAGGATAGGGTATCAATAGTAGTTCGAATGAGAGGTATATTCTTACAAATAGAAAACATTATTTGAACTGAGTTTCTGTACCATTGTCTCGTATTAAGCACATGACTTTCGTGGCATCGCGCAATTGCATAATTTATTTTTATTATACCTACATAGTACATATTATATTCAAATTGCTTTGCCCTAGCAGGGTTCATGTTGCGATCTGATGTCAGCATTAACCAAAATAGTAAATAAGGCGCATAACTAAAAATACCTATGTCAAAAATGTTTATCAAATAGCAATCGAATCAATCAATAATTTTCATCAAATTCCTTGTGTTAAACAGCAACAACATTCATTCAACAAACATTCGGCTCATCCTAGTTCCGTTTTAATAAGTTTCGTGGCTATTTGTAACTGACACGTTAACGCGAAACAGTTTGAAACGCGATTGTAATCGGAAACGACGGTCGAAAATAGACCTCCACGATATTGCAGTTACAAAACGCGCCAACATTGGGATTCGAAATGTAACTCGTACGTACGTACGATTTACAACGACGGCGATTCCGCGCCAAACACAATAAACAATGGGCGTCGGTAACAATAACAAACATTTTCAGAGATCCCACGGTAGAACGGTTGGTGTAGAAATTGTGAATGCGAAATACCTCTCTACATGAAAACAAACGAATAGACACAATACAAGAAAGTAGTATGTATGTATGTATGTAATAACTTTATTGTACACAAAAAAAACACAAAAAATACAAACAAATAAGGAAATTTTGGTACAAAGGCGAACTTATCCCTAAAAGGGATCTCTTCCAGTTAACCTTTGTGCAATTGAGTGGAGACAGGAACCAGAAGAAGTAGTCAATTTAGATGCAGTGTCAATGAAAAACAAATGGATATTTATAGTTTATTCCAAGATTGATACATCAGGTACAGTTTATAGCAATGGGGTTGGCGACGCAAAGTTCTAAATAGATGGCGCCACTAGAGTTTGAGCCACGTTTGAGCCATCTCGATTCATGCAAGTTTTACTTAAAAAAATATGTACGTTTAAAATACCGTTATAAAGTAAAACTTAATGATTAATTCTCTGTAATAAGTATTAAACTTTGTATCTTAGGCCGAGACACTGTCGGATAATGTTTCAAAGCCATTTAAATACAAAAGTTTTTGTTTAGACAGGAGCGTGTAAGTTATATTTTCGTAAACATTTATACTCGTCCGTTTAACGCGATAAAATGGATCCAAATGAAAAATACGGATGTCTGACTCTGACACAGCTAAAAGCACTTTTACGGAAACGCGAGAAATCCAACATTAAGGTGGTTGTAATTAAAAAATTATAAAATTTCTGAAAAAAAAAATCTAATTATTAATTCAAACGTAAAATATACGTAATAATAAACATTATCAACAAATATCAAGGTCTCAGCCCAAAAAAAATAATAATCACGAACTATACTATTGGCACAAACTCTAGTGGCGCCACCTAGTGGCAAAGTTTGGCAGCTGCCAACCCCATTCTTGATGATTGAGATTTTCTTTGTTTAATTGCGAACCATTAGGAACCTGTGATTATTTGGTGAGGTCGTAAAATAAATAAAGACTCAGATCTTCGTATTTGCATAACGATTTCCGATTCTTACGATTTCTTCTTTATAGTCAATAGTCAATAGTCAATAGTCAAAAAATATTTATTCCATAGACATACATTATGCGCTAGAATAAGTCTTATTTCTAGGTTCAGGTTTACAATCATATTATTTATACCTAAAGATACGAGTACATACATTTGCATAATATGTAATCTCTAATATAGTTGCAATATACATATTGTATAACATAATTATTAATTAAATATATTATTTAAATTGAATGTCATAAAAATCTTTTATATTATATAGTGCATTTTCGGTCAAAGTATTTTTAAGGTAAAGTTTATATTTAATGTCATTTAGTATAGTAACAGAGTCGGGTAAATGATTATACAATTTAATACTCTGATAAATGAAAGATTTTTTAGATTTGGCTAGGCGTACTTTCGGAAGGCAGAGTTTATGTCTATTTCTTGTAGGATATTTATGAATATTACATATTTTCTTGCTGCCATTCAAATGTTTGCGAGCATATAATAAGTTTTTGTATACAAACAAGGAATAAAATGTCATTATGCCACTCTCCTTAAAAATGCTTCGACAGGTCCCTCGTGCAGGTACACTGTATATGTTTCTGAGTGCCCTTTTTTGCAATAAGAAAACTCTAGACGCTGTCGCTGCATGTCCCCATATCAGTGCTCCGTAAGACATGAGAGAATGAAAATAGGCGTAATAGACAGTCTATAACAAAGCATTGACGATGTCTGCTAACATGAGATATGAACAGACACGTCCCTGTCATGAAAAATATATATTTCAATGTATCTCTTTCTAAAGTAGAATGAATGTAACCATAACGTAAACTTCCGCTCGCGGATTTACCATTCGGACACTCTCCGATATGGTTCTCATTTCTCACGATTTTGGCCACGGAACCCATTGTAACGCGTCCCGTTTTTCTCCATTTTGATATCCATACTTACTTTGTCCGAACGGTATTCCGTCAGTCGTCGTGTATCGATTGACAGCATCGGTATCCGGGTCAATACGGTTTAATTCGACTCAAGTAATTATAGAAGGGGTCACTGCACTTTGGTGGAGATAAGATCGAGTTTTGTGAAGGTACGTACCTATTGGTGTTTACCTATATTACCTACTGCCTATAAGGGGTATTTTATACATTATTTATCTCTTTCTTTCGATGTGTCAGTATTTCATGCAGAATATAAACGCATTTTTTCACGTTCCCTGTAACACGACAAAGACTTTTAGTCTTAATCCAATAAAGATTACTTACGCCACCGGTTATCTCGTTTGATAGATCCATGGCCACCCTGTTAATTAAGGTGGGACGCTTTCCATACAAAACTTATTTTGACATTCGCAGGCTAACGACGTGATATTTTATGAAACTTATGTAACAAACTTTCATAAATTGGCTTTCCATTTGCGCGAAATGCCCCCCTTTCCTAGAATAAACTTGTATAAACTAGAATGTATAAACTAGACGGACAGAAGAACGGACAGCAGCGGAGTCTTAATAATAGGGTCCCGTTTGGGTACGGAACCCTAAAAAGCTATTGCGGGCTATGGCTGCCAACGTGACTGCGGTTGGTTACGGTGACAAAACGTGTTTTTGATACATGAGCATATTTATTGCAAAACACTTTAATAGACTTTTTTGGTGAGAAATAATAGCTCAATCGTAGTGTCTCAATCGCGATAGTAAAGGTGACACCACCAGTAATGGACAAGGCCTAATGATGTACATTAACTCTTATGTGAAAGAAAATAAGAGTCATTTTTTATAGAACAATATATTTAAAACCGTATGATCTTTGAATCAGGGTTAAAGTGTCCATTATTGGTACTTGTGCTTAAAGTGTCCATAATTGGTGGTGTCACCCTATATAACCAAGCGCCAAGTTGCGGGATTTCATTAAAACTGATTTCTTACACTGGCAATCATTTTAATGAAAGGCTGTCACTGTTAATTTTATATTAAGAAGTAACGCTGCTAACGCAAACTACAAATTTCTAAATCAATGAAAAATTGAAAAATGTAGGCTGCAGGCAGGATTCGAATTAAATTGTTCCTTTATTTAGAAATTGTCTAACTGTTGTCAGTGTCACTGGTGGTTTATTTGAGCAATAGTAAAGTGTTGAATATTAAAAAATAAGTGACAAAAAATGCCCAAAACTATTCGTTGTCCAGAGCGGATCATTATTAAAAAATATAATATAATAAAATTGTGGAAAAAAAACGCTCGGGAAATGAAACTTATTTTGCTACAAAAAAACGTCATTATTCTGGATAAACTGACATTACTGATCTGTTGCCATATAAATGAGGATAATAGCGCCCACTAAGACAATGGTCATATTTATTGTTCTGGTAAAACTGTCTGGTCAAACAAAGAATGTGTCAGACCGCAAGTATTTGACTCTCAAGCCAAAGGCAAGGGCAATAAACAAGCAATCTGATGCTTTCTTCCGCAGTGAGATTTTACTAGCCCTTATGAGTCGTATCGAAAACGTCGCGTGACTTCAAAGCAGGGACCCGCCCGGTATCCCCTTCGAGGGTTTTTGAACGGGTTTTTAGTAAGGCTTTGCTTACCCAATCCGTTGCCCTTCAAACCCATTCATTTGGCTTTTAAAGCGCTTTTAATACGGTATCCCCTTCAAGGGGTTTTTGAAAGGGTTTTTAGTAAGACTTTGCTTACCGAAGTCGTTGCTCTAAAAAAACCCATTCATTCGGCTTTTAAAGCGCTTTAAATATGGGTAAGCCGTTCAGTTAACGAATATCAGATATTTTTACTAAGCGCTTAAAAAGCCTTTCGAAAAGGCAACAGTTTGAAGGGGTTTCCCTTTCCACGCTTATGCAATTTTCATCCTTTTACTGATGACAATAAGAGCAGTATTGCAAATTTACGTTTGACGACTGGATGACTGCCGGCGGTGCCGGCACAGGTGCCATAAAACGCCGGCGTCTTTGAAATACCGCTAAGTTGCGATTTAAAAATACCTTATCACATTGCAATACGGTTTCCTTTGGCATGGCGAAGGGCCGGAACAAGTTGAAGCGTGCAATTTATCGAACGAGCCGACTTTTCTGCAGTTGTAACATATTTAAAAAGTAGTGTTCAAAAAACAAATGCTGATTCTGTTAATGCAAATACTTTTTAGGGTTCCGAAACCGAAGGCTCGAATCGGAGCCCTATTGCTGTCACTCATGCATCCGTCCGTCCGTCGTTTGTCACAAAATTTTGTTCCTAACAATTTTTTAACTTCCCGTTGACCTATGAACTTGAAATTTGGTGATAATGTTTATTATTACGTACCTATTATTTTACCAACTAATACTAATATATTGATAAATGAGGTTTTTCCTTTGAAATTTTGCGGATGGTTCGTAACCCTAAATGTGCGAGTGCAACAAGCACTTAGCTGGGTTTTTTATGTTAATTAATTATTAAGGTACCTAAAAAATATGTATTAGATATACTCACGGATTAATGCTTGGATTTAGCAAAAAATAAATAGGATGAATGTGTTAATCTCGGTACCGATACCGACGTTCCCCTGAGTGACGAAATTGAAATAATAAAATGGTTGTTTAAAATACGACAATGAATATATTTTTCCCTAAATTATGAATATAGACTACAACAATATTAAAAATACAAAAAACATTGCATATTTTAAAATAAAGACATTTTAATTTCCACTGAGTTACATTTTGTACGAGGTGTACGTATAGGTATACTATTATTTAAGTAACATAATTTACCTAAAAAACGAGAAAAATGTACATATTTTTTTTAGTAAAGTGCCATGTAATAGAATAGAACGGTTCT
Organism: Cenopis cana; assembly: GCA_951800055.1. NCBI lineage: Eukaryota > Metazoa > Arthropoda > Insecta > Lepidoptera > Tortricidae > Cenopis > Cenopis cana. The sequence continues at coordinate 14,296,144 of OX637484.1, forward strand.
ATTTGCATGCATTACAAACGAAGAAAAACATTATATTCTACAAAATTATTTTTTTGTGACTTGTTAGTAATACCAATATACCACAGTGTTGCCAAATCTTATGTCTTTAAACGAGCAATTCTTGTATATATATTTATTTATTTTGGGGATCTCGGAAACGGCTCTAACGATTTTGATGAAATGTGGTATGTGGGAGTTTTCGAGGACGAGCAATCGATCTAGCTAGGTCTCATGACCAGGAAAACGCCGAGCAAAGCTCGGCCGCCCAGATATTTTATATCTTTATACGAGCAATTCTTGTATATATCTTTATTTCGGGGATCTCGGAAACGGCTGTATCGATTTTGATGAAATTTGGTAAGTGGGGGTTTTCGGGGACGAGCAATCGATCTAGCTAGGTCTAGTAGGTCTCATCTCCGGGAAAAGGCCGAGCAAAGCTCGGTCACCCAGATATTTATATTTGTTTTACAGCTCATTTTCATGGAAGAGTTAACGTAGCTAGACTTTAATATTGATTTGTATCGACGAAATAAAATTGAAGTTTGAGCTTCCATTGTGAAGAAATAATGTAGAATTACACTACACAAAAAAAATATTTAGACTGAAAAAGAACACAGTTAGTAAAATAACCGAAGAAAACATTGAAAAATGCCTTAGCTAACTCTGTCATAAATCCTAATATCATCGTAAAAATCAACTTTAGTGCTGATTATTTCGTAATTTTCAACGTCAGTTATAATTATGTTCTTTTTTTACGAAACCGGTAAAGTGCGTGTCGGGCCACGCACAATGTAGGTTTCCTTAGTTGGTCACCCGTTACATTATGTATACTAAAAAGTTTGCAAACTTATATTTACCTACTATGTTTTTGAAATACTTAATTAAAAACATTATCTGAGGTACCTACCTCAATGGAAATTCTATGAAAGTTCGGCTTTTAGTCGTTAACTAGTAATGTCTACTCAGGTGTGATCATTTTACTTATAATTTCATTATATAGGGTGTAACATTTAAATCGGTCAGTATGGGAAGTCTGAAACTATAAGACATACGAAGATCTGTTCTTAGGAACGATGTCATATGATGCATCGTAGTAACATTTACTTATGAAGTTATGACCATACCTGTGCTAACTCGGAACAAGTTCTAGGGATTAGATATCGATTAAATTAAAATTTTAATTGCCAGCAATGTATTGCAAAGTAAATTGACAACTCAGTACAAATGACAGCCCTTAGTTTTCTGTTTACTATGACGTTCTCTTAGGCAGTGCACGTAGTACATTGAAGGTGCGGAATTAGGAAATTTAATTTCGCAGTTTTTTCACATAATTATGATTATGATTTTGATTTGTTTTTGGGTTTTTGCTACTCCTCAGCTTAGTGAATCCTCAAATTTTATAAAGGGTCGGCAACGCGCACGTTACTCCTTTAGAGTCGCGAGCGTTTATAGGCTGCGGTGTCCGCTTACCATCAGGTGGACCGCACGCTTGTTTGCCACCATCGTAGTATAAATTCTAGGCGACGTAGAATGGCTAATGGAACATATTAATATCAGTTTAAAATTAATACCTGCTTCCCGGTAACGCACTGTATCAATACGTGTGCTCATTGAAAATTCTACTTACGTCACCATGAAAAAAGTAATCAGTCAGTAACAGGAAATTTCAATAACCAACACTTGGTAGCTTAATATCACGCCAACAGATTCTTGAATCAAAAAACGGTTTGACCTCACAATATTTAGACAGCACCAACATGATGCGGTTTGAATGAAACAAAAATAAATTCACCAACACTTGATGTCTAGGGAAGGTTCCCTAAAAAAACATGTTTTTCAAGATGTTGTTCTATATTCGTCCGTTTATATTTAATATTACAGCTTTATAGTACTAACGGTTTTTGAGCTAAGCTGGAACCGGACGGACGGTTCGACGGACATGGCGAAACTATAAGGGTTCCTTGTTTATTACGAAAACATGACAAGCAAGGATAGCTTTTTTATTGTTCTAACACAATTGGTAACCGGATAGATTTTTGATAAGTGATCCAGTATTCCAAAAAACGATCAAAATAAATATTTACGAAAACTACGCGCAGAGTTCCTTAAAGAGCGGGATGGTTAATTGCAAACTCACGCGTGTTAGAGCGAGACATCTGTAATGGCACTGCAATAAACTAGTACATAATTCATATTTTAATTATTATCCTTCTTTATGCACTTATAACGCGGCTTTACCGTTACACTGAGTAACTTTTCAATCCAATGAGAAACAAAATTTCTCAGTGGAACTTCACGCTTGTACCTTGAGATACAAAATTTAAGTTATTTTATTATGAAAAGTAACGGTAATTTCTATATCAATGAATGATGTTATTAATAACACCACATATAAGAAATACGATGAAATACGGTAATTACCTTCTAAAACTCCGTCACTAAATGGAACTAAAAATAGTCAACCAAAATACTCTGCAATGTAAACTCCTTTTGCAACGAAAGCTTTTAGTATACTGACTAACCAACAAAACCAACACGGCATGGATAAAAGAATGTAGCCTTACGAAAATAAAATTGTCTTTTTGGAAGAATTAATCAAAATATCATCGAATAACATTCGTTATTCAATAGGAATCTCTACAGCGCTACTTTTTTGAGCAATATTATACACTAAACATTTAAATTAAAACCATTACAATGATGTAAATATCGATGTATCTATAAACTTTATTGCTAGTCAAATCATATACTCTTACCATACAAAAATCTGCATCTGCAATAAAATGCTGGGACATGGAAAAAATGGCAGTGTTGCTACCTTGTAGATATATTATTAAAAAAAGTTCCAACGCATTATTGATGCAAAATTATCTATTAACGTATTTAATAGCACAAAAGATACGCAACTACTTTAAAAACAATCATGTCTAACGTGATAAAAATAATGGTAGGACATACCAAAAATGCCGCTATACAACGGTAGAAAAATCGCCCGAACACGAAACATAACAAAACTTCGGCGTCGGCTACCCAAATATTAAAAACTAAAGTGAAACTAGGTATTAATTCACGCCGCTCTACGCGAGTTGCAAGTACTTACGCAGCACAGAAAACTGAAGATCTTCCAAAGGGTAAGCGCTAAACTCGTTATGGTTAGCCTTTCCCGAAACTATTCATTGAACGGGCTACCAGCGCTTAAAATGGTCGGAAAGGGATACCCTTATAAAAGCGGTGGTAGCCTCCTTCCTAGTTCTAAGCAAAATGAAGGGGTTACCCCTTCGATTGGGTTAGCAAGACGTTAGGGCTATTCATTGAACGACTAAGCCGTTCAAAGGCTTTTTTCTGGGAAGGGGTGGTCGGGTCCCTGCTTCAAAGGCACAATCTTCTCGATGATGAGAAAAAATGGTTTAGCTATTTCATCGTCATATGACACACAATACGAGAAAACGGACTGAACAAAATCACCATCTATCGAGGAAACCGCATAAAAGATTGAAAAATGGACTCACTGCGGTAAATCAGTAGAATAAACTGGAAAGGAATTCTCTCTCAACAGAATGAGTCAATATCGTAGTCAGCGAGTTCCGAGGTTCCTGTTTTCGTTATTGGTTTTGTTTGCTTGATGACGCGGGGTCAAACTATCAGAATATCAATTGAATTTATATTTGGTATTTATCTATGAGCCCTTGTTGCCTGAAATAAATGAATAAATATAAAATATATATATATATATATATATATATATATGTATATATCTAAGACCGCCTGTTGTTACCTACTAGCTTTAAGGATTATTTATGTTAATCACTCATTTATGGTGCAATAAAGAATATTTATTATTATTATTATTCAAATATATATATATATATTTTATTTATTATTATTTCTCTTTATTTATTTCTTTTCTTAGCCTAGGTTTGTATAACATTTCTATAAAAAGTAAAATATAAAAATACACTTACAAAACATAAAAACGTTATAAAAACCTAGCCTAGAGTGCCGCCGGCAGCGAGGCAGGGCCTAAGCTACCGGTGGTCAGGGCGACAGAGAGAGGAACCTCCTGACTATCCGCGCCGTGTCCAGGAGTACCGCCTTCTGAATCTGACCCTTGACCCAGCCATCTAGCGAGAGTCTCTTGAGGTGTTGGTCGAGACTCTTCGCTATTAGACCGTTCGCAGAAACGACTATCGGGACAATGGTCGTTGAATCAACATCCCACATGGCGGTTACCTCGTGGGCCAAGTCTAGGTACTTGCTGGCTTTATTATTATTATTATTATTTAAGCGCGAGAGTTTAAAGTGTTATATTATTATTATTATAATATATATATATATATATATATATATATATATATATATATATATATATATATATATATATCATCTGTCAGTGTCAAAGTTTCAGTAATCCACCAGTAATCGTACTGTATCTACGTTAGACTCAGTTTATACGAAAATACGAGTATCATTTAAATTCTAAGGCGATGAACGAGTTCTACGTAGACAAAATCACGCGCAAAAGCTGGTGATCTAAAAAAACTTGAAAAACAATATAACAGTAGAAGGGGTGACCTATATACGAAACCCAACTTATATTTAGAACGAACTTATAGAACAGGGGTTAGAGAAAGTAGCAAGGTTGAATAAGTAGGCCCAAACAAAAACTAAACTTTTATAAGAGAAGACCCTTTGCGAAGTTTGTTACTAACAATTTAGCCTTCGCATATTAATCCAATGGGATAGATTAGTATTTGTTGTTATATTTTGTCTATAAAGGAGATAAGAAATTGTGACCTCCATTTTGAGCGTTTTGTAAACAAAACAGTATACTAAATTACTCTGTTATTTGGTTAGTAACTTAACACATTACTTACTAATTTTACTATATAATTAAGTATATGCCCTTTTTATTTGCTTTCAATTACAATTACATCCAGCTGGAGCCATCTTGCCCAAATTTAAATACTATCATTATCCTGTCAAGTCAGGAAGACTGTGCTACATCAGTAAGTTCGCATGAAAGAACAACAGTTGATTATTGTCGAGGCCGGGAAAGTACAATTGCCACCTTCCCAGTTCCCAGCCTCGACAAGGCCGAGTATTCATTTTAAGCGTATGAGTTTGCGAGTCCGTTTAATTATACTACGAAACCTGCAATGCCCATTCCGGTCAAGGCTAATATAGCGCAAGGAACGTACCTGCACCTTAAACTATACAATCTATCTTCCAATATGTAGTGAATAACGTTCACTTAGCGGGCCGATTTTGAAAAATATGGGTATATTATACTATAGGCACGTACTGATTACGCCACGACAAGTCAGAAAGTTGTCTAAGTGCGAGAATCTCTCTCATTTGGAAACAACTCGCGATTCCCCGGATGATAAATGCTCGCAAATATAATTTGTTAGAAAAGCTTATGGTTCCATGAAATTATGCAAATTATTGTTTGTTCCATCTGTGCGCTGTTAGAAACTCCGGATTTTCCCCTGGATAATTGCTATCAGTTTAAAATTTTAAAGTCGTACCTACTTCATATTGAAATTGAATTCTTGCATTGCATTCTTCGTCTACAGTTTTGTCAAACAGGGTTGCTTTTATTTTAATTTGAGTTTGTAAATCACTCAGCCAAGAAAGTTGTCCACCACTTCATAAGCTTGTTCATAATGGCATGGGCACAGGCCTCCTCTTATTGAACCTTAATAAACAATAGAGTTCAAACTTGGTAAACCAATTTTTTGGTCTACATGTGTGTATGTGCTCTGTGAGGAGATGTTATATCCTGAGTTATCGGCTGCCAAACTTCATTCATATTATCATTATTCCCAGAATACTAAGCGAATTGAAGTAATCTAAAAGACACCGTTAATATTGTTCCATAGGTATGGTCGAGTAAGTTATTCCACAAAGTACTTACCTTATGTCAGCAATTGAGTGGAAATACCTGATAACGACATCGGATATATTATTCAGATATTAATCCCGGATTTTCAGCTTTCGATCGAAATCCGATTCGATTCCCGATGAAAGTAGTATCGTTCTGACATAAGTGTATTTTAACGCACTAAAATTACACGACACTATATGTAAAAGGCTATACTTAATTGCAAAGCATGATGAAGTTCTGCTTTTTAAATAAGTTATATGGGTCAGTTAGGATAGTGTAAATCCAAATTTGCAACTTCGTAAATCTGGAGCTTCCTGAGCAATACTTAAAAAACTGCATAACGTTGGGACTTACACTCATAAATTATGCATTTTTCGACAAGTAAAGTAAATTGAATTTGCAACAAAAACCCTACCCATCTAGAAGCCCTCCAGGGACCAAGCTTCGGCCAGGGAAAGATCATTCGAAGATAGTCCATTTTTTGTTCCCTTCGGAGCAATTATATCTGAATACATTTACTATATCAAAGTTATTTTTGAGAAATCTCACACTTATAAAATTGGCGTAGCGTTTATGCTTGCCCTCATCCTCTCAGGTAAAGGTGCGATTTGACAAGCAATTATAAATAAACTACGTAATAAATGTAGGAACGAATGTAGGAGAGGAATGACAGATGACCGACTGGAAGAGTGTGTGAATAAGAATGGAATGAATGGGGAATGAGAGATTAATGGAGGACGGATTAGCTAGACGTTGTGTTCGGAACTATCGCTTACTTTTTAAATTAAGATTTGCTGTAAAACTTGGTTGTGGGGTTAAAATAAAAGGGTAATATTCAAGAACAAGGTGTTTTATTGAAGAGAAGACTACAGATTTTGGGGGCTCGGCCGTGATTGAAGAACTTTCATCGGATTGGATTCGGCGACGACGACGTGCCATCACACCAAGTTACACGGTTACGACGTGTAAGCGCAAAAACGACGAGTTTCGACATTACTTTACGACGAAGACGACAGCTAAATAGATAACGACGAAATGGGTAAGGAATCAAGACGCGCAAGCCGACAGGCTGATTTTGAAGACGCTGAGGGTGGGTCATCGCGGAGCGGCGGCGCCATGTTACACCTTACGGAAGATCTTATTCCAAGATTCACGGGACAGGACAAGACGTACCCTGTCGCCAGGTGGATAGAAGACGTAGAAGACAACGCCGAGGTGTTTTCGTGGACTCCCGTGCAGCAGCTTTTAATGGCGAGGCGGTCATTATCTGGCACTGCAGCGCTCTGGTTACGCTCTGAAAAAACCTTCAAGTCATGGGAAGAGTTGAAGACGGCAATCGCGAAAGAATTCCCAGATACAGTCGATATAAAGACGATACACGAAATTATGAGCTCAAGAACAAAGAGAACCGATGAGTCATGCTTAGATTACTTACTTACCATGAAGGAGCTTGGGAAAAGAGGTAAAATGCCGGATTACGTCGCGATAAAATATATTGTGGAAGGTATTCAAGACATGCCAGTAAATAAAATGATTTTGTATGGTGTTACGACGTACGCCGACCTGAAAGAAAAGATCAAAATATACGAGACGATCAAAGAGAAGGCGAGAAGTGCACATCACGAAGCAAGAAGTAGCAAGCCGAAGCAAACTGCAGAAAATTACGCTAGTAAGAAGAAATGCTATAATTGCGGAGAGAGTAGCCATTTGTCTATAGAGTGTCCGCATAAGCAAAAAGGATTAAAATGTTTCCGATGTAATCAGTTCGGTCACATTTCATCACAATGTGCATCGGCAACATCATCGACGGCGGGACCAAGCAGAAATTCTACTTCATATTCAAACCAATATGGCGGTTCGGCGAAGCATCAGACGGCGAAACAAATGTGCGTTCAGAAGGAACGAATGAATGACAAGACGTCGAACGGAAAGACCGGTGCAGCGAGCGAGAGTGAGTCAACAACATCGAACGAGTGCGAGGAGTCAAACGTCACGACGAATGGATCGAGATCGAACGAAACGCAAACGAACGAGAATGTCAGACCGGTTCACGACTCGAAGATGGCGGCAATGAACATCAACAACAATGGCGGACGGCAGCCGGCGAATTACGATAACAAACCTATGAAAAATATTTTGTTGTTCGATAAAAGTGTTTCATCGTTGGTAGACTCGGGAAGTGACATTAATCTATTAGCGGTTGAGTGTTACGAATCGTTAAATGCTCCGGATTACGTACGTAACGAGATATGGTTGACGGGACTTGGTTCGACGCGAGTGAAGTCGGTAGGTTATTTAACTACAAACATTGTCATCGACGGGCAGTGCTACGAGAATGTTACGTTTCATATCGTGCCTAGAGACGCTATGCCATTTTCAATAATATTAGGGCAAGAGTTTTTAAAGAATGTAACGTTTGTTATGGAGGGCAATCGTGTTTTCCTGTTGAAGTCTAGCGATGGTTGGCTTCGTAATATTATGTGTGGGGTGGATGTTTCTGATGTTGTAGGTTTCGTGGGTGACACGGCGCTGCAACAAGAAGTGAAACGGCTTGTGGAAACATACCGGCCAAACAAGACGCGGGAGGCGCCGATTCAACTACGCATTACGTTGAAGGATGACATCCCTGTGGCGCAAAGGCCTAGACGACTGGCTTTGGCGGAGCAACGCGAAGTGGAACGTCAGGTGAAAGAATGGCTTGACGAGGGCATCATTCGGGTAAGTTTTTCTGAATATGCTAGTCCCTTGGTGCTTGTCAAAAAGAAGGACGGCAGTACGAGGATTTGTGTGGATTATAGGCAAATCAACAAGAAGATGGTAAAAGACGAGTATCCCTTACCTGTGATCGAGGACCACATCGATAGATTGTCGAAAGCGAGGGTGTTTAGTACACTTGATTTGAAGAATGGATATTTTCATTTGACAGTTCACGAGGATTCAATCAAGTATACATCGTTTGTGACTAATAATTCGCAGTATGAGTTCCTTAAGGCCCCGTTTGGATTGTCGGTCTGTCCGAAGGTGTTTACCAGATTCATAAATGCAATCTTTAGGGATCTGATTGAAAAGGAATATGTTTTAATATTTATTGACGATGTGATAATTCTTGCAGAAGACGAGGTACAGGCAGTCGAGCGACTCAAGGAAGTGCTGTTGCGAGCATCCGAGTATGGCTTAGAGGTAAACTGGAGAAAGTCGCAGTTGGTGCAACGACGAGTGGAGTACCTTGGACATGTAGTCGAGAATGGTACAGTGCGACCATCACCCGACAAGACGGACGCAGTGGTAAGGTTTCCACAACCTACTAATATTAAACAGCTACAGAGCTTTATTGGACTGACGTCATACTTCAGAAAGTTCATTCCGAACTATGCACTCATAGCAAGACCCTTGACGGAGTTAGTGAAACAAGATGTTAGCTTTGTATTTGAGGCACCCCAGCAAGCTGCATTTCATGAGTTGAAAATGAAGCTAGCAAGTGCGCCTGTTTTAAGAATATATGATCCGCAATTGCAGACGGAAATGCATACTGATGCGTCAATGGTGGCTTTAGCTGCTATTTTACTTCAACGATGCCCAGACGACGGACAGCTACATCCTGTGTACTATATGAGTAAAAAGACGAGTCCACTCGAGCAAAAATACACGAGTTACGAGTTGGAAGCATTAGCTGTCATCGAAGGTTTAAAGAAGTTTAGGCCTTATTTAATAGGGCTAACCTTTAAAATTGTTACAGACTGTCAAGCACTCGAGTTGACCCTGAGCAAGAAGGATCTGTCGACGCGCGTGGCGAGATGGGCCCTAGATTTACAGGAATACACCTACAAGGTAGAACATCGATCCGGCTCACTTATGAGACACGTGGACGCACTGAGCAGGGCACCGTATGTTGGACTAGTCACGAGAGAGCTTCATGAGAGCATAAAGAACGCCCAAGAGCATGACGGCGGCTTGATGGCGATAAGAGAGATTTTGAGAGCAAGGCCCTACCTAGATTATGTAATGGAAAACGACGTACTCTATAAAGGAACAAAATTGGTAGTGCCTAGTGGTATGGAAATTGAAATAATAAGGAAAGTGCATGAAACAGGGCATTTCGCGAAGAAGAAGATGATAGAAATGATTAACAATGATTACCACATTAAGGATTTATCCAGAAGAATAGATGAATTCATGGTTACCTGCATACCCTGTCTGCTAGCTACAAAGAAAGCAGGAAAACAGGAAGGATTCCTGCACTGCATCGACAAAGGGAGTGTACCACTGGATACACTACACTGCGACCATATTGGCCCGCTGACGGAAACGAAGAAGCAGTACAACTATCTACTGGTGGTAGTAGACGCTTTCACCAAGTTTGTGTGGGTGTACCCTACAAAAGGCACGACGGCCAAAGAAACACTGGCGAAATTATATTTGCACCAGCAGACATTCGGCAACCCTGCCCGAATAATAACTGACCGTGGAGCAGCCTTCACTAGTAATGACTTTAAGGAGTACTGCCAGACGGAGCATATTCAACATGTTCTGGTGACGACGGGCGTGCCAAGGGGCAACGGACAGGTAGAGAGAATTAATCGTATAATCGTATCTATACTTACTAAGCTGAGTATTGCAGATCCTAAATTATGGTACCGGCACGTGGCGAGGGTGCAGACGGCGCTCAACAGTACGTATCAACGCAGCATCGCCACGTCGCCATTCGAGTTGCTACTCGGTACGAAGATGCGTACCAAAGACGACCTTCAAGTTTACGAACTGTTAAAACAGGAATGTTACGACAGTTACACCGAGGAACGAGAGCAGCGTCGGAAAACCGCTCTCCAACAGATCATGAAGATACAGCAAGAGAACCGAATGACGTATAACAAAAAGCGTAAAGAAAGCAGAGTATACCAGAAGGGAGATCGTGTGGCCATACTTCGTACACAGTTTGGACCCTGCCTGAAGCTCAAGCCGAAGTATTTCGGACCCTACAAGGTCCTAGCGAGCACTGGAAAAGATAGGTACGACGTGGAGAAGATTAACAGCTCGTCAGAAGGGCCGACGCGGACGACGGCGTCAGCTGATCACATGAAACCATGGCCGGTCACCTGTGAATGACCTGAGGTCAACGATCGAGTGCCAGAGGTCAACGAACTTCTACATCACACATGGTAAGACGTCTGACCTGTTAGACTTAGTACCTAACTTAACCGATTGCTCTGGTAACGACGTTACATATCCGTATCTCTTACTGTACCTGCTGTTAAAGACTGTTTATGAAGATGTGTTTATTTGTATAAAAATAACTTTTGAGAGAACTGTACTTCGTAAAATAGTTATTTAGCTAATTGTACCTGCTGTTAAAGACTATTTTCATGCTTAAAATGATATTTGTTTATTAAGATGTATTCATGTGTATAAAATAACTTTTGAGAGAACTGTACTTTACAAAATAGTTACTTAGCTAACTGTACTTGCTGTTATTGTTGTTGAAGCTGTTTCAAATGTTTATGATGTGTTGACTATTGTTTATATAGTATGGCTGTAGCTAGGTTTCGGCTGTTGTATGTCAGGCCATTGTTGCCTGAGGCCAGGCAAGTCCAGGAAGGCCGAAGCTGTAGGAACGAATGTAGGAGAGGAATGACAGATGACCGACTGGAAGAGTGTGTGAATAAGAATGGAATGAATGGGGAATGAGAGATTAATGGAGGACGGATTAGCTAGACGTTGTGTTCGGAACTATCGCTTACTTTTTAAATTAAGATTTGCTGTAAAACTTGGTTGTGGGGTTAAAATAAAAGGGTAATATTCAAGAACAAGGTGTTTTATTGAAGAGAAGACTACATAAATATATATAAAACATGAATGAAAAAATTATGATGTTTGTGTCATGAGCCAGTTCATCAAATAGGTACTGACTAGGTACTTCTGATTCTTTCTGATTATAAAAAGAACGCCTTGAATGCAGTTGCTTTGAAAATACAAACCTCACGAAATCATTCGCAGTCTATTCCAACTGCAACCTATCAACACAATGACTTTACTCAACAACAACAATCAACACAACAACAACAATCTGCCTTCTGTTGCACATCTAACAAGAAAAACTGCCGTACCTATGGTTAAAGACAATTGAAAAGTCATATAAATAAATGCAAATCGCGTGAGCGCTAAATCAAACAGTAAAACCGCACCAACCAATCACATATACCTATATGACTGAAACAAAGTATTCAAACATCGGGATCCGCCAACAAACCAAGTCAACAAGCGTGGTCGCGCATTGAATATCGTCCACAGCAAACTTGCCAATCCTGCCATTGACGAACTAGGAAATGTAATTTAAGTGTGCATGTTTTAAAGTCTAAATTCCAAATGAAAAAGGCATTCAATATATTTAAAGATTTTAAAGCAACCGTGCGTCCGCAATGTGTGGTTCGCCACTCATTAAAAACGTCATTAACGCAGTGGTCACGATGATTTTTGAACATAATGGCCGTTTAAATGATTCCTGTTTCAGCTTTGATTGAATGTTTTAAATGATTTTAAAGGTGGGTAGGTTAGTATTACTGAACAGAGTTAAGAGTATATTTACTTTTTATTGATTGATTGAATGTAACTCACTGAATTATAATAACCATACCATTCTCCTTGATAACATTAAAATTCTCAGCCGCTGATACTATGTTAGTTTCCATTATTCTTATATGCGAGTATTATGATTATGTTATTCTCCACAGGATTAACTTCACCATTGTACATACTTTAATCTTCTGCATAAAATGCAGAATTTTATTTTACCATTTCTTTTATATTAATCTCGCTCAATGAAAAAGGTAAAGGGTCAAAATATTCAAAAGCGTTAATTAATTAGATATCAATTTTGCTATATTTTCGTACCCGCCAAAAAAGCGTAAACATACCGTCCGTGGGATTCTTTTGGAGATTTTTCGAGTGTTCATGAATAAAATATTCACTGTTTCACACCGACGGCGAGTTGCCGTGCTGCACGCTTAGGTACGTTGCTTACGGAATTAGCAAGTCTACAGACTTAAAAAATCCTGTTTTCGGTCACAGGCTGAGAACAGAAATTTAAAATCTGTGGAGTAGATGAGGTCCGTCGGCTTCATTGAGGGTCATTATAATTTAATAGCGCTATTTTTTAAGGCAATTTTCTGTGTGAATTGACTCGCATCTTGTCGTTTTTGCTTCGTATTCATCTGGTACAGGACTATTGAAGCCTAATATCATATATTTGACATGTGTATTTTGGATATTTTATTAAAAATATCGTTTTAAACATCACTTCAATTCGGAAAATTCAAGGAAATTTTAATACACAAAATAAACGCAGAAATGCTCCGTTATTGTCTAATATTTTAACAAACGCATCGCATGCATTAATTACTTACTAACTTTATTAGAATGATCAATACTTTTGTCATAATTTTGTAAGTCCTGAGATATTTTCGAATGAAAAATTATAGCACGCTTGAACAGACCTTGCAACGATATTTTACCAGTACGTAATTATTCCGTTCACCACACAGACTAAAAAAACAGCACAACGCCAATTTAATATAGTTCCAGTATCAATACGCTACGTTACAGACGAAGGGTCGGCCTGAGTAAACAAGGACAAAGCGAGTAGTTCTTGGTCCCACCGATACAAAAGACAATCCTTTTTGTGATTAAACAATGGCTTAGGGACAACCTTAGCGCAGAGGATTCCAAAGAAATCGCAAAGAATTCTTTTGAAGACCTAGAAGAAAAAGAAGTAGATAAAGCAGAGGCTACAAAAACGTTTCCCACCATTTTAAAATCTGATCGTTTATAAGCAAAAATAAAATAGTTATCTCGAAATCTGGCACCATTATTTTCCTCCATCGTTACCTACGAGCAGAGGAAAACTGTTGAGTTTAAAAATCGTCGCCAACACTCGATTACCCCTGCATTTGCTTTCAACCGCATTCAGTATGTGCAGAGCAAATGAATCGGGGGTCGAACACAATGGGAACGAATTTCCCCGGCCAGTGACGATTTATAGTTGCGAGATAAACTACGTGTGACATTTTGTGTTCATTTGTTACCTCATAAGGCAGTTCATGAAATCAGCCATGTGGGATTCGTGACATTGTTGGCGAACGCACATTAAAGTGATTAAAATGGCTGACGAATGTCAAAACTAGCTGATTGCGTCTGGTCGTTAACACTCGTATAATTTAAATATTTCAAAACATTTGTATTTTTTTCTAAAATACGCAAATTCGTGGGGATAAATATCAAAAACTCCCCGCTGCTGTCTTGTACGGAGATAACATTATGCAGACATTTAAGAGAGCGTTGTGAAAAGTGACTCTATTTGTCTTCGCCAACTTATCTGGTGCTCTAAATGTTTCTTGCAGCAGAATTGTTTCCTTTTCTTGTGCTTGGCGTCAGTTTGGCTCGCACTGCGTGCTTGAAAGCTTATTAACTTATTGTAAAACTTCGCTAGTTAGTTAAATGCGTCTATAAATAAACATAGATTTCCATTCTTATTTCTTATATCTAAGAAATAAATAATAATTTATAGTTCATCATTCACATACAGTATAAGTTACATCGTAACAAAAACTTATACCGTGGTTACATTCCATTTTCCTGAAAGTAACAGAATATACAATATTTCTTAAAATAATTTGTTGACTTTTTAATTTCTGTGCATTTAAAGGAAAATGGCAATGTCGTGTGAATACCTCTTTTTATCAATTTATTCACGCTAGTGATGTGAAAACTATTTCAGCACAACGTTACTTACCATCTGTATATAAATACTAGACGTGTAATTACTTGCAAATCGCAAGCTGCAGTGCTTCCCGTGTGCGATGAGACGAGATTTTTTATTTACATTAGATGTCGTTCGATGAATTCAATATGTTAATGGTGGAAGCGGGAGTGCACCTCCATTATCCGTGCCTACTGTAAATAGTCGTAGTAGTAGCTGCATTCAAAATACTTAAAAGATTTGTTTGAAAGGGTCTTACGCGATATTTATGTAAGGTGCATTCGGGTATATCCGAATGTCAGGTAATTCTGAAAATTACTAATTAATGATAATATTAAGTATGTACAGAAATGTTGACAAAAAGAATTATGGTATAATATTAAAATAAATAAATAAATATTTGTGGACAATCTTACACAAATCAACCTAGTCCCAAACTAAGCATATCTTGTACAATGGGTACTAAGCGACGCTATACATACTTATATAGATAAATAGATACTTACCCAAGAACAAATATTCGTGCTCATCACACAAATGCCTGGCCGGGATTCGAACCCGGGACCTCGAGCTTCGTAGGCAGGGTCACTACCAACTAAGCTAAAGCGGTCGTCGCACGTCGTACATGGAAAAAATAAAGAAAAAGATAGAGGTCATGTCGTATAGAGAAGTCAATGAACTGGGTGTTAAGTAGAACAGACTGGAGAGAATTGCATTTAAATAATAATGACGAACTATCATAATAAATTTAACAAAATTGTTTAAGTGAACAGCTGAAAGTAACGAACATCTTTCAAACATTTCAGCATTATAAAGCGCATTTTACTCCAGCAAGAACCTACGTGCAATTTTCAATGAATTTTCATTACATTGCAGAGTTTGATTGTATTCATCTTTCCTCGGTAGCCCACAGCCCGCAATGTAAAGAGACTTGCATGCAAGTCCTTGCCAATGTTAAAGTAAATCGATTGCAAATACCAGTTTTTTAATCAAACGCCACACTGAGTGCAAACATCCTACATATTTTTAGGTCATCCACTTCAGCTCCCCAACACGGTAAAGTTGGGACCAAGGTAATCTAGTCTAAATAACTGCGTTTGAATTTGAACCGTCTTCCTCACAGATTTTAAAGGGGTTTTAAAGTGTAACGGATGTTAATAAAAGTGACAGTACGGTGGATTGTGCGAGTTCATTCATTACCGCGAGCATTTTCCACTTTTCCGAACACGGATAACGAGTTCCTCGTGGGAATGGAAGCCGTAATTACACTTGTATCGGTACGTTTATGGAATGATCATGTGTTTAGAAAAGTTTAATGAGAGTTTGTTCTGAAGTGGAGCGCGCTTACTAAACGAATGGAACATTGTTGCAACATACACAGATGTTGGGTACACTTACAGATGGCGTTTATGTATGAAGGGTTTTGTTATAACGTGGTGAAACGTGTTTCTTAAGGAAAGCAAACTCAAGTGGAAGCGTCAGTGTAAGGCCTGAGTGGACGCTCGGAGCGGAGCGTTCGGCGTCGCGTCCAGCGTTGCGGCCGAGCGTCCATAGGTATTTGTGCGGCGGCGACTCAGGACACCAGTATGAGTTTAAATTGTTTGACATGCACGCCCGGCAAAAATATAGTTCATTTGATGCTACATCGGTCGCGTCGATACTAGTTACTACAAAACTTAAGGTAAGGTGTTCCGAAAAATCCTGGGACCAGTTAAAAGAGACGATGGGAGTTGGAGGATCCTTAAAAATGCCGAAATAGAAGAGCTGGTAGCCGAACCAAACATTATAGGTGAATCCAAAGCACATCGTCTTCGCTGGCTTGGCCACCTAGAGAGGATGGGAGAAGATCGACAGGTGAAAAGAGCATACTTGGGCCGACCGACCGGACGACGTCCTGTGGGTCGCCCAAAGTATCGCTGGAGGGATGTGGTGGAAGCGGACCTGCGTGAGCTCGGAGCTGGTGCAAGCTGGCGAGAAATTGCGCAGGACCGAGCAAAGTGGCGTGCTCTTGTGTCGGAGGCCAAGACTCATTTTGGGTCGTCGTGCCAGCCCAGATAGATAGATAGATAGATAGACAAAACTTTACTCACTTCATTACCACCTGTATATTTAAGGTAAACTTTCCAGTGTCTGACACATTTCCAACAGTTCAGGTAATAAAGTTACCACAAAACGTGTAAATCATTGAAAGTAAGGTGTCATCAGGACATATATTTTACAAAGTTCCTATAAACATCCTTTATTTAAACGCATTTACTGCCTCCTTTATTTCAACTTGTAGTTTTTTATACTCGGTTATGATCGCACTAAACTCAGCAACGAGTAGGGGATGTCCCCACCCGTGACATGTTTATATTCTCCGTATATCATCGCGGACTATCAGCAGAAGTGGGAAGATAACGACGTAGGCGGCCGACAAGTACGTACGTACTATCGAAGATAGTTAACTGATTATTAGAAGACCTTATTTCGTTCCAATAAGGTTCACTGTCTCAACGATAGTACAGTGGATGACAAAGATATGAAGATATTTTCCGCCTTATTAGAATGGAGCAAGGTGCAAAATTTGAAACATTTCTGTGACACTGACCGCTCCATGGGAAATGTGCATTGTATCTTGGCGAAGCCAATTAATACAATATCTATGTTTGGATACTGGACCAGTAACCCAATAATGTAGATTTTCTGCATTCGTTAAATATGTTCTTTAAATTATACTATCGAACCGACTGTATCGTGACCCACCGTGGAACCTTGTAACAGAAAATGTCACAGTGGCATCGTACTGCCTGTCAAGGAAAATCACTATGACACTTTCTGTGACAAGATTCCACGGTGGGTCACACGATTCAGTTGGTTCAATAGTACCTATACAGATACTATCCCTTATTCATAAAGCTTCTCAACGTCTGTTAGTACAAAAAGCTTCTATAGCAAATTTTTTTTTACCAATCTTTTTACCTCAATTATACTTTTAGATTGTTATGTAACCCACTGTTTCTTATCGTTGGCTAGAGTACATACTCAGTCTTGCACAGGTCAGGCCTAGCTGAATCTCTTGCTGGACTCTTCTCAGCTAGGCTAGGTTAAGGGTAGGCTATGCCCCAGATGCTAGATTTTGAAACGCTAAGGCTCTGAATTGAGCCCGTGAAAAAATCTGAAATATATATATATATCATTTTTCAGTCTTTCCTTTATAATCTAGACGTTTGATTTTTCTCTAGAACATTAAATACTATGACAAACAAAATCTTGAAATAAGGCTGTTGGCGAAGCAGCGACAAAACTCCCAGTAGCTCGATTCCACTCACACCTCGGATTCGGCCGAGGCTGCTCAACCTCAATTTTCCCCAGGCTAGTCTCCAACCGCGCACTTCTATCGCTTTATTGGGCCCGAGGTGGAGGAGGTTAAAAAAAAATACTCTCGCCTTGTGCGAAAACAATATGGGGTCGAGATCCAGTGAATAGATATATCGATTGAAAGAGACGCCCTTATGTTTTTCGCTCACGGCAAAATGGGATGCAACACTCTCCAGGAATGGCTTTTTTAGACAAATCTCGATAAATATCTGACTGTGTGCAGATTTATTAAACATTTTAGTAGGCTGAGTAAAAAAAGGAAAATATTGACTCAAATTTGTATTTTTTTTCCATCCCAGTCCCTGTTGTTTCCTCGTCTGGGCAGAACAGCGTTTCAAAGTTTCTAAATTTCTCGTTGTAGCGCCTTAAATGCCAATACCTATAGTAGGTTTGGCGCTGTATTGAAGCTCTTCAAATAGTGTGCGATGACACAAACGTTTGACTCTGGCTTAACCAAAAAATGTTTTTTTCATTTTAATATTTCGAAAGCAGTGAGTGTTGGCGGACTGATAGGTGTATCTGCCGTCACGCTAGCTTTGACAATCAACAAACCGGAATTGCAGGCAAAACCTTTGTGAGAAAATTCGTCACGAAAATTTCACAAAATGTAACTTCTGTGCTCGTTATTTTGCGGACGCCGAAATACAGTCAGCATCATTAATATTAGCAGGTACCAAACAAGTGACAGAAAATAAACATCACAACATGACAATGTAAGGTTTGTAACTATAAATATTTTTCGTTTTATTTTGGTACATTGATATTCGATATTATTGTTGCTGCTATACAGTCAGCAACATAAGTCTGTAACAAACTAAAGTGAAAAACTTAAATTTTAACTCACTGAATTGAAAATAAACGTCATTTGTCTAATCCAGTAACAGTACTTACCTACTGTAGTAAATCGCTAGGAACCAAGACAAAAAATATCTCGGTTTTTCAATTAAACTGTATCCTCGACTTTCAAAAAAATGCAACATCAAAGACTTTTTGTTTACCAGGGGTGGCAACATTTCTAACTCTATCACAATTTGAAACAAAAATATAACAGTTTTATTCACAGTACCGTGAAACAATATGAATAATAGGACAAAGGAACCGTTTTAAGGCAGTTATCTCTAAAAGCTCGTCAAATATATCCATTGTGACTTGAGTTGCTATTGTTTTTCATGGCATTTTGCCTCTTAATACTTACTGTTAAAGTATATATTGGTTTGGGTTAGCCGGATTGCATCTAGACCGTAAGGACAGGAGAGCTGAAGGCTTAATGTTAATATTGAGAGCAAATGTTAGTTCGCTTTGAATAAATTTACTTCTGTAATTACCTCCCCGCCATTGGCTAACGACTGTTTGTAAAAGCAAAAGCAATCAAGATACGGTAATACAAATTTTAGTTTTGTGTTCGTGGATCTCAAGTAAGCAAGAGACATTGCGACTTTTCATAGCATTTTATACTTTGAGCGAGTAAGGCGCTAAGGCGACTTCCTGACTTGGCGGGGCGGGATCGAAATGTCACACTGACGTCGCAAATATTCCCACTTGACAGAATACTGTCAGTATTACATTCGCGCAGTAGTAATATTATGCGCAGAAGCGGACCAGTACTGCCTTCGTATCGTCCCGCTTCCGCGCATCCCGCGCCAGTCAGGAAGCACTCATTTAAATGTAAGGGCACAATAAAAAGTAGTACTGAGTTGACTGACAGTTGACACTGACATGTGACAGTTTTCTCATATCGTACCGCCTCCGCACCGACAAACCAGGAAGTCGCCAAGTATGTAATCGTAGCAACGAATTATCGCTGCTGTTTTCAAGGAATGGTATTTTTATATTCAAATGCTTGGCCGCTTTGTATGGCCCTTGACTTCGGTTCTTTGATGTGATGTCGTTAAAGTCGTTGATCCTGCTTTCAGTCGAAAAGAAGGGCCATTTGAAAAAAGCATAATAGTTCTTGTAAAATCGGCTTTGAATCGTGTTGGTTGAAAGGTTAAATGGCAATTTCCCAGACAAAAAAAAACAGCCAAATGTGTGCCGGGCCAGATGTAGTGTTCCGTAGTTGCACACTAGATCGAATAGGATCTTTCTACTCCATTGCCTAATATCTCGTAACGAAAACTTTACTGCCTTAAAACAATTTCTCCACTAGAAGATTATAGTCATAAAAACCGCAAGATTTTTCATGCGAACGCAAAACGTGAACCACAAATATTAGGTGTATTATCATGAGGGCAAGTACACACGGATGAGTTATTGCCCCACATTACCTTGATGCGGTAATGCACTCAACACGATGTAGGCATTTATAGCAAATGCGGAATTTTATTCCAACTTGGAGACATGCATTATGGACGTCCAAATATGAGGCGCTTTGCGCTAATGCTCGACATTTATTAAAAGGAGTATGTTGGCGCAGTATATTTGAGGATTTTTAAGAAGTATTTTATTACACTTATCTATAACTATTACATTCGCCATCTTAAGAGTTGGTTAGCTTAATTAAAATTTATCCCTTAGTATAGATATATGGATAGAAAACCATGAAATTATCAACTTATCAAAATAATCATAAACAGATGTGAGACTGTAAAAATTATATTGATTTTTTTATAGTCAAAATCTAAATTTAAAGATACCAATAGAATTGACGTTTCAATAATTAAAAAATGTATGGCAACTATGTCCATAAACATAAACCCAATATTTAACGAGAAAAACGGCAAATTACTCCTTTTTTTCATACAACGGTACTACGAGGTATAGTGCTGTGATGTGACGTCACATTTCAATGGAAATCAGTGCGGTACGTTTTCAGTGCTCGAAAACTTCTCATTTTCGCCTTTTGTGTTGCTCTAATTGTGGGTGATTCCATACAAACATTTGATCGTCTCTAAAAACTGGTTCGAACGGCACCATAAAAGCGAATCAAAAGCAAATTAGGCTAATTCAATATATCTTATATCTTTAAACGAGCAATTCTTGTTTATATCTATATATCTATATTTCTATAATTCCGGGATCTCGGAAACGACTCTAACGACTTTGATGAAATTTGGTATGTAGGGGTTTTCGGGGACGAGCAATCGATCTAGCTAGGTCTCATGCCCGGGAAAACGCCGAGCAAAGCTCGGCCGCTCAGATATTTTATATTGTAAGTATTCAATTATAAGGTAAGTATAATATAATTAATACTTACATTATATTCCTTTTCAAGCCAATATTTCATCTTCGTTCTCTTCCCACCCTACTCCTACTGAATTTCGAAAGTTAAATTGAAAGTGAACAACTCGAGCCATTCAAGAACTTACGCAAATACCACATACGAAAGTGCTCGTGCTGTCCTTCACTACAGCGAAGAAATGTAAGGGATGGTGTGTATCTCGAGTTAAGTTTCGAGGGGCATCTAGCGTAAAAGGGATTGGACGATTGATGACCTGGCTATTTCAGTTAGCTCTTCACAACTCCGTCCACACGTGCCTGGGGCAGTAAGAGGGAAGTTGGTTTATCGGTGGATTGGAAACTTACGCTGTACAATCGCCAACACAATTCACTGAACTGAACTTTATGCGTCTTGTAATAAGAGTCACGAATGGTCAGTTATATGTGTTGGCGTTTGTACTAGTTAAGACAGAAGCATATAATGATAAATACCAGAACTATGTCTGGGTTGATTATACCTCCAAGACTGAAGACTCTCGAAAGAACCTTTGTTCTAAAATGTTTTTGTTCCTTTCCACATAGAAAATAGCCAAATAAATACCTAAAACAAAACTCACATACTGTAATAAATATCACTGTACCTAACCTATCTTATTTTCTCTCGTTTTTCAGACTTCTAGCTATATAGCATTATTGCAATAGACAGTATACTAATGGAATTCGAGTAACCTGGTGTTCAATAAGCATGCACATCCATATTCCTAGGACATTACGGTTGTTTATTTAGCAAATACATAAATCTAACTCAGGTACATTACTGAAAAGGCAGTCTTCCTGTATGGATATTAGGTTCATATTTCAATCTACCGCAAACAAAAGATATGACGTTGGGAAAGTAAACAATCGTTTATGTGTTTGAACTCACATTCCTATTTACACAGCTATCTCGGCTCGTTGGAAATACATTGAACAGCTGCACTCAAGTGCATCTGCTATTGAAATATTATACGTATTTTCCCTAGAATAAAGTCGTTTATCATAAAAACGAGGACTCGCGCAAGAGCTTAATTCAGTTTTTCAGGGAATTCATATGGTCGGAAAAAAATTGAATGCTGAGTTTACATTTGCATATTTTTTAACTTATAATATAGGTACGTTTACCACATAAAATATTACTATTTTAGTTAATTATTTATTTTATTTTAATAAAAAGAACCATTCTCTCCATTAAATAACCTAGGCTCACGTGAATCTCTAAGAGAACTCTTTAAAGAAATTGACATTTTAACTGTAGCGTCCCAATACTAA
The DNA here is from genome assembly GCA_951800055.1 of Cenopis cana. Taxonomy (NCBI): domain Eukaryota; kingdom Metazoa; phylum Arthropoda; class Insecta; order Lepidoptera; family Tortricidae; genus Cenopis; species Cenopis cana. Next base: position 14,318,604 of record OX637484.1, read on the forward strand.
TACAACCTAGACTCCTTCTGTAAAAATTCTGTTAGACATTATTTTAATACTAGGAATAAAAATAAAATTCCCACTAAAAAAATCGTGTCCGTAACGTCTTTTGTAGGTCAATGTATCCGTTTTTATAATAAATTACCAAATGAAATTTAGAATTAACTTTTTTTTTAATTAGCTAGCTAGCTTTTAAATATTACTTGAAAAATACTACTTTTTACAGGGTTGAGTTAGTTACTATGTAAGTAACAGAGATAAATTATTGCATGGCCCAAATCTCATACTTATTATTATTATTTATCGTATGGGATTTTTAGTTCGAACCGTGAGATCTTCGAGAAGACAGTACTTATTATACCTACTTATGTCATCATTTGAGCTTAAAATGCTTATAGCACAGAATAAGTAATAGTACAAGTAGGTACAGGCGACGCCAACGCCATAGATTTACAATGAAATAAGGTGCAAAGGCTATCTAGGCGTCGGCTGTACTCAAATATTGTGACTGGGAAGCGAACGTCAGATAGTACTTTCGTACAGAAGGTTTTCTGTCTGACAAAACCTATATTTAGCAGCTAATTATGCACTCACCGCATAGCACGTTACCTTTCGTTCCTTGCGCGATAAGGTATCTGGACTCTGCAGAGTCCATGGACCCCACGGAGGTGGTGGTGAGGATGGAGGTGAATTTAGCCGAAGCGGCAAGAGAAACAGACCTGAGGGTCTAATCCGAAATTCTAAATGCGTACTTCGTACCGTCCCTTTTCCTCTCGTGTTATACACTATATGAGTGAAAACGACGGCACTATACGAAGTTCGGATTTCGAATTCCGGAGTACAGGCTCCACACCGTACGATATCTTTTATGTTACTATAAATTCCAAGGAATTTACCGCAATCTTAGAGCATGCTACTGCTTTAAGATAAGATTACGCTTCCGCGTTCCCTACAATATTCAAATACTAAACGCTAACATAGGCTAGTCTGAATAACAAAGCAGCCTAATTCGACCCTTCGAAACCATTTAGCACTAATAAATGGGCAGTGTTACTTGTCTAAACAACCGTCTTAATTGAAACCGAGATGTCTCAGGTACCATATAATTCAAGGTTGGACACAGGCCCCATCAGAATATTCTAAGTAAGGCTATGCCTTGGTAATTAATCAGTCGGTTGATTCTGAGGTGGTGATTAATACGAAAGTTCCTTTGATTTCAGTTCAGTCAGCTGAATTTTAATCTGAAGTGGAATTTCAAGGCATATGGGATATATATAACTGTATACAGTAATAGTGCAGTTGGATTGGGAAAGTCGATGTTTAAAAAAAACATTTTGAAAGAGGTATCCCGACAATTTCCTAATGTTTACGAAACGGTTCTATTTGCAATACTTATACATCACGAGCAAAAATTATGTATCACTTTGTTTTGAACTTCCATAGAAAGTGTACCCGTTATTTTTGAGTGAATTCTTTTTCTTGCAAATAAACTATTTCATTCATTCAATATGACTTTGACTGTGCCACACGTGTACATAATAGTTTAAACCAATGGTTTCTTGTGAAATTAAATTAGAAATATCACATTTTTACAGGCCATTTTGGAAAAAAATCTTCGAAAAATAACAAGAAAATATTATTACATCGTAAAGAACCACACATTTGAAATACCTAATAAGGATGATGACACTATAAAAGAAAATCAATAAATCCAAATTTTCTACATAATGACTCAAATTCTCAATCAAATGGCAAAAAAAGTTATTCAAAAAAATAAATAATTACGTAATCTAAGTTTTAAAAGGGGTAGCATTTAACGAACCACCAAATTAGTTGCCGAAGGATGCTCTAAAAAATTACATTGATTACAAAAAATACTAGATTAGCACCAAATTTTCAACTCCTTTTAAATATAAAGTGCAACTCAAAGAAGTAACATGTCGATACCCTATTAAATTAAATTGTTACCAAATAAATTAGTTACTACCCAAAAATACTTAATGATCACCTAATTTCAAACACCAAATTTCATATAATTTACATCCAAATATTACAGGGCTCGCAATCCTATTAAAATTATTTACACCCAAATAATTCTTTCGATACCCAGAAATACTACATGATCACCAAATTTCATGCGGCAATTGTTTTTTAACGCCAGACGCGCAAAGCAGTTCCAATCTAGTCTAACCTCATTGCTAGCACACTGATGCGGTTTTACATACGGTCCGTCTCGCTCGCACGTCGCACCGCGTGCGAGCAAGACAGCGCTAAATGATTTTATTTTATAGAAGCTTCAAAATTTCTGTAACTTTAATGAGACACGTACATAACATAATTTAATTTAATATATTTTCAACAGTGCTTTCCTTACTGCTCGCATACAGCTATTTGTTCTCAGATGTTTTTGCCTCTACTCTATTCGCTGATAATCGTCAATTTGCCTAGGTAGTAGTATTTTTCTATGACATCTATTTTTATTTCAAACTAGTGGACATTGGAACAGTATTGACGGATCTCCGCTGGCGCGGAGCTCCTATTTTGGGTTGTTTTGGCCCTTCGGGCCGATGCAAAACTAACATAACCTAAACCTACCTATACCTATTTCTACCTATTAACTTCCTTTAATTTTTCCATGAAAGTCTATCTAAATTAATAAAGTAAACTCATTTGAGGACCTTTATCCATTTTCATAACAAACTAACAATTTAATAAATCAACAAAACTCATTTTTAAATAAAAGTTTTCAATCAAACGCGCTCACGTCAACGCATTAAAAAATTAATAATAAAACTTCTTGCAGTTTGTAAACCATCAGCAATAGGTAGTTAGAATGAAACAGCAATAGGTACCTTTCACTCTAACGACATGTCAATAGGTTTTATGCTTCAGACAATTCTTTGTATTTGATTGAGTGAGATAGCAGTATACGTGTTATTATTTCACACAGCGACATTGCGCGTTGCTTTTTTAAATTAATTTAAAATTTTACTTTCTAATTTATAACATTTTGGAAATGACTAAAATATTTATAGTGCTAAAAACAATTAATTTGTAACTGTTTACCAAAATGTAGCATGCGATGTGTATATTCGGATGTAATTCTAATGAAAAAAGGTGCATCAGATTAGGTGGTAGTTTAGTGTTTTTGGTGGTACTTGACAATTTTTTTGATGCGATTATAAATTTATAGGAAGGCAATAAGTAAAATAGGTGCAAGTGCTGCAAAAATAGGTAGAATTTTTTTGGTGACTCGGAATTGCTGATCGATAAATTTTTTTGAGTGTTCAACCTTATTTTAGGATTCGAAAATTTGATGATATCAAAAGTTATTTAGGTGATCATTTTATTTGTTCCCTTTTAAAAGTGGGTATTTTCTGTCGCTTTTCCGCAAAACGCACCTTTGTATTGAACGATTGTCATTTACTATGGCGCTACTCAAAGGTGACGTCACGGTCGAGTAGCACTTTCTCTCTCTAACTACGAACATTCTAACCGTTGTTGCTTCGTTATTTTTTGAGATATTTGAATAGGATTTTCACTATTTGGCATAGTTTTATGTCTTCTTTCTATTGAAGTAATAATTTTTTTTGAGGCATCATGCCTATTATTATTTAAAAGCGAGTGAGTAATTCAATCTTAACCTTCATTAGGGTAAAGGATACAAGTTTATGCTCAGTGTATGATAAATGATAATAAATAAAATAAAAACTTTTATTTTCAGACCAATTGATCCATATCTTGTTAAAGACTATGTTAAAAATAAACACTTTTAAACAATAATAAAGAAAGGACGCTTTTCATTGATAGGGGCCCGCAGAGCAAATAACATGCCCTATTTGGCCCTACCAATAGCCACTTTCACCCAATATTTGGTGAGCGAAGAGTCTAGGCGCTCGGCCAACACCCTCAGAAGGCCATCGCTGCCGCCGCGCACTCTTTTCAGCAGTGGCCATACAGGTAAATTACTTTCGAGGCGTTTTTGCATTTGTAGTTGTGTACGGACAAAATTTAAATGTGTGTAAATTATTTTTAAGTGTGTGTAAATTTAAATGTAGAATCCCTGTAAATATACAAATACTACTACAAAAGCAAAAACGTCTCGAAAGTAATTTACCTGTACTCTTTTTCGCTTGATGGCAAATGCCTACTAATGCCTAGAGGGTAATATTTGTGTGTGTAGGGTGATTAGAATTGACAGTCCGTTGTGGGTAGATACTATAAGGCTGGAAACAATTAAATAAATGAAATGAAATGAAATGAAACAGTGCTCGACCGACGGTCAGTGCGTATGGTCGGTCGGCTGACGGTGAGCATCGCTCTGAACGCTCGTATGCTTTCATACAGCGATAGCTACGTCGGTCGGAGCCCGACCGACGGTACGCACTGACCGTCGGTCGAGCACTGTTTCCAGCCTAAATGTTGTCTTCGTGGAACTGAGGGAACAAATGTTCAGCTTACAGTCTCTTTCATACTTACATGTCCTATCATGTAAACAAACTCTTCTTGAAGACATTAATCATTATCACCCTTTTCTCTATGATAACACTATAATCATCACTTAAATTGTTGTTGTATACTTACCTAAAGAAGCTCACAAAGTATTGTAATCCTAGAGATTCTTTAAAAATAATTTGTTTACATGATATGACACGTAAGAATGGAAATACTTTATTAATGTTAAATAGTACAAAATAGTACAGAAATTATTTTGTTATAATTACATTTGACTCGCGCAATTTTCACCTCGCTATGTTGCATGTTATATAATATGTATGTGAATATCTAATATAGCATAAATATTACAAAATACACGAACACGAAAAAAGTGATATAACATACATATATAATATATGTTAAATCACCTTTTCTTGTTATTAAAAAATCAAGTTATATCAATTCTAAGTGAATGCCATATCAACTAAGAAAGTTAAATGCATCGTCGATGTCACTACTACAAGTATATAATTTAAAACCGTTGGCATAGCGTATTCGTAATTAAAAACTGAAATACAGGTATCGTTTTTTTATTTAAAAAGGAAAATGAAACTGGTAAACATTCAGGTCTCGGCGGAATAATTTTGGCACAGTAACAACTTTCGAAAGTAAGTCAAGAAAGTTTTCAAGTTTTAATACGAGTTCTGTACAAAATAAAATATCCTTTCCGAACTTCACGTGGAAAACAAAAGGAAAAACGGAATGAAATAAATTCGCATCTCAATTTCTGTTTGATAAATTAAAAACTTTGTCTGATTTAACTATTGGAAGACAGATATTCTTATCTCTTTCTAGAGAAGCAGAACGGCATAAATATCAATAAGGGAAGGGAATAACAATCTTTATAGGGCAGAAAGTAGGTACTTCCAATCTGATATTTTGGCCAACTCAGGCGTAAAACAGATATTTCACCTAATATGCTGCCTCATAAGAAAGCTTCACTATTTTACGGTAAATATGACTCATAATAGGGTAAAGAACGTAGTGTTACACTGCTTTAATCTCAATTTATAGGAATAGAGATCAGCCTCAGGTCATCAATAATGTTATCGTTTACCTATTAGGCAGACCTATAAACTAAACTTGCGTTACCTTGTGATCGTCTATGTACGCTTTTTCTGACTCGGCATATTTTAACAAGAAAGTTTAGATCATTTTTGTACACATTGTTGCTGCACGATTTTTAAGTTTTAATTTTGTAAAAAATAAATAAACAAGCCTGTACGAGGAACCCTAAAAGTCCGGTGAGCGGCTGGTTCCACGAGGTAATTGGCGCGGGCCCGGAGCCCCCGTAGAAGAAGCTTGACACAGATCCAACACTGCGCGAAATACGCCCGAAACCTTCTAAATTCGGCTCTAAAGACCAGGTTTCGGCTCTAGAGCCTAGCTTGTAGGGTTCAGTAGCTCTAGTATAAGTTTTTTCGAAACATTAACAGTTAGGGCTTTATAGGACAACACCAATATCTTTTTCATTAAAGCATGAGCCTTGGCACACTTGTTACTTAGGTGGACTAGAGTTGAAAACGTCCGGGAGACAAGGGCGGACGCGATGCTGGTGGGGAGGGGGAGGGGGGGAACTTTCGCTCCGGCCCGCGTTCTGTCAGTCCTCATATTATCTTATTTATAGAGACTAGGGCATGTTTGGTATCATTTTCGGATAAATTGAGGATGGCCGATCATTTTCTGGGACATAAATATCATGTTTTCATAGAAAAAAAATGAAATACAGGCAAAAGTTTTAAAAAGTCAAGTTAAAAAAAAATCGTTCTGCACCGATTACGTGAAAACAAGTAAGAACTCGGGCATGAAAAAAATACGGTTAAATAGCCACATGTATGTAGATTCTAAAAATATATCATTTGTTAGACCAATATAAAAAACAACTTAGTAAAAAAAATAAAGAAAACTTGTGACCCGTCAAAATTTTACTTTATATTCGTACCGACCCGCGTTCTTTCAGTCCTCACATTATCTTCTTTATAGATACTAGGGCATGTTTGGTATCGTTTTCGGATAAATTGAGGATGACCAATCATTTTCTGGGCTTTATATAACATATTTTTCTACAAAAAAATTAAAATACAGGCAAATGTTTTAAAAAGTCAAGTTAAAAAAAAAAACTGTCTGCAGCGATTACGTGAAAACAGGTAACAATTCAGGCATGAAAAAAATATGTTTAAATAGCCTCATTTATGTAGATTCTAAAAACATACCATTTGTTAGACCAATATAAAACACAACTTAGTAAAAAAAGGAAACAGGTAATCCGTTTACATCATAACAAAAACGGACCTCTAAAGCAAATTTTATAATTATTTGAAAATGTAATGTAACTACTAGCCTAATTGTATATTTAGTAGTTTGTAGCTGTGTTTACGTTTGTTAGCATGTGAGTTACATTTTAAATTGCGAATAATCTAACCATTTGATCATTTCAATAGACTGGTTCAAAATAAAACTAACAAGTTTCAGATCTAATTGTACTCGTATTAATGTTACTCGTGATTATATCTTACTCGTGAAATACGTATATAATATTTATGTATAACATTTGTCGTCACAAGCACACAATTCTGTACACTTCCATTTTTGTTGGAGACACCTGCATCTAGCAGCGCATTTCTTTTTGCATCTGCACCTAATCATTTCCAGGCAGGCTTCGGCAGCTACTGGCAAGCTAGTCCATATAGGTTCCCATCTGTGACTTACTTTCGTCCATCCCCAATCAGATGGACTGGGGATAATATATTTTGGATCGGTAACATTTGACCCCATATATAAACAGCTTTCAAAACCGCCCGCAGGAAATGTTGGTGCAGTGCAGCATTAGTTGTTGGAATATGTTCTAACTGGCGATCTTTTTTTGTGAACAGCTGCTTACGGCATTCGTTTACTGTCGAAAAGGAGCTGGATCTGAAACAAAAATCTTAAATATGCACAACCACCCTCTAAATAACTCATGATTTTATGAAAAAAGTAAATATTTATGAAAAAAGTAATATAACAAACTTTTCAACAATCGCCATTACATCTTTAATTCTGCCATCGTATGCTGCCAGGAAACCTCTGTGACATTAAGGAAATTCCAGACTTCGAAAGCACTCTTTTTTCCTTTTCCGTTGAAAAAAGAGACTGTGTCACAACCTGTGAAGGGACAGGGGAGCACTTTTAGCTGTCGCAAGTGTGCTACAAACACCTGAGCTAGAGGGACTGTGTGGGTACACATTGGTACTGGAAAACACCAGCAGTACCTTTTCTGTCAAGAAAAAGCTAACGCGCTCGGTAAAAAACAGACATAATTGTGTACGTTATGACTGGTTACAATTATTCAAACATATTTTCTTTCACAGGGCCTAAAAAACAAAAGTGCTCCCCCCTGTTCCATGCCTTCACAGGTTGCGACACAGTTTCTTTTTTCAACGGAAAAGGAAAAAGGGTGCTTGTAAGAATGGATGCGTTCCCTAATGTCACAGATGGTTTCCTGGCAGCATACGACGGCAGAATTAAAGATGCAATGGCGACTGTGGAAAAGTTTTTTATCGTCATTTATGATAGGTAATATTTACTTTTTTCATAAAACCATCAGTCATTTAGAGGGTGGTTGTGCATATTTAAGATTTTTGTTTCAGATCCAGCTCCTTTTCGACAGTAAACGAATGCCGTAAGCAGCTGTTCACAAAAAAAGATCGCCAGTTAGAACATATTCCAACAACTAATGCTGCACTGCACCAACATTTCCTGCGGGCGGTTTTGCAAGCAGTTCATATATGGAGTCAAATGTTACCGATCCAAAATATCCCCAGTCCATCTGATTGGGGATGGACGAAAGTAAATCACAGATGGGAACCTATATGGACTAGCTTGCCAGTAGCTGCCGAAGCCTGCTTGGAAATGATTCAGTGCAAATGCAAAAAAAAATGCGCTGCTAGATGCAGGTGTCTCCAACAAAAATTGAAGTACAGAAATGTGTGCTTGTGACGACAAATGTTATACATAAATATTATATACGTATTTCACGAGTACCATGAATAATAACGAGTAACATTAAGGATTAGATCTGTAACTTGTTAGTTTTATTTTGAACCAGTGACCTGGGGCCTATTGCATAACAAATTACAACTAATATTACAAGCGGTAGTCTCCTTTCAATCCCTTTCATTCGAAAGAGACTTCCGCTTGTAATATTAGCTGTAATTTATTATGCAATAGGCCCCAGTCTATCGAAATGATCAAACCGTTAGATTATTCACAATTTAAAGTGTAACTCACATGCTAACCAACGTAAACACAGCTACAAACTACTTAGTATACAATTATGCTATAGTTGTGTTACAATTTCAAAGAATTATAAAATTTGCTTTAGAGGTCCGTTTTTGTTATGAAGTAAAATTTTGACGGGTCACCGGTTTTCTTTTTTTTTACTAAGTTGTGTTTTATATTGGTCTAACAAGTGTCATATTTTTGGAATCTAAATAAATGTGGCTATTTAAACATATTTTTTTCATGCCCGAATTGTAGCCTCTTTTCACGTAATCGCTGCAGGCAATTTTTTTTTAACTTTACTTTTTAGAACTCCTACCTGTATTTCATATTTTTTCTATGAAAATATGTTATTTATGTCCCAGAAAATGATTGGTCATCTTCAATTTATTCGAAAACGATACCAAACATGCCCTAGTCTCTATAAAGAAGATAATATGAGTACTGAAAGAACGGGGGTCGGAACGAACATGAAGTAAAATTTTGACGGGTCACCTGTTTTCTTTTTTTTTACTAAGTTGTGTTTTTTATTGGTCTAACAAATGATATATTTTTAGAATCTACATAAATGTGGCTATTTAAACGTATTTTTTTCATGCCAGAGTTGTTGCTTGTTTTCACGTAATCGGTGCAGAAAGATTTTTTTTAACTTGACTTTTTAAAACTTTTGCCTATATTTCATTTTTTTTCTATGAAAATATGTTATTTATGCCCCAGAAAACGATCGGCCATCCTCAATTTATCCGAAAATGATACCAAACATGCCCTAGTCTCTATAAATAAGATAATATGAGGACTGAAAGAACGCGGGCCGGAACGAAAGTTCCCCCCCTCCCCCTCCCCACCAGCATCGCGTCCGCCCTTGTCTCCCGGGCGTTTTCAACTCTAGTCCACCTAAGTATCAAGTGTGCCAAGGCTCATGCTTTAATGAAAAAAATATTGGTTCCCATACATTGATGTCCTATAAAGCCCTCACTATAACTAATTCGAACGCGTTTGAGTTTTGTCTCAAAATGTATGAAAACGCTCTCACCGAGTTTGAAATACGCGCGTTCATCGGTTAGCAACAAATGTTATACTCGCTGTTTTAGTTTCCATTAGTGACCACCAGAGGCGCTGTTCACGTTTTCATAACACTTTCATACATTTTGAGACAAAACGCAAACGCGTTCGAATTAGTTAATGTTTCGAAAAAACTTATACTAGAGCTACAGTTCTAATAGCCTGGCGGATGCGGAATCGGATATTTCTGGACTCTTATCGGATATTTCTGGATATTCTGCGATATTCTGATCGTGTAACTTTTCGAACGCGCATTATAATATCAATAATCAATTTTGAAGAGCATAACGACAAGCGATAATTATGTATTGACGCTCGTTTGAAAACCCATACAAATCCATCCATAAATATATTTATGTTAGTCTGTAAGGTATGTGTAAATATGGGCCTTGTTGCCTGATGCAAATAAAATAAATAAATAAATAATAGCACTGGCATGATACTAACATTATAAGTTACGAATTATCGATATATACCTACCAACAAATCAATCACTTTGCATATCCAATCAACATCGTACCATTGTCGATATTACTTCTTGTTTGACTGGGGTAACGATCTATTTGGCTAAGTGGTTTCTATTAATAATACTGTCCAAGTAGATTACACGTGATATATTTCCAGTTCCCAGACTATATTCACGTAGTGCACACTTGTTTTGCTTCTAAATATAAAGTACTTAGTTCTTATTCTTCTTCTTCTTCCTGGCCATTATTATTCCCATCTTTATTTAGGGTCGGCCCTCCCAATGCGCCACTTAATGCGGTCGGCTGTCGAAAGTATAAAGTATTAAAGTGTAAAGATATGTTGGCACTTAACTGATACCTATATCTTTACTAGTATAGTCAATATTGTCTAGCAATGGAGCAATAATATTAGAATAAAAGAAATAGATCGATTGAGTAGGTATTCTAGAGCCTATACATAGTTTTTAGACTTAGCCTCAATTGAAATAACTCGGCAGTTATTTCGAAATGGCGCAAACCTACTTGACACGAAATACTGACTCCTTTTGATGTCTTGTTCTTCGAATTCTTGGAGGAAACAATTACCCTCTTGACTCGGTATGTTTTTTATTAACTTCTTGTTGTATTTTCAAGTACCTACACTCTTAAAATGTTACTTAGAGCTATTATATATAATTCGTTATTGTTTTTTGTTTCAGATCTTCAATAAGAATCTCAAATGAGCTTCAGATATCTCGAATGTACGTATGGAAATACCACGACTGTTGCACGTTTCTAGAAAAAAATAATTTTAAATAACTATATTTTTTTTTTCTAGAAACTCAATTTAAACGAAGCAAAGTTTGGTTAATCAAGCCAAAGAGAAAAATATACATTCATAAAACTTAAGGTTCTAAAATAATACAAGATTGCTTTGAAAATTAAAATGTTGTTTAGAGACGAAGAGTTTATTTGTCAACGCTGGGAAAAATCTCTCACTGCCAGCCGTTTTTCTTTATTTTCTGAATTAAATTACACGTTGTGTTATCATGCGTATCCCTTTTACAGCGAAATGCTTTTTCATTTAATGAGTCAGGTTGGTTGTCAGTGTTATATTATGAGTATACGTTAGTTTTTCAAGCAAATTTACGTAAGATTGATCCAAGTGTCAATTTTAGATCTAGATACGTAACAAACTTTCAACTCCCTTTTCACCACTTTAGAGGGCATATTTTGAAAAACTCTGAAATCTGTTTTCTTAAAATTAAATTAAAGTCTATGAACGAAGTTTCAAGTTCTGTCACTGTCAAGTTGACATTAGGTACTGACTAAAAGGTTATAGAGCATGTGTTAAATTTGTGATGAATGGAAGAAATAATAAAAAAAAGTTCCACGTGAAAATATTACTCCTCATACAAACTTTCAACCAATTCTGCCCTACTAGTACTCGTTTTTAGGGTTCCGAACCCGAAGGGTCCAAACGGAACCCTATTGTTGTCACTCATGCGTCCGTCCGTCCGTCCGTCGTCTGTCACAAAAAATTGTTCCGAATATTTTTTTAACTTCCCGTTGACCTATGAACTTGAAGGTGATGATGTTCACTATTACGTATGTTTTACCAACAACTACTAATATATTGACTAATCAAATTTTTTGAGGTTGGCTCGAAACCCTAAATGTGCGAAGTCCGACTCGCAATTGGCTGGTATTTTTTAATATCCAGCCTATCGAAATCCCTTAGGCTCGATTCACTAGACCTAATGTCAGATCAAATTTTGGTAACTTAATATATTTTTTGACACGCTAACTTACCGACGTAAGGTCTAAAGGTCCTTTATAAAACCATGCCCAAATGTTAGGTCAAGATACCCACCATTCTATCTTCCCTCGGATTTATGGATCGCAACTTTTCTCGCGCATTCGGTGTAACAAGACAAATCGTGCATTACCTATCTGTGCGTACCCTCGCCGACCGCATCATTCACGCTAGTGTAACAAACGGACATTTTACGTATCATATGGGTATGATATTCGTCCCACTTTATTGTGAAAACATGGAGCATTCGTAGTATTGAATCGAGTTGAGGAAGGATTTTGTATTCGTTCTCGCTGTGCAGGGACCGTGGCGATTATGGAAAAAGAGTAAATACTTGAATTCCAACGACTTGGTAAAAAAAAACAACGAGTTGCACTCTGGGAGTGCCGGCAGAAGTGAAAACCAAACACACACGCACATTCGCGCGAGCGCCCTGCGTCGCCTAAACGAAACAGCAGGTGCAGGCATAGATTTTCGCCGCGCGGTAGAAAGACAGGAAGATAATAAAATCATTTGTTAGTACTTATTTGTATTAAAACAGGTCACGTGTCCGTCTTACGCTTACAATATCATCATCAGGAGGGGTCAACTTAGCTGGTTGTAGAGCGTCCTAGGCGTACTTCCGTCCACTATATTGAGACCTCCTCACGAATCTGTCGCGAGTTTAAACATTTTTCCCCGTCACAAAAAGTGTTCAGCGCCGCTAAAGAAGTTTTCACTTCAAAAATAAAAATATTGCTGCTGTAAATGATTAAAATTATAACGTTTGTGATTGTGAAGATAATGTATGTACAAAGCCGTGACAAATCATTGTACTTAGAATGTGTGATTTACATATCTATCGTAACCTACATATCATATAATTATTTTTACATACAATTCAGATTCAGATTCATTTATTCACAATATACGATTACATTATAAATTACATGTCAATTTACAAGAATCTCTATTGTGATCGTCAATAAAAATAAATACAAATAAAATCAATGAATACAATAGCAATTAAATAATACAGTGATGTCAGCTTAATCTAAAAAAGTCGACGCAGTATGTTAAAATCCACCTGAGAGGATCTTCATGGATCAGGATTTCAATTATTGAGGCGCCTTTGCACATCTAGTGCCTCAAAATGAGTTAACTTCGAGATTGAATTCGTTTAAACACCGAATTCTCGTACCTCGGTTAGTTACTAAGCGAAGGCAATAAAATCACTTCACCTAGTGCGGCGAGCTTCAAATTTCCTGCTGAAATTTTAATGAAAAACACGGTACTCGTGAAACTTGTGTCATATTGTCGGACGATGCGAAAAGAGTTATTATTTTTAACTGCCCGGGTGGAAAATACCGCTCGGGGTGTTGTTGTACTTTGAAACAATTGACAATTTGACAGTCATTACTTTTGTATAATACTCGTACATTTCGAATACGTACAGTCACGAATTTCAATTTGGGACCCCCTTAAGGTTGACAGTCCTATCAAAGTGTATAGAAATTCAAAGAAAAAGTTTGCGAAATGGCTCATAAATTAAAGAGCGTGACCGTACACAGCTAGGCGTCACTTTTTGAATTGTTTGTGAATTTACGGTACGGTAAGACACAAACAAACCGTTTCTAGACCGAAATTCACCATTTCAGTGGCATACATTAGAATGACCAAGAACATAATCATAATCAAAAAGTAATTTAAACTATCAAATGTTATTCTTTAAGCTATACTATTTTCTGTAAAGATACATAATAAAGCTGAACGGAATTGGAAGCTGCAGAACGCGGTATCTCGAGAAGAAAAGCAAACCTAAAGCTATCCGCATCCCATCGCGTCGCTCCAGTTTTCTCATGTTCTTTATTTAGCAGTTTGGAATCGGTGTTCGTTTGTTTCACTACCACCGCGATTACCATAGAGAGCGGCCGAGTCTGCTCGACGATTCTTGAGCTGTCTTGTAAGATATCCTTTAGAATTGGAAATTCACAGGAAATTCGATGTCGACTTTAAAAATACTCATTTTATTCGAACTGCTACCGCTGCGCTGGCTAACTTAGATTGTTACACTTCAATGTTCCCTTTGCTTCGGTGATTCTTTTAGTTACTTGACATTTGGACGAATGTAGTGTTAAGTTTTGATAGTAAAATTTACATTGGAACAAGTATTTTATAACGGTATTTGACATTTGAGTGAAACAAAGTTTAGTTTTGTCTAGAGGGGTCCGCTTTGGCATCTTGTTTGTCGTAGGCATTAGTTTTACGAAAGTGACTGCCGATCTGATATTAGACCTTATTGGGAGATTAGATTGACTCATATTTGTTAAAATGTTTATGTACACTGTTAATCAAACCTGTTTCACGTGTTTGCACTCCAGGGCCCCAAGATACAGGCTCAGCCTAGTTTGGGGTCCGCCAGACATTTCTTTGTTATGTAAACTTGTGTGTATAAGCGAATAAATAACTTTGAATTTGATAAATAAATTTGAATTTGCATAAAAACAATATTTGTAAAGGTTGTCTGGAAGAGATCGCTCTTTAGCGATAAGACCGCCTGTTGTTTACGTCTAGGTTTAAATATACATACTCTTTAATAGTTCTATTTATTGAGGTGTGCAATAAAGAGTATTTGTATTGTATTTGTAATCATTTTCAAATGGTGGAATAAAGGTAAAGTAAAGGCGTACATAAAATTCGGCCGCGTTCCTCAATTCCTTATCGTTCCTTTAACGTTAACTTCCCTATTATCCATTTTATTATGATTAATTAAATTAAATTTATTTCCTTTGAATGAATTTGCACCGGCAAGCCGCGATCCTGAGTTTTCAGGCATGACTTTACGAGCCTACTTTGTGAAATTGCCTGGGAAAAGGAAAGAGGCAACTTGTTACACTGAAGATTGCCTCAGGCCGGGTTTTATAAAGATCCGTTAGATCAAATGTCAGATCAAATTTCAGTAACTCAGTACATTTTTTGACATAACATACCGACATAAGGTCTAACGGATCTTTATAAAACCGGGCTTTAGTCGAAAAGAATTATGAACAAGCCAATTTGTGTTTAACATAAAACCTAATCAACACTGAGCCTTATAATTATTAATTATGTTGCAATGACAAAATGTTTGCTCATTCCTCTTTGTCTACACAATTTTATCTGGCAGAATCACCCGCATCGGCTATTAAATACCTAGTCATATTGTACCTAATACTGCCACTACTATGATGTGGTATAAGCAGCAATATCATAATAGGCATGATGACTCAAAAAAAATTATTACTTCAATAGAAAGAAGACATAAAACTATGCCAAATAGTGAAAATCCTATTCAAATATCTCAAAAAATAACGAAGCAACAACGGTTAGAATGTTCGTAGTTAGAGAGAGAAAGTGCTACTCGACCGTGACGTCACCTTTGAGTAGCGCCATAGTAAATGACAATCGTTCAATACAAAGGTGCGTTTTGCGGAAAAGCGACAGAAAATACCCACTTTTAAAACTTTGAAGACTTATAATTACGTAATTATTTATTTTTTTGAATTACTTTTTTTGCCATTTGATTGAGAATTTGAGTCATTATGTAGAAAATTTGGATTTATTGATTTTCTTTTATAGTGTCATCATCCCTATTGAATTACTAATGTAATGTAATGTAATGTAATCTATATTTTATTTAGTAGTTTAAAACTTTTACATTAAGGTGAGACGCTTTCCATACAAAACGTATTTTGACATTCGCAGGGTAAGGCGACTTCCTGACTTGGCGGGGCGGGATCGATATGTGACATTTTCTTCTTTGACTTAAACTTACTGACGTCGCGAAGATTCCCACTTGACGGAATACTGTCAGTATTACATTTGCGCAGTGGTAATATTATAGCGGATTAGAAGCGGACCAGTACTGCCTTCGCGTCATCCCGCTTCCGCGCATCCTGCACCAGTCAGGAACCACTCATTTAAATGTAGGGGCGCAGTAAAAATTGATACTGAGTTGACTGACAGTTGACACAGACATTTGACAGTTTTCTCATATCGTACCGCCTCCGCACCGACAGATCAGGAAGTCGCCTAAGGCAACGGCAAATTTCGCCCAAATGGAAAGCCAAATTATGAAAGCCTGTTACATAAGTTTCTTAAAATATCACGCCGTTAGCCTGCGAATGTCAAAATACGTTTTGTATGGAAAATTCATAAATACATATTACCATACACCATTGAATCAGTTAACAAATGAATACGGTTGTATCATCAACAATTTCCCACGTCGAAATTGCCAGTTCGTTTCTCAGGTTTTTGCGATGTCCTTTTCTTCTCGCTACGCTCTGACAGTGACGCATGCTCTAATTTACGAAGCTACGATGTTGTCGATGCATTCTAAATCGGCGTTAATACGTCAGCATAAGGTTTGTTATTCCACGATTAGTTCATACGTGCTAAGTTTGTTGAAGCGCGTATGGCTCTCTTGACGGGCACATTGTCCCCTTGGAAATAAAATTGTAACACGCTCCGGACTTTGCCGGCGATTGATTAAGTGTATGGATTTAGTTTTAAAAGGTTTTAAAGCTGTGTATTGTGTTGAATACTGTCTTGATCTTTCCACACCGATTTATTTTTACAAGTGACATGCATTCTGACTTTGTCTGCAAATTTTTCTCGTAAATAATTTTTAATCTTTGCATTATCCATTTCATATATCATATAATTAAATAGGGGCAAGCATACGCATTTATATTTGAATATCGTAAGACAGCGCATGTTTCGAATTGGTCAGAGATTGTAATGAGTGCTTGTAGTAGTTTCAATTTCTGAGACTCTCAGTTTTATATTACAACATAAATATAACTTAATAAAGGTTAATCTGCTACAATACGTTGTGTATTCTGTCAAGCCAAGTACTATTTTATATTAATTTAATAAAAAATACCATCAAAAACACACTCATAATATTTCGAACCTTGAATATTTTTTTGATCCTTGTTTTCCCTAATACCGAGATGTAAGTTTTATGATCGCCTAGTGCATGTGAACACAGCTCTCCCGTCGTAAACCATCGAGCAAGTCGGGCAACTCATAAACCACTTTTCCGTAGTTTATGAAAGACGATTCTTTTTACTTACTTACTACGAATTTTGAGATTTCGACTTAAATTCACTAAATTAAGGTTTATTTTATTTGGCTTACTTTACTTACGTTTTTACGCCATTTTCATGCGTCGTCAGTTAAAAATCCATGTTGAGTCGTTTTTTTTACGAATAAACTCTGTTATACTTTATAATAAGTAACAATAACAACTAAGGCGATTTCCTGACTTGGCGGGGCGGGATCGATATGTGACATTTTCTTCTTTAAAAATTAATAAAATAAAATAAATAACGTAAATTTGCTGACGTCGCAAAGATTCTCACTTGACGGAACACTGGCAGTATTACTTATGCGCAGTAGTAATATTATGCGCAGAACCGGAGCAGTAGCAGTACCGCCTTCGCATCGTCCCGCTACCGCGCATCCCGCGCCAGTCAGGAAGCACTCATTTAAATGTAAGGGCGCAGTAAAAAATGGTACCGAGTCAACTGACAGCTGACACTGACATTTGATACTTTTCTCATATCGTACTGCCTCCGCACCGACAAATCAGGAAGTCGCCTAAAGCGTGTTGCATAGTATAATTGCTTACTTGATTAATATCTCTACTAGCTGTACCCGAGTAGAAACCGTCAAATGCAGTCCCAAAACTTCCCGAAAATGTCATGCCTTTAATAGACAATTTCCGGAGTAACAAACAAATGTTCCTGTCTGATTAAAGTATCTCAAAATATATTTCGATTCTATACGATTTCGCATGGTTTAAGAAAAGGTGACAGACAGTCAGAAACGGTAACATTTCGCTTTTTTCTTAGGTACGCTATTTTACGTACACTGTGATGACAATTTGAAGGAAAATGTTTAATTTTGTTAAACACATGCCTATAACACAAAACATGAAGAGCACAAATATAATATTAACAAATAGAATAATTTCTCTATTGGCAATATGGATTAAGGTCAAACAAAGGACAAGTACTAATAAGTACAAAGTACTAGTACTAGTATAATATATGTAGCTGAATGGCCAAGTTACAGCCAAATACCGAACCCAATTCAAAGCAAACTACAAATTAAACTTCCCTAAGATTAATGAGAAGTTTTCACCTCGCCCTTTGAATAGGATTAAATTTGAAACTTCAGGATTGCGAGTTAACCCTTTAATATGAAGGACACTGCTATTTGATACAGAAACAACCTTCAATTTCAGATTTCAGAAAATTTCAAAGTAATTGAATAAATAAGGTGTTAGTTTAACATCTGTTAGTACAAATCTGGAAAACGTATTTGTTAGCTGTGTTCAGTACCTATTCTAAAGGCAATGGCACTGCAATAATAAACATTTTGATAGCCTCTTTCGCACTAGGTATCCAATAGATGACACAAGTAAAAAATATATTATTAATAATAATTTATTCAGTCAGACAACAGAGATCCATTTGTGTTAGTAAAAGCTTACTTTATGCATTAGCAATAAACTTAACTCGTAAAATAATCATTTCAACTTATTTTTATTATTTTAAAGATTTTCAAATACAATTACTTAAATATATTGTAAAATTGACGATGTTTGTCCATCAAAAACTTTAACGTAATTTTTTGTACTTCCCTGGGAACTTCTTACTTAGTAACAGCGCGTGTTTAACGCCCTATTCAAAGTTTCTGATATCTCAGTCACAAGAGAAATAAATTCACACAAAAAAACCATACCTCAACTAACATTTTCAGCGAAGCATTTTCAATGGTTCGTACATCTACATGCCATCAAGTATCGA
The DNA here is from genome assembly GCA_951800055.1 of Cenopis cana. Classification (NCBI taxonomy): domain Eukaryota; kingdom Metazoa; phylum Arthropoda; class Insecta; order Lepidoptera; family Tortricidae; genus Cenopis; species Cenopis cana. The sequence goes on from OX637484.1 coordinate 14,337,515, forward strand.
AATACGCAACTGTCTTGCATAACAATGGGCACTGGAACCCTTTTTGAGATAATGTCGCGAATAAATCACTACCCACCCAAAGGGTACAATACCTACGGTCCGCCAAGAAAGTGATATAGGTACAGTCGCCATATCGGAGCGAACGAGGTGCTCACAAATATCAGAACACAAATCTATTGTCAAGATGTTAGAGTGCAATTGTTCAGATGTTTTTGAGCACCCTGAAGAATACAGATATTTGATGACGATTGCACCACAATATTTTCTTTGACGACTTGACGTACCCTCTGTGTACTAATATTCCGATTACCTACTCATTTGAGAGTATGTAAGTGAGAGAAACCCTACGTTTTATACATATTGGTATAAAGTATATATAAAGATTTACAAGATCGGGGGTGAGCTGTATTACACTCGGATCAGTAAAATAGCGTCATATTTCCTAAAATAGTACAAGGTTGTACAGTTTTATTAATCCTGTCATGAACTTTATTTAATTTTACGGCTAAATGCAAAAATACCAGTTAAAAACGTAACGTTTCTAGGTCTAAATTTGACTCGCAAAACCCAGGAAAAAACACGTTGATGGAGCGAGATATGGCAAATAGCGACCATTTTGGATATTGATGTTTTTACCTACTTCCACTGCTTTTTTCATTTTGCGCCGACGCTTCTGCAAGAAGGACTCCCAAATAAAGCTAAATTGAACTATTTGAATGCCCATAGGCGTTCGCAAAACAGTATGCGGTCAGAAAAGCGGTAAATCTTCGTAATTTTCCAAAACCGACAATAACCTTATAAAAGCTTGCTGGGGGGCGATTTTCGAGTCTCGAACACTCGACTTTTCACTCGACATCTGTCAAACTCTGTTTTTTGACAGATCTCGAGTGAAAAGACGAGCGTTCGACACTCAAAAATCGCTCCCCTGTGTACTAGAACATTTCTTTATTGAGAAAATACCACCAAATGATTGTTCAACTTTAGTAGAAGTTTTGCGCGTAGGTACCTACCTACTTATAGTTAAAAGGAAAACTTCATTGAACTGTTTACATAATCTTGAAACAAAAAACTATATTTCAGTGCACTGTCTTGCATTGCAACTCGCTGAAAAACATAAGCTTCGTGCTCTTAACAAGAAACTAACCCCGCCTGCCACTAACAGAACTAACAAAGTGTCGTCTCTTTGTTCACAGATGACGCCAGCACCCGCCGCCACTAACCAAGAAAGTGTACCTACTAACAAGAAACAGAACCTTTATCGACCCTTTTTAATACTTAATATGAGCCGTTAGTTTAGAAATGTCATAAATAATTCAAATTTCGTCAAAGGCTTCGAGGTTAATATTTGATTCGACGAAGTTTCTGTTTCCCAGTGCGGCCCTTGGACTAACTTAGTGAATATTAAGTGTTTGAAACTTGTGATGCGTGAAATAAGTGCAAGCCTGTGCGTGGAGTTCGTGGTGAGTAGCAATAAGGGCAGATTGTACAGGGTGATCAGTGAGCTTTGTCTGTAGTCCGAGTGCCGGACCTTAGTTTGCCAACCTTAGCGGGTAAACGTATATTTTTTAAATGTTTATGTATTGACGTGTACGGCCTAAATATCACATGCAACGCTCACTACACGCTTTAAGAGTTATGAAACTTATGAACATCAACCGATAAGTTTAAATACAATATACATCGCTACTATATGCATACGAAAACAAAATCGGTTGGTGGATTGGGTTTAAAAACAAAATAGCTTAGTTGTAAGTTAACGATTCAGTACCTAGCCATCTTATACTTATTATAATTATTATACTTACTTCGAGCTCCGCTGGCTCAGCGACCCAAAGTGTGTCTTGGCCTCCAATACGAGTGCACGCCATTGATCCCGGTCTTGTACTAGATCTTTCCACGACTCAGATTGAAGCTCACGTATGTCAGCCATCACAACGTCAGCCCAGCGGTATCTGGGGCGACCGACCGGCCTGTCGGTTTACCCTGGTAGGCTCTTTTGACAGCACGGTCATCACCCATTCGTTCCAGATGACTAAGCCAGCGAAGTCGGTGCGCTTTCGTTACTCCGATGATATTCGGTTCCGCGACAAAATCTTCAATTTCGGCATTATATTATACATCTTATATATTCAAATTATTTTTAACTAAATAGGTTACTGACATTCGAATAAAAATTAACACTAGTGAAAATAATAACTGCAAAAAAGGTGATTAACTGAAACGACGTTTTGGTTATTTTCAGTGGGCGTGTTGAAACGAACTATTTTTAGCATTTTCCGCGACGCTGCCTACAAAACCGCCGGCTGAAAGTAGTCGGTGAACATGGGTTAAATAAGGGTTAGCTTATTACTACGCTAACTACTACTACGCGAATATTATGGTTCGTATCGAGGAACTGACTGCTGGGATCCGAAGTAAACAGCTGATAAAGCACAGAAACATAGAGAGTAAAAATTATTTGCTAGATTATGATCGCCGCAACATGTTCGAATCGTTGATATCAATAATTACAAGTAGGTTTTTGTCGTTTGTTTAAAGCAAAGGTAATTTTGCTGAAGATAGATTTTCGATTTCACACATACCTGTTATTTATTTACACAAATAAAATAAAACATTCATTGCTGGCCACACGTAACAACCAAACTAACACCAACCGTTTCTAAGGCTGCAGTTTCGTTAAACGAGCGAGCGGTCAAAGGTGTATCTTTATTGTTAAATAAAAACCCTGCACGCGGTGCGTGGTTAAGTGGAATGGTGTGAGAAGAATATGTATCGTTCTAATAGTAAGGCCCGTTCAAAACTGTAAGGCTAATATCAAAAAAACGACTAAGAGCTTTGACTGTAAGGTAAATTCTTGCTTTCGTTCATTTGATAGAATTTAGCCTTACAGTCTTGAACGTACTATACCTAATCATAGCATTCTGCTACTAATGCCTGATTTCATGTCAATTCGACGAAACTGGAGTTTGTGCCGATAAAATTCCGAAGTTTAACCTGGAATTAAACATTTATTCCTGTACCTACTGTTTTTGGACATTTACTGAGCTCTGCCATAAAGAGTATTTGAATTTTAATCGATTCCTGTTTGGTCGAACCCGCTTATAATCAATTAATCAAACTAACTCCAACCTTTCCTAAGGGTGCGGTTTCGTTGAACGAGCGAGCGCAGTAAAGCTGGGTGCGCAACACGGCGTCGTCGGTGGAGGGACGCGGGGCGGGGGGAGCGGAGCCCGCGCCCTCGCCCGCGCCCGATGCGGAGGCGCCGCGCCGCCGCCACCACCGCCCGCTGTACCGCCGTCTCTTCCACTACGCTCGGACCGCGTGGACCGGCGTCAAGTTTGCTCTAGGTAACGCTTGTTTGTTTATTTATTGTCTTAGTAAGTTCATTCAAAAATCTAAGTCCAAATTCTGTCAAACAAACGCAAGCAAAAAACCACTAAGAGCTTTGACTGTAAGGTAGATTCTTGCTTTCGTTCATTTGACAGAATTTAGCCTTACAGTTTCGGACGTACTAAATCATCTCTCATTATTAGAAATTATTATCTTTAAGGACAAATTCTCCTCTGAAATATCAGTGATTAATTCTCCTGTGATGCTGTAGGTATTACTGCGGTTATTCAGAAGGAAGAAGTTTAGACGTATTAGAAAATTAGAATTAAGATTTTCATTATCTTGGTTCATCTAATGACATAATTCTAACTTGAAGTAATTACTGTTTAAGTCAGAATTTGCTTATGTATTATGTTATTGCTGACCTACACGACTTTCAAGTGTTAACATGAATTTAAAAAGATAACAACAAAATTAAAAAATTTGATAGCTACAAGCAATATCATACATGGCGAAAACTTTTCCGCCGCCCGCAACTCTTATCACTCTACTCACACCACATAAGCCCGAGGCAAGTGGATTTAGAACTGACTGATGTATTTTATATTTCATTTGCAACCGTTTTATTGAACGTAATAATTCGTGAAAAGGTTCGTAAAATGACTGAGAGTAACGATATATCCATTATTGTTAAAACTGTTATTAAAGCCCGTCACTTACTTAAATAATTACATACACGTTTATACATTATTGATAAAATATAATTAAGCCCAAGGAAAATACGACACATACCAAATTCTATTTTTATCATATGGTAAAACGTAATGAAAAGAAAAGGAGGATAGTGGACGAGAGAATTTGGTTTTATAACTTAATAACTGTGTGGACATCACTACATAGTATAAAACAAAGTCGCTTCCTGCTGTCTGTCCCGTTGTATGCTTAGATCCTTAAAACTACGCAACGGATATTGATGCTGTTTTTTGTAATAGATAGAGTGATTCAAGAGGAAGGTTTATATGTTTAATTTGCACCCCGTGCGAAGCCGGGTGGGTCGCTACTTAATAAATAAAAACAATATGTAAAAAAATATAAAAAAACATACGATCCCGGAGCAGCAAGCGGTACTAGGCCTGTTATTACTTACCTACTAACGTGTCCTATCATGTAAACATAACAATCTAGACGACGTAATGTCAGTTAATTTTAAGGTTATTTATTCGTTTCTTCTTAAATCTTATTAAACATGATATTTTTCAGTGATAACTTGGTTGATTTCAATACTGTTTGAGCTTTTTTAAGTACATAACAATATTTAATATGATCCGAGAGAAAAGTGTGATAAAGTGCTTGTTCACATGATAGGGCACCTAAGAATGAATAGACTACCTTGCCGGTGGGGATGTCCACCGTGACAGACACATAAAGTCACTATGTGTCCAGGAACCTCCGCATACCGGGTAGAGTCAGTCCGACCCAGTTCGGGCCTAGCTGAGTTTCTTACTGGACTCATCCAAGCTAGGCTAAGTTAAGTGAACCCGCGACAAAACTCCCAGTAACATGATTCCAATGACACCTCAGATTCGGTTGAAGCCGCTCAACCAATGTCACTGGAGGTTACCTCTAGATTTTCCCCAGGTCACTTTTCAACCGCGCATATATTGTTTTATTAGGCCCGGCCTATAAAGCCACAGCCAGGTTAAAAAAAAAGACTACCTGTACATGTAACTTGGCTACCGTTCCTACTTTAACCAACAAAGCGAATAACTTTCGATTTACACCGCGTTCCCATTTGAATGTTTGTTCGATTCGCAAACGCGACCCTAAGAAACCGGAGCTATTTGATCTTTGGAATGAGTAGGCCCCGAGGCGGTATTCCAGAAGAGCACCGAGTCTTTGAAGTGAACTAACACAACGGAGATTAGTCAGTTGTAATTTAATGTGAAAAAAATGATTTTCAAGTAAAACTAATATTTTGTTGCTGAATAAGTACCTAATTTGATAATCTGTATTTACGTTTCGAGCTATTACGATACAGTGATTCGTAAAAAGCCCAAATTGTATACAAAGTTTGCTAATGCAATTAATGTTTAGTTGGAGTATTTTAAATTATTATTATTTTTAAATTCTGGAGGTAAGAGTTTCCGGCAAGGAAACACTTTTCTTGAATTTAAACTTTCGTGAGACATGTTATAACTTTATTTTACTAAACGGTTAAAACTCGCGTATTAATTGTCACTTCGGGCGACATGTTTCCCGAAGTGACAATTAATACGTGAGTTTTAACCGTTTAGTAAAATAAACATTTTTCTATTAAAATAGGTACTTAATAATAATATAAATTTTATTATTGATAATAGAATTCGCATTCTTTTAAGAGTGTAACGTAATAATTTTAGAGTAAAATGTTCCCTGCAAGCAGTTAATTCGGTTCAATCTCACAGAATACCTACGCTCGTAACCTGCTAATATGATTATAACTTTTTATTACGGTTAGTTAAAATATGAACGCAACTGCTCTATGGTGTCAGGGATTTTGTTCATGAACGCTGCTTGAGCTCTCAACCATGTGTATGTAATGTATGATATTGTATGTACATGCAATATCATACATTACATGTGGACGAACGGCTCCTATTCGCAATTGTTTATAAACACAAATTTTCACTATTTCTTTATATTATTCATATACATTCTAACGATACAATACGAATGTAAACAGCAATATCCAGAACTGCCTGTAACTACTGAATTTGAAACCACCCTATATTATTCCATACAACGCTGTTCACAAAACTCGCCAACTTAATTTACCAACTTCATTACGGCCCTTGAAAACTTTGGCGTTGTTGTGGTCAATGATAAATTGCTAGTTGCGACAACTAACAGTCGCCTATTAATGTTAATGGTCACAATACCAAGCCAGCATTCTTCATCCTTAAACGTGCAAAGTGGCAAAAAATAATGATACTTTAAACGATCGCGCTTTCGCCGTTTACATAAATATTTTAACGGGCGATCGAAGCGAGCGTAGACTTTCGAGTCCAGTATACTTCGTTCTAGATAAAATGATGAAAAATTCTAGTACTACTAGAACTTTTCGTCATCTAATATGGAACGAAGTATAGAAGCATGATACAATACTATAGTGCGCCGGGTATGGCAATCCAGTACATCGGTTAGTAGTGTGGGTTACACATACACAAGCGTTGCACACACTAAATGAAACAAAAATAAAGCGTTGTAAATATGAAAATAATAATAACACATGTTTTACTTTTTATTATTATATTATTTTATTATAATATCATTACTACATTTTACTTTTTGGTTATTGTCTTGTTCACAATGTAATGACCCCCCCCCCTTTTTACCCCTTATTACCTACCTAGCTAAATAATGTATATTTATAACCTAAAAAAATAGCCTACCTAGACGACCTAGATGACCTAATTGGACTTAACAAATTTTCTTATTGGAATTTTTAATATGTATGAATGACTGAATGAATTACATTTATTTGCTTTTATATTATGTACATAAATAACTGTACTAATAAAACACATAGAAATTGTTAATATCTTGAGTTGGATCAGTAGATTGGCCAAAGTGATGTCTAGTGTGTATGTAGAACCCAAAGTTATGTCCGAAACAGTAAACCAAAATCCTTTTTACATGGAGAGATACAGTAGTTAATCTAACTAACTTGTCCTACAATATCCTACAATAAATAATAACGGGAAAATTATAAAATATTAAAATGTCTACTGAATAGTTATAGTTTCCCTAAAAATGTTGAGTGAAGAATTTATTATCAATGTAAATCAAAGACAAATATGATAATTATTACATAAACTGAAATCAAAGTTAATGATTTTAATAATATAATTAATGATTTTATTTTGAGTGGTTAAAGATGGTGCCCAGGACTCCCCGCACACATCCGTGAGTCTCGACTGCCTGACTGGACGACCCTCCGCCACTCGGTTCTGAAGGAACTTTTAATCATTTTTTAATATTTATTTATTATTGAAATGTCACTTATCATTTATGTGACTTCAGTATTTAATGAGAGGTCTTTCACAAAAGAGTCAATTTACGAATTCTCAAAATACTGGTAGGAGCAGTTAGCAATTTATCCACTCTAGCTCTTTAGTATTCTGTAATATTATATGAATTGTCGTTGTATTTATTTAATATACAATGAATGAATTTATCCAGACTATTAATGTAGTATTTATTATCTCTATTTGACGAGAACAAAATAACTACAGCCGTCTTTTGACCTAGTCCGATATAAACCATTCATCGTTATTTATGATGAAGTTTGATGAATCAAAAGGATTCTTTCCCTTTTGAGAGTAGTTAGAAATAGGTTGTGTTCGGATTTATTTACAGAACCAAAGAAACCAGAATAGCATCTATCACATACTGCTGAGGGAGTAAGCAAAATATATTAATTCATAATTTTATACTTAGAATTTACGTTTACTTTAATATATTGTGAGATTTATTTTTATTTTATCTCACAATGCGAATGAATACTACCAGTTAAAATTCAAAGGAGCAAAAATATACTTAACATTGTTCTAGTTGTCATGTAAGTTAGTCAGTGTCACATATAAATGTATATAATACACCAAAACCTAATCCCTAATCCCACTATCATACTAAGTATATGAATAAACCCCAAATAAACCCTAGATTATCTACCTCTAAGCATCTAGACTACCCCATAAAGCCATATAAAATATTTACGTTAAATTAAAACTATACCTTCCTAACTAATAAACAAACAAGCAAAATACATGGCTTTGTAATAAAATAAAATAATAATCCCAAAAGCTACTAGAGACCTAAACAAATGTTCTAACCCATCAGCTACACTAACCAACTATTCTAACGATATATTAGCAAGCTAGGTACCCGGGTACCACATTAAAATTAAGCGCGAAAAGATATTTCGATAGTGCAATGAAATATCTTTATCTAGACTAAAGCTAAACTACGTCGGGTAGGAAATGCCCTTCTAACCTAACGCCCTATTTCCCGTGTGCTTCAGTGAGTCTGTACAGAGGATTGGGACAACAGGCCTCACTGAGAATATAAGTGTGAATATATAAGTATATAGATAAATAGGTCTGAGTAACTTGAGAATTTAGAATGTCTAGTGTAACACCCCAAATCACCAAGATACCAGGGAGTTATAACCGTCTCTTCTGTAAAATACGGTGTGCAAGCCAACAACCCCATATTGGCAGTTAATTAATCAAAATAATTACAGACACCCTATAAAATGTCTAGTCTATCGTTAACACCGCAGGGTGACCTGACTATACACTTTAAAGGTCCAAGTCGACTGTACCTGGTGCTCAGATTATATTCTCTAGGCTTCTATCCCCAATAAATATGCAAAACTTGAATAAAATTCTAATAAGAAAACGTTAAATTAAAAGCAAATTACAACTGAAACTGTAACTAGAATCACACAACCTAACTAAGCAATTTCATTAAAATAAACAAAAAATAAGGCACATCACTGTCTAATAAATTTAACTTAACACTAATGATTAAAATATAATTCTTTAAATAACTAATGAATTAAGAAATGCACACACAAAAGATTTACTATTTAAACCCACAAAAGTTACAATACATTATATCCAAACAAAGCTTAAACCAGTACAATAATATACTAGCATAATCCAGGTCTAGACACAACATAGGTAACCTAAGTTAGAACCTATTGCCCGCTAGAGAATCAACCTGAACAGTCTCACGACAAAGATATGAATGCCCGAATTCTGGTCCCTGACCCTTTTAAAGACCCCATGAAAATAACCCCTCACTTCACACCCCGTAACGCGTCTGAAAACTGTAAACCAAGTTTTAAAATACTTATACTTTTACTATTGTATACTCTATTCCTTTTATGAAATAAGGCTAATAAAGATCCTAATTGAGTTGGTTAGAAATGTTCCCAGACCACTCGAATGGATGCTAAGGCGTTTACAAACCGTTTTTGCTACTCTGTGACAGATGCAGCTATTTGACCAATTCCGTATTCTCATGAAAATAAGGTTCAATTTCATTTAAATTCTTATTTGTTTACATCTAATTAGACTGTAAATTTAAGTTGGTGTTCTAAATGGTTAAAGCCAATTTCCTAAAACTAAATATTTTTTGCAAGTTGACATTGTAGCTGGTCTATAAGTGGAGTGAGTTAGAAAAAACTTATTGACTTGTAATAAGGTTCAAAGTTGGATAAAATATCTTTTGTTTACTAATGTTTTAGTGACTAAATTAAATTGGTAATGCCATAAATTTCAACCACTTCCAATACTCAAGTTTTGTGTGAAATATTACACCCTTGAATGTCTAGACAAAATAAACTGATTAAAATTTAAATAGTATTTTACATATAATAATTATGTTTACATATATTGAAACGAAACAAGTAATTTCTTGTTCGTTACAACAATTTCCATGACATGTATTTTTTGGTTACAATGAGTAGAACAACATTGTAGCTGACTGTACAATAACTGTAAATTCAGATAAGTACCCATTACTTCCTCATTTCATGTCAATACGAGTGCCACAAAAATAATTCAGCCCTCCTGCCTAATATTCTATAAACTCCGAAGCTTCCATAAAATGAATTAAAATATTGTTGTTTTCGCTCTCCTATCATTGCGTTTGGAATACCGCTTCACCAGACGTCAAAGAGAGACTGAAATTAATACCACGCCAACAGAATTTCATCGAAATTGGTCCGTAATGCAAATCCTTTACAAACAAAAATGGCTGCTATGTAGTTGACAATAAACAGGCGCTACGATATTCCCGCTACTCATAACTCCAACGATCATTCATAGCAGTTTGATGTCCATTGCCGCCATAAGTAAAATTGTTTCAAGGCTTGATGGTTAACGAGCGATGTAATTGAAATGAGAAATATTGTCGCGAGCAGTTGCCCATTTGGGTTGATGCCACTGATTAAAAATTATGTGTACATTCGGTAGTCGCGGCATGCAGTATCTCATAAAGCGTATATTTGTGCGATGCCAAATTTTCTTACTAATTATAGCCTTATATGCGTATTCTTTTTAAAGTGAACTCGGACTCAGTTTTTCGTAGTGAACTCGGACTCAGTTTGTATTTTAGAAGTAATAATAATTATGTTAAAATAGGAAGGTATTATTTGTAGAATAATTAGTTGTATTGTTAGTTAATTTGTAGGTATTGTTTATAATAATTAAGATGTGTGTGATAATGATGATGATAATTTCGGCTCGACTTTGCGAGATTGCAAATACAAACAATTTTACTCTTTATCAGTACGGCCTAAACTTGTTTTTTTTTCATTAATAGCGTAATCTTTATTGGATATTGCAATTGCTATATTTTATTACTTAAGACATTTGTGTTATACAGGCAAAGTACTCGTAATTATATTTACTTTTAGCATTGATTGCCCGAAACTAGCATTCTAATAAAATGTTGGCATAACACCAAGTACACGTCGTCGTTACCTCGTTCGGTAAAAAGGTACTTTAATTTAGTTCTTTGTGATTTTGCATCCCGAGTAGTTAATTTTCATTTAGGTATCGTTGTAATCGTTTCCGATAAGGTTTTGGTTATATACGTGTTGTAACAATTTAAATTTCTATATTTGAAACAAAGCCAAGTGTCGTCTAGACGTTTAGACGCGTTTAAAGTGACGGTAGTGCTACGAAAATATATTTTATTGTCAAACAACATATATTGCGAGACTATAATTTAACACTACAGTTAATACTATTGAAAGCCGTGCTCATAAATAGTGTCTAAAATGTGGCAGTGAAATTGCGTGATATGAATGCGATTGTGAGAACAACAACTGTGTCGGTTGAAAACGAGGTGAAAAGAAAGTCGAGTTTTAGGAGCAAGAGTTCTGAAAGGAGGAAAAAGAAGCGAGTGCGGTTTACAGACAACGCGAGCGCCACCGCAGAAAGCACTCCGCTGTGGAGCCGACTCGCTTCAAACCTCCGCGCTATCTGGAAAAACACGACAACCTCTGTTCAAACTGTATTCAGTAAGTATGAAAATATTTTTTAACGTAGGTTATTCTCTGACCTTCGTGTAAGATACAATTTTTACGCAAGAATAAATTACATTATCCTCGCTCCGTGGCTCAAAGTAAAATTTTCAATGGTCTAACCTTTTTTCGCTGTTATTTTTGGTTGATGCTGGTAATATTAATCTCTTTTAATAGAACAGATAGCTTTTGCGTAAAGGATACTAAGCGTTCCTTGTCGCTTGAGAAGTTTTCATATTAATTGAAATTACCCTGGGAGTGAAACTATAGAAAATAGGTTATTTTCAGATCAATTTGATAAACAATTTCGGACAGCTCCGCCGGAGCTTGCGCGTCGCAACTTCGCCCGCAAACTTTACTCTTTGCGGAATTAATGAAATTTCCGAAGCGGGAACCTGTACCGCCGCAGTTAGCTGCAATTAATAGTTGTCAATCAGTTGTTTGGAATCGATATAGAATTAATTGATTCATGATTCTATAATGGTTAATCGTGATTAGTTAGTTATTATGCAAATATTATCACCGGCCGGTGTGGCCGGCCCATAGGCACAATTGACAATATTTCATAATTTCCAAAAGCCTTAATTCGAAAACCATTTCGGTAAAAACGTGTGAAGTACACAAAAAACATTTTTTTAGATTTTTTTCTCCTTTAATTTTGGAAAAAATCGCAAATTACTGTAAACCGAAAGTTGGCGTCATCTTCCTCGCTGTATTCAGGGAGACCTTAGTACAGAGTACAGACAATCGCTGCTCCTGGAGTGGCTCTGGATTCTTGTTGGGAAGATGACGTCATATTTTACTTAGGCCCTTTTGGAATGACCTACTTTTCAACGTGTTTTTTTTTGTATGAAATAATGAGTTAAATTGAAAAAGAAAAAATACGGGTGGCTTAAATTTTTACCTATTTTCTAACTAGTTCATAAAATAAAGTAGTTAAAAATATGAAATGTTGTCAATTGGCATTTTTATGTAGGTAAATAGTCCAGCACTATAATATTACAAGCTTTTTATTTAACTTGCATGAAATAAAAGTACTGTAACTGTGATGCTGATAGTACTGTTCATTTTAATAGTTATTAGGGACTTAAGTGACAATCAAAAAATGAGTTAGTCGAGTCAATAAAAAAGCAATTGTTAAGTTTGTCCCGGGTCACGTTTGACCCGCATCGAACTCGTAAAGTTGGAAGACGCTCCCAAGATATTGCGGTATAAGTTTAACTAACTTTTAGTTTGACTATATACGAGATAAAACATATTAAATGCTAATGTTACGGTCGGGGTAGTATATAAAACAATGTGGCTGTGTACAGTCGCCTAAAAATACCTAATCAAAATTGCATGCAATTTCTTGCACTGTGTAAATTGGCCTTAAGTAAAAACGGCGTCAATCACATGAACGTCTTACCACCCTCGGCGTTCATTAATTATCCCTTGCCTTGAAAAATAAAAAACAGTTAATTTATTACGCCTTCTACTTTTGAATTAATGCGAAAATGTCTACGTGAATAATTACGCTGCGCGCGTTAATTTGATTTCATGTTATTTATTATTATGTGCATCGTGTAACCGATGTTTTCTTATCCGGGTTAAACAAACGGCCTAACTTTGAATTTTGTAATATTTTAGAATTTTAATATTTTCGGCTATTTTGTAAATGTAAATCATCCTTCCTCTCCTGTTCTCTATTGATTTTAGCATTAAAACTTCCTCATTTGTTTTCCGTTCCGTCCAACTAATCCTTTCCATTCTCATCCGACACCACATTTCAAATGCTGCAGCCTTTCTCTATCTCTCTGGGTCAGCGTCGACGTCTCACATCCATATTACGCAATGCTACAGATGTAGGTGTACCTTAATTAGTTGTTTTTTGGCTTTCTTTGATATCTTCGCTTTAAGTAGGTAACTACTTCTTGTTATTGAAGGCTCTCTTAGCCATAGCAATCCTCTGTATAATAGTTATTCTGCGGTGGTACATCACTTTTGGAATGTAATTGGGGTATAATTGAAGTCTAGGTATGCTTAGATATTGTCAAGGTTTTTGTTTTACTAGAGTTTATTATTACAGGTTTTTGTTATATTACAGGAAATAAAAATAAACTATATATATATATATATTTTTAATAACTATTATAAGCGCAATTTTTTTAATTTGGTATATAGTAAACATACGAGTAAGTAAGTATTGATTTACTTTTTGAAAAAAGCTCCACCGGCAAGATGAATTTTTATTTTTTCAACTATAGTTTGTAAATGTATTGTTTTTGTGTAATGTTGTGTACCTACTTTAAAAGTTGGAACATAAAATTTTGTACTTACCACGGGCGGTAATAAAGAAAGCCTCAGATCACATATTTGTCACCCGCGCCCTGACACATTTTTTGTTTTGCCGCCCCTGGTAAGTAGGTAGGTACTATTAGCATTTGTATGGCGAATGAACTACTAAATCCATAGTGTTAGATAAATACAAACTTTAAAGGCTGCCAAAATAGATCCCATAGATAGAGATAGATAGATAGAGAGGGGTGCCGAAATAGATAGACTGGTCGAGGCGGCATAGAAGGCCCACAACAAACCAATAATAAAATAGATACATTCTATGCACTTGGGAAGTCAATAATGTAATGTATCAAATTCCAATCAAACAAAACACACAATCACGGGACGTTTGGGAGAAGTTGACGTCATTGCAAAGCGGCCAGCGTCGGGCCAGTGACAGGACAGGCTGAATAAATTTGTCAATATCGGATTAGACCGCTTATGCCGTTGAATGATTAATGTTGTGGGTAAAATGGGACATCAATGTTTAACGTGAAATGGAGAATAGTGAAATGCGATGATTAAATCAAAATTTCACGGCGACGGTGACAATGACGGCCGGTTGAAATTGGTTCAATAAATCATTGATCACTCTCATTGTTATATCGTTTATTATCATAGTAATAACGGAAAAAGGGTGGTGTTTACGTCTAACTATAACGCCAAAAAATAACTATGAGAAAAAAAAAAACATTTTTTGTGTTATTTTTTTTGTTTCCATACAAACAGTTAAAGGTGACTGTTATAAAAAAAAAAATATTTAAAACGTAGAAGTTACTAACTAACCTTTATAATGTAAACGACTCAATGCAAACACATTGACATTCGGACTTTGTTATAAAAAAAATATTTATTCAAACCGTAGAAGTTACTACTAACTAACCTTTAGAATGAAAACGACTCAATGCAAACACATTGATATTCGGACTTTTATTATCTAAACTTCCCAATAAAATAGCATGGACATAGGAATAGGATGTTAAGCTAAAATACTCGTACATTATACATAAAAAAACTTTATTAATAAGTGGGTTAAATTAGAGTTTAAAGAACTATTTACTTAAAATAAAACTTCATAGAGATATAATATGTTGGCCCTTTCTTATGAACATATTATTGTGTTAGAATTACGATTAATAACGGGATATTTACCATGTATATTTGTATATGTGAGTTTCCGATATTTCGGCACTGTTGCAAAGGCCATTATCACTGAGTTATATCGGAAACTCACATATACAAATATACCTACGTGGTAAATATCCCGTTATTAATGTCCCGCTCTAACACGCGTGAGTTTATAATTAACCATCCCGCTCTCTACGCAAGCTCTGCGCGCAGTTTTGTAAATATTTAGCTACAGTCATTAAGCCAATCATTCTATCAAAGCAAACCCTGCGAATTTGTCTATAACTATTTACGATCTTTAATTGAGTACAAAAATAAAACGTTAAATATCAGTAATATAGCCGTAGTATAGAAAATACTTTCCAAAAAGAGGTAACTTCGCGATTTTTTTCTATCGAGTGAAATTCATCAGGTCATGTAACTGACTGCGATTTTGACTAGACAAGATCCTTATGTAACACATATATTTTTTTTAGATTTGTAGACATTATATTCTATGTCTCAGATGGTTTTTAAAAACTCAAAAGTGGTAATACACGGCCTTAATCGTAAATCTAATGTAAATGACCATGCGAGCTTAAAATCTTATATCATATTATTGTGACAGATCAAGACGAACGAATTGCATTGACATTGTAGCTAATATAGGTCTGAAGAACGTTCATGAATAAGGTCATACGAAAATAGAGTAGAGAAAGACTTAAAATTAGATCTCTGAATAAAATGAACTCTAAACATTACAGCCGTTTGTGTTCCTTTGATAATTATACTTTAGTGTTTTTTCTTTCATAACTAACGTGGATATTGTTGCTCTGTTCATAAATACGAGTATAACTAATTAAGTTAGTTGCAACTTGCAGCTAAGAGGGCAACACACACTTTGCCAAATGTACCCAAGGCGAGTAACATATTATCTCAATCATGACATCAAAGACTGCGCTTTCTTAATTTCCACGTTCTAAAGATAAACGTTCCTCTAAAATATATACCTAATAGTTTAATTGTAAACACGACTCTTTGCTCACAGTAAGAGGGTCTAATTTTGCTAGTAGCGCTTCAGAGGTTAGTGGTTAGTGTGTCAGAATATTCATGAAGGCATTTGGCCAACACTATACTAGTTATCTCGGTGCATTTCATAAACAAAACGTGGTTAAGATTGCTTTGGATTACCTAATGCTAACTTATTTAGAATTCAGTCATAATTTTTTTTTCTAGAGGGCGTAACTAGATATATACCCAAGATATATTTGAATCTTTGAAACTTATGATATTACCTTTATCCTTTTAAGGCATTGTTCAGGTACTTATTGTTCTTGTTCCTGCCTATTAAAGTTATAGATATAATTCATTATTTTTTTTTCCCACACACAGTACTTCCGCAACGTCATCAGAATTCATTGAATAAATTCCAGACGTGAGTTGTATATTTGTTTGGAACAAAGGCCTCTTTGTTAATGAACCGTCCGGGAATAGCCGCATCAGAAGTGTTTACGTAAACCGCACATCGCTACGCCTTCATCCGTCAGGTATCTCGCGGTGGGATGGAGTCGTTATAAGTTATAATGCTGTTTTTTTTAATAAAACGGTATTACAATTTTTTTTACGTGACCAATGAACAAGACTTGTGACAATAAATGCAAAACATCAAATTCAACCTAGTTTTGGTATTTTAAAAATTTAAAGATTTTAATATAAGTTGTACTCTATTTTTAAACGAGCTATTTAACGAGACCTACACCATGGGTTTCGGAAGAAAAAAAATTGCACCCCTACTGTAAGGGGGTTACTATTAATATTACCATTAAAATTCAAGGTTTTATTCTACCGTTTTGTAGGTGTGATCAATATGTTTACTCATGCCAAAAAACAGCTTTCTAGTACTAAAGGACGGACGGACAAGGCGGAACTATAAGGGTTCCTTGTTTACTACGCAACCCTAAAAAGGGATTTAAGTTTAAATGTATTTATATTCAGAAAGGGACTTTAATCAGTTTCGAATACAAGGATTAATTTATATACCACAATAATCTTCATAATTGACAACATTTCATATTTTTAACTACTTTATTTTATGAACTAGTTAGAAAATAGGTAAAAATTTAAGCCACCCGTATTTTTTCTTTTTCAATTTAACTCAATATTTCATACAAAAAAACACGTTGAAAAGTAGGTCATTCCAAAAGGGCGTAAGTAAAATATGACGTCATCTTCCCAACAAGAATCCAGAGCCACTCCAGAGCAGCGATTGTCTGTACTCTGTACTAAGGTCTCCTTGAATACAGCGAGGAAGATGACGTCAACTTTCGGTTTACAGTAATTTGCGATTTTTTCCAAAATTAACGGAGAAAAAAATCTAAAAAAATGTTTTTTGTGTACTTCACACGTTTTTACCGAAATGGTTTTTGAATTAAGACTTTTAGAAATTATGAAATATTGTCAATTACGCGGCATCTCTACCCATGCGGCTATTCCTTATGATGTGTGTGAATAAGTTATAATAACTGATTTCCTCACCTGACCGGGAGCATGTATTTTACGCAGTGTATTTTGAGCTCTTCGAACAAATGGTTTCGTGTTTGTCGAAATGTCAGTGAACATCGACATGAAGGATTTTCCGTCTCGGAAGGACTTCAGGCGTCGGACTTTAAACACTATCAGATCGGCTGTGACGGCATTGGCACTGATTACTAGTGAGTGTTTAATAATATTTTGTCTATTCATGGCAGTAACATGGACTGCAAGAAGAGCTGTTGTAGACGGATATATTTATAATGAAAGGTTTTTACCCGTCGTCTACCAGTCCCTGGGATCCCAGGGCAGATAACAAAATTGCATTGTATATTTTTTTCGCCGGGAGAGGACGGCTTTAGGATGCAGACTTTTTTTGACTACCTACATTATTAATAAAGAAAGGATTGATTTTTTCAATACGGAAACTGATGAGTTAGAGGGGCTCTTGCTACGAACCGTTTCGGAAACTCCATTATTATGAGAGGGGATATCCAAGCGCTGTATCCAACGTATATATATTGTTACTTCGCCAAGAATGATAGTCATAGGACCGAATTACGAAATTATCCCTTATCTGGTAGTACTAGGGCCACATGACTATGTAGACTTTGCATTGCATGGCCTATCTTAAATTCGTGAAGGAAACTGCAACATACGATAGTTGCGGGACCTCGATTTACGATCTTGGGAGTGCGCAAACAGTTTTATTGTTTTCCGTGAACTATTACCACCGATACTCGTATTGTTTTGTGGTTTACTTCATAGTTGCGGAACGTGTTCAACTGGTTTCATTAATTATTTATAGATACAAATCTGACACTTTTATATGTATTTGTAAAATTCATCCGATATATACCTAGTTCAAGGAGAAAAATATCTGTATTAAGGCACTTCAATTCTCCAAATCTGTTCCTAACTGCGAAGGTTTGTGTCTCCCTCCGCTATTTTTTATTCTAACAGCTCTCGAATTCTCTCTGTCTATTGTTTATATACTGTATCAGACTGGTAACTTTCTCAAAGTCTGGTGCCATCCATTGTTCACATCGCCACAAGTTTAGTGTAATATCACCAAGTTTCCAGAGTATCTACTATGAACTATGTGACCAAAGTATAACCTAGTTAACCTACATACCTGTATATATATAAGCATAGTACTGGAGTGATCAGAATATACCACTTCTCAATACCAATTCTCTTTCTATTCACATAGCTTTAAATAGCACAAACGTTATGCCTTTGCTTCTCATACTTCGTTTCAAGTGTGTTTTAAATTGCTTCCATTAACTTTATTTTCAAGAATGTCATTGCTTTGTCTTTGGCGTTCTCAATTTGCAATATCCATTTATTTGATCGACCTCATTTCCTTTTGCTGAATTCCCTTTAATATTCTAATGCATTTGAGCTGCATTAATTAATTTATTCATTGAAAAAGAAAATTTTGTTTTGTATTATCGACATGAGCTTAATTCCGAATTTTGTTCATTTACAGTCAGAAGTGTTCACGTTGACGCAAGAATTAAAAAGTTAGAAATTATTTATCCCTCTTGCCCTTACATACTTGATCTACTTGATAGTGATGAAATTGAATGAATTAATGGTTAATGTTTTACGTCCGTCATATAGGTACATACGATCACGCTGGCTAGAGATTTTCCAAACATATAACGAAAAATAAATAACTGCGTATAAATTATTTAACCCGACAACGACAACCCTGTTACTCAGTCAAAAGTCCTTCAACAATTCTAATCCAATAATTCCGTGACCGTTGAGCCGAAACTCTTGATTCCTACTCATAACACTCGCCGCGAACAATTCGTCGAGTATTTGAGAGACGTCAACGGCGTAATGAAGGTGTCAACGAAGCTTTAGACATTGTGCTCTCACCGCCTCCAAGACATTAGAAGCGAGCCTTATTTGTCAAACTCAGTGATCATTTGTTACTCAACTTGGAGTGGCTCTGAAGTGAAGCTCGAGTAAGCCTCCTCAGCAAATTCTAAGTTGTTTCTGAATACAATATCAAGGGTAAAGAATGTAGAAACAATTTTCAGCGGAGTGAGAGGGTTTATTAAAGCCTAAAATTTCTAAAATACCATTGATTGTTTCCAAGTGACAGAAGCTTTGATAATAAAGTTTTAATGTAGCTAGTCTTTTAATCACTGTAAGATTTTATTACGGTTATAACGGGGCGAGGTAGAGCGAAACACATAATGTTCTAATGTCATTATAAACAACAATGTCGAAGAATTGCGTCAGGCCGTTACAGCAGACACTTAACGGTGGATCGTCAAACCACTTTATACATCCCGTTGTTTGTGACACACTCCGTACTCGAGTCAAACAAGAACGCGTCAAATCTTGAAGTTAATTAATGAACGTGTACGAAACTCCATTGTGTCTCTCACGATTCACGAACCATTGAATTCGTATTTTGACGGAAACTCGAGCTTTTAGATGAAACTGCGAAAACAGAATGCGGCACAGATTAACAATTAGACAATACGATTGGAAATTCGGATCGTAACGTTGGCTTGCAATTTGGAAATTCAAGCCCTCGCTGTTTCGGTTACAAAACAAATTCAGTGCACAACGTTGGCAAATAAACAACGTTATCAGCGTCCAATAATAGGGCACCTCGGGAACTAGGCTCGTTTACTCATTGTTTATTGCATTTCAAGCCTGACCTGAGAGCCTATACATTCTCAAACAATTATTCAACAAATTTCAATTTTAATTAGACTCCTCTATTTTTCCACCGGAAATCCTAGCCAACTTGGAACAATGAAAGGCGTAATACCTACGTGAAACACAAACAAAGCTGTGGATCGAGAATTTTGTTTTAGCGTGTGTGAATCAAGTTTGTAACAATCACAAGTCGGTAAACCTAGATGGCGGCGGGTGAGCCGCGTAAACTTCACTCGGCAAATAAGTGGCGCCCAACATGGGGCGACTTGTAATGTAATGCAATTGCTCTTGCTGCCAACATAAATTCAACAAGCAAATTATAAACACCAATCAAAATACAAAATAAATTACCATACGATTTTCAAATTTTCGAGTGGTTGAATTCTGTAATCTTGTTGATACCGTGTTTTAGTGGAATTGGAGTTAGTTACCAACGAAAACTCGATTTTACTTTAATATTAAAATGATGTATTTTTATTATTTAAAATCTATTTCCTTTCTATAAAATTAGCGTAGAGAAAAGTGCTTCGGTATCGTTTTTATGTACACATCAGTCAGTGTGTTTTATAATAATTGGCTTGATTATTAGACATAATTTTATGCTGTATTCAATAACGATGTACTTATCAATATAAATATGCCAAAATCTGATAAAAAAATACTCACCGGCAGAAAATTTGGCCCAAATTAGAAAAATGCATTTTTATATCATCATCATCATCATCAGCCTATATACGTCCCACTGCTGGGCACAGGCCTCCTCTCATAGATGCATTCGCATTTTTATATGTTAAACATTATTTAATTTATTCAATTTATAGTTCGAAATCAAGAAAAGACGCATTTAGCTACATTATTCATATTGAAATACGACATTGTTTCACGAAGACTTTGTTATAGTCCCGACCTATAATTCCTGCTTCGTAAATACTTTTGGCCGAGTTTTCCCATTTCCCGGCAATACATTCCCGGGCCCGCCCTTCCTTTATATTCGAGGGAAACGTTTTCTAACCGCGTTCTTTTCACCTTCGAGGTCAGGCGATATATCGCATTTAAACACCTTTGGATGGCGGACGCAAAATAATGAAATGCGTTGACTTCTGATGTTGGCTGACTGAAACTAGATTAAAGGCTAGGGACAATATTTTTTTAATGAGTAACATAAATTCCACTGATGTTTGACACCGTAAAAATATTAAGTAATCAGACTTTTTATGAAACAGAATTTACCGATAATGTATAATTTAGTCAACAGAATGATTTAAAACTTGACCTCCCAATTTTTTTCAAATAAGAAAACTTCAAATCTATGGTTGTTCGTTAATTTCGGCAAACATTGAATGTTTTCCTCTTTAGAAGTTTCAAAAGCACGCCGCCCGGACTAGAGGCGCAGAATATACAGGAAACGGCTCTTTTCACGATCCATACAAAATATGACAATGTATCAATGCTCCTGATAAAGACCTGTTACATCACATGGCATGATGTATGTTAATAACCCGTTTTCTTTTTTTTTGCCAATAAACAAACCGTTCATAAATTCGCGCATTTGTACCGTAAAATCTACCGAGGTGAAACTCTGAAGATGATATTTTTTGTTTCTCTTTTTGTCATACATAATAAAGTGAAATAAAAGGGGTGTGCTAAAAATAGAATCCTTTGTGAATAAGAAATGAAGCGAACATTTACGTTTAAGTTAAAATGGATTTAATGTTTCACATGCAACTTAACTATGTCTCTTAAGAGTGAGTTAATTAGTAATTCCTGACCGTTTTATTAATATTATATACATACCAACAATATGACACTTTATACCGATAATAATGATTTGTTAGCTGTCGATGTTAGCCCCGTTACGAAATCCCGAGTTACCACGCTACTTTCAGCACCGAGGACACGCACGACATCGGGTTTTCCGTTCGTAGACAGTTTTCGCTACAAAGCAGAAAAAAACTTGTTATCAAGCCCTGTATAGTTGTAGGAGTTGTAGGCGATATTTGTATATAAAATTTAAACCACTTGGATTTTTAAATTATCTTTCATCTTGTTTGTTAAGAATTAAAAAATATAATGATTGCTGCTGTGCTCACTTACGCCCACATAATATTATGTCCATATTTGTCTTATATTTTTCCAAAAAAATTCATAAGTGGTACTTGGACATTTCATGAGCTCCATTTCACCAGCGTGAAAGTAATACACCAAAATTCACCTACAGTGCGTGAATAAATCGCGACTCTCGCCCCGATGACCATTACGTCCACCCAGACGTACTTTACACTTTTAATTTATACCCTAATGGGGTATCCCGAAACCAGATCCCTTATAATTACCGATCTGGGAGGCTATTATACGTTACATGTAACACAAGGAAGATTAAATCGGCGCCCATTTGTTTCACGCATCGAATTTCAAAAACTGACCTGTTTTTTTAAAGGTAGGTATTATTATTATACATTGTAATATATGTAAATTTTGTTACGAGTGATACTCTTATATACGGAATATTGCTTTGATAACAGTGAACGAGACCTACCCGCGTGTTGAACTTTCATACATATGGCTATATATTCATGCAGAAAACAATTCAAAGTACTTAGGTACTAAAATGTGTTAATTACCGAGTCCTAACTCCTACGCCACGACCTTTCTTATAACTTTCAGGTCGGGAATCTTGTGTTGTGAGATAACAGTGTAAATAATAACCCTATCATGATGTTGCTGTCATGTCGATCGAAGACATTAATTAATGAGTTAACTAATCATTTAGTGTGACTGCTACGCCACATTACCCAATGCCAATGTTATACATGCGCGTCCACTTACGGGCGGGAGCTCCAAAATACCAACTTAGCCCTTGTGACTCGCTTCAAAGATCCCAGTGTGACGGGCGACCTTGAACCGCTTGGTCTCAGGAGGCACTTTGCCTCCTTGTGCGTGTTCTACCGCCTGTATAACGGGATGTGCTCTGAGGAACTGTTTGGCATGATGCCCTCGGCCACCTTTCATCATTTCTTTCTCATCCCCACACATTAGAACCACTGCGTTCTCGTACAGTACGATTCAACAGGTGCTTTGTACCGACACTTAGGTTGTGGAAGGAGCTTCCGGCCGAGGTATTCCCAATGGGCTACAGCATGGGGCTCTTCAAAAAAGGCGTGAAAAGGGTTCTTATAGGTGGGCAACGCGTGAGTGACGCCTCTGGTGTTGTCAGCGTCTATAGGCGGCAGTAACCACTTACCATCAGGTGGGCTGTCAGCTTGTTTGCCTCCGACGTAGTATAATGTTAAATGTTTTCCTAAACTGCGAACATGACCGGTGAAACCCATGTCGAAACGTCGGTAAAAAAGGTAAATACATATAAGTATCGCGTTTATAAATCTTACTAGTTATGTTGTACACAGAAACGGATTTGTTTGTATTCTTATACGATTTGACAGACGAATAACGTTTTTGAACCAGCGCGGTAATCACGTAACGTTTTCGACCATTAGTACGATAGATTTAAATGTCACATCCCATACCAAAACTGACATTAAATACGTACCAACGGTAGTACATATCGTTACGTGATTACCCCGCTGTTCAACAAAGTATCAATGGTCGTAAGCCTTTTTAAAGTGATGTTTTTAAGCCCCTCTAGCTGACTGCCAAAAGAGATTTACAGTGTTAGAATCTCATCTGCGTGGCTCCAAACCAATTAAAATCCGCCAACGCCTAGGACGTATTTTTCTCTTTAAGCGTCCACTATTTCAATTTCGCTCGGTGGTAGATACCTACAACGTCAGGAATTTTAAGCTATTTTTGCCTTGACCGGCCCGACACTTCAACACCTAGTTTGTGATGCGATATAAACTGAAGATAGTGAGCGATTTATCTTTTTGATTAGTTTTCTAAAATAAAACTGAGATTAATATTAGATTAATATTATAACTTTCTGACATTCTTTGCTGACGTTTTAATTAATTCTATTGTAACTTGCTGACGTTATTAGATTTGATTAATTCTATTGTAACTTGCGAAAATCTTGATGTTGTACCATCTCGGTTTTCATATGTGTTAAATTGCAGTATACTCGATTACTTTTTTACCCAATGAAGAAAAAACACGACCCAGCGGGCCTAATTATTATTTTACTATAAAGAATTTACAATATTGCTTTAAAGGTATCACCATTAACACGTTAACTCGTAGAACATTGATTCTGACTCAGAATTTCTGACTGAAGAGTTGTACATATACTGAGACCTGTGTATCTTTCGTTACAATTGTTCCTAAGAATGTCTATTGTCTAAATCTCTGTAAATTCCCTTAATTTCTGCTTACACTCTCAGTAATTAAGACTTACGAGTACCTATATTCTCTTACGTAATACGCTGTGCGCAGGATTAACCTTTATCGCGTGTTGCGTTGTAACAAATCAAACTTACCTTTACTCTAGACATCGCAAGGAAGCGAGCGAAAGCCTCCATTAATTTCCATCCGCTTTGCCTAAATCTCGGCGAATGAAGGTTTATCTACGCAATGCTAAGTACTCTAAAAGCAGAAGAACATAAGTGGTTTACAAACTCTATGTACATAAGTCCTTTAGGGTGAGTGCTACGTTTATTGTTTTAGATAGCGAACGTTAGCCTGACGCTAGCAATTGATACAGATTGTGTGTGATGTTGCTGGCTCTGTGGACGTTGTAACACGACGTTTTATTGGCCGTTTTATTTTCGATAGCTCTGACTGTTAAGTGTCGACACTCTGCAGTGATTGTGTGTCGGTTTTATTCATAAACAATAAAAAACGTATTCAGTTGCAATGGTATTCAAGGTTAAAAGTTAATTGACACAATATATTCTATGAAAGAATTCATGAACAGTGAACATCGGCGTTTTTGATTTTTAATTCTATTCGTAGTATAATGAATAATAATTGTATACTTATTTGACGATCATAATATTCATTCTTATAGATTGACATTAAATGTAATTTATAATGTAATGTTTATATGAAATAAATGAATATCAATATAATATTGGTACAAAAACGCAATAACCAACGGTAAGCCAAACCGACAGCTACTACCATCCAGACAAACGTACTTATCCGAACAACTAGCTTCTGTCATGCCCGTGACTTCGTTCGTGTAAACTTCCACTACCTGTCTCATTTTATCCTTTCGACAGATATTTTTTATGTTAATCGAGGTTATAAACATGTTGTATACCAATTTTTATGAACTTGTTGTATTCCAGCTTGCGTGATTGAGTAACAAACATTCAACCGTCTAAACTTTTAGCGTAGTTTTACGAAAGTGATTATCATGATCTTACCTAACCCTACAAAAATATCTGTCTAAAATATAAATAAAAAAGATTTATTGCCATCATAAGAATAGAAGATACACAAAAAAACATATAACAATAATTAATAGTAAGTACTACATTGTTATCGAGGCCCGGAAGGAAGCAAGAATATTTCCAAATACTACGTTTACCAAAACAGCTATTCCATTAGGACTAATATTGAAGCTACAATCATATTAGCATACAGAGCACATATAGTTAAGCATAGTTGTAATACTGACAAACGCTCCGTGGAACTGCATTACAGAGTTGCGAGGAATTCAATAACCGCCCAGTGGGGCCGAAACTATGTCACGGAGTCATCTCGACACGTGCCAGTATGGGGCTCGTATCCGCGAGCTCTACCAATGACATTCGATATGAACTATCATGTTATAAGCTAAACGTCCCTATGAGCGACACCTTAATACCCAATATATAACACCTATCGTTCACCTCTGTCACTATGACTTAAGATTGAAAGTTCCATGTATGTACCATCAACCATTTTGATTTCTGGGCTACTTCGTACCTTGTCACAGTGAGATTAATATGATATCTGTAGTGGCTTTCATACTGATTTTCACTGTGATAAATTACGAAGTTGACTGTACAGTCATCGTCATAAAAATGTATACGATTTTCGACTTTATCTCTAAACCATAAAGTGCTAGAATGTATGCACAGTGAAAATCAATTGAAAGGCGCAAGATATCTCAGCATATTAATGTCACTGTAAAGTACAAAGTGGCCCAGAAATCAAATTGGTTGATCGTACATACGTTGCCCAAGTTATATGTAACTCAGCTCTATATATTACGTTATGAAATTCATTGAACAATGTAAAAGCTTTCTGTATTTAAAAGCTTTATAGATAAAAAGTGTACGTTTGCTGCAACAGCGGAAGTTCGCGGGAAGTCGTTAAAGCGTTGAAGAAAGTTTGCAAGCTTTAAGATCTCCCGTTTTCTTTTTTTTGTAAGAACAAATATAAGTGCTAACTTTTGCTTCAACTATTATCGATGGCGGCAGATACTAACTACTGTTAGGTTTTATTATGTAACACGACTCACACCTGTTTTTGTAAAGGGTGTCGACAGTTCACAAGAAATTAAAATTTCAGTGGCATTCCTAACAATTGTAAGTTTTAAAATGGAGATAATAATTTACATTGCAGTGACTGGTGTAGCCCGTCGTTCAAAACACACGTCAATCCAATCCCGTTGTTGACTCTTACGACACATCATCATCATCATCATCCTCCTAGCGTTGTCCCAGTACAGTTGCATCCTGAAAGATGCCTGGGGTCCGCTACCAAATCCCAAGATTTGGCGTAGGCACTAGGTTTTACGAAAGCGACTGCCATCTGACCCCGAGGGGAAACTAGAGCTTATTGGGATTACGCTTTGTCGAGTGAGTGGGCAACTTGACTGTTAGAAGTTCTCAAGCCGGCCGCCCGAAGGCCTCCAACTTGGCTTAACGACTGCTGCCATAGACAGCAACCGGGATCAACGGCTTAACGTGCCTTCCAAAGCACGGGAGCGCTCAGTTAGTAACCACTCAAAGCGGTCACCCATCCAAGTCCTGACCGCTGCCCACGTTGCTTAACCTTAGATACCGCAAGCGGCACGCAGGCGCCGCTGGGCCACGAGCGCTCACTCTTACGACACGTTTGGAGAAAAAACGGATGGTGATGGTGGTTTTTTTTCCAAAGGCAAAGACTTTGAGACCAAGAGAAGACTGTGGCAACATTAAGGTGCATGACATGCGCTAACCCAATATCGAGGCCGAGCGACCAGTTTTGCTGTTTCTGAGTTTTAAAATTGTTACTTGCAGCTTCGTGAAACGAAGCAACGAATGATTCTTTCTTATAGCCTCTATTCGTCCCGGTACCGCCGCATACCGGGTAGTCAGTCCGACCCAGGTCGGGCCTAGCTAAGTTTCTTGCTGGACTCTTCTCGGCTAGGCTATGTTTAGTGAACCAGCGACAAAAATCCCAGTAGCTCGATTCCAAGTAGGTACACTTCAGATTCGGTTGAAGTCGCTCAACCAATCTCACTGGAACGCAAACTCTTAGAGTATTCCAATGTTTAAACCGCTTGCGTGGTCGTGTCGGAGGTTTCCCCTGGATTTTCTCCAGGCCACTCTCCAACCGCACACTCCAATCGCTTTATTGCGCGGCATATAGAAACTCAGGGAGCATCGACATAGGTCTGACGAACTCTACCTGGTATGTACCGATACCGGCACGAATAGGGACTATAATTGTTTAGAGGAGAATATATTGAAACAAGAATGTTTTACCGAAAACTTACTGATGTCGTCCAGATACTTTGATGTGAACACAATTAAGTCGAATGTCATTAATATAAATCAATAAACAATTAGGTATTAACAAAATAAGCAGAAGAAACACAGTCAAATTTTGAATGTCGATTTACATTTGTAAGGACTTGCATGCAATTTTCATTACATTGCGGATCTTGTTTGTACTCTAACATTTCTCGGTAGCCCGTAGTTGCGCAAAGCAATAATAATGAAAATTGCATGCAAGTATTTAATGAACATCGGCCTTTAAACAATCTCAGCTTATTTCAGTAACCTTTATGAGTTAAAATTAGGCCACGAAAGATTCAAGGAACGCGTAACTTACTTTGACCGCTTTCAAGAGACTCCCCATATTTAAATCAGCGGCGAACAGTCTTCAAGCTAACACGTCATCAGTTCTCGAGCCCCCTCCGATAGCTCTAAAGGGCAGATTTACCAGTCACTGAAAATTAAGTGACAAGGCGTTTAGCTGACGAAATTCATTAAAGATTGAATAGGGGAATCATTAAGTTGATTAGGGTATTTTCTTATTTATGGTTACTGCAGATAAGGGAAGCGATTCGGGAATCAAAATGTAACGTCCCCGGTATATCATATGGACGGGGATATCCGTTTAATATGTCTTTTAAAAAAGAGAAACATGAATGAAAAGCGAAATTCTAGGGACGTCCGGACAGCTGGAATCATTAATCTGAAGTCTTGTTTACATTGGGTTTATATTTGGTGAAGTGAAAACTGCACTGGACCAATGATACTCCTCGCGCCATATTGTGAAGTGAGCGCTCGTAAAAGGACACTAAAATACGAATGTACGCTGAGTTTACGGTTTTCTAGTACTATATACATACATTGTAACTGGTGTTAAACCTTTGTTTGTGTTAATGGTTATAAATCTTGGCAGGTTTATACGGCTTGTACTAAATCTCTCAGCTTCTGTCACACGAATAACATTGCACTAAGAGAAAATCATTCAAAGAAATAATTTAAATGATAAATAATTTAATTTATTCGTGACACACAAAAAAAACAGTTGAAACAAGAACTTAAGACTAGAATGAAAATTAAATTGAGCAATACTTACATAAAACTATAACTAGGCAGTTTGTATGTCACGAATGAAATTTACTATTCTGCATGTTTTATACTGCCTAAATTGTAACTATACGTATAGTTCTTGTTTATTTAAAAACAATAGTGAAATTGTAGGTTTAAAAATTCCTACGCATATGGGAGCGAAATCTGGAACTCTATCCACATGATAATGTTAATGAGACAAAAAGAAAGGATTGATAAAATATACGACATGTAAGAAAAAGCGATATCCTTAAGGAACTGGAATTGTGCCCATGTTACTAATAATTATCAATGTCTTAATCTGGTGTCGATTAAAATGAGTTGCCCACAAAAGGGACCTTGTGTGGGCAGCTCATTTTGTGCAAACTGCTTATAAGTTATAGAAATTTGAAGTAGAAACATGGAAAGGCGATGTCGCAAACAGTCGAAAACAATGAAGAATGTCGTTTCAATGGTCTTTGATACGAAGTCTTGTCTTGAAGAAGGATGGTCTTGGTTATGAAAGGCACCAAGTCACTCTTCTTTTTTAACATCCTAATTATCAAGTAGTGTCCCTCCCCATTTACCTTGCTTGTGTCACTTACTTGTAAAATTTACTTTAAGAAATACAAATAAATAATTAAACTTTTAAGGCCGTTCTCTAGTGCCTGTTTCTCAAACGGTTACCGACACCCGACTGTAGGAAGCAGTGTGAATTAGAACTTCTATCTATTTCCCTTGTTGTTGGGAATCAAGATTAGGAGTGAGTGATGGATGACTAAAAACAATTGTGAATAGTATAGTTGGTTGTTTGATTAATTCACCATTCAAATTAATTATCAAAGACTGTAGTAGAAACTCTATATACTTTTCCCGGAACATCATAGATTTGAAAGATTTATTATTCTAGTTTGTATCGTTTTCACTAAATCGCAGTCAGGGTGTTAGACAGAAATAATAAAAAAATATTATTGCAATACATATTTAAATAAAGTTGATGTCATGAATATGATATTTAATTTCAAAACTTAAATTATCCATCTACTTACTTCATCCGCAAGGTTAACAATGTATTATAATTTTAATCCATTTTTCACTTCTCATGCTCGAAAAGTGTGTCATATTAGACTTGTGAAGCGGGGCTAAAGTAGTACATTTAAGCCCTAGGGAAAATATGTTATACATATTTATGATTTACAAAACATTTTAATTTGACCAATCAAAATACTTCACCTATTAAATCCACCAATCACAGGACAGTAATTTGACAGATTAAAAATTATTTGGTAAAAATATCAACCAACCAGAACACAGCTGTACTAAAATTGACCAATCAGGAAAGACGTTTTTCAGTTGTCTAAAGATTAAGCGGTGTTTATGGTCAAAGCAATTACTCCTCTTAAAAGAAAAAAAAGCGCATGTTGCTTCTCTTTCTTTAATATAGCAAAAGAAAGGGAGGCGAATACGCAAAGCGAACACGCATAGCGAGGCATGGTGCTGCCCTTAGAAAAAAAAACAAGCTGTCAAATTAGACATACGCCCGCCAAGACTTAAATTATTCATTTTAGGTAGATAATTTGTGTTTATATGTGTTTTCTCGCAATTGAAGTGAAAAGTACAGTGTATAACTCGGGCCTAAAAGCCATAATTATTACCACTCGAACAATTTCCCCTCACTGCGTTCGGGAAAATAACTATCTCGTGGTAATATGGCTTACTTTAGACCCTTGTCAAACAATCTACTATTTAATATCTTAGCATTTCCATATAAATAAATAATAATAATAATTTAATATCCCAGTTTAACATTATTTTTCTAAGTATAGCTATACGTAATCGTTTCTCTAACAACATCTTTCAAAACAAATTGTACAAAAACACAGCTACGTCACATTTTATTAAGCCGTTTTCCTCGCCCGTGGAAGCGAACCCTTAAATCGAGCAAAAAACACCGCCCCGACTACGCAGCTCTTCAACTATACTCGGGTTGTCGGGTCCATATTAGGCCCTATAGATTGGATCGTTTGTAGGGTTTTTAAAGGCCCCTTCAAAAAAGTAAAAGAGATATCATTCACGTAACAATGGGGCGGTCACGAACAGGCTGCGGTACAATTTAAAAGCTGAAACCTCATCAATTTTACCGAATACAAGTTTGAGCGATGATAGATCTGTTAAAAGCGACGTGTCAGCTTTACGCAGTTTTTGGTGATAAATTGAAGTTTGTATGTTAGAAGTTGTGTCGTGGTTTTTTGATATATACAAAAAAATATTTTTGTTTTAGTGCAAAACTCAATGATCAAACTGATCGTAGCTTAAGTTTTAAATCTACATATACCTAATAAGTAATTATAGTCATGATGACGATAATGATGATATCCGTCCAGACGTGTCCATCGACGGCGATATCATCATCATCAATGGTCAGACTGATTTTAGGTTTAGCTTGGAATAGATTTATTTTATATACTGACCTAATAATTGACGTGTTGAATGAAGTTTCGCAAAAAATACTGCAACCATTACATTAATACTTTGTCAATAAGCATGATGATATCCTAAGGATGTCTTCTTGTGTCAATTGAGACAGATCGAATTGCGAGTTATTCGTTTTATTTAGTGCTTCGCCCCGAAATGTAAGCTCGTTGTAGGTACTCGTGGATTTGCCCAGCAGCGCCATCAAGTGCTGTTTAGAGAAACCATATTTTCAACTTTCCACAACCCGCTGTATCCCGCAATTTCTTCACCGATTTGGGTCCCGTTCGAACTTAGAATGTCTCATTAACTCGGCTATCATATTTTGTGAGGGGTGGATCAACAATACTCGAGTTATCATTATCATCGATCAAGCATGTATGCATACATACGAACGCCGTATTGTTCCTATAGACTTCGGGAACTTCTCTCGCTTTGCTCGCTCGTTTACCTACTTATTTACGATATACTGATAAACTGCATGTACGAGTATAGTACCTCATACTATACCTACTTACTCTTTCTTTAAACTATAAAGTACTCCTGAGTCTTGATATTAAAATACATTTATGGCCCGTTCATTTTTTTCATGCATAAAATTTGTATAGCATAATACTTCATACATAAAAAACAGAGTATATACAGATACATGTTTCAGAAAGATACAGCAGCTACATCACAAAACTCATACAAAATACGAATCCCTCGTTCAATACAACATTTACATTTATTACATCCCCGTCATATTTGGATTGGAGGAAAGCTGCCGGTAGGAATAAAATGGCACATAACTAAATTTGTACAGTTGTCTTCTGTACACTTCAGAATGGTCAAAATTATCAATGAACCTTGATATTAGAATCATGTTCAAATATTTGTGAAGACCGTTCGCTTCAATATATATTATCCTTATTTATATTTGACAGATAGGTGTTTGTATTTTCTAAACGGTTAAAACCGATATGATTAAGACTATATTTTCCGAACGGAGATAAGTCAATAAATGTATGGAAACACAGCTTTGCACATCTTTGGTGGAATACAACCTTACACGTCACTTGCATGTTCTCAAACACAGTGCGAACTTCAATAAACCTAACCTCTATTATCACGAGCGCGTATGAAAATCCAATAAAATCGATTAAGTCAAACAAAAACTAGCGCTATAGCGAGGCAATATGTCAAAAAGTTCCCTCTCAATGGACCCTTTGCGGTGTCGTGACTTATCACACCCGGGAGGTCTATTTTTATGCATCACATCCAATCTTAATCACATTTCAATTTGCGTCAGACGCTCACTCCCCCTGTGCTGAACTAACGTGCAACGTGAAAATAAGTGAGCGAATCATATATCAGCGTGTGAAAGAGAGGAACCGAGTTGAGCCAAGGCTCTACTAAACACATTTTCGTTTTCTTTGTCATTCGAGAGTGTTGGCTACAATATTTAGGGTAAATACGTTTCGATGTCAGGATAGCTTTTAGCTGTGATTTTAGATGCTATTTTTATTTCGACGGCGATCTTTTGATGTGGATAAATGTGAACGAAATACTGTATGTATTCTTTCTTCAAGAATGTTTTGGAATATGACTACGGACTACGGACCCCCAGCCCGCTCTGGGCCAGCGTGGGGACACTACTGCCCAACCCCTCTCATCTATGAGATGAGGCCTGTGCCCAGCAGTGGGACGTATAAAGGCTGATGATGATAATAATGACAGAGATGACAGAATCATGCGTAGGTTACTTTTTGCTATTTTGGACATAAAATACGACTTTCGTGATACTCCGACGGGCATGACTATTTGTGGCTTTATTATGGGTACGAATATTATTTGATCCCGAATCTTTTTTTTTTCAATATTCTTTTTACGCTTTTTACAGGCAATCCTTTTGCACATTTTCTTTGCAATTAAAAATATACTCATGGTGATTATAACTTGTTTTTCAAACGACATTCTATACTTACATTTTTCCTCCGAAAATATGCAAATGAAATGGCCTATTCATTCAGCATTATTTCGCACAAAACGACGGCACATGCCGAGGAAGCAAGTCAACAAGGGGCCCCTTACCGCGGTCTTTTACTCTGTTCACAACTGCCAACGTGCCTTCGCACCACTAATCCTACTAAATCTTGACCGCAAGGTCTGTAACGACTAGATGCGTGATCAGAGGTCAACTTTACACTGGATCGCCTCGACAACTCGTAGGTATGCGGTATGCATGGTGAATAATCTGTTATAACGAACCATGAAATAAGCGTAGGTACCTTCTTTAATGGAGTTATCCTTCTTTTATTGCTGATCATGTACCTTTTTGATTACAGAGATGCCGTGCAGAAATTCGTAGGCCTTGCATAATTATGTCAGAGAAATTATAATGATTTAATTAGGTACGTATGACTAACACACATGTGTATTATTGTCTCTTGTGACTGTTGCTACTATACTAAAACATTGGTAAAAAAAATCATGGGTAGGTACCATATTTTACTACCGCACCATACATTTTTCACGACTTGAAAAATGAGGGGAACCAAAGATTAAAGTCAAAAAGTATGCTCATATGTAGAGAATCATGTAAAAAAAGGAAAGAATCATATTCTTTTTAATAATTAGTGTTGCAACTTCTCCAGATATGGATTTTTATGCACGACATGAATAATAGATGAGATTATTGGTAATATAACCCGTTAACTGCTCAAGCTGGCAGACGCCAGACAATGGTGGCGCCGCCTGTTTTTAATTACCGCTGCAACGACAAGTGGTAACTTTCTAGTGGTTGGCAAGCATAATGATAAATGATCCACTGTATAAACACATATTATTTGCATTTTATATACAACACTGTACCTAAGCTTTATAATGTAACGATACTCTTATGAGATATTTTGTTTTTTGACGTGAGCTTACTGATGTTGCACAGATTTACTCACTTTAAGCGATACTGCTTACATTTGGCATTTCCATAATCTGGAAGGTATTTTTAATAGTTTAGGCTGCCTAAGGTGATAACCTTAGGTTTTTATTCAGAAAAAAAATAGTTTATACGGGTTAGAACCTACATCAAAGGTTATTAGAACTTTACTGGTACAGTTACCTATCAGGAAATGTAGACGCTTTTAAGTACCTACTTGTACAAGACTTATTAGTGAGCGCTAGTACAGATATTTTGTAACACTTGCGTAGCTTCTTCTGGTGCTGATATAGCTTCTTTATTATTAGCCACGACTAGGTAAGTACGTAGATATAGCACGGCATCCTTTTTTCTTTCGTTAACGTCATGTTTAAGGAACGTTACGAAATGCGTCATTCGTGATTGATCGCTTCTGTATTTCATCAATATTTTTCTTATTCCATTGTTGTGTCCGCACTACGTCGCTCATGTATCACGGCTGTGCCTACGACAATATAGAAAACATATTGTTGCAGTAACCTAGCTATGTAAATCATAACCCGACATGACAATGTGTTACCAAACCCGTACAATGTTAGTGATACGTCGGCCGTGATCGGTCGGTCAACGGTCGGTGAATGTACATGATAGATATATGTACATACCAGGAGCTTTAAGCCTCTTCAAAGAGATCTCGAAGAGGCTTAAAGACTCCACCGGTGACCGAAGAGCTGGCAGCTATCTCGCACAAATAATTAGTTTAGCTGTTCAGCGAGGGAATGCTGCCAGCGTCTTCGGTACAATGCCGCAGGGGCCATTTTTAGATTTAGTTTAGTTATAATTTTTTATTTTATAGTGAATAGATGTATGTAAGTATTAGTATGTAAAAATAGGATTTATACCTTATATTTGTTACTATCCTTATAGACATAGACGTATATATATACATTATTGGTAATAACACATTACTTGTCAAATTTGTGTAGGAAATTGGAGATCATACATATCATTAGGTAGACATATTACAATTGCATAACATACTTAGTAGGGGAGACCGAGGAGAGTTGTGACAAAGCCGATGGACGGTACACCTATGACAGTTAGGCGACTTCCTGACTAGGCGGGGCGGGATCGATATGTGACATTTTTTTCTTTGTCATAAATTTACTGACGTCGCAAAGATTCCCACTTGACGGAATACTGTCAGTATTATTTTGGCGCAGTAGTAATATCATGCGCAGAAGCGAACCAGTACTGCCTTCGTATCGTCCCGCTACCGCGTATCCCGCGCCAGTCAGGAAGCACACATTTAAATGTAGGGGCGTAGTAAAAAGCGATACTGAGTTGACTGACAGTTGACACTGACATTTGACAGTTTTCTCATATCGTACCGCCTCCGCACCGACAAATCAGGAAGTCGCCTTAGCGTGCTTCACGCAAACAGTGAAGTTTCGAAAGAGCAACGAATTCTCAAAGTTACTAGCTCGATAAACTGTCATAGATTCAGAGAAATTGGTTTTGTTACAACTCACTTCAGTCACAACTCTCCTCAGTATCTCCCATGTTATTTAACATTGTTTAAATTTGTATTCAATAATTAAGTCAATTGATTGACTTCCGCACTTGCTTCAAAAAAATAATTCAATAAATTCTTTGAAGCCGTAAAATAATTATCGATAAGCCACTTATTTAGTTTAATTTTAAATGCTGGAAGCACACAGCTGTAGTTATTTATTGTGGACAACAGGACCCGGAACATGGACTGTCTTTGCGGTTTTACTGAGCTTGTGGGGTATCGTGCGTGAGCTTGTGGCGTATATTAAATTATTTGATACATACAGCATATCCCAAAAAGACATGAATATACTCATATTCATACTCATTATATTGGTAAAATTAATTTTACATGTCAAATATTATTAAGTTAATGAATTAAACTATGTAAAAGTTTACATTCAAAACATTATTATAAATACATATTAGGATTAATTAATAATTATTATATATAAAAATTAGAGATAATTATCTCTACCTACCTACCTTACCTATATATGAATTATTAATTAATTAGTCATATAGGTAAAAATAATTCTATAATAACTTAAACCCTAATATTAAATTCTATCAAGGGCTACAGGGATGCAGACGAAGCTAAGTACTTATTTTTAACCCTTTAATTTGCAATGCAATGTAATTATATTTTTCACAATTTTTTAGGTTTCTTTTCTATTTTTTGCAGACAGTTTTTTTGCTGTACACGTCGCCAACGAGGCTCACGTTTTTTTTTTTTCATTTGTGAAGTAAAGGTACTCAAGATACTCAAGGTAATACTCAAGAGCAAAATAATGGATAGGTACTATTTGTTTTAACTTCTATACAAAGTGTCGGTACTCGGTACGCGTTTTCTTGTCTCCTGAGTGAATGATTAGTACTTAGTACTTACATTAATTTGCACTACCTTGTGTACAATTACACTACCTTGTGGGCGTGTCTTATTGTACCTATTCTAACGTGCGCTGAAAAATCGTTAATATGAAATGAAGCATAATCTCCGTCTACGTATCAGTAGACCCGTAAACAACGATTATTAATGTTAAGGAGTCCCCATTATCCTCATTCCCTTTCATTTCTCAATTTGTCTTGGTCATCGAATGACCTATTATAAAACCTAACTATAAATGTTTAATGTTTTATTTTGGAGTAAGACCACAGCCATACAAGTATGTAGTGTTATACTGTATCTGGAGGTAAGCAGGGTTGCCAGAGCTCCCGAGGATGCACTGTGTGAGAGCGACGGACCTAAATTCGTTCCTTCTACTGTCAACACAGTGAATCACCAAATTTTACAAAGGGTCTGCAACGGGCATGTGACTCCTTTAGAGTTGCGAGCGTCTAAAGGCTACGGTGTCCTCTTACTATCAGGTAGACCGTACGCTTGTTTGCCACCGTCGTTGTATAAAAATAATAAAAGCATTTTTACTGATTTTTAAATATTTACTTCGCCTTCGCAGGCGTTTGATCTGAGTGATATTTACAATCAATTTACGTTGAGCCATTTACTACGAACAGAAAGGATTTCGGCGTAGAAAAGGAAATTTATTATTGCATAAATATGAACTCCGTGAAATATTCTTCACTATATTTAGGTAGGTAGTAACAAATAATTGTCAACCTATTTTAATAAGGATCTTAAGAAACAAGCAATTTATAATAGGCGTATTGAATCTATTACTTATTTCAATTCTGTTTGACCTAGAGTCAATGAATGTGCTAAACTGTAAAATTTATTTCCATTTTAACGTGTATTTTTATAGAGTTTTGTACAGCAACGATTCTTTATATAGATAAATAGTGATTACCAAGAAATACACAAAATAAAACATGATGAAATAAAACACAAATCGTGTTAGATAGAACATTATGGTTGTATCGCTAAAAATTGATCTCTTCCCGACAACAATGACAATACTTAATCTTTAATCAAGAGTTCCACAAATCATTATCAACTTTAGCAATGTTTACCCATACAAAACCGTGTATGACCTAATACTAGGTGTTTTACTACACTCAATTTTTCCCGACTATATCCCATATTATTCGCAGATGAACCCCGTGGCAGAAAGCCAGCGATTTATCTAAGTAGAAAATTAAACCGTACTCTATATTTTAGCTACAGCATGTTGTTTGTCACAATCACTGGGGGTTAGGCACGTTTAGTGTGTCCACGCGACCGACAGACAAACTATCGTTCCGGCGACCGGCATGCAGTGTTTGTTTGGACACTAATAATGGCTACGTTAGGTTTGAACTGTCGAACTGTTGTGTACAAGAGTGCAATCATTTGCGTAGGTATTCTACGATCTTCCGATTTATATGATATGATTCTTTATTTGTATTAATCGTACATTGTCATACATATAGTATGTAGCAGTGGCGGCGCGTCAAAAATATTTTTAGGGAAGCCGGAAGTAAGTTGCCGTTCTTATTCTTCATGAGCCGTAGTTAAAGAACTGGACTGGCTAAAAATTAGGCAAGCCAGTAGGAATCGAGTTATATGGACGTTCCGCCACCGGTATGTAGTAGTATTGTATGTAAATATGGGCCTTGTTGCCTGATT
Organism: Cenopis cana; assembly: GCA_951800055.1. Lineage (NCBI taxonomy): Eukaryota > Metazoa > Arthropoda > Insecta > Lepidoptera > Tortricidae > Cenopis > Cenopis cana. Next base: position 14,375,764 of record OX637484.1, read on the forward strand.
CAAATAATTATATAGATACACGTCGAAAAACTTGCTACGGATAGTTTAATACTTCTTTTATATTTTTCTGGTGTTTTAGTAACTTGATTCAACGAAAGCATTCTAAAACATTGTTCACATAACTCGGTTTCTTAAAATGTACTTTATTTATTACCAATTAGGTTAGAGTATTGTATTTATATATATATACACTCTACATACCTACATGTAGTTTCAATATTTAGATTGATATTTGATCTTTATTACAACAACCCAACTAACCAATTTAAAACCCATTCCCTGTGAAATCTCTACCCTTTGGAAATTTAACAACCCATTAAACCATTGTGAACGTTATACCAGCTCCGATATTAGAAACCTTCTTCTGACACCGTGTGGCCTTTTGTAGACTAACTCAATGCTATGTTTCCCAGGTCTCACAGAGCAGTCAGAGAGTAAGCTAACATACATACAAACTAAGCATGAATCCGCACTAGCGTTTCAAATACTTACACCCTCCATTACACCACGATCTACTCTTGTGTTTATTGATACCGAGAATTTTTAGAAGAAAATTGTTCCACGGTAGTCACTTATTCCCTCCGCCATTTAAACCTACGTTAACACATTCACTGCCAGGCGCTTTGCCCGTAGACGCGTAGCGATACTAAAAGCTCGGCAGCGGAAGTGTTAATCAATTTCTATTTATGAGAAGTATTATTCTATAATGTTCTCTTTTTATGTGTGTAACCTTAAAAAAGTTGCATAAAATATACTTAATCACTTAAAAAACTGATATTAACACTGATTTTATTTTTTAACTTATGACATAGTATCTTTTTTTTCCTTACTGGTTAGCGGCCGGAGATTTCTTTGTTAGGATTTTACTCTATTAATAAACACAATTGGTTAGTATCGTTGGTACGTAGAGGCAAAATTATTCATACATACATTAAACCTCACACGGTAACCTCATTTGCAAGTGTAATAGTGTATTATAGTCACTCCATTGAAGCATAATTTAATTAATTAGTAATATTGTATGGCCCTAAAACTACTACGGAATGCAATACACAAAATTTATATTTTTCTAGTGTTCCTCGAGCATCGATAGTTCTAATATCGATATTTTTGAAAAGTTACTTCTAATATTATAAGTTCATGCATAAGTAATCACATATGTGAACACGTATTATTATTATTATTTATTTATTTAATAATCAGAGTATAAAAACATAAAATTAACAGGGTCTCACAAAACTGTCGGAACAGTTTGTCTGTGTGATCCAGTAGGTTATACATGGCTACGCGTTTGTGAGCAGATCGCCCGCGAGGCGGGTTTCTGATCGTAAATGAGTTAGTAGAGATATTTTTACAAAATTTTGTAGGTGTAATACTGCAAATTGTGATATAAATATATAATACAGCATGAACGTGAAAGTTCCGAGGGCAATTGATCATACATGCACGTTAACTTGGTATGTCAGGCAGTGCCCTACAAAGAGAAGATATTTTTTATAACTCTATCGATATAGTGTCTATCGATGTTTTCTGAACACTAACGTCTAATACACTTAGTTGCAAATCAATATGGCTGGATTATTTCTACACAACGCAAGTCACTGACTTCACTCCGCTTTATTAATGATCAAGATAGTTTTTAGTGCATTACAATGTAACCGTTTTAGATTAAATTAAATCGCTTGCAACTTAGAGTTGAGAAAGTTAACTCGATTCATTTGACATTTATTAATGAAACGTTATAGACCCTATTAAGCTAGATTGTAAGAAACTTTCCATTGTTCTGAACCCTTGTGCTCTTGGCATGATGTAGATATCACTCTCTATCTATAAATAGAGATAAAACACATACACATGTAGGTTTACCCCATGTTTACCCCATTAGCTTATATACGTCATTTTAGTAATCCATAAGTAGCTAACCAATTACTGACACCCCTTATTATTATTAGCGTTACTTTATTCAAACTTTTACCCATTGTCTTGTAAGAGAGAGTATTTAGACGGTTTAAAAGAATGACTCACTTCTATTAATTTATTAGTGCGTTTAGAATGATAGATGTTTTTAGTATTTACGTAGCAACTTAGAATTCTGTTCACAGTGAGAGACTGGGGCTGTGAAGTGGTAAGTACTTGAATACGTTTACAAGTTTACAATTATGATACAATATTTACGACCTACGCGAAGCAATCATACTTTTAGTATGGTAAACACGACTTTCAGTATGTTGTTAAGGACATATTTACCTACAACTATGCCAAAATTGGCTTATACATGAATTATTTCCGCCAAGTTTTCCTTCATTACTTGAACTATTAGACCCGTTAAAACAAACCTTTTAAGTAACTTTTTGTCCAAATAGGAAATCTTTGGTTAAAATCTGTCGGGTCCCTAGTTTCCTACCGTGTATATTCTGTATTTTTAAGTAAACAAAGAGAAAATAAATAGTTATGTAAAACCTAAAATTGGCAATAAGGTATACGTCTCAATGCGCGATGCCTTAATGTCCAATAGATGAAACATATGGATCACTTCTGTCATTATGTCATAAGATTGAAAATGTCATGTATTGGGTCAGTATCGAGGATTGAGGAGCTTACTCGTTTTTAAATGCCCAGCACAAAATCTAAGCCGCTCTCAATTTATTCCGACCAGCCAATCAGAAAATAGAAATACCCTAGAAACTTTTAAAAAAGTTTGAGATTCAAGTGCCGTTTCAGCTCGTTAGGTTGGCAATGCATCGGGTGAAGCTGACCACTCGTCGCAAATGGACGCACGTCTGTGTTACAAAGACATCTGAGAGCCTTTGTTGAGTCTACAGACTTGATATTTTATTGGGTTCTGTAATTTTATGTGTCTTCTAAAATTATTTTCAACATGTAACTATAATTACGAAAAATATTTTGTTAATTGTCAGTCCTATCAAACTCCAAGGTAGTTCATAAATAAGGCTTATAATCGGTGTCAAATTCACGTAAAACAAGCCATGATCAATTATTTGTCAAAATTAATTTTGCATTAAGCAGTAACGCTGCTAACTCAAACTACAAATTGCTAAATAAAGGAAAAATTTAAGAATTTACAAACGAATCTGGGACCCAGGTTTGTTTGCTCGCGTAGCTTAGAGCTAGACCGACTGGCCGCGAATGCCAGAAGGTCGCAGGTTCGAATCCTGCCTGGAGCCTAAATTTTTAAATTTTTCCTTTATTTAGAAATTTGTAATTATTGTCAAATTAGAATTTTCAGCAATAGATTAATCCACATTAAATAAAGTTATGGCTTTATGGCGCTTCGCATCCAATAAGCAAGCTACGCTACGTGTCCAATGTCCAACGACGTATCATATAACCATTTATTTTTCCGACATAATAATATAACGACAAACTTTATACGTTAAATTTTTCGTTCATCATTGATCTTCCTCTTACGCGCAGAGATATAAACAATTCGCCATGTCAAACAGCACGCCGACAAATTTAAGACACATACGTTAAGAAACTTTTTAAAACTCACAAGTCCCGTAATCTATCTCGCCAATGTCGCTTTTTTCCGGTTTACATTCTTGCCAAGAACAGCCGAGTAACCACAAAAGTTCACCAAACAAATTTAACTTAAGAAATTTTCATTGAATTAAGTCATTGTGTTGAAATCTCAATGTTTCGCTTTGATGATGGCATTAAGGGATTGCCTGAGGATCCGAGAGCTATCGGTTTTGGCTTTTGGCGGACCTGCAGTTTAGTACCCCGCATTAGTGATAAATGGTTCTTTGAATTCAAACAATTCTGGCAAACCCTCAGAAGGTTGGAAGTAAATATACAACACAAGTCTTCTTAAATACAATTAGTAGAGGAGTTCTACGATATCAATATATATATATGGGAGGGTCATAATAATTCCCATAGAAGCGAAGATGTTTAGTACTTTGGAGGTCAAAAAACGCATTTTGCACAGCCAGATTTTGGAAAAAAAAAACAAACTTCGCTTCTGTGGGAATTATTATGACCCTTAAGGCTTGATCTCCTCTACTAAATATAAGAAGACAATGCAAAATTTTATTATTAATAATACTTAATAACAAATTTTAAGTCTAAGTCTCAGTCAAAATAACAAGACGTACGGTTAGGTATGAATTGAATTAAATTTCATATACTTTAAAAATAATACTTAATGTACCTGCCCAAGATCCTTTTTTGGAAAATGACCCACAAATTGAACGTTACATATTGGAAGGTATAATGTAGGTATAGTTTAAGGTCAGTTAAATAAATAAATAAAAACATTGTAGACTCGCTCCACGCGCCTGGTATGCTACCTATAATTTCATTGAAAGTAAGGTGTACGGTCACCGCGGTCACGCTCCTCGCGGCGAGAGGCACGTCCGGCCCTCGCTGCAGTCAAGTCGGTAATGTCATAAATGTCAATTGTCTGTCTGTCATGTCGTTTGTTTGTCGCGTTCTGGTCTAAATTAGTATTTTAATTTAGTCAGTCAGTCAGTCGGCCAGTCATATATCTGTCAGGTCTGTCTGTACAGAGGTTAGACGCCCCAACATAAGGTAAAAACTCTTTAAAATGGTAAAGCGGCCATATAAAGTGAGGGCACAAGTCGTATTACAGCCGATTCAGAAAATGAGAAAGTTGGTAAAAAAAATACACTTGCGATTTTGTTTAAAAAAAATAAACGGCCTCCAAAAAATAAAAGTTGTTGTCGTTTTGAGGTTATGTTTACTAAACTTTAATTGATATTTCGTCTTGTGTCGCAAAAAGGAGCTATTCGGAATACCTAAAGCTAGAAATACCTAAAACTGTAGGTCTAATTTAATATATAAGCATTAAAGTTTTGTGTTACCTTAAAATGTACAAGACCGTTTGTTTTTAAATAAACAATAATACATTTTGAGAAAAGCACTATATTAGCCTTGACCGGAATGGCAATTGCTGGCTTAGCTTTATAATTAAAAGGACTCGCAAGCTCGTAACCGTACTGACTTCTCGAATAGCTCACGGTTAGAAATAAATACCATGAATAATGAGCTCCTCTATTTAAACAATTTACCTACTATTGTTGCAGGTTGCTGTTCTTTGCGGCATATTAATTTTTTTAATTATAAACACTAAAAGTTTATTAAAATCAAATAATTAAAAAAAAAAAAAAAAAACAAAACTTAAACTATTCTAATCCAACAACCCACCCCGAGTCATACCTGGTGCAAAGGTGCCCAAAACGCTTGCGGCGTTGCCGCGTTGAACTGCAATCGACAACCTTTGCATCAAGTATGACCCGGAGCGGGGGTCAAGCCCCCTGTCCCATTATAAACTACTTCACACTGATGACAAATCGTCTGCATTATGAAGGTGACATGAGTTTTGTTAAAACTTTTGATTGATCACCTCATCAATAAAGATTCTGACATTTGGGAGGTTAAAGTAGATCTATGACATTCAAGCAAATAGCTTGAATATATTTGAATCATTAGCTTAATTCTGGAATTATTAAAGTCGAGGTTTGAGATAGATGGATCATTGTTAGGGAAACGAAAACTCAAATTACGTTAAGGTTTGTGCAAAAACAAAAGCAAACCAATAATATCACAATTAAACCAAAAGTTGACCTATACTTCTAACTTTCAGTTTGTAATAATGAGCTTTAAAAACCTTTTATCATAATAAAGTTAAAATTGGGAAACAAGAAGCATTCCGAAACGACACCAATTCGCAACTTTGTTATTAGCCTAAATAAAACATAAAATTATTCCTTCCCGGCGTTTCTTTTCGAGTTTGTTAAGAGAATGCTGCATCGTTGGAATCCCTGGATACCGAGACGAGCGAGACGGTGACGGAAATTTTCATACTAACTGTTTATTAGGGTCATTATACCCGGTTTCGAGTTGGACAAAAGTGGGAGCCCCTAGGGATGTTGGTTTTGGTCGGCGCAATATTTTAGTTTCAGACTTGTGTGAGACAATTTGATGAAAATATATTTTAGTCCATCGAGAGATTACGTACAAATTAGAAGTGGTTAAAATTAAGGCTTATTTAAGATCTAAGCGAGATTTTTCTTCGTTTACTTTAGTCTTTGAAGAGATTTTGCCGTCCAAAATAAAGTGAGAAAGCTATTAAAGCTATGTATTAAAGTTATTTGGCTCAATCTCTGTAACAATATCCACAAGATATGCTTAAGATAGTAAATCAAGTGTCAAAGACGTATGCTTGTTTGCCTTAGTCGTGTGTTTGTCAAAAAAAACTAGACAAGTGCGAGTCGGACTCGCCCACCGAGGGTTCCGAACAAATTTATAGGTAGGTACAAACCTGCCTGCCTTTGTATAAGGGATAAAAAGTATCCTATATGATAATCTCGGCTACAAACTCGTATACGAAGTTTCATCATAATCCATGCAGCCGTTTTAACGTTAATAATAAAACTTAAAACTATTAATAGAAAAACTAAAACTTTTAACCAAAGAATCCAACCACAATTTAAATTTTAATATCCTTAATGCGAGGTCGTGGCCGTCTTGAATCGAGTTAAGGCTCAAAGACGAGATGAATACTATTATATTCAATGGAAAAAGATGCTACCCTCCATTGATTTCCTGGCAAGTTACTACCTTTTGAAATATAATTGAAGAATAGTTATGCTGCGGTTAGGGAATTCGCTTCTTTGATCTGCACTGGAGAAATGTCTTGCGTCGGTTAAATATTTAACTGTATCTGTCATGGTTGTTATGAACCGAGAATAGATTGAACAATTCTCAGTGGATTTAAGCGATGTCACGATTTTTTTTTAACAGTTTAGTATCAAATAATCGATATAAGTGTAGCCCTCTGAATTGCTAAACTTAAGTGGCCTCAACCGTACTGTCTTCTCGAAGATCTCACGGTTCGAAATAAATGCCATACGATAAATAAATAAATAAATAAATATTTGTGGACAATCTTACACAAATCAACCTAGTCCCAAACTAAGCAAAGCTTGTACTATGGGTACTAAGCGACGATATACATACTTATATAGATAAATAAATACTTAAATACATAGAAGACATCCAAGACCCAAAAACAAATATTCGTGCTCATCACACAAATAAATGCCCCGGCCGGGATTCGAACCCGGGACCTCCAGCTTCGTAGGCAGGGTCACTACACCAACTAAGCTAAAGCGGTCGTCAAATAAATAAATAAGTGGCAACGGGCGGGGCGCAAACTGATGGTCGCTGGGGCGGAATGGTTATCGAGAGCCGACCACGTATAGTTTGTACAAAACTCTAAGGCCAAATTCTGTCAAACGAACGCAAGCAAAACTCGACTTAGAGCTTTGACTGTTAGGTAGATTTTTGCTTGCGTTAATTTGACAGCACTTGGCCTTACAGTTGTGTACGAACTATACTATACCGGAAGGCGCAGCATGGGTAGACCCCCCCAAGGTGGACTGATGACCTGGTAAAGGTCGCGGGAGTCCGCTGGTGGATGGTGAGGACCGGTCATTATAGCACTCTTTGGGGAAAGCCTATGTCCAGCAGTGAACAATTACCGGCTAATATGATGATGATGATGAGAAACAAATTATACATCTGTCTGATTACCTCTTGCATCGCCCGCCGGGCGGGTTTCGACTGACTTGAACACTAGGACTTGGACTTAAAACGTCGAAAACGCATTGGAAGGGCGCTCAGTTTCAGTTTTTTTAAGAAGGTACCCATATTCATGACTGTCTTTATAAATCTGATTTACAGAGACATAAAAAAACGGTATACTAAAGAATACCTAATATGTATTTTATTAAGGTAACTTGAATTTCAACCTTTATGGTGTCTAGAATGATTATTCTTATAAATTACAAGGAATAAAAAATATTTACATTAGGCAATTCTACCGATATGGCATATCTTGCCTTACCCGTTGATAATTTCAGTAGGTAATTCAATTTCAGAGCGTTCAAGAACCAAGTTAATAAAGGTCCAATCCATTTGACCTCGACTTAATAAAGCCTCCTTAAGCTTACCTGGCCGTGTCTCCTAGTATTGAGTTCTTGAGGACACTTAATTATAATACGGTATTTGACACATGTTAAAATTTATAACACAGTGTCACTTTTTGGATAGTTAGCCATCATAATATCACAATAAATCGTAAATTATAAAATTTTACCAAATCATAAAAAGATATATGAATCCTAAAAACTCAGAAAATTATGTATTTTTTTACCGTCCAAAATTAAAATAAAAGGTATCAATAGAACGCTTATGTAAAAATAAAAAAATAAATTGTAGGACAACTATGTACCTAAATGCATTATTTTACGACTAAAACAGCAAAATACTGATTTTCCCATTCAACGGTTGGTCGAATGCTGTGCAAGTGACGTCATTTGCCAGGGCAAATTTGTAGGAGCCTTTTTGAGGGCCGCTAGCGTCGAGCTAGGTTTGTCCTTAATTTTAGCCCTTTATTGTGCTCTAATTGTTGTTGGTCCCATATAGACATTTGATCGCCTCTAAAAACTGGTTCGATTGGCATTATAAAAAAAAGTAGTCAAATAGCGTATTAATCTAGACGCGCGGTACAAACTTAAGTCATAACACATTGCGCAGAATCAAGTTGCGCAATCATTTGTACCTACACAATTATATCATATCCACTAACGTAGTCGACGTTAGTAGTAAATTATATGCTCACTGCAACTGCATTTCTGAGGGATAATAACTGATGCGTTTTAAGAGGTAACTGGCTGAAGGATTTGGTTATAGAGCGAGATTGTTCCGATAGCTCAGTTGGATATACCGATTGGCCGCCTATGCCAGGATATCGCAGGTTCGGACCCTGCTCGAACCAAATGCAAAGGAATATTGTTGGACTTATCATGGAATTCCGCAAAGTGACGCCTGATTCAATCAATTGGTTCGAACTTACGTTAGGTAAATGTAACTGTCAATTTTTATAAGGGAAAAATGTCATTTATATTATATCAAACTTACACGCTCGAAAACGTTACATAAATATCCCTCTGTGTTTTACCTACTTAGCTCCTTTGAGGCGATTGGTAAAAAACAATTGTTTATTTTGAAATGTGAATAAACAAGCTAAGCGCATCAGCAAAGCTTATTTTAAAGTAGATAGAATATTTAATCGACCTGAAAGATCTATTTATAAAATTAGCGCAAAACAAATAGGTCAGGCTAAAATAAATCTAATAAGAATAACGTTAACCTGTGGATACGAGTCACAATAAGAAGAAGACAGGTCTTTTGTTGATCAAAGGGAATCAAGGCACGAGGCCTCTTTAAAGCACGAGTGAATATTTTCGGGGTGAGCTCGCTTCACCGTCAGCCTCATCTTTGCCCCCAACCTAGATGCCGGTAACGGTAATTTATCCGGTTCTATGCAAAACTTTGATAATAGCAGACCTGCCAAAGCGTACTAAATACACGCGCAAATTTGGATATAAGTAAAACATGCCTTATCTCTGATAACAAGCTACTTTTTGAAGAAACAATGTCCATAATGATGTCGTGCAGGATAAGCTTTAACGTTAACAAGTGCTTAAACAAAATAACTTTCACTTTAGGATATTATGGTACAAAACATAAGAATAAACTTGAAACGTGTCTGGCATTTTTTATGTAAACGATTTTTGGGCCAGTTTGTCTAGCCAATTCGGATATGACAACTAATAGTACATTACTTACCAAGGGCGATAAAACAAAGAATGTCTCAGAACGCAGGTATTTTACGCCCGAGCTGAAGGCAAGGGCGATAAATATGCGATTTGAGGCTTTCTTTATTATCGCCCGTGGTAAGTACAAAATTTTATGTCACCCCCTGGCCAGGAAGTGGGCTTTTTCGCGCGCGGAGCGTGCGATAATGGCCACTTTATGGCTAGGTGTGACATAAAATTAATTAATCATACATTACAAATAAACATAATTCACGAAGTACTTGAAAAATATCCGGTCATTTTTTCTATTTTTAAGATTTTTAAATAAGCAATGATAAAACAATGTACTCTATTAAACCATAGAAAAGTCGTTACGTCACTTTCAGTTTCATACAAACTACCCCTTTTCGACGTTCCATAATAAGTTTCTATTAGCGAACACTGTGCCTAGTTAATATTCAAATCCTTAACACTTTTAGCTGCCAAGCTTTCCGTGTCACTACGCACTTTACTCTACATACGGGGAAACGCATGCCGTGTCTACTAGCAGAGCGCCCAATTTTAGAGAAATATTTTCTATATAGGTACTCCTATCGAAAACAACAGGCCCAAATTAGCGACAAAATCTTATGTTAATCGTGATAATTTAAATACTTATGAATTAATTAAAGTTTTAATGAGAGCATAGCGCGACGCAAGGAAAACGCGAATAATTATGAGACTTAACGTAAATAAAACTTAATTACCTCCCGTGGACAGTTAAAAAGTAATTAAAACGTGATATCACAGGACGAGAAAATTTTGCTTATTTTTACAGTCGAGGTTGTTATTCATCTAAGCTGCACGAAGTTATACATTCAGGCCAGGTTTAAGACAGAACTTTAAATCTGGAGTAATGGTATACCAAATGTTTTGTGCCAGGTGTTATTGTTATATTCATTTATTTATTACTGCTCAAAAAACTACTCAAATTACTATGCTAAAAACATCAATCTCTACTATTATTATAAATAAATGACGCAAATTACATAGGGTAGCATTTAACGAACCACCAAATTAGTTGCCGAATGATGCTCTAAAAAATTACATTGATTACCAAAAATACTAGATTCGCACCAAATTTTCAACTCCTTTTAAATATAAAGTGCAACTCAAAGAAGTAACATGTCGATAACCTATTAAATTAAATTGTTACCAAATAAATTAGTCACTACGCAAAAATACTTAATGATCACCTAATTTCATATAATTTACATCCAAATATTACAGGGCTCGTAATCCTATTAAAATTATTTACACCCAAATAATTCTTTCGATACCCAGAAATACTACATGATCACCAAATTTCACGCGGCAATTGTTTTTTAATGTCCGACGTCCGACGCGCAAAGCAGTTCCAATCTAGTCTAACCTCATTGCTAGCACACTGATGCGGTTTTCCATACGGTCCGTCTCGCTCGCACCTCGCACCGCGTGCGAGCAAGACAGCGCTAAATGATTTTAAGAAGTTGAAGTTTGAAATAAAAATAGCTATTTTAATTTCAAACTAGTGGAAATTGGAACAGTATTGACGGATCTCCGCTGGCGCGGAGCTCCTATTTTAAGTTGTTTTGGCCCTTCGGGCCGATGCAAAACTAACATAACCTAAACCTACCTATACCTATTTCTACCTATTAACTTCCTTTAATTTTTCCATGAAAGTCTATCTATATTAATAAAGTAAACTCATTTGAGGACCTTTATCCATTTTCATAACAAACTAACAATTTAATAAATCAACAAAACTCATTTTCAAATAAAAGGTTTCAATCAAACGCGCTCACGTCAACGCATTAAAAAATAAAAATTCTTGCAGTTTGTAAACCATCAGCAATCAAGGGCCTGACACGCTTTGTAAGAGAAAGATAGCCTTATTGCGATTCCTATGAGAGGAAGTAGAAAAAAGTGCGATGTTTTGTTCTTATCACCGACCGGACATTTTTTCATGGTCGGGTAAAAGTAATCTGTCATTAGTGTCAAGAAGATTGCAAAACAAAGTGGCAATATTTTGCAGTGCAATTTATAAGTGGAAAATTAATGATGAATTTGGTTTAAATGAATAATAATTTACCAATCATCAGATCCGTAGTGTTTGGTTGTTCAGTGCAAACATGGTGGGGTGTTCAGTGTTTGGCTGTAAAAGCAATTTCGACCGAAAAAAGGCGGATGTTACATTCCATGCGTAAGTACATTTTCTTTGAATTTTGGACCCGTGTTTATTTCTAAAATCTCACCGGAACCAAATTACTGAGCTAAATCATTAGTTATATCATGAGACAATAGATGAAATAGGAAAAATATGTGAATTAATTAAAAAATAACCTCCAAACATTTGACATACAAACCGGTCAAATCGCGTAGTAGAAATCTACCATAGAAGCCAGCTTAGCATTGATGTCCCACCATTCAGTCGGTTTATAATTCGATTTCGGGATACCAACAAATAATAAAAAAAACCCCTAAAGATTACCCCACGTTTCGGGAATTTCAAGTAATTTGATTTTTTCAGTTTTTCAACAGAGGATGAATCCCGAAAAAATGGATTTCAGGACTGAGGGAACAGGAAATTAAATTGGGTAAAATAATCTATAACTGCTTATTACATATTTGTTTATTTATTGAAAAATAAAGTTATAAATGTAATATATTATTGTAAATAAATTACCTGTTCTAAATTGAAGTTTATTCTTTTATTCCAACAACTACATAATTTATCTGTGAAAGACAAAAAGGGGCATGGAAATAGTAAGCACTATCTGGTTACATTACTTACTACTTTCATCGTCTAGAGACTTAAACATTTAGCATGGTTCTTTGGGTGACGTGATGACCAGCAACTCAAGCGGCGAGCAGGAAGGCCAGCGACCAGCGGCGAGCGGCGAGAACAAAATGTATAGATTTGGATCAGTGAAATCGCCGTTTGATGCAACGGTGATAACCGGTGACTATGTATTTATAGGTAAGATTATCCCAAAAAAAGTGGCCGGTCGAGATCACTTATTTTACGATATCGCCTACGATGTTGTGTAAATTTAGTTAGTGAGTCAAAATGGCGACTTAGTCACTATGGAATTTGATCACTTGTAACTAAGTACTATCCGACTAAATTTTTGGGGTAATTTTTTGCAACCATGGTATCCCCATATTTTGACGTCATAATATGAGAAAGACATAGCCCCGGTCGCTTGTTGGCGCATCTATAACTACAGAGTATATACTATATCTATGTCAGCAATAGGTAGTTAGAATGAAACAGCAATAGGTACCTTTCACTCTAACGACATATCAATAGGTTTTATGCTTCAGACAATTCTTTGTATGTGATTGAGTGAGATAGCAAGCAGTATACGTGTTATTATTTCACACAGCCACATTGCGCGTTGCTTTTTAAATTAATTTAATTATTATAATAATTTTACTTTCTAATTTATAACATTTTGGAAATAGCTGAAATATTTATAGTGCTAAAAACAATTAATTTGTAACTGTTTACTAAAATGTAGCATGCGATGTATATAATATTTGGATGTAATTCTAATGAAAAAAGGTGCATGAGATTAGGTGGTAGTTTAGTGTTTTTGGTGGTACTTGACAATTTTTTTGATGCGATTATAAATTTATAGGAACGCAAAAAGTAAAAAAGGTGCAAGTGCTGCAAAAATTGGTAGAATTTTTTTGGTGACTCGGAATTGCTGATCGATAATTTTTTTTGAGTGTTCAACCTTATTTTAGGGTTCGAAAATTTGATGATATCAAAAGTTATTTAGGTGATCATTTTATTTGTTCCCAATTACATATTTCAAATGAATGACGTTTGAAACGGTTAAGACTGATGGCTATATCGTACATACAAATGCTGCAATTTTGATTTGGTACAGAAACTTTTCTATCAAACCCTAGTGACTCGAGTAAACCGAATATAAATAGCAAATAGAGATTCCAATTGAATGTTAATCAAGTTAACGAGCCAGAGTAAACCCGTGAGATACAATATTGATATCAAATGGGAATGATAAACGTCAGTCTCAGATGGACTCCATTTTGCCTCGTGCCGCTCTTAAACGAATCCTGTTGGAGGAATTTGTACTTAGTTTCAATCTATTTCTATACAACTTTTACTAGCCGAGTTCTTGGTACTTCTTTTTGAAGAAACTTTTATTTACAATTCGTCCCGGAACTTCGTTCTGGGAGTAGATTTGAAATATACTATAGGTAATCCAATTTGATTTCCATTACGTTGTCTTGTAATATCCATGTACAACATGTCTTGCGCGACAGTTCTGTCACGGTTATTCCGTATCCGTATTCAATTTACTCACACCTAAAAATAGTAAGGCGACTTCCTGATTTGTCGGTGCGGAGGCAGTACGATATGAGGAAAGTGTCAAATGTCAGTGTCAGCTGTCAGTCAACTCAGTACCGCTTTTTACTGCGCCCCTATACTTAAATGAGTGCTTCCTGACTGGCGCGGGATGCGCTGTAGCGGGACGATGCGAAGGCGGTACTGACGTTAGTAAGTTCACGTCAAAGAAGAAAATGTCACATATCGATCTCGCCTCGCCAAGTCAGGAAGTCGCCTTAATATGCAAAAACATAGAATTGTTTTCGTTATTGCAAACTTTGAAATCAATACTGTTTTTGTTTACAATAATATTTATTTTCAATTATAGAGTTACTGATTTCATTTTGCTCGTGATTTCGTTTAATTTTGCGTTTTCGAAATTAAAATGTTGGTAAGGAACACTCTTTCTGATTTTGGTAAAGTGATTGGCAAAACACCCCACCGCACTGGGTGTTTGAAAAAAGTTTCTCGTCGTATGGCACTTGAAGGCAAAAGTCGCGTGTCATTAGGCCTACCATACGAGCGACTGCCCGCTGATTTTAACCTTCAACGCTGAGACGAAGCATTTCGTTTCGAGGCCGCGCCGCCTGAAACGCCTTTTATTGAAATATCTATTATACATGTATTGGTTATTATGTTTTATTAATAAACGTACCTCGTTGTTCCATTTAATACGAATTAGTACCACATAATTCTTCATTTTCTCTAACCTGGTGGTAAGTCCAAGACCAAGTGCTGTCCACGGGCCACTCTGTCACAGCGTTTTCTCAAAACTAAAAGGAAAAGTACTTTATTTGCGTTAAAGGAAATATCACATAAATAATCCCAATAAAAATGCAACTTTCTTTTATTGGAACTGGGACTTGTGAATAAAAATATCCTTCGATCAAAATGTATGGTATTGTCGGTAAAAAATTATAACGACCCTTATACCCTTAGGGCAGTAAACACGCCCTTACAGGAAAACTATTTTAATTTAAATTAATCCGCGCCACAATATAGTAGGCTAGGGATTATAAGGGATCTCAATCCTGTAACGCTAGGCATTAAAACTCATAAATTATAAACGGCTACTGATTGAAAATTAAGTCTGTTTGCCAATGTCCGTTTACTAACACTTTAAGTTATGTCATTATTATTTTTTCAGTTGACTGTTGTGCATGACTGTCTCCAACTAGTAAATCATTATTTCTATCCTTCTTCTTCTTCTTTTACTTTAGAAGTTGCTGAATAATATAAAATTTATGTACCTAAACTCGAGAATATGTATAAAATTATAACTTTGCAATTGAGCGCTTCACTTACAACTGTAGTCAAAACAAAAACATGAAGTAAAACATTGAACTAACAATAAAATTATATCAACAAGTGAGTTAATTTTTCAATAGTGCCAGCCAGTAGAATTATTTGCAGCAACTTGGCTGGCGTTGGCTATAAATCTAATATGTTCCTGGCTCGCCATTCTGATAGATGAGAAAAAGGTTAACAAGAATTGTTGGCTTGCTTGTTGAAATGGTTAGTGCCTTTAAAAACAAAATAACCTAAATGTCTTCAAAAGATTGAGAGAAACTTTAGTAATTTTCGGAAGGCATGAAATTAATTATAACTTGATTTGTTACTTCCACAGTAAGAATTTTTCGCAAAACAAATGAAGTTGAATAATGATTTTACCCCGAATAAGACTCCGTAACTTTTGAATTTCAGCGAAATTTGCTGGATAGTTGATGGATATCGCCAACTTTAGCGCATTCATCTTACCAATGGCTCCCAACTTTCTCTGTTGGTTAATGAAGCGAGTGAGAATGATTCATATTCTTGAATTTTATCCTCTCAGCTATTTTTGCATTTAAAACAAACATGTACTTAACTACTTTATATTTTTTTATTTATGCCATCAAGTACCTACATAGAAAAGTTAAATGATACCCCCCGATGAGGCGCAGCAAAGTCTGACATTAAATCGTAAAAACCTGAAAACATTACACTCCTTTTTATGGGCACTCGTGTAAAAACATTCAATTTTTAACATCATCAAATAATTATAAGAATAAAGTAAACAAGTATAGAAGAGAAAAAATCTTCCAATGTGTAGTAACATTTTAATCGATTGTTTTTTCCTATTTTAATTTTTAGCACTACCACGATGTACCTATCATCTGGGGCCTTCTATGAGACACAGAGCTCGACATATCAGTAACGTTTATAAGATTATCTATGAAGTTAACTCGTGGTACTTAGGTGATATCGATTTGAAATGGGTAATAATATTTAACTTATGTTCAAACCAACGCGTCATTATTTTGCTCGCAGTAAAACTTGCGAACTGGTACCCAGTGGTAGTCGTCAGGAGATAGGTTATGTGGCATTTCTGTACGCTAAAAACTCCACGGTTACTGCCATAGATCTGTGATATCATGCAGAGGAGCTATGGTGATCTTATTCACCTTTGGGAACACAACACCACACCACATACGTAAAAAGCAAGCAAGGGTCACTACCCTTGCTTGCTTTTTACGTATTTATAATTATAACACCACTGTGTTATAATTATAAATGTACTTTCCCAACGTAAAAAAAAAAGTTGTTTTATTATGGCTGCAATATTCTGTAACGTGGAGGTATTAGGTGGGCTGCTCCAAAAAAAACACGAGCGAGATTAATGTTATTTATGATGTTCACTTCACCTCTCAGCTCACCGCACAGCGCACACCCCTATTATATCTTGACGCTGGGATTCTTAATAAGTAACAACAATATAATCGGAAGTCTGACACATTGATCCACCTAGGGTAAGGTGAAGGGTTGTACAGAAAACTAAAGTAACACTGTGGCAGTGCCTTACCTCTCTAAAAGTGCCTCAAGTAGCGTTCCGCGTAAATTCTACTACACACAATAAAATAAAAACCGGCCAAGTGCGTGTCGGGCCACGCGCAAGGTAGGGTTCCGTAGTCGTCCACCCGTTACATTATATGGACTAAAAAGTTCGAAAACTTATATTTACTATGTTTTTGACAGAATTAACAACATTATCTAAGGTATCAATGGAAATTGTTCGAAAGTTTGCTTTTGCAAAGTACATTTCTGAAGTTTGACTATTACTCGTTAACTAGTAATGTCTACTTAGCTGTGATAGTTTTCCTTTTAAATTCATCGTATATACTACTACCATGATTTTTTTCACATGCCTAGCAGCCACCGTTTAGCTGGCAGGGGGGGGGACACTTGACCATAACGAAAATTATCACGTCATAGCTTAATATCACGCCAACCGATTGTTGAATCAAAAAATGCTCTTAGAAACCTTATAATATTTTTAAAAGAGCTATCCAACGATATCCCACACGATGGGGTTTGGAAGAAAAAAAAATTGCACCACCACTTTACATGTAGGGGAGGTACCCTAAAAAAAAATTTTTTTCAAGATTTTATTCTACCGTTTTGTCGGCGTCATCAATATCTATACTCATGCCAAATTACAGCTTTCTAGTACTAACGGTTACTGAGAAAAACGGGGGTCGGACGGACGGACGGACGGACGGACATGGCGAAACTATAAGGGTTCCTTGTTTACTACGGAACCCTAAAAAAGGGCAATGTTACTATCTAAAACTTTAAAAAAGTCATCGTATCCTTTAATCACTTTATTGGTATCATCAATACTTTTGTCAAAATGTTTGATCAAAAAATTTAAGACTTATAAGGCCTCTTAAGACGTTATTCCTAAAAATGAAGTTACAGCTTACAATGCGTTTTCCGTTTCCGCTTCTGCGAGCGACGTAGGCGTGAAGGGTGCTCCAAGAGTGGAATCTTCGTCGACATCGAGTGAGGCTGCCCTATTGGCAGCTGACCTCGTCTAGCCTTATTCAACCATTAAACAGAGTAAAAAAAACTATTGGGATCTGAGGTCAACTTATGTGGTGCAGTATTCAGGTATTGTCAAAAGTAGGATACTTTTTAAAATCAACTTCTATGCGAATGACTGCGTTATGGCCTATAATGTAATTATACGGGCTATTACGATAATTATTTCGCTTAGAGGCTGACGGCTGACCAGCAAGTCACAACTAAAAAGCGGCTAATTATAACAATCTCAAGCTATTACGAAATACTTGTCGATGTTGAAATGACAGGTGCTTAAACTTATTTATAGTAGGTACCATATTTAATAGGCAGTATTGTTGCTATAAGTTATCACAATAATTTGAAATACATGCTTGTGACCAAATTATAAATTTATTTATTGACACGTTATTTCGTCGTCAAGGCCAGAAACTCTTCGATGCATGAAATGCTGATTCATAAATAAAACTTGACAAGTTCGCAGATAGGGTCGATCCTTTGAAATTTATGAGAAAAAGTTTCTTCACAAGCATATTAGTGCAATGCGTGACTTTTGATTTATAGACGCTGGGCGATTGTTTTCCTTATTTATAGAAAACATTTGTGTCAAGGTATATGTAGGTTTCAACTAAGTAACCAAAGTACCTGGTAGAAACTTTTGATGCAACATAATGTCAATATTTTGATTTTATAGATATACGGATATAAAATAAATATTTCGCGATTGATGTAAAGATTCTATTTCGAATAAAACCACAGCGGCGGCGCGGCGGCACACGCGAAGGTGACTATAGAAACGGATTACCTATAAGCTCTCTTCGCATGCTTGTACATATATAAACCCGTCCTAAGCGATTTTCATGTTTAAATATAAATAATATTTGTATTGCGGGGCCCGCATCGCCTATCCGGATACGTAGCCTTAGGTCAGTTTATCAATGACATATTGACTTCATTTCAAACATATTAAAGCGAATAAGTTTCAAATTTATTTCACGAGTTAGCGGCGAACGTCTGTATAACTATTTGAAGTCGATTTGTGCTATCAAAACGAATAACTTTTCAACGAAATTCTCAAATCGTAACTTATTATAGGACAGCCAAAAGCAAGTATTTTATACTTTATACGAGTACTTTTAATGGCATAGATTTATTTTGTGATAGATAGTAGATCCATTGACAATGTTATTTTTTGAGTGTATGTTAGTTTAGCATATATACTTCATTTATTTTAAAAATAAATCATTATTTGGGCCTTTTAAGGGCACTAACTATACAAACACCAGATTCGAATAGAGATTTTCCAGATATTACAAATTCTGGAGAGGATTACCTTTCGTTTCAAGGTACCTAAGAAGGTAGACCTGTAATTTTATGTAGGGGAAATGACTGTTGGATGTACCTAACGTATTTTTAAAATTTTGCGTAATCGACTAGCAGAGGAGACAGATGTAATAATTTGTAGCGTCGCAAACTACCTACATACTAAAATTTAAAAATAATAATGAATTATTGGTCAGTCGTTTCCGTTTCATCCTTATACATAATAGTTTCTGAAATAAACATCATAAAAGAATTTAGTTTTTTTCCTTCTATTTTCTTTCACTTGCCACTGAAAGGAAATTAATTTAAAATATCTCCGCTCCGCTCAAAGCTTTCTTGGAACTATATAACAGTAAGTAAACAAAGGAAAACTCGTTATAGACGCCTTTTAATCCTCTTACCGTTAGCTGCAAGCAATTATGCTTTTTAAAGAGTCACTTCCACCTATTAGTAACCACTTAAGGCAAACTTTCTTCACTTAACCGTAACTTAGTTCCTGAATACTCAACTTTAAGCAAACTAGCCGGCAATTAAGTAAATGGCTTTAGTGATGTAGCTGGACGTTCTTTTAGTTGGAGTTGTTAGGTTGGGGAAAACGTTGGCAGGTGAGTTCCTGTACGATCTTCATTACGGACAGGTCTTAGTCAGCTGAGCGTTGTATGGACAGAAACGAGGAAATAAGTAGTAGGTAGGCCGATTTAATCAGGTTTACAAAGTTAAACTATAGTAGTATTACATCGACTTATTTGGATAAGAATTGGAATTACGAGTTCTTTAACGATGTAAAGAAGATAACAAAAAGATGACGCGAATTTATATGGATGAATCGTAGAACAAAATCTGTGCCTTTGTTAGTCGAACATTACTTTTCAAATGGCCATGCGTCAAAATGGACCGAAAACCAACAGAGCTGAGACTGATGTCATTAAAAAGGTCTGCTTATCTACTTTATTTCGTTCTATGGGCGTAAAGTTGAATGCCATTGCATAACTGTATAATGAGTTGAAGGCAAAGAACCGTATAGAATGGCAATATTCACAGGAATCTCCTGTAATTGACAAGGTCGATAAAGAAGAAAAAACCTCCTACAAATATCTTGCGAGTCGGTACTAGTTAATGCAATTACATGTAAAGACCTATTTAATGACATAACTCTCAGCTCTGGTTTTTTGGTCCACTTTCCATACAAAGCTGCCCATGGTTGTTTATTACAATATCGCTTCACAGCACAAAAATTACTAATTGAGCTATGAAATTAACACTACAATGTATTTTATGTCACACTTGGCCATAAAGCGGCAATTACCGCACGCTCCGCGCGCGGGAAATCCCACTTCCTGGCCAGGGAGTGACATAAAATTGTGTACTAACACGGGCGGTAATAAAGAAAGCCTCAGATCGCATATTTATCGCCCTTGCCTTCGGCTCGGGCGTCAAATACCAGCGATCTGAGACATTCTTTGTTTTACCGCCCTTGTTAAGTAATGTACTATTATGTCACACCTGGCCATAAAGCGGCAATTACCGCACGCTTTGCGGGGAATCCCACTTCCTGGCCAGGGGGGTGACATAAAATTTTGTACTTAACACGGGCGGTAATAAAGAAAGCCTCAGATCGCATATTTATCAGTCAAATACCTGCGATCTGAGACATTCTTTGTTTTACCGCCCTTGTTAAGTAATGTACTATTAAGACACGCAAGCCAACATGCCTAGTTAATTTTAGGATTGTAATATGTAATAATTGTACTAAAGGTACCATCAGATAAACTGTGCACAAATTAGCATCTCCGGGCAAAAACAAAACTTCTCGCTCGGGGAAAACTAAATTAAATTCACTTGTTTTACCAGCTCAACTACATAGATACTTTGAAAAACGAATTACGACATTGAATATGGCGAGTGCCCCGCATATTTTATAGTACTGCTGCGCGTCCGTCCAGGGACATCCGCTTCCTGCCTCCAAATTGGTCGTAATCTCTTTTCTCCCAACACTGTAATTATTCATTTTCAGTGACAAATCGCACTGAAAGTGTCGCCATTTATTTGCCACAATAAGACCTTTGGTACATTAATGGGGTGTTTTGTTTCGGGATGTTTCGTATCGTCGTTTGTTTTAGCTTTTAAGTCGTAGACTCAGAACGTCAAACGCTACATCAATCAAATAGGCACAAACTACTAAGGAGATACTAACGTATCAAATAGGTGATTGCATTGACTGTGTTATGCTGTGTTCTCTTTTTATTTTCGTGTTGGTAAAATTATACAATACGATACAAATAAAAACAATTACATACAGAATCAAAACAACAACATGTAGGTAAAGGTAAACAAATTATTCCGTAAACTTACGAGTATTAATTTAATGTTACTCAAAAAGCGGTTTTTGATCATGTATAGATATTTGCTAAACAAATGTCAAGTTAGTCAATAACAAAGCAATGTCTCGCCTAAAGATTCTTTTCTATTAATCTTTTTGCAAAAATGTTGTGATACTGTTGGGTCACGGTCGTTACATATACATCCAGTGAACTCAAGTTATCCCTTATCATGAATGCAGCAGCTTATTTCTCACAAACAATAATTCATGTCCGCATGTAGTCAGCAGTGACCCTCATATTAATAAAAGGAGGACTTACCCAGTCTCAGTATACGACATGACTTATGACCACTACCTATTCTATACCTACTTAGAATGATAAGGCCAGCGTCCAGCAATTAAAGGTGCCTGAGGACGCTTGTGACTTTACACGAATTACATTCGCGTTACCGACTTTTTATTGACTTAAGGATTCGTGGTATTGACAGCTAGAGACATAGGTAATTACGAGTAGGTACTTTATGCAAGTGCATAGCGCATCCTCGCTTAAGTAATTCAAAATTCAAACATTTATTCTGCGAGTAGGCCTCAAGGGCTCTTTTACATGTCACAAAATTACAATACAATTACAATTATATCATTAGCTTAGTAACATGTATACAAAGCAACATAAATGAATAAAACAAAATGAATAAAATTAACTTTATTCTGTAAGTAGGCCGCAATGGCACTTTTACAAGTCAAAGTACATCAACCAACAGATTACCTCAGAACGACACATTTACAGGCAGTTCCATAAAGCGAATTTACCTCTAACATTAGGTGAAGATATTAACCCAGCTAGTGACGTCATGCAGCCGACTCATTATTAAAGTTACCCGACATAACTTTACTGGAGCAGTAACTCGCGACGGGTACTTGACTGGCGTCCTCTAGGGACTGTAGCAGGTACGCTAAGTCATTACAAAATTGCTTCTCGGTGGTTTTGCAGACTTCTATAAGTTTTCTACTTTTTATAAGGACAACAATCTATGTAATTTCGTTTATTTTCATTGCACAACGTACATTAATTTAGGGTATTCCAATTGAAAATTTTGATTGTTTTATATACTTAAAATCAGTGTAATATTGGAAAGCGTGTAATCGACTAAGGCGACTTCCTGATTTGTCGGTGCGGAGGCAGTACGGTATGAGAAAAGTGTCAAATGTCAGTGTCAGCTGTCAGTCGACGCGATACCGTTTTTTACTGCGCCCCTACATTTAAATGAGTGCTTCCTGACTGGCGCGGGATGCGCGGTAGCGGGACGATGCGAAGGCGGTACTGCTCCGTTTCTGCGCATGATATTATTACTGCGCAAACGTAATACTGACAGTATTATGTCAAGTGAGAATCTTCGCGACGTCAGTAAGTTTACGTCAAAGAAGAAAATGTCATATATCGATCCCGCCCCGCCAAGTCAGGAAGTCGCCGAATACTTCGAACGCACTTTAGGACATACGCTCGGTAACATGCGTGCGTGCCGGTGCAAACGCATTTTATTGTATATTAGGATATATATTCTCTTTACCATCACCATCACGTAGGCCGTAAGCTTGTTGACTACAGTAGTTGTATAAAAAATATGAGAATGTGAAAATGGCAGAACACTCACGCACTTACGTTAGGCATAAATAGTTAGTCGTTTTTGACGACTACATTTTTTAAAGCAATAAATTCCCATCAAGTCTAATTTATCATATTTACCGTGATAACGCCAAATTAACCTACGGTACGCAGCGAATAGCGTAAGCATTACACTACACAACGTCTTTGCTTCATGCAGTTTACACGAAAGGCGTGGTAAAAGGCTTTATGAAAAAACCAAGATGATCCAGTTACTATACAAATACAGAGCGATAAAAAAATAAATCCCTTTGTTTCTAGAACAATGAGATTTAATTCAAAGCGACCGTGGTAGTCCAATTACTTAAACAATAGCATTTTATTTAATGTCTAGGTTTCACTGAGCCCTAGTTATCAGATCTGTGTCCTTATTTACACGGCTTTGGGCAGCATGCATTTTAACCAGTTTTATCCAGTTCTGCAACATTTTTCAGATTTAAAACACTACAGCGTAGTAAATGACGACAGTTTTAGGGTTCCGTACCAAAAAGGTATAAAAGGAACCCTTATGGTTTATTAAAGATTTCCCCGCTTTGCTAGTGTTTTGCTTTATATAAATAATCGGATCTTGTGGATGGATAAGATGGGCATAATTATCTTTGTTATTCTTGATAGTACCTATTTATTATGTAAACGGTGCCTATACGTACAATAAAAATTTTGTTTCTTTATCCGTTTTTATTACTTTTGTTTATGGCGTTCTACTACTTGAAATGCCTTACCTATAAATAAGAATATTATTGGATGTAACGTTGTGTCAACATTATAAAATCAATACTTCTTATAACACACACAGAATCACATTATTATTTTATTATTTACATAACTAATAATAATAATTATTTACATTTAATTTATTATGATCTCGATTTACATAATAGTTATCTTCAAAATTATATTACTTTGCCTCATTAATTCCCACAGCTATCTACCCGATAACCCTTTGTAAATTCTATGTTAAAAATATTGAAATAAGCAATTTGTTGCCTTATTGCCAAGAAATTAGGTCCAAAATAAATATTACATGGACTATAAGCAAATCGAACCGCACATCACGAGATCACGACGCGACATTTCCGTGCCAGCCGCTGGCATGTTTTATTCAACGGCAGGAGAGCAACACGAGGCGAGCTGACAAGTCGAGTCACTGGCACACTTAGCCACAGACCTTCCTATTGGATGAGGTTACTATACGTTACTTCGTATTTTTTGGATTGCTTAAAATTCAATAAGTACGAATACATTTATTTCTCGCTCATATAAATCAATAGAAAGGATGAACGGCGTAGTTAAGACTGCGTCGTGCAGGGTAAATTATCAGCGCCTGTCAAATTTCTATTTTTTTAAATTAATTTCCCCAGTAACTCACACATACATATTTCACACACACTACTTCATTTTGTTGGCCCGGGTCATTGACTTACATTTTTTTTAATAGGTATTTTCAGTTGTGTATTGCCACCAGTTAATCAGAGTTAAAAACTCCTTGGAGAAATCGAAATTGTCATAACTTGTCACTGTACAATGACAATGCTCTGTCAATTTCTGTAAGGAATACAAAGTTTTGATTTACAATATTTGATGATTTATTAAGGCATGACAAAAATGTAAAAATAAAAGTCAAGTTCTGATCTGTCACCAAAACCTTACTTCTGAAAATTGGGATTTGATTTTAGTAAAACGCTCCTAATTATTCATATACAAATAGATTAAAATACCTATATTTAAGTGTATCAATGCCATGGCTTAAGCTGTTATGTTGTTAAATTATATTTAATTGAATAAATGGTGAATAAAACTTAAGAATGTGTAATCCTTCTGCAGGCAGGGTCACTACCAACTAAGCTAAAGCGGCTTTTATAGGTAATGCGAGTTTTAAGCGAAGATGCGGTTGTTTTATTTCGATATATATTATGTAATGAAACTTAATGAAAATTAATGGCAGTATTTTGAAATAAGTTTGTTAAGTATTCTTAAAACCTAATGATAATGAAATATGTAGGACAAATCTGATCAAGTAGGATTTAGTAAATCATTGTCACTATCTGTAATTGGAACTTGGCCGGCCGGACGCGCTATCGTGTGCATGGTTGAATGTACGAGTCCATAGTTATGTTATGACAAATTAGCTCTCATGTTCCTTCTTATAAGAACGATAATTGAATAGAATAATTAGTGGAGTAAATTTTACTGAACTTTTAACACTACTTGGACAATGGTTGCGTATCATTTGCGTATAGCTAAATCCATGTACATGCTGCATACATGCTGTAATGTAACAGTTATAATACTTATAATATACGCAATTGAAATTGCAATCTTACTATTATTTACTACGTTTACGTAATGTCCAAACAATTATTGCGACGTACTTTTTTTGTTTTTTCAACCTGATTGTGGCCTTATAGGTCGGGCCCAATAAATCGATGGGAGTGCGCGGTTGGAAAGTGGCCTGGGGAAAATCGAGGGGAAACCTCCGACATGACCACGCGGGAGGTTTAAACACTGGGATACTCTAAGAGTTTGCGCTCCAGTGAGATTGGTTACGCGGCTTCTACCGAATCTGAGTTGTGAGTGGAATCGGGCTACTTGTCGCTGGTTCACTAAACTAAACTCTACTAGGCCCGACCTGGGTCGGACTGACTCTACCCGTTGTGACGTACTTACGTATATCCAAAGACTACAATGTATATACTAAAGTACGTATATCCGTATATCCAAAATCAAAGCAGTGAACCAAATAATTTCAAACCATAAAAAATAATCAAATAGAAATTAGAAACCGTACTTACAGACCTGCAGAAATAAGTAGGACTACATACATATATTTTGTATAAGACTCAGATTATACGTCGTCGTTAGAGATATAACTAAGATAAAAAAACACATTTATATTTTCATTCTATAATTAGTATGACCATGCGGCTTCGACAGTACAATCTTCTGCTGCTTATTACTTTCTTTGTTGTGTGACACTGCAGATTGATAATCCACGATTCCTGAAGTTATATCACGACATCTGAGATATATTTAGCCATTAAATGTATTCCTATTTGACGAGAAAGCGTGAATATCCACACAAATTTCAATAAGTATTCCAATCCAATCAATCCAATCAGTGGGTTCTTCAATGCTGAGGATCGTGACCGCTATGTCTCTGGCGGGGAGTGCAGATGGCTCGCCAGTGGTTCCGATGATGCGCTGCATGCAGCGCCTGGTGTTCTCGGAGTCCGGCGAATTTGGAGATTTTTTCAATCCACCTGGCTGGCCCGATCTCGTCTATCCTCCACCTTTCCCGTCATCATGAATCATGATGTACTCGAGGATAATAGGGACGACGCGCGATATGTCCAAAAAATGCTAGTAGATAAGTATGCGTTGTTGGCAAACTGTCGAGAGGCGTGTGTGTATGCGTATTTGGTGTTCGATATCAACATTAGATACGTAAAATTATTGAAATATAAAGAAAGAAAAATGTACACAAATTTTCATTTGAAGTAAGTGACAAATGTCATTACGTTATAAAGATGTTCCGTCAGGGTGACCATTCATTGAAATTAATTTCCATTGTAATGAAACGCATCGGCAAACTTTTAGCGTCTAGAATGCGTTTTCGGGAAGGAAAACATTATAATTTGAACGCATAAGTAAACTTTCGGGACCAAACACTGTATGTTCTCTAAAAAATAAAAGGCTTATACCAAAAATTCCATGTTAAAAGGTTCTTAAAACGCCACACGTCAATATTTATTTACCCTACTTCAATTAATACAATCTTTGTGTGTGGTATACATATTGTATTCGTATACGGGCAAAATGTCAAAAACAGAGCTGTCAAAGCGAAAAAAGGAGCATGCGTCTGCTCTCACCGAGGGCCAATGCCCATCTGTCGATTTTTCCAAAGTATGGTGGCAGGGAAAATGTATGGAAAAGTCACTAAAGTTTAGATTTACGTTTGAAATTCTCATTGGTCTTTGCGAGGAAAAATGTGAACAGTGTGATAACTTATAGTGAATACTTTTGAGATTTGTTTGAGTGTGATTTTGAAACGAAATAATAGATTTTTCAATTCAATTTTGCCTAAACGCCGACACGCGTTCTTCTCATTTTTAGTGCAACTTTACGGTATTGTATTTATTAAAGTGCAATTTATTATAGATTACTAATAGTGATAACTTGTAAACACACTCTTTGTGATAATAATTACATATATTTTATATATTTTTGTAGAGAATCGTGACCTCCACAGATTGAGAGGTGAAGGCTGTTTTTGCTAAATATGCTCGGCGCCCTCTTAATGTTCTCGGAGAAGCACACTTCTAAGAAAGTTATTTTGCGATGAAGGATACCTTCAGCGAAACAGATAGGCAAGAATAGGATATTCGTTTCTTATTTAAAACATATCTCAGACAAACTAATTTCAGTATGGACTATGGTTATCCAAAAATAACCAAGACAATTTTTTTATGCAGATTATATTTCATCACTGATGAGTTACCAATCAATTTAAACTTACACGATTTTCACACATTATATTATTGGAAAACGGGACTTAATCGCGTACACTTATAATTTATTTACCTTTTGTAAAGTTTTGCCCGACAATTCGATTGTATGGCAACATTCGTGGTCGCCAGCTGACTGGCGTGGCGTGGTAAATTATAAGTGTACACGTACGCGATTAATTAAGTCCCGTTTTCCAATAATAATGAGTTACAAGTCGCACTCCAATATATGTATTTTCAATATATTTTGTCGTTCGATCTGACACTTTAGCTCGGCAAGTGATTTGGATTGAAAGCAACGACCAAAAATAGTCGTCCAACATTCCCAGCTTTCAACAGTTCTCGTTCGATGACAATAGGTACAGAATGTAACGATTCATGTGGAGCGGGTCTCCAAACGATTTGCGGTCGTTAGTTTGCGACTGGACACTATGCCGATCACGAAAACTGGCCAACGGCGACGGTGGCACGGTACCAAATATCCAATTTCGAATTCTGTTAACAATTTCGAGTCGCAAATATTTCTAGTTCACGAGTTTGTTGTGTATGATTGAGGGAGTTGTGAAATGTATGTTATAACCACTTAAACGGATTTATTGGACCAAACATATAATTAAACACATTAAGAAATAAAGTATAGGTAGATAAAAAAAAAATTATGACAATCAAGTTCTAAAAAAATAGATTTAGTTCTACTCACAGGGGATTTAGGCAGTTGGTTTTGGTTGGTTCGGTTTCGGAAGTTGGTTAATAATCGTAACTTAACCAAGAAACATATAAACAATATAAATCCACCTCAACGTTTAAAAGCAGTACGATAAGCAAACAGATACTTAAAAATAATTGTAATTGAAATATCTGTTAACAGTAAAAGTGTTTTTCCACTGTGAAACCGCCATTAAGCAAAAGGGAACAAAGGCCAAACAAAAAACCATTCTCGATGAGCTCCCGCATTATCGCTCGCGGAGGCATGCGAGCGAGAGCGCCAAACCGAGACAGGCGCTCAGCGATAAGCGACGTAATTCCGCCTAGATTAAGCCGCGCCGCGCGACTGCCCCGCAAATAGGTAGACGCCAAAAATAAATGCAAAATGCCTGCTATGTTTTTCGGGTCATTAAAGCTGAAGTGTTGCTGGCCGGTTTTTTGCAAGATTTTTGCTAATATACTTACCTAATTTTTAAACCAAATATTTTAAAGAATAAAGCACCTTACCAGCCTTACCTTCACTAAAAAGTACTCGCCGTTTTTATGGTTTGTTTTAGTTTATGTAAAAGAGAATCATATGATTAATGTGTTCTTTTTTGCTTGTTTTTATTTTTTATTTTACCAAAAGGCACGTTAAGGTACGCTTTTCCTACGTTCCTATCTCTACTAATCCCGTGAGCTCAGATCAAAAAAAAAACAAAACCAAAAATAGTTTATTGTGTTTTTATATGTGGCGTTATACAGAGGCAAAGGTTGGCACCTTCCAGTAAGCATAGCAATGCTTCTGTCAGATTTTAATAGAAAATAAAAAACCTTTTCTTAGTACATCTTCCGACCGCTTCAATGTTCTAAATAGGTACCTTAGGTTAGGTTACATCTTTTCTAGGTGGTGAAAGCAGCTACTAAGTGAATTAAAAAGCAGAAATCAAATTAAAAGTATTTGCACTTTCAAAACGGCATTGAACATCCAACTTCGTAAAGGATACAAACTTCCAGGAGTTTCAAAGCATTTTGTTTTAAATTAAAAGAGTTTGTAGCTTTTCAAACCTTATAAAATCCATTTTCAAGATTGAAAACATCTATAGCGTAATATTACCTAATATTGAAATTGTGAAACCATTTCGCGCGATTGAATTTTTAACGGTAAGTTCAGCTTGTTAAGTTTCTGTGACGAGGGTTGGAGTCGTAATCTTAATGGCATGGGAAACGCGACATTAACTGTTATGGAAAATTAATTTTACAGCCAGTTCTGTGCTTCGATGAGATGCACCTCTCAAGTCATTATTTTAGACCATTAGGACTTTTACGGTATAATAAAACCCGTATGTTATGCTTCCGGGGTTAATAGACAGCATAACGTGCAGATTATGCATTTATGCCAATAGTAACAACACGAAGAAGACCTTTTTACTACCAACTATCTTTTTAAGGGGGCAATGCTGACAGTAACCATGTCCTAGCGCTCGTTTAATAAAGTAGGCAATCACTCTAAATAAACCCTTACAGAACAATAAGATGTCTCTGAACAGGAGAATTATGTCTGTTAGTCAGCATTTTAACGCTGTAACAGTTGCTCTCAGTACACTTATTTCAAAATCGGTAAGTATTTCAAAAATTCATCTATTTATACCAATACTCGTACATTTTTATCATGAACCTAATTATAGTTTACTAACCCAATTGTAGCCTCTAAAGCAGCATTCACAGTTTGGAACTTATGTTCCGGTGATAAGATTTAAAGTTGTATACATTTTTATAGTCCAACGCGTCTAATTCCCCATCACGCCCAGTAACTTCCCTCAAACATCCCAATTCCGATAAAGTACTTATTCTGTTACCCTGATTGTAGCCGGCTAAGTAAGTTTCCGAAGGTCTTGAAGGAACGCCTTTTTCGATTTACCTTTTTATGGACGAATAAGTTCAGCTCTTTAAGTACTTTCTGACCGCTACGAGATGAATTCTTGAAACGTTGGTCAAATGAGGTCAGTGGATGCTTACAATTTTGATGCACAAGCATATACCTACTTTAACTGTCGAATAATGGTCGAAATTAACTCTAATTTTTGTTGAAGTCACATCGTGGAAAAAGGTAAAATTGAATTTAAACTTTCGTGAGACATGTTATAATTTTATTTTACTAAACGGTTAAAACTCGCGTATTAATGGTCACGTCGGGCGACATGTTTTGAACTCTACGGGAGTTCTTCCTCAGGGTGAGTGCGTCTGCGACCCATGCCGATTGCACACAAAAAAAAGTGGAAATGCGTTTCGTTTAAGTAAAACGTGCTAACTTAATGATTTAAGGCAGTTTCCCTCCAAGGCCCATACCTACATGGCCTATGGCTGTTTGCAACTCTCAGAGATCGCATACCGACCCTTTATATGTATGTTAAAATTCGCTATTGATTCGATTTGGATTTTTTAACACTGTCACTGCTAGGAACCCGCTTATCGGGCGCTGCATACCTTTTCTCAGAAGCTGGACTAACTAGCACGCTATAGATAGGTCGCTACATCGGATTCTGGCCCCGCGTGGTCGTATCGGAACTAGGTTTCCCCTGGACTTTCCCCAGACCACCCTCCAACCGCGCACTCCTATCGCTTCAATGGGCCCGGCCTATAAAGCCACAGTCAGGTGCCAAAGAAAAAAAGTCCAGTGAAAGTGTTAATAGTACTGCAGTATGTTGTTAACATTCCCTGTACGGGAAGTATCTGATAAAATGACAATAAATCCTGAACAATAATAATTACTTCCCATCACGCCCCCATTCGTTATATTCGAGGATATTAAACGATCATTTCTAGTTATGTGTACGGGAATTTTGTGTCTTATTTTCAATGCATAAGGTTCAAAATGTTTATTTATATTTGGTATGTCTCGTGACCTTGAACTGGTGTTGTTGGGAGTCTTGTCCATCCAAGGTTACATTTTATTATGAGCGATAATTCAGGGAATGGCCACTGTAGCTGAATATTCATTTTTTCAAGGTAGATGAAAATAATATGCATGATAATGACACTGTTTTTTGGGCTCTGTACCAATTTGAATAATTGAAAAATACCGAAATTAAGTATATAACAAAATGGCGTTTCTAGTTCTCACCTGTGCGCACTATTTCGTTCTTACGATATGTGTTGGTATTTATATTTCTTAAACTGCAGTACTTTTGTTTAATTGGTAAGTATATAAAATAGGTATAGTCGCCAACGCCAACAACGCCACCGCCACCGCCACCTTCGATAATTGCTGCTACTGTACTCTGTAGGTATCAAAAACCACATAATCCGATCTCATTTACCTTAAATACACCTGTAGCTCTAGTATAAGTTTTTTCGAAACATTAACTAATTCAAACGCGTTTGCGTTTTGTCTGAAAATGTATGAAAACGCTCTCCCCGAGTTTGAAATACGCGCGTTCATCGGTTAGCAACAAATGTTATACTCGCTGTTTTAGTTTCCACTAGTGGCCACCAGAGGCGCTGTTCACGTTTTCATACCACTTTCATACATTTTGAGACAAAACGCAAACGCATTCGAATTAGTTAATGTTTCGAAAAAACTTATACTAGAGCTACTGAAGTTGTTGATTCCGCGTTGTCATTCATTTCGTTCGCCGGACTTGCGAAAAGGCAACTGTTCCATTCCCATTTTACTAGTTGTCTTTTTTGAAATTATATTCCTTCTTGTTGTTCCAAAGCTTGGATTTAAATGATTTATCGTTTATCCGTCCAAACGGTACCCTATTGTTGACACTCATGCGTCCTTCCGTCGTCTGTCACACACGTTTTACAGCCACAGTATAAGCATATTGATGGTCCAAAGCCATACAAGTAATCAAAACTTATTTTTAAATAAGGGGGGCTCCCATACAGCTTAAGGGGGCGTGACAACAATCCAACTTAATTGTGCGGTTGGTTCGGAACCCTAAATGTGCGAATTCTGACTCGCATTTGGCCGGTTTTTTACTGAATGACTTCTCGCTCTTAAGTTTATGCAGAATCTTAAATTGCTCAGGAAGCGTGTTTGGATATGAAGATGTGAATCTTTTGCTGACTTGCAGAAACGGAAGCCAACATAATACTTAGTCAAATCAGCACGCAACATAATAGAAAGCTGAAAAACAAGTTGTTTTGGTTCATTCTTCCTTCAGGGAAAGAGAAAATCTTGGCACTTTAATACTTAGTTACGTCGCATGTTCCTATGTTGAATGCACATTTCGAATGTAGCTATTTAATTACCTACCCTAATCTAATGCTTTTAATACGACTAACTACAACTATTCTTGCAACTATTTTGGTAGTTAATGGGATAACGATTTTGAGGAAAATCACACTTGGATTATTGTATTTTATTACTGCATAGTCACTCAGCATTATAGTTTAAAAACGTGTATGCTTATCAAACCGTTGAATAAAAATAGTCCAAAGTGAGTAATTAAGTAATAGTAGTTTATGCAACTGGTACATAATGAGGGGCATTAAAACACGAGTGTGTTTTATGAAACGAGCCGAAGGCGAGTTTCATAATAAGGTCACACGAGTGTTTTAATGCCTAATTATGTACAGTTGCATACATTACTTTATCTACACACATATTATAATTACTCTAAGATGGGTTCAGAAACCGTAGTAAATAAATACAATAATTGTGTTAATACAACCTTTTTTGCACGGTTGCGGAAATATCGAAATCAGAACTGGCAACCGATACCTGAATGTTATTTTAAAAAGTAAAGAGTCCTTATTCTGATGTGATCATGTCGTTCTAGCTCAAATTTCGTGCGATATATACTAAAAAAACATCGAGCTGACATTTCGCATCGACTGAATTTGAATTTTCAGTGATACTAGAATAGGGACATGTCAACTTTGACATTTAAATTTTGACAGTTTTGTTTGACGTAATATTTTAGCATCATATATGAGATTAAAATGAAATATTTTATTACTGCTGTAGCCTTAGCCACAGATAAGAAACTTGGCATAAATTCCAACTTCCAACTTATGTACACAGTTATACAATAAAGATATTCATATTCATATTCATATTCATATTCATTGAATGTTGAAATGAGAGTCATTTTCTACGGTTTCCGAACGCATATTAGAGGATTTATGATATGTGTGTAGATAAAAATCTATTTTCAAGATTCCATTACGAACAGTGTACTTCAAAGATATATCAAAATTTTCCGCCTTATCACGAAGTACCCATTTGCAAATGTGTGAACATAAACTGAAAGCGGAATCTACAACAAGCAAATGTTTAATTTAAAAATGAAATGTTTGCTTGTTATCTGATTTAAAGGTATTTTAATCGTAACCCCTATCTTAATTTATCCGACATTTTATGTTTCCTAACCCAAACTGCACCGCATAATTGAACGGTAAAGCTTATCGGTCGAATTAAATTTTTACAACGCAACGACCGACAACATTGTTCCGCTTTCGGATATTCCACCCAATAAAACAGTTATGAGAATCATTATTGTTACATTTTAAGCAGTCGGTTAACCGACTCGTAACTTAATTAATGACTCTGAAATCTTTCGGTTGTTAATTAATATTCTGCAGGGTAATATTGTTATTAAATAGTAATATTTGACTTTAAAAATGTTTTAGTACTCGCCCATGGCGTACGTGACACTACACGTGTCTAGAGGTGAACAATACGTATACCAATAACTTTTATATTACCGTCCGCTACTAGAAACCTTTGTATGTTCATTTCTGACGCTGAACTCTCCACACCACTCTGTATCCATTTGATAATTAGTAGTCACAGTTGAGTAGGTACATAGACTTTCACGTCACGACTCGTCATCTCCCACAAATCAATCAGTGCATCTCCAATGTTAATTAAGCGGAGCCCGAGGCTGTTCTAATCCCCTTCATTATGCATGACCCCACTTGCTCATTTGATAGGAGCCCCTTCAGCTGATAGAATGAGGTCGCCCACGGGCACCGGGACCAATTTAATGCACGGTTAAATCACGCACAGCTCGATAATGCACTTTTTTGGCGCGGATTAATTGAGCCGGACATTTCTGGACGTGCATTATCATAGCCGTACATCGGATCAGATAATAAAGCATTCGTGTTTAATCTTTTGTTTGATTTTGACAGTCGCTATCACATAAGTACCCACACCCACATGAGCGAACAAAGTGATCAGTGATCACAAGATAGAAGATATTGAGATAGGAAATGCTATGGCGTTATAAAACGTCTCCATTTACACAGAAAGATAAATGGTAAACGCCTCCGTGCTCGATACTAACTTCCAATCTTACGTCATGATGACAGAGGCGATTAATAGGTGTAATTTATTGGGCCCTAAGGTGTCAAGCACTAGGGCGTTAACCTTATACCATTCTAATGAACCACAATATTCCTCTGATAGTGCGTACGATCTTCTCCGATATACAGGGTGTCCAGTAATTAATGGACAACCTTCTAACCACTGATAGAGCACCTCAAGCTGGTCCAGAAAATGGATATTCAGGTTTAGTAAAAGTCCCTTGGTTTTCGAGATAATCGAACTTTTCTATTTTTTTAATAATTGGTACCTTGTTTCACTTTAATAGCCATTAAAGTCAGCTGAGGCCATAAATAAAGAGATTATGTCGTTCCGTTTGCTGTTAAATATTCTGTAATAGTGCTGCTAAGAGATGGCTATTAGAACATTATGGTAATAAGGACTCATTTTTAAAAATTGGGCTCTGATCTGTAACATTACATTTGGGTCTACAATTTTCAACAAGTTTGCTCGTTCGTGGTGAACAAAAATTGTATGGAAGTCAGGGCGGCCAACTCTCTTAAAACTAGTCTATCTTACACTGATTCTAAAATGGTATCACACTTGCTATTTACGTCTTTACAAATGAAGATATTGCTAATAATAT
Organism: Cenopis cana; assembly: GCA_951800055.1. Lineage (NCBI taxonomy): Eukaryota > Metazoa > Arthropoda > Insecta > Lepidoptera > Tortricidae > Cenopis > Cenopis cana. The sequence goes on from OX637484.1 coordinate 14,411,056, forward strand.
TAATTAAGAGTGAATTTTACCAAAGTCCCCTACACTATTGACACTTAACTCAGTTAATTGAATTAGTCACATCTTGTACAAACCATGTCTCATATTAAAAATAATTACTATTTACTAGTACTTACTGCAAAACAATGAGTTGCTGACTATTTATTTGGCTACTAATAATAGGTACCTACTTATCTGCAAGAGAGTTTCCTTAACTCACACAGTTTACATACCTAGCTCATAATTAGAAGAGGAAAATACACATTCAATGCGACAGGATCTTCTGTAAAATATTTTTTTAAACTTATCATCATCCTCCTAGCGCTATCCCGGTACAGTTGCATCCTGAAGGAAGCTCGGGGTTCGCTACCTAATCCCAAGATTTGGCGTAGGCACTAGTATTTACGCAAGTGACTCCCATTTGCAACCATAAAAGAAACTAGATATTACTGGGATTAGGCTTTGTCAAGTGAGTGGGCAACTTGAATGTTAGAAGTTCTCAAACTGCCCGAAGACCCCTAACTTGGCTTAACGATTACTATCATAGACAGCAGCCGGGATCAACGGCTCAACGTGCCTTCCAAGGCTGTAAAATACCCACTCAAAGCGGTCACCCATCTAAGAGTTGACCTGGGCAAAAGATGGTTAACTTCGCACACCGCGTATTAAGGATGATTCACGCTACTGGGGGCCGATTTTTGAGTGTCGAACACTCGACTTTTCACTCGAGATCTGTCAAAAAACTATGATGTTTTGACAGATCTCGAGTGAAAAGTCGAGCGTTCGACACTCAAAAATTGGCCTCCAGGGGGTCAATTTTTGAGAGACGAACGCTCGACTTTTCACTCGAGATCTGTCAAAAAACTATGATGTTTTGACAGATGACGAGTGAAAAGTCGAACGTTCGACACTCAAAAATCGGCCCCCTGTTGTCGTGAAATTCGATTTCATATTTAAACTAGCTTTTTGCCCGCGACTTAGTCCTCGCGGAACTCGCTTAGATCGTATCTCCATACACAATCACACCTCCCAGGAGTTAGGAACTATGTCCTTTCCAGGGTCTTAAACTATCTCCATACGAATCGGTTTAGCGGTTTAAGCCTGATGACGTAACGGACAAACAGACTTTCTTACTTCTGCATTTAAAATACTAACTTTTGCCCGCAACTATCAAACTATCACCATAACAACTTTCATGTAGATTGGTTCAGAGGTTTAAGCTTGAAGAAGTAACAGACAGACAGATACACTTTTGAGCGTATAATATTAAGTATGTACATACGGATTTTTATGGATGGCAGCAGCAATGGTCACGAGCAGTCTGAGGCGCGTCCAATAATACTGTGTTAATTAACAATAGTAGGGTGTTTTGATAAAATTCTGTCTTAATGAATATTAATAGCAATATCATCATTTGTAAGAATGTAAGTAGCATGTGTTATACCATTTTAGAATCAGTGTAAGATAGACTAGTTTTAAGAAAGTTGGCCGCCCTGGCCTCCATACAATTTTAGTTCACCATGAACGTGCAAACTTGTTGAAAATTGTGGAGCCAAATGTAATGTTACAGATCAGAACCTAATTTTTAAAAATGAGTCCTGGCTACCATAATATTCTAATAGCCATCTGTTAGCAGCACTATTACAGAATCTTTAGCAGCAAACGGAACGAGAAAATCACTTTATTTATGGCCTCAACGGCCATTAAAGTGAAACAAGGTACCAATTATTACGAAAATAGAAAAGTTCGATTATCTCGAAAACCAAGGGACTTTTACTAAACCTGAATGTCCATTTTCTGGACCAGCTTGAGGTGCTCTATCAGTGGTTACAAGGTTGTCCATTAATTACTGGACACCCTGTATATCTAAAATTGAGATACAAAATTTCCAGGTCGTTATAGTCTCAATTCGTAAAGTCAAAGTTATAAAAATACTTCGAATATTTTATTGGAGAATTTGTATTTGTCATTGAATGGAAAGAAAATAACAATGTCTCGTATTAATTTAGACGATTGCTCCGGCCGGCACCTGGGCCCTTGACGTATTGTAGGAATTGACGTTTCATAGCTTGTCCTTTGCCCTACTTCCTTTTTAAGTGCACCTGTTTCATTCCGTCCTTTCATGAGAGTATTTTTACGATAAGTACGTGGGTAGTCAGTAGTAGTTTTTACAACAATGGAGGTTACAATTACAGTATACAACAATTTTATTAATCTCGTAATTAAATAAGGAATAGGGTCCAGTTTTCACAAATTCAAATATTTATTTGTCCAACATAAGTAGTAGGTACAAGGTGATAAATTTTGGTTCTGTATCACTATTGCCTGTTGTTGGTGTCTGGGGGCATACAATAGTAGTTTATGCAATTGCTTCATAATGAGACGTATTAAAACACGAGTGTGGTTTTATTAAGCCAAAGGCTCGTTTCATAATAAAATCACACCAGTACGATATGTGTGCCCTTAATTAATATTATATTAGCATTATCATACAGTGTGACAATCGTAGAGCTTTTCAAGCATGTGAACTTTGTTCATGCATTTTTGTATCTTGCATCAAAATTGTCAAAGATTACTTTTCTATGCTTTTCCATGAAGGCCAGCCGTATTTAATTGAATCAATCCCTGTTTCACAACCTGCGGCTCGACTGATATAAAACAGATTTTTCATCAGTCGAATCCCTCCCTTTTCATCATTAAATGCGTCCTAATGCCACTTTGTGATTCCTCTTTTGGCAAACGTTAAGAACCCGTTTACCTACACGCGCCGCGTGCCCCCGGGAGCGCACCTGACTGGGCCCCTAATTTGATAATATCGACTCCAATATTATCATAGCGGGAAAAATGGGCTTTAACGCGTATTCGGAAAAAGTCTACGTACATGTGTTAAATACAGTGAATCATATATTATGAAGGGGTTATTGGGACTTAATATGACTAACTTTGTTTGTTAGCCTGTTTCTTGCACCCACCTTTGCAAGTTTCTGCTTGGCTCTATGGTTGACAAGCTGTTGTACACACCTTAGCCATTTTATGTCACACCTGGCCATAAAGGGGCCTCCGCGCGCCCACCCCCAAATCCCACTTCCTGCCCAGGGGGTGACAAAATTTTGTACTTGCCAGGGGCGGTAATAAAGAAAGCCTCAGATCGCATATTTATCGCCCTTTCCTTCGGCTCGGATGTCAAATACCCGCGATCTGAGACATTCTCTGTTTTAGTGCCCTTGGTAAGTAATGTACTATTGTCGGACTTTCCCATTTACCCTCATTTCATCATTCGCTGCTGTACACACCTTACCCATTTTGCAGCATGGCTCCAACATTAAGTGCAATATAATATCATTATAACAGGAACGAAATAAAAACAATTCACATTTTTTTTGTGGTTCACTTTACTCGCGAGGCACTCTTCCCCGCACCGATTACCACAAGCACTCAATGAATGCCGAGTGTGCCAAGCTTATTACATTTATTACTCTTATATTATACAATCAACTGCACTGTATATTAAAAACCGGCCAAGTGCGAGTCGGACTTCGAATATTTAGGGTTCCAAACCAACCGCAAAATTAAGTTGGTTGGTAATAGGTAAAATAAGAAAATTTAAAAGAAAAAATCTGATTTATCATTTAATACTATCTAACCTATTAGTATTTTTTACGGAACCCTAATAAAAACGGGTTATTCATTTCCAAATGTATTTTACTCCACATGCTCGAAGGTCTCTGCATTTGAGGGTAGTTTAGTTCCACGCACACATCATAATACAAAACGACTATTGACATTCGCAGGCTAGCGGCGTGATATTTCAAGACACTTATGTAACAAACTTTCATAGATTGGCTTTTCATTTGCGCGAAATTCCCTCTTTCCAAGAATAAACTTGTATAACCTAGAATAATTCGAAAAAAAAGATGTCATGTGACACTCACGTGACAAAATAATTTCTCAAATTATTCTAGTTTATACAAGTTTATTCTAGGAAAGGGGGAATTTCGCGCAAATGGAAAGCCAATTTATGAATGTTTGTTACTTAAGTTTCTTACAATATCACTCCGCTAATCATTATTGGGGAACGGGACTTAATCGCGTACAATTATAACTAATTTACCTTTTTTAAGGTTTTGCCCGACGTTTCGAATGTATCACAACATCCGTGGTCGCGAGCTGACTGGCGTGAGCGGGTATCAACATCTTCTAGCCGCGCGGGTTTTCCGAACTACCCGCACTTGGTCTTTATTAATTACATTCTCACTAGGGTTGTCACTCGCACGACACACAACACTAACAATGTCCGTTGATGTAATGGACGATGTATTTCCACGCTTGCACTTACTAATAACTGGATTCCACGAAGATGAGATTTTGAAACCTTAATAACCTTAATAAAGACCAAGTGCGGGTAGTTCGGAAAACCCGTGCGGCTAGAAGATGTTGATACCCGCTCACGCCAGTCAGCTCGCGACCACGGATGTTGTGATACATTCGAAACGTCGGGCAAAACCTTAAAAAAGGTAAATTAGTTATAATTGTACGCGATTAAGTCCCGTTCCCCAATAATGATGTGTGAAAATCGTGTAAGTTTAAATCAATATATCACTCCGCTAGCCTGCGAATGTCAATAGACGTTTTGTATGGAAAGCGAACCACCTTAATCCATCCCTCAATTTAGTTCATTAAATTTGTTATCGCCGCAGTGCCTTGTAACAACCGTTGACTGGGGTAACAACGTATTTATATTACCATGATATTACCTTTGTAAAGGTAACATTTAACCGACTTCAAAAAAAGGAGGAGGTTCTTAATTCGTTGGTAATGTTTTTTTGTATCACGCGAACGAAGCCTCGGAGTGAGCTAGTAATCAAAATCCTATCTGAAATAGGTACCGTTTCCTCCGATTTTCTATTTTTTACACTTTTAATCGCTTCGCATCAGTTTCAAGTGCTTTACGTCCACGCAATCGTAGCTGACATGTCAAATCAATTGAGCAAAACACATTGAAATACAGATGCAAAACCGATGAACTGAATAAAGACTAGTAGGTATTTAAGGAACAAACATACGCGCTGGTTCCGGCCCTCCATTTGGTTCATTAAGTTGGTTAACGCCGTACTATAGCTTGTAATATCCGTTGGTTGGGGTAATCTGACTTAATCGGATCAGATTTGTTAATAAGAGCTCAATTGTCGTGGAATGCTGCACCGAGACAAACCAAGCTGTGGTTTAACGGTGTCGTTTAGTCATGTTTTGTATAATTTCTTATGTTTTTAATAATAAATAAAAAAATAAATAAATAATCGATGTGAACCCAATTAATACAGTAAGTATGGGAACGTATGGTAAATAATAAAAATAATCATTTTCCACCCGTCGAGTATCCTGTGGCCTAATTAACATAGATCCGTAGTATCTGTACGTACAGTACAGTGCCCTAGCCCATATTGAAGAGGGATTTTAAAATGTTGAAAAGCTCGCAACGGATGAAACTGAAAAATTACATAATAGTAGTTTATGCAACTGGTACATAATGCCTAATTATGTACAGTTGCATACATTACTTTATCTACACACATATTATAACTACTCTAAGATGGGTTCAGAAACCGTAGTAAATAAATACAATAATTGTGTTAATACAACCTTTTTTGCACGGTTGCGGAAATATCGAAATCAGAACTGGCAACCGATACCTGAATGTTATTTTAAAAAGTAAAGAGTCCCTATTCTGATGTGATCATGTCGTTCTAGCTCAAATTTCGTGCGATATATACTAAAAAAACATCGAGCTGACATTTCGCATCGACTGAATTTGAATTTTCAGTGATACTAGAATAGGGACATGTCAACTTTGACATTTAAATTTTGACAGTTTTGTTTGACGTTTTTATATTTTAACATCATATATGAGATTAAAATTAAAAATTATATTACTGCTGTAGCCTTAGCCACAGATAAGAAAATTGCCATAAATTCATTGAATGTTGAAATGAGAGTCATTTTCTACGGTTTCCGAACGCATATTAGAGGATTTATGATATGTGTGTAGATAAAAAAGTTTTTAATCATCCGACTACACAGGAGTTACTAAAAATAAAACATGACACGATATGTTTTGTTAAATACTTAACCCTTTATTAATAAAACTCAACAAACCTGTGCTAACTAAAAAGTGTTTTGTCCCTTTCGCACAAATAAATGTCAAAATGACAAGGACAAACGAATTTTAGCGGCAATTGAACTCCTTCAGGTCATCAAACCCATTTTATAATTATAAATATAAATAAATAAAAACCTAATCGCTCTTCGAGTTTATCGAAAACGACGACATTATTTCTTAATTTTAAAAACGGATTGTTAACCAAGAATTAACTGATTAGTAGCGTGACAACACACGACACTTTTCTGTGTAACCTAAAATAAGAATTTTTAAAAGTAAATAAAAAAATAAAAAAAACAACACACTCGTAACAGCTACGGGGCGTAGCGTTTGTAGAAGCTCAGATAAACAATGGGACCAAACCCTGTGCAACCCCTGGCATGTCAGAACTCGCCGGCAAATTCCTATATGAATTCCATTACCGATTTCTAAATTCGCAATGTGCAACAACGATAGGTTTGCAATCTATTATCGTTCTCTTTTTCCGGGCGTGCTTGAGAAAAATCTATTTAGCACCTCGGTACCTCGCAAAGCGCCAAGTGAGGTGTCAAATATATGAAAACACATCCTCCCACATCTCTGGTGGAAACGCAGCCTTAGGCCCGTGTTTTGCCGATGCATACCGGCCAGCGTAAAAAACATAAAACATTTTTATTGGACTCTAGTTTTCGCTGCATACGAATTGAAAGTGTTCAGTTTGAAATACAATTCGAATTCTAAGCGAAGGATAAAAATACGTATTTTATCTGAGACTTTAATACTCCGTTGTCCGTGAAAGTAACACTAATAAATTTAAGGAATTTTGTACACCCGCTAAAATCCATAGCTTTAATATAAGTGAAAGTGATTGAATGTTGGGGGTGATGGATGGAACTTCTCACCCTTGTCACAGCGGCTATAATGACCTTTCAAGTCATTTTTTGCTTACAAGACGGTTTAAGCAAAGCCTTAAGATACCGCTAAGTAAGCGTCATACTTAGAAGACACTTTGCGTAATGGTGAGTTAAATTCAAACAAACGAACGTGCAATCTCGCACTCAGGGATAACTTTTCGCCAATAAAATGAGAGCTGAATTCGGGATTCAAAATATAACGCTCACAAAATGTGACATCTCTCTCTCGTCTATAAGATGACAAAGATATTTAGCCGATATCCTAGTTTAGTTTAGTTTATTTATTACTTAATGAAAATTTACATGTCATTTCATATATGTAATTAAAAAGCATGAATTCACAAAAAGATCGTCAGGATGTATAAAGTAACAATAATATAAAAATAAAAATTAATAAAAATCGAACAATCGTAAAAAAATACAAATTAATTCCAATTATAAAAACAATGTCAGCATAATGATTAAAGTCATATCTTAAAAACTAGGAAAGAAAATTTATATATACGGTGTCTTATAACTAACAATATCAATAAGAATTGTAATAATTACAATTTAGTTATTTTAAAATAAAATATATATAATGAATGAGAAACGGTATCGCGGCCCAAATGTTTGTTTTTTATACAAAAGTGCCAATTTGCCAAAACCGTAGGACTAAATCAATATAGGACATATACACCGAACTTGATATGGATCTGATTTTTTTAATTAGACAATTAATCATAATTCCGTTTTCACTAGAACAGATTTCACCCGCACTTTCAATTATCCATAACTTTTATCAGACTCGCTATTGGCACATAAACAAAATACTAAATGCAGTGAAAACTTGATGTGCCCTTTCCATATTATTGAGTAAACCCACTTTCGACCAGATGTGTATAATTTGATCGCGTTTCTGTCATTGAGAATGCTCGTAAAAAATACATAAAAAAATATTCGGGTCGAGCCTAAATCATTGTTTTATTCCACCCTAATCATAAAAATGAGATCAAAATGACGTAAATGGGAAGGGTTTTACGTCAATCATTGGAGGGAGTGTGTTTGGAATGCTAATTGAAAAATATTTGACATTCCCAGTTAACTTTCTACGCAGATATTGTTTTCTTACTCATCCAAAATATTGTGTTTTATTCAGACACTTACTCACAGTCTTTTTTTATAAAGGATCGACCACAGAAAAGCGTACACGTAAAATGCGCTGATGCCACGTTAACACAGCGATACTTTGGAGGACTATATAAAAAAGTTTTTCATGCGTTGAAATGGAAATTTTTGTAACCAAATTAGAACTTTTCATAATTAAAGTGAGTAACACTACTGTTTTGTTAATTTATTCCTTAAAGGCGATATATCGATTGAAAGAGACACCCTTTGTTTTTCTCTCACGACAAAACGGGATGCAACCCTCTCCGAGAATGGCTTTTTAGACAAATCTCGTTAAGTATCTGACTGTGTGCAGGTTTATTAAATTTCCTCTTGTCAGTACCTAGATGAGGTAAAATACCATCATATTAACTTAATCGTGTCTTTTAATAATGCGTTGTTTTAGTAGGCTGAGGAAAAAAAGGAAAATATAGACTCCACTTTGGATTTATTTTCTATAGAGAAAATTTTAAGCAATCATGTTTCGCTATCGTCAGTACCACAATCATATAGTCAAGAATCATATATCTGAAAATCAGCCCCTACTGTTTGCTAGTCTGGGCAGGACAGCGTTTCAAAGTCTGCAAATTTCTCAGTGTAGCGCCTTAATTTTCAACAAATGTAACATAAAAACTCCGTACATTTTTGTCCCTTCCACTCAACCATGGGCACATTTTGTGTCATACGACATTAATCCCGTTAGCTCGGGGCTCATTCGGTGCACGTCGCTGTGGGCACGTGATCTCACCTGGAGATCTATTTTTATCCGTCACTTCCAATAACAATCGTCAATCTGATTCGTGCGCTAGCTTTCACGCGCGCTGAGCTAATGTATTCAGATTGCGATAAAACATATTGAAATGACATTGGAATGTCATTCAGTCGAACGAAATTTAGGCCTTGATTCGCCTGAAGGACATTCGAAAACAAACGAATGAAAGCAGGGATACAATTCGGTAAATTAAACATATTTACTGATTGTGTAGGTACTATCGAACCAACTGAATCGTGACCCACCTTGGGACCTTGTCACAGAAAATGTCATAGTGACATCGTACTGCCTGACAAGGAAAATCATTATAACACCTTCTGTGACAAGGTTCCACGGTGGGTCACGATTCAGTTGGTTCGATAGTACATATATAAATATGATACTCATATCATTATAGCCAAACAATATTGTGCAATTACCAGACAAATTAATCGAGATTAATTCGTTTTCCATATTTTAGTTCGGATTCTGGGAATATCTACTTAAAATTGAGTGGATATTTTTATTTATTAGTGAGATAGCATAAAGAAGCCTCCTGAGCGGAATAAATATAACCAAGTGCTCAGAGAAGCTGCCGCGAACCGAAAACGAACTTTGTGTAACTTCCCCTCTTTTTGTATTTTGCAAGTGCGACAAAGAGGGAGCTGCGCAAACCAACTTCGTTTTCGGTTCCCCGTAGGCTTACAGAGCTCACACCTTTAACTGGCTAAGGTCGCCATCGCCGGTCACGGCTTAAGCGGGTATTACACTGTCCTGGATTCAGGACACTTAGCAGGGTTCCGACCTATACGTTAGAGCGAGATGCTTCAACTCCCCTCCACTAGTTAGGACGCCTGATTCAGGACAGTGTAATACCCGCTTTAGATAATTGACTGAGTCAGCGAAGCGATCAAAGGTATCCGTTTCAGCTTGGACAAAAATGTATTCGTATGTCCGATGGATTTTAGGATGTCCATCCTTCTGCTCTCCAATACAGGTCACATTTCTCAACTGATTCTAGTGACATTTTGGAACCAGATTTAATAATTATTTGGATTTTGTTATTTGATGAGCCAGTTTTTTTTAGTGTTGGAGTCACGGGGAGGTCTACAGCTCACGGAGCCACAAGTTATTAAAGGGCTATACCGGCATTGAATAGAAGATAATTATACCTACACAGTACACTCGTATTACCAACTCCGCCAAAAGAGGATTATTTGTGCTAATGATAAGGATAATGTAACACATAGGCTTAACCCATTCAAGACCTATAACGACAACTATGCGTCATGCGTCTACGAACGATTGTAGCTACGATGCGTCATGCGTCTACGTACGATTGTAGCTACGAGGCGACAAAATGCTACGCGCTACAGCGTAGCATACATAGTATTCGTGGGCCTCGAATGAGTTAACACTTTCACTGCCAAGTTTATCGTAGTGGAACGCAATAGTAAACGCATAGTATAGGCTACGCGTATACGAGCAGAGCGCTCGTTGGGCGGGTTGCTGGCAGTTAAATGTATTAAGGCGCAGGGTAGGGCTAGGCCTTCCCCATACAAACTTTGTGCACGTTTTATTCGTCGGTTTTGGCACTAACAAATATAATATTTTTTTTGGTTGTAAATATTAGATATGCGAAAATCGTGATGTAAAAAATTTCAAATATTTCAAAAAAAATCAAAATTAAAAAATTTAAAAAAATATATAATAAAAAAAAATACATCACGAAATAGCTATCAGAAAAATAAGCATACTGACTAAAAATCAGAACTTTTATGCAAACACAAACGAAGTAAATCCTGCACAAAGTTTGTATGGAGAGAGCTTGCCCTACCCCTCCTCTTAAAGCGATATATCGATTGAAAGAGACACCCTTTGTTTTTCGCTCACGACAAAACGGGATGCAACCCTCTCCGAGAATGGCTTTTTAGACAAATCTCGTTAAATATCTGACTGTGTGCAGGTTTATTAAATGTCCTCTTGTCAGTACCTAGATGAGGTAAAATACCATCATATTAACTTAATCGTGTCTTTTAATAATGCGTTGTTTTAGTAGGCTGAGGAAAAAAAGGAAAATATAGACTCCACTTTGGATTTATTTTCTATCGAGAAAATTTTAAGCAATCATGTTTCGCTATTGTCAGTACCACAATCATATAGTCAAGAATATATATCTAAAAATCAGCCCCTACTGTTTGCTAGTCTGGGCAGGACAGCGTTTCAAAGTCTCCAAATTTCTCAGTGTAGCGCCTTAAGCTAATGTGATTTAAGCAATAAGTACAGTCAGGCAATTTGATTTCCAGTCCACTTCGTACCTTGTCGCAGTGACATTCATATTAGACCTCTAGCAGCTTGCATACTTTATATAGTTTTTCTCTGTGACAAGGTACGAAGTGGCCCAGGAATCAAATTGGTTGACTGTACCAATAAAAATAATCCAATATTACACATGTCCTGGTGTACATTACCGATAAATTTATTTAATAAAATAAATAACAATCCCATTAATAATATCCACTTTTCATCTTAAAAGAAATAAGCCCAAAGATCTACATAGATATGGATTGTTGCTCATCGGAAAGGGCAGGTACAAGATTTTGTAACAATAAACAAAGTCGTGCCATTATAAATAATGCCCGAGGGTTTGCCTTCGATAGTTTGACCTTTTCACACGTTCGCACTTCCTGTATTTATAGAGGACTAGTTTTTGCCCGCGACTTCATCCGCGTGGCGTGGAACTCGTTCATCACGGCGGAAAAAAAATATATTTTATTGTTCTACGTCGTATCACGTTCACTCGTAAAATGGAATCTTAAATTAATGTGACTTTCCGACGAGTTTAATGTAGGTAGCATAAAAATATTTCTATTCTGCATATTAGACTCATTAACACCTGGAAAATAACTTGAAAATAAGTCTACTAAAGTACTTACTCGTACTCAGGTACTTTTTGTTAAAATTATAATGGTGGACCAATTCAAAACATCAGAGACAGCAATATGAAAAACAGATATATTATGAAGACGAAGAAACCTTCTTTATTCTAATCATATAAACAATGCCGTACCATCTGAATGGTATATTGTTTTGTGTTCTGAAAAAAAAAACAATCTGCTAGCTGGCAAAGTTGAATCAATGAGATCTGTTCAAATCACAGAGCAAGGTTATCTGTAGTTCAAATAGACTAGACTACCACGAAACCTTAACAGACCAAGTCGTGTATATACAACAACGTTGAGTAAACCTAGACAGAGCGTAACATTATCTACTTTGAAGCCTTCACTTTGTCGGGGTCCAACTAATTTGGAAGTATCTCCCTGCACTTTGTTCCACGAATACTGTTTCAAAGCGGAACAAAGGCTTTTCGACTTCTGTCTTTGCTCCCTTACAATTTGTGGGTTTGAAGTTCACATTTACTTCTGTTGCTCTGTAATACTGCTTGAGCTCATGGAGGAAAACTATTCGGAGTTTAAACCTTGTGGAAATCGATGTACCTACATTTATTGCGCTGTGTGCGGGAAATACGTTGCAATAAAACGGACGCAAGCGGAGAATTAAAACGTGACAAACAGGGTGTCAATAATTGGAATAATGCTGTCAAACATGATGTTTTACCTTAAACATACTAAAAGAACTTGCCAGACATAACGCATGTTTATATATCACTATGAACCAGGAATGTAGTCACAAATAAAACGTCTAATTTAAAACGGGTTTCGTTAAATAATATCATCATCCTCCTAGCGTTATCCCAGTACAGTTGCATCCTGAAGGATGCCTGGGGTCCGCTACCTAATCCCAAGATTTGGCGTAGGCACTAGTTTTTACGAAAGCGACTGCCATCTGACCTTCCAACCCCAAGGGGAAACTAGACCTTATTGGGATTAGGCTTTGTCAAGTGAGTGGGCAACTTGACTGTTAGAAGTTCTCAAACCGCCCGAAGGCCTCCAACTCGGCTTAACGACTGCTGCCATAGACAGCAGCCGGGATCAACGGCTTAACGTGCCTTCCAAAGCACGGGAGCGCTCAGTTAGTAACCACTCAAAGCGGTCACCCATCCAAGTCCTGACCGCTGCCCACGTTGCTTAACCTTAGCAAGCGCAAGCGGTTCGCAAGCGCCGCTGGGCCACGAGCGCTCGTTAAATAATATACGTAAAGTATAAAAAATACTGCTCGAATGTTTTTCAATCAAGCTTCATTCCCGGATGCCTTTTTTGCTGCGGTTACAAACATATCCAATATTTTCATTTTGTTTATTTTAAATTTGAAAAGTTCAGTTCGCTCTAATAATCCTTGATTATTTCAGTCCGTTCGGTCGCTTATGTTCATTTATTCGTTCTTTTATTCAGTTTATAAGCTTCTTGATTTATTTTCATCCAACTGTAAGCATTTCCGTTTATTCTTTTCTACATGTACTTTATTCGTCTATTTCTATGGGTCATATAGCATTCGTCCTTCACAAGCAAGTATGTAAGTGCGAGAGGGATGAATGCTAATCGTCCGATATCAACACGACTGCTATTACAAATACATAAAATATCTGAAATACCTACGTCCCATATTTTAGCGCTCGTTTAATAAATCTATGAAATTCAGCCGCAGACCAGTCATTCTGCTTTCAGCTTAGCAACCGCATAACACATGTGTTTGCATGTTTTTGATTAAAAAATGGCCTCGCATTTTGTCACTCAAAGAATGAATATTCATAGGCAAGCTCTGACTATGGATAAAGCCAAATTCCTTTTTGCCTATTTGCACGGTCATTGCAGTCGATGTTACTAGGATATCTCACTAGAAAGGCATTTGTTTGAACGGAGGCGGTACCGTCGAAATATTGACGTGGGATTGGTACTTTTTGAGGGCTATGTAAGGTGCTGGCTGCTTGATGATGAATAAGGAACCTTCGAATGAAGTTTGAATTGTTTTGGAATGGCGAATGAGGTGACGTGTGATTGAGTTTGTTAAACAACGTAAACGAAGAAGGTGTTATCAGTATATTATAAATTTGTAAATAAAGAAGACTTATTTTTCAAGAAGTTATTTAATTTTCATGTGGACGCAGTCCAGGGTCCGTTATTGTTGTATCCTTTTTGATAATTTGTTTTTTACACTTGTCCCATTTTTAGTTTCACCTGTCCCATTATGCCATATTATTATACTTATGTTAAATCCTCCGTTGAACGATTCCATTATAGCCAAAACTACGATCTAACGAGAAAATTCTCCAAAATTATGTATCAAGGTGGCTAATAATAGTAATTTTCTAAAACGGACATGTTGATCAGACCGGATTGCCGCTAAACTTTGAGGCAAAATCTACCTTTTCGGCTATGCTATCACGATAGATAGTTACCGATGTAAACTACCTCCTACCTACCCAACTTGTTTTTAATCATGGTAAAGCATTGCAAAATTAAACAAAATCAACTGTCACATATTTTTCTTTATTTATGTAAACTTGATTTAGTGTAAAATCTTCTTGGTACTTCTAAAAGCAATTCAAACTTGGTCATGGCTCGTGTGTAAACGGGTTTATATAGCACTAAAACTGAAACAAGTGAAGGTCGGGGCCAACGAGATGAGATAAATTATGGCGCGAGATCCAAGGCAGATACTAGTAATGACGTATCAGATAAGGACGAAAGTATATCTCGCCTTGATGGCTTGCCTTTAGTTCCGAACTTCATCAAGTAATACTGGAGTTTGTTTAAAGCGAGACGAAGTTTGGTTCGTGTTAAACTAATTCACAAACTGATATAAAATAGTGAAAGTAACCACCACTTTCAGAGAAATTGGCATCATCCTGAACTAAAATAAATTAAAATTTTGAAAAAGGAAGATAATAAAGGCAGTTAATTATGCGTATTAATTATGACAACTCCTTTTATACGTATATAACGGGAATTACCGTTCAGATTTGGTTATGAGATGCACATTGTAAATTTATTACCTCTCGTTTGCGTCGCGGTTTAAAAAAGTGATACCTATGCAATTAGCTTTCATTCGCTCTTGTGCAGTTTATAGGTAAGTTCTCACGTTAATCTTCAAAGACATTAAGATGTCATTAAAACATTATCTCTTATCGAGAACGCTTAGTACCTACCGCGCTCTGAATCTTCGTTTCAATATTCATTTGCATTCAGCATTCGAGCTCTTTCTACGCAAGACAATGGTTCCACAGCCTAAAGGATTCGCGGAACACGAACTACGCAGAAATACAGAAGAAAAGCGAAGTTGCCGAGCAACTTATTCAATTCTCGTGAAACAAACGCCTTGATGATTATTAGTACTTTGTAACTTTTCAATAGGGATAATGACTTATATTGAAATTAGCAAAATGCAAGAATAATTTATTTTTATTGCCGTCGTATGACGTATTTTAAAGGCGTGTTTCGTGAAAGTTTGGTAGTAAATGTTTCAGTGGCGCTAGGTAGTTAATTATCTACTAGTCAGACTACATTTGGTCGTCAAAGCTGGTATAACGAAACTTTAGAACAGAACTTGACCAATTTGCGCAGTTTTTAATCATGATACTTCATTCAGGCATTTGCTACCTACTTAAGATTAATTTATAATATATCAATTTAATTAATCTCACATGAAGTCTCGTTGCCATGCATTCGTGCCGATGGTTCTATATTATTAATACCATCAAATGGGGTTAAATGGGACACGCAACGGTTACTTGAAACTCCCATTTTCACCAGGAACTTGTATATGTTAGTCTTTAGATATACCTTTAAGTCAACACGCAAGATACATGTCGAAATTATTCCTATAGACAAACACATTATTTCCTGGTCAAAACAGGTATCTAAAGTAACCCAGGCGTGTCCCATTTTACCCCTTTTGGCGGTATCAAGCCATATCTTACCGCCTTCGCACCGACAAATCAGGAAGTCATCTAACAAATTCAGTCTCGATTATGGATATTGAATTGTCATTAGTGTCATTACCGAACCGCGAGCTCTATAGCAGTAAAACTGGTAACGAGCTGAATTCACCCGCGATTCTCACTTGTTGAGCGCCGTAATACGGCCCATTTACATAGCTGATAGGCTGCGTTTAGCATGGCGATTGCGTCATTCGGCCATGTTTTATAAATATGGGAATTGATATTATTGTCAAGGACATAAGAATGCACAGATAATTATAATGTATAAGTAAATGAATTAAACCTAAAAATGACTAAGATGCATTTTTAAAATACCTGTAGGTTTATCAATAAAGGTACCGTCAAATGGGGTAAAATGGGACATTCAAGCGTAACTTGAGACATTTCGTAAATGACACTTGTCTCAATTTGTAAACCACCAATCTGAAATACATATGGATATCCAATATAATACAAATAAACTAAGTATAAACATGATTTATGTAAATTAAAATCTAATTATAAAACCAACTTAAACTAATAAAAGTAAAAATAAAACTATTAAAAATCTAAGAAAGGCCCCCGTGGCATGGTGCCAAGAACGCTAAATACAAATTAAATATCTTAATTGACAAGCGGCCGTTTCGCTAAAGAACGACCTCTTGTAAACAACTTTTCGGTACGTTTTGTCTTCCAAATTAATTAAGGAACGCCTTACGTTCGCTCCCACGCCCACCGTTCTAACATACCAGAACGCATGCAATTGCAAATGCTTGCCACATTAAACGCGTTAACCAAACCCCAATGCAAACCGAACTAACATTTGAATTACGTCAGCTACAGCAAACGTTGGAGTTGTGAACGGGTAGCATTTAACGAACCACCAAATTAGTTGCCGAATGATGCTCTAAAAAATTACATTGATTACCAAAAATACTAGATTCGCACCAAATTTTCAACTCCTTTTAAATATAAAGTGCAACTCAAAGAAGTAACATATCGATAACCTATTAAATTAAATTGTTACCAAATAAATTAGTCACTACCCAAAAATACTTAATGATCACCTAATTTCAAACACCAAATTTCATATAATTTACATCCAAATATTACAGGTCTCGTAATCCTATTAAAATTATTTACACCCAAATAATTCATTCGATACCCAGAAATACTACATGATCACCAAATTTCACGCGGCAATTGTTTTTTAATGTCCGACGCGCAAAGCAGTTCCAATCTAGTCTAACCTCATTGCTAGCACACTGATGCGGTTTTCCATACGGTCCGTCTCGCTCGCACCTCGCACCGCGTGCGAGCAAGACAGCGCTAAATGATTTTAAGAAGTTGAAGTTTGAAATAAAAATAGCTATTTTAATTTCAAACTAGTGGAGATTGGAACAGTATTGACGGATCTCCGCTGGCGCGGAGCTCCTATTTTGAGTTGTTTTGGCCCTTCGGGCCGATGCAAAACTAACATAACCTAAACCTACCTATACCTATTTCTACCTATTAACTTCCTTTAATTTTTCCATGAAAGTCTATCTATATTAATAAAGTAAACTCATTTGAGGACCTTTATCCATTTTCATAACAAACTAACAATTTAATAAATCAACAAAACTCATTTTCAAATAAAAGGTTTCAATCAAACGCGCTCACGTCAACGCATTAAAAAAAAAAAAACTTCTTGCAGTTTGTAAACCATCAGCAATCATAGATATAGTATATACTCTGTAGTTATAGATGCGCCAACAAGCGACCGGGGCTATGTCTTTCTCATATTATGACGTCAAAATATGGGGATACCATGGTTGCAAAAAATTACCCCAAAAATTTAGTCGGATAGTACTTAGTTACAAGTGATCAAATTCCATAGTGACTAAGTCGCCATTTTGACTCACTAACTAAATTTACACAACATCGTAGGCGATATCGTAAAATAAGTGATCTCGACCGGCCACTTTTTTTGGGATAATCTTACCTATAAATACATAGTCACCGGTTATCACCGTTGCATCAAACGGCGATTTCACTGATCCAAATCTATACATTTTGTTCTCGCCGCTCGCCGCTGGTCGCTGGCCTTCCTGCTCGCCGCTTGACTTGCTGGTCATCACGTCACCCAAAGAACCATGCTAAATGTTTAAGTCTCTAGACGATGAAAGTAGTAAGTAATGTAACCAGATAGTGCTTACTATTTCCATGCCCCTTTTTGTCTTTCACAGATAAATTATGTAGTTGTTGGAATAAAAGAATAAACTTCAATTTAGAACAGGTAATTTATTTACAATAATATATTACATTTATAACTTTATTTTTCAATAAATAAACAAATATGTAATAAGCAGTTATAGATTATTTTACCCAATTTAATTTCCTGTTCCCTCAGTCCTGAAATCCATTTTTTCGGGATTCATCCTCTGTTGAAAAACTGAAAAAATCAAATTACTTGAAATTCCCGAAACGTGGGGTAATCTTTAGGGGTTTTTTTTATTATTTGTTGGTATCCCGAAATCGAATTATAAACCGACTGAATGGTGGGACATCAATGCTAAGCTGGCTTCTATGGTAGATTTCTACTACGCGATTTGACCGGTTTGTATGTCAAATGTTTGGAGGTTATTTTTTAATTAATTCACATATTTTTCCTATTTCATCTATTGTCTCATGATATAACTAATGATTTAGCTCAGTAATTTGGTTCCGGTGAGATTTTAGAAATAAACACGGGTCCAAAATTCAAAGAAAATGTACTTACGCATGGAATGTAACATCCGCCTTTTTTCGGTCGAAATTGCTTTTACAGCCAAACACTGAACACCCCACCATGTTTGCACTGAACAACCAAACACTACGGATCTGATGATTGGTAAATTATTATTCATTTAAACCAAATTCATCATTAATTTTCCACTTATAAATTGCACTGCAAAATATTGCCACTTTGTTTTGCAATCTTCTTGACACTAATGACAGATTACTTTTACCCGACCATGAAAAAATGTCCGGTCGGTGATAAGGACAAAACATCGCACTTTTTTCTACTTCCTCTCATAGGAATCGCAATAAGGCTATCTTTCTCTTACAAAGCGTGTCAGGCCCTTGTCAGCAATAGGTAGTTAGAATGAAACAACAATAGGTACCTTTCACTCTAACGACATATCAATAGGTTTTATGCTTCAGACAATTCTTTGTATTTGATTGAGTGAGATAGCAGTATACGTGTTATTATTTCACACAGCCACATTGCGCGTTGCTTTTTAAATTAATTTTAAATTTTACTTTGTAATTTATAACATTTTGGAAATAACTGAAATATTTATAGTGCTAAAAACAATTAATTTGTAACTGTTTACTAAAATGTAGCATGCGATGTTATAATAATATTTGGATGTAATTCTAATGAAAAAAGGTGCATGAGATTAGGTGGTAGTTTAGTGTTTTTGGTGGTACTTGACAATTTTTTTGATGCGATTATAAATTTATAGGAACGCAATAAGTAAAATAGGTGCAAGTGCTGCAAAAATAGGTAGAATTTTTTTGGTGACTCGGAATTGCTGATCGATAAATTTTTTTGAGTGTTCAACCTTATTTTAGGGTTCGAAAATTTGATGATATCAAAAGTTATTTAGGTGATCATTTTATTTGTTCCCGTTGTGAACTAGGCGACAGAATGTGAAATGTATCTAGTTAGTCTAACCTGTTGTCTAATCTAAGTGGTTTAAGTGTTAAACGCAGTTCTAGACGTTGATAAGTGAATGGGGATAGAGTTAAATCCATGTCTGAATAATTATACGGACTGAGCAACGTAGGTATGTAAACATAATATATTTTTTCCAGTTAGGCTACAATTTAAACTTATGAATAAACTTAAAAATAGGCTTATAAAAAATCTTACAAATAGAAAATGCTGCCCAAGTCGCCTTCGTGAGTTTAGGCTACATAATTTGTTAGAATCAACACTCAAAAATCAAATTTGTTTCAACCATCAAATACTGTTTCTAACCTAGTAATAGGCTATTTTTGAATATTTCATAGATCACGGAAACAGCTGATTGATATTTAGGGGTTTTGGGGGGCGAACAATCGATCTAGCTGGGTCTTTGAGATATGCGGTGGGAAAAAATCGTTACGTTAAGATCGTTTAAGTTACAAATTACAAGCGGAAGTCTCTGTTTGATACCTTTTAATAGAAAGAGACTTTCGCTTGGAAATTTGCACGGAATAATTTCCGTAGTCGTTTGTAACTTGCAGTTTCGAGAAATGGATCTCAGTCCAAATTACACGTACCTTATTACAATTTGCAGTAACATGAATATTTGAATATCTATTCAAATGGCCAAAGCGTATTTTAATTTAATAAACCATTCGACGGATAAAACCGTCCCTGACGTGTCTGCGGTAACACAATAACCGCATAGCAGACATGTGCCACATTCGGTCACAGTAGGTTTAGGAACAGAGGGAAAACTCGTTATACGGGCGTGGATAGAAATCACATCGCAATTGAGAACACACTAGCTGAATTTTATCATTTCGGTGTAATATATAGTATCGATACAACCCGAGCATTATAATATCAGTAAGTGCAGCGATCATCCTTGCGATGGTACCGGAGCCCTATGTGTTCGAGGCCGACTACAATGTGAAATGTCCCCATTACCTATGTCATAGGCTACTTTCGTCTCTCTGTCTTTCACAATGAAAACGACGGAGACTTCACTTTTTGTGAATCGAAAATCGAACCTTGTCGTAACGAACGCATCATATCTATATTGTTATATTTCCACCGTATCACGAACTTTTGCTAAGCGCTTTCTGGATGAGTTATTGGAACTTCGAATTGTAAAAAATTACTATTTTAATAGTGATTGAGAATGATGATATCAATATATTTATATAAGCTTTATAAACATGGCTGTACGTTCAGTATATCACGTGCTGTCATAAAACATGTCAATAAAACCAGTTGAAACTTAAGGCGAGACTATCGAGTGAAATTCATAAGGTCTTGTAACTGACTACGATTTTGACTAGACAAGATCCTTATGTAACACTTTTTTTTAATTTAAGACACTATATTCTATGTCTCAGATGGTTTAAAAAACACAAAAGTGGTAAAACCCAGCCTTAAAGTTGATCGGTCTGTAATTGTAAGATGATGCAACTCGCCATAAATACGCTTAAGTTTACCCTCTGTTTAAATATTTACTGTGCGTTCCACTTGATCACACGCTCCCGACGTGATGTCACCTGTCATCGATCGTGCTACATCACTGCTATGTTTATTGCCTCATGAAAACTTTGCTTATACCACAAGGGTTGACAAACATGTCTCTTTTCTTTCCTGTTATCTATTGTTAAGTTTTTATCTTTTCATCTGCGCCTCCCAATGGCCGTACCGAGCGATTATCCCCCGTCAAAAAGTAACTGGCCCCGTAAGAGACCACACTTAAAGTTATTCTATATAAAAAAATGCATACGGCCTGCCCGATTATGGCAAGTTACCGTGGCCTATGCACCAACTTATTTAACCACTTGAGCGTCCGAAGGCAGTAGAGTAACCAAATAATAAATAGTGACCGCGCGTACGTTCGTAATTGAGGCCCTACCGCGAACCGAAAACGAAATATTTGCCTCTCTGTCCCACTTGCGTATGCAACAGCAGAGGGAGATACTTCGTTTTCGGTTCCCGGTAGGGGCGGTAGGCCCCCTGTACTCCGAACATCGAAACACGAACTTCGTATAGTGCCGTCCCTTTCACTCTTATTGTAGTGTACAACACGAGAGTGAAGGAGACGCGGTAGACCCTCTGGGCCCTCTGGGTGTGCCGCTAGGTGCGCGTTTACAGCTGTCTTGAAAAACATATCTATTGCTATTTTACAGCTAACAGCTACTTAATATAAACATACCCCTGTGTAGCCTAAAGTATTCCCGAATATATACTGCAAAGTCTAAAATTATATGGTAATGAAAACTCCTAAAACAAGGTCCTACTTACGGCATCTCTGACTCATATTACAGTTTATTAATAAAGTTTGGTTATGTGGATATAAAACCATCAAATTACCAAAATAAATTAGACAAATCGATCAAAAACATATAAAGTTATGGGACTACAAGGATTCGCAAAAATGTTGTTGCTTTTTTTATAGCCCAAATGTAAATTGAAAGTCACCAAGAGAATTATCATGTTTGAATAAAAAATAAAATGTATGGCACTTATGTACATAAACATAAACGCATTATTACACGAGCAAAACGGTAAAATCCCCCTTTTTTCCAAACAATAGTAGGTAGTACGGTCAGCATTAAAAGTAGCTTGGCATATGAAAACGTCAAAAGTTTTTATTACAAGGGGATTCCTTTTGACCTCTTAATATGTCAAGCTACTTTTGATGCTAACTGTACGAGGAAGCAGGTGTGACGTCCGCTAATCTGTACTCTGCCTATCATTTTCGTCTTTAACGTTGCTCTAATTGTAGGTGGTCCCATACAAACATTTGTTCGTCTCTAAAAACTGGTTCGAATGGCATGGAAAAAAAATGTCATCATGCCTATTAACATTATCATCTAAAGAAAGCCTAAGCAATTAACTCGTACTCTCATTTGTTTGTGTCACAGTATGTGGCGGCGACGACACCCACGCGGGAGTAAAATTAATGCTCGTTAATAACGCTGCCAGCCCTGGATAATAATGGAAAATTAAACGTGTAAGGTAACGGTGTAGTGTAGGGATAAGTGAGGTAAACGCCCCGGTGCTTAACACTGACCCAATATTGATTAATAGAGGTGAACGATATAGGTGTCAACATTGGGACGTTTACATAGTTGTTTTGAAATTATATGATTTCTAATTTAGTAATTTATCAGAAATTAAACAGCAGTTAAATAACCTCAGACAAGCTTCAACACAAAACGAATGCAAACAAATGCAGATTGTAGGTTACGTTCACAATCAACTTACATAAAAATTAAAAATTATATACATTTCTAACAATTAAACATAAACCTGTCCTCAACCGACATAAAAAAACAAAACAAAACAATCTTTTGTTTACATGACGGGGATACCCGTCATCGGTAAATTGGGTGACCGTAAGTACGTACGGTCAACCAATTTGATTTCTGGGCCACTTCGTACCTTGTCACAGTAACATTTTAATAGATCTCTAGCGGCTTTCAAATTGATTTTCACTGTGACAAGGTACGAAGTGGCTCCGAAATCAAATTGGTTGACTGTACATGCGTATTTACATCTTTTATCTACACACAAAAAAGTTCCTTAAATTAATAATTTAATAAATCAAGTAAGTTTCGCAGGATTTCAATGTTGTATCAACAGCATCAAACCTTGTTTGTGTTATATCCAGCAGGGTAATCACGTAACTTTTCGAACGTATGGTAATAGGCACATTTTAATGTCATTTTTAGTATAAGATTTAACATTTAGATCTATTGTACGAACGGTCGAAACCGTTCCGTAATTGCACCGCTGTTATAACCATTTACACATCAATGTTTGCGTACAGCGTTTGGTTGACAGTTAAAATCCGTTAAGCCTTCACGCGATGACGTATCGACATTTTATTTTATCGCCTCGATGCGGCGCCGGTGCGTATGCTGGGAGGTCGATTCGAGACATAGGTTACGCATTTTGATTTGATTTTAATGTATACATCATAATGGTCTGGTGTAGGCTGAAAATTTACAATTTAAACCAAAATTAAAAGTAATAAAACTGTAGACCTCACGAGTGTATTTCTTTTTTTTTTATTTTTTCAAATCGATCGTAATAAAAATATTTATAATTATCTAACCTCACAAAATTTCACGAGAATCGGTTGAAAAATGCGACCAGTAGAGGAGAACAACCGGAAATTTGGAAATCTGGGCATACGAAATCATTTTGGCGCAGCTGAAGCGGAGACCTTCGTTTCACTCGATCAAAAACGTCGTAGTAGCAATGGTATTGTAGGTCAACAAAGTTTTATGAGTGCTATATTATTATAACTGACATATTTATTATTTTGTCGATAGGACTGGAATCCATTTAGCAGGTCAGAGACAGACCTAAAAGGCATACAATTCAGTAAAAAAAATGTCGAATAATAAAGTTGAGTTCGTCCGTTTGTGGCGTTCGAATTTTTATGAGACGACAGTTGCTGAAGATTTAATTTAATAGGTAGGTACAGTCTACGCCATAGATACATAAACACTTTTGCGCCTTATTTCATTGTAGTAAGGTGCAATAGTGTGAATGTATCTATGACGTCGACTGTAAGTACTAGTTAGCTCGCCCGGCCTCGCCCGCGTAAACTTCCACTCCTTATTTCATCCCTTCGCGGGATAAATTTCGGGATAAAGAGTATCCTACATGTTAATCCAGGCAATAAACTCATTGTATATCAAGTTTCATCATAATCCGTTTAGCCGTTTTGCATGATTGAGTAACAAATATCCTAACATCTAAACTTTCGCATTTTTAACATTATAAGTAGGTAGGATTTATCGGCAACCCGTGGTTTAACATGCTCTCTGATACAGTCAAAAGAAACATTGAAACATTAATCGCATTGTTGGTCCTTATCCCAATGTCCATAAGATACAGCACGGTCCAAGTTTCAATTTCCTAGACCGTTAGGTACCTACTTGAATCAACTCTCTTATCTACCGCTGTATTTTATAAATATGCACCTTATCTTCACACAACAAGGTTACTTATACGACTACATTCAAGATACGGTATTGTTGTAATCTGGTGATTCTCTGAATCTATAGCTACGTGTAAACGGTCGTAAATAAAAGGTTTTACGTCGCGCGGCACGCCGCACGTCGAATTTAGCTACATTACAATTTTGCTGATATGTACAATGTCGGTATTTACACCTGGCGGATAAAGTTGTCATAGCCGTAATATATTGTACACAGTATATGTATTGCTTAAAACAGTAAAACAAACCGCACTCACAGACACGCGTCGCTACAATGTCAGTACAGAAGTTTCAAGATTCTGTGTTTCAAGTTAAGAAGGTTCACGTAAGTTTCAAGAAAATACTCGTAAAACCCCAGATTTAAATACCAGCTCCTCCAACCCGCAGCCAAAATGTTGCAAAATAGCCCAGAATTTATGAGTGATACTGGAAATAACAAACAATAGCTTGAATTATAACCTTAAGTCATTAACACATAATTAATAATAGTAGTTTTTATTTATTAATAAACGCTGTGTGCATCACTGGATTTCAATGGAACGGGCGTGTTTGTCTTCAAATACTCTAGTTGATACACAGCTTTAAAAAATATATATAGGTACGTATTTTACAGTTATATTACTTGACACGTATCTCTGCGTTATGTCAGGTTTTACGAGGATGTACATTTGTTTAATTTATATTATAATAGAGTTAGAGTAACGCAGCCTAAATCAACCCGATATTGCTATAAAGTGTAAGTAAGTACTTAAAGAATTCCTTATTTCTCAATTGACAACTTTTTATCAATTAACAAATAATTGCCCTTTTTCTTGAACTAAGACCAAAATGAGATAATATTATGTATTTAATATAATATATGTGGAAGTATCGCGCCATTCCAGCGGTCGTGGTCAAGCGAGTAAACTAAAACTGAAATTTACCTGTAACTGCATAGACTGTATAAAAATTCAGTAAGTGTTATTTTTTGTCAAATCATTCCTGGTAAACGATCGTGTCATAGTATGACGGCCACAGTCGCGTAAAATGTTAGGTACCAAATTAAAACTAAGTTTCATTTTACCGTATAAAGTGGTCCACATGAATCCACAGAGAACATAAAAGCAACCTCAAGAAGTCAACTTATTCAACTAAGCTGTAAGCCACTCCTTATTTTAATAACTTCTTTTATACACAAAAGCGTTTCAGTGTCGTATTATAAGGAACTTGTGCCAAGCCGCCCGCCCCACTTGACCGCAAAGTTGCAAGCTCAGGAATCATTCGCTAAGTAGACCCATTCATTCGGTGAATGAGTGAACGAATTCCATTAATTGGAGCGCGGTATTTGCTGAAAGCGAAAAAGTATTAAAATTGACGATTTAATTGCTGATCGATTGCCAATTGTTTTAGTTTGTAATGGCGTTCAAAATTTGCACGTAAATTTTGCTACTATTACAATCGAATATGAATTAAATTCTAACGACGCTCCTACCCACACCAACAGGCTAAAAATAAAAACCGGCCAAGTGCGTGTCGGGCCACGCACAATGTAGGGTTCCGTAGTTGTACTAGTTGTCCACCCGTTACATTATGTGGACTAAAAAGTTATCGAACTTATATTTACTATTTTTTTGACAGAATTAATAACATTATCTAAGGTATCAATACTTTACTTTTGCAAAGTACATTTCTTAAGCTCGACTATTACTCGTTAACTAGTAATGTCTACTTAGCTGTGATAGTTTTCCTTCTAAATTCATCGTATATACTACTACCATGATTTTTTTCACATGCCTAGTAGCCACCGTTTAGCTGGCAGGGGGGGGGGGGGGGGGGGGGGACACTTGACCATAACAAAAAATATCACTTTAAAGCTTAATATCACGCCAACCGATTCTTGAATCAAAAAATGCTATTAAAAACCTTATAATATTTTTAAAAGAGCTATCCAACGATACCCCACACGATGGGGTATGGAAGAAAAACAAATTGAACCACCACTTTACATGTAAGGGAGGTACCCTAAAAAAATTTTTTTTTGCAAGGTTTTATTCTACCGTTTTGTCGGCGTCATCAATATCTATACTCATGCCAAATTACAGCTTTCTAGTACTAACGGTTACTGAGATAAATGGGGGACAGACGGACGGACGGACATGGCGAAACTATAAGGGTTCCTTGTTTACTACGTGTACGGTCAGGTCTTGTACTTTATTGACGTCGTCGACGGTCTCGTCTTGGTCTCACGGCGAGAGGCACGTCCGGCCCTCGCTGGAGTCAAGTCGGTAAGCTAATAATGTAAATTGTCTGTCTGTCATGTCGTTTGTTTGTCGCGTTCTAGTCTAAATTCGTATTTGAATTGTCTGTCTGTCAGTCGGCCAGTCATATGTCTGTCAGGTCTGTCTGTACAGAGGTTAGACGCCCCAACATCCCCACCTCCAGTATTGGCAGTCTACCAATACTAACGGCGGCGGAGCGTCCACCACTGTAGCTAGTCGTGTCAAGTCTAAGTCGAGTCAGGTCAAGTCTCAACCGATCAGGTCAGGTCAGAACAGATCGGTCTGGTCAGGTCGGGCAGGTCAGATCGGTCGTGTCAGACCGGTCAGGTCGTCCCTGCCAGGTCAAAGTTAAGGTCCAGGTCAAAGTCAAGATAGCTCAGTCAGTCAGTACAGTCATTTCTGATCAGACATCAGCCCGGTCAGGGCAGATCAGTTATGTCGGACGTCTGGTCAGCCAGTCAGGTGGGTCTACTGCGGCCTCACGTCTAGCCGGCACAGTTTCGTCACCGGTCGTTGGTAGAGTCCGTGTTCGGTCCGGACATCTGCCACTCTCACCTGTCCGTCTCGACCTGGGTAGGTTTTTGCGACAATGCCGCGTGGCCACAGGTTCCGCGGTGATTGGCTGTCCGCGATGATCACCACGTCGCCTACGGTAAGAGGGGCAGTTGACCGATACCATTTGTCGCGTCTCGTCAGCGTGGGCAGGTACTCCTTCACCCATCGCTTCCAGGTCAAGTCAGCTAGTCGTTGGGATTCTCGCCAAGATCGTCGTAGTAGGTCTCCGTCCGCAAAAGTCCCGAAAGTCGTAGTTTGTCCAGTCGTGTCAGTCATGGGAATTAAAAAGTCGTTAGGGGTCAGAGGCAAGTCGTCTGTATGGTCAAGTGGGACATAAGTCAGCGGCCTGTTGTTGACCATAGCTTCCGCCTCGATCAGTACAGTGGCTAAAGTGTCCTCTCTGGGAACTCTATCCTTAAGGGTAACCTTTAGCGCGGTCTTCACGGCGCGTACCATGCGCTCCCAGCACCCTCCCGTCCAGGATCTGCATCTCAGGTTCAGGTGGGCCTGGTCCTAACGTTGCTGGCCGATGAGCGGTCTCGTGTACCGGTCTCTTGGGTGGAAGACGATTGGGCGCTCTGCAACGTTTGTCAGGCTCGTGGCAACTTCGGTCCTTCCGCGGGCTCGTAGGGGACCATCCGCATCCAGGTATGGAGTAAGCTGGCGGAGTCTGATGCTGTTGCTTCTGCTTGACTTTGTCTGTCTTAGTCCATGAGTCTTCTGATCTCCATCTTGAGCGGTTGACAAAGTCTGTGTCTGGTGTCGCGTCATCACTTGGGTCGTCTGTCGGGACCCACCTCCAGTCACGGAAGTCCGTCATTTCCGTGACGGAGCGATTTGCTTTCGCCCAAAAAGTCGTCATGGGTGCGTCAAAGGGTTTGAAGTGTCGGGTGTCAGTCGTCATATATGAGTCGAGTCAGTCAAAGGGTTTGACGTGTCAGGTGCCAGTCGTAAAACAGAGAGAGTCGTGTCGTGTCATTGAGTGCTCCCTCAAAACCCGGGAGAGAAGAGAGTCGGTGTCTGTCCTGACAGCTGCATCCTTGTCACTCAATTTATATGTGCAACCTCTTTCGAGGTTTGGTTCGACAAAAACTGCCGCGGAGTCTGGCAGTATAGAGGTTTCTTTCTTAATTTTTTGTTCCAGGTCGTAGCTGTCAGGCAGGTTGGGTGTGTAATCCCTCCTTGGAGGGCCCGTCACCGACCTGTCACCTACTAATTTTGACGTGTTTTCTAAAGGGTCTAAAACTCTTATGTCATTTTCAGAGAGCGATACGTCAGGATGTGGTTTGTCGCCAAATCCATCTGTATAAAATGAACGCCCTGCGGCGTCATTTTGCTCGTCACAGGCGCATAAATGCATGACAGAGGCTTTTTCGGGCGCGGCAGTTCCGAGCTTGCCGTGCACTATATGTCCCAGCCGCGTGAGGGAAACATATAGGGAGTCACTGCAATTATGTCCTGTATAAAGTCGTCTAGTTACTATTAAGTCAATGTTGTCAACACCTAAAAGTAATAAAGGTCGTTCGTCGTCGTCCGTCGTCCCTAAGTCGTCATAAAAGTTTTTTATTAGTTCGTTATTACGAGCTAACCTACCTAAATCAATTTTATACATTGGCAAAGCTAATTTCGGAATAGTAAAGACGTTAATTTCATAATCTTCCGTCATCTTCATGCCGCGGATGTTAAGTCGGACGCGCTGCGACTCGCTGGCTGTAGACTGCATCCCGCCAACTCCCTGGATGCGCAGGGTCGATGCAGTGCCGGAAACTCCGATGCGGCGCGCGAGGTTGTCATCCATCAGGCTGATAGTTGCTCCTTCGTCCAGGAGACACAGTACCGCCTCCGAGCCCAGGGGGCCGCTGACCACCACTCTGGCGACTTTGAGTAGGGTGTGGTTGTTCGGCTTGTTGTCGGTGTGCGTCACGACAGCGGTGGCTGTTGACGGTACCGGTTCAGGCTTTTCAGGCTTGGGCTCGGCGTGCAGCAAGACATTGTGGTAACGTTCACAACGCTCGCATTTTTCTTTGTTTTTGCAGTCCGTTATCAGGTGGCGCGGGGACATGCACGAAAAACACAGCTTCTTACTTGTCACTAGCTCCCAGCGGGCGTCGATGTCGAGTGCGAGAAATTTAGGGCAGTCTGCAATATAGTGGATTTTTTCGCATATCACACATTTGTTTGAAGTTGCCTTACTGTGCGTGGGCTTCACTGTGAGCACAGCGGCGTGACGGCTGGTCGTCGGAAGGCTTCGTTTTTCTGTGTGCTGGTGATGTCGCGGTGGAAACGTGATGCGTGGTGGTGCTGTAGCGTGCGACGGGAACTCAAGCTTGGTTTGTACGGGCGCGATGACAGTTGCTGCATGCGCGGTCTTCATTAGCCAGTCGGATAAATTTGTCAATGTTGATTTCGTATCCCGGTCATATAGATAGAAGCTGTATTGATATTGTAACATAGACGGTAATTTTGAGATAATTTCTCGAATAAGAGTCGGGTTTGACAAGTGACCTGTCTCGTCTGTCATTTGCATTGCGGCCACCATATTTTGTACGGAGGTTGCGAAATCAATGAGGCTGTTTACATCGTCTTGACGTATTATATGCATCGCTCGAATTTTGGTGATCATGATTTCGATTAGGTGATCTGGTCTTCCGAATCGTAGTTTTAATGTTGAAATAATTTTGCTTAGGCCGGTCGCGCTCACTAGAAGAGCCGATACAGACTCACGGGCTCTTCCCTTGAGGCACCTCATAAGGCGGGCAATGTTCTCCTCCTCGCTGTAGTTGCACAACTCGGTTGTAGTCTTGAACTGACTGTAGAAGATTGGCCATTCTAAAATGTCACCAGAGAAGGCCGGCAGCTCCTTGACAGTCTGTCGGGCGAGGAGCTTTGACAACGTCCGTTCTATGGGCGGCATTTTGGTGTCTTGTCTGATCTTCTCCTTAATGAGCTTCGCCTTCAGCTCCAAACGTTCGGCTTCTTGGGTCAGCTCCGCCACGTGGTACGCGGCGTCGTCCCTCGCGGTCGGTCTTGCGGGGGATGAGGCAGCGCGGGCACACGACGGTGTGGGCGAGGGCGCGCGTGTCTCGCGTGCACTGCGAGGTGAAGGCGGGGTTCGGCTGAGGGCGGAGTGCATTTTTGATGGTGCGCGACTGCTGCGCATGGATAGCGGCGAATGCGCGCGGCTGCCGCGCACTGAGAGCGGTGAATGCGGGCGGCTACCTCGCAATGAGAGCGGCGAATGCGCGCGGCTCGCGCGCACGGAGAGCGGCGAATGCGTGCGGCTGCCGCGCACAGAGAGCGGCGAATGCGCGCGGCTGCTGCGTGCGTAGGGCGGCGACGGCGCACGGCTACCGCGCGCATAGCTCGGCGAGGGCGCGCGGCTGCAGTGTGCGCGTAGTGGCGAGTGCGCGCGGCTACTAGGCGCTAGTAGCGGTGAGTGCGCGCGACTAGGGCGTTTGCTCGTCATGGAGTCAACCATTCTTTGTCGGCGAGCGGCTCGTGTCTCCATGGGCTGATATATTCTGCTCGAAGGACCACTTGTACGGTCAGGTCTTGTACTTTATTGACGTCGTCGACGGTCTCGTCTTGGTCTCACGGCGAGAGGCACGTCCGGCCCTCGCTGGAGTCAAGTCGGTAAGCTAATAATGTCAATTGTCTGTCTGTCATGTCGTTTGTTTGTCGCGTTCTAGTCTAAATTCGTATTTGAATTGTCTGTCTGTCAGTCGGCCAGTCATATGTCTGTCAGGTCTGTCTGTACAGAGGTTAGACGCCCCAACACTACGGAACCCTAAAAAGGGTTTCTTTACTCCAATTTGAGGTATATTTCATGCACCTAAACTTAGGTATAGTTAAACCAGTACCACGGGCTAATTTTAGTCGTAAAGCGTTTTCAAAAACACTTACGCAACTACACTTCTAAGAGTATTATCATTGTTATTTGGCCCATTTGATTTTGATCATAAAGCATTTTTAATCTAAATCGTTAAATTATAACCCCGTCAACTACCCTATTACACGGCCCTTATATCAGAATGTAAACACTATAATTTACGAAACGCCGCGCAACGCGCGAATGTAAATTCTCGGTTCGTGGCCATGAATATTTTCGTCATTTTGTCAAACCCGTTGAGATACGGGATTTTTTATTTTTTTAGGGTGTTGCAAATCGCGTTTACAAACGGCCAGTGGTATGCCACTCGTTCAATAAAATATTATTGGTGTGTTAAGAGAAAAATATAGAGTCATTTGTAATGATTTATGAGTTAAACTAATGCGAATTTTATTTATATTCCCTGGCTAGTTACTTACATGTATCGGTATCTTAGACATTTTTCGTAAGTTGACATTCGTTATACCTACACTCACCGCCCGGCAGAAAATTTGGCTCAAAACCTTTTCTGATTTCAAACTAAATTGAATAAATTAAATAATGTTCAATATATAAAAAATATTTTTTCTAATTTGGGACAAATTTTCTGCCGGTGAGTATATTTTGGTGACAATAGAGTAGCACTAGAGTAGGTTATTCAAGTACTTAGGTATTCTTGCTCCTCTACGAATAATAGCTATTCACTTACTAAGTGAGATATTTTTAGGATTATCCGTTTCATGATTAAATAACTATAAAATAACAAATTAAAATAAAACTAAAACTAACCTAAAAATAACCTAAATATACCTAACAAAAACCCTAATCTAAAAAACCGCTGCCAGTGGGTAACGTTCCCAAAATGCTGGCCGTATTGCCACATTGGATGGCAATGCTCAGCCTTTGTGCCAGATAAAGTTTCATTGGTTATGACATTTCATTATATTATGATATTTCATTGGTTATGTGAGTAGGTAAAGGAAATGGCTACCAAAAAGCCTTTAAGGCTTTCTTATTGCAGCGAAACTACAAACGCGACACAAAAAATCCGCTAGGCGGCGCAACATTATCGTAATTCTCCCCAGTAACAAACACAATTACATTTTACACACACTATCTCACTTTACTGTGACAGGTCACTGACCTCGTTTTTTTTAATGATTGCTGTAACTTAGAATTTGAATATGTGACAGACCTTCTTTGTCAAATTAACCAGAATAAGCCAGAGTGGCGCACGTGATAATTAGGTTGTCAACCATTTAAATTTAGAACAGATTGTTATGACATTCACGCAAAAGAGTGTAGACTTGTCATTGCATATCTCTGTCTCTGTTGCGCAGTTTTGACAGATTTCACTTAACTAAATAATAAATAAGGGCTAAATTTTATCACAACTCGACACAAAAAGTCAAAGTTGCAAGCCACAAATAAGTAGCTTAATTTCAACCACTAAGCCAAGTACATTGTGGTGTAATTAGTAATCGCTTGCTCTCTAAAGCACAGGTCACAGGTTCGAATCTCAGAAAAGCAATCTCAGCAAGTGTTTTTTTTTGTGTTTTATTTAAACAACCGTAATTTTTAGAGCATAAATAATTATTGAGCGTTATTTTGGTAAATAAATATTTTGTACTTTTTTTATTTATTTAGAAAAAGATTCAACATAAATATTTTGCCCTGCTAATAAAAGCTTACAACTTTATTTATTAGTTCTTTATTATTCTTTATTTATCGTATGGCCTTTATTTCGAACCGTGAGATCTTCCAGAAGATAGTACGGTTCATAAATCCATCTTAAATAAAATTCAAGATTTATTATATAATTTATTATAAACATAAAACATAAGACTGAGGGATTATAATTCGTGCAACCACAATGCGTCTATAACAGTTTGTAGCCTGTCTCTCAATAAGCTGAGAAGACGATGATAATTATGTCAGTTCCCCGCATTTCCTCCCATATTTCAATGCAGTATCTATTGCTTGAATTGCTTCTTTGGTTCTGTCATGGCGATGATCCCACTGTTGAACCATCAAACCCCAAAGATTCTCAATCGGGTTCAAATTTCAGGCGATGGCATTACATCATTACATTTATGCCTGGATGTAGCTGTAGAGTAAACCATTCCCAAGTGACCCGTGCTGTATGGGGCAATTATCTTGAATAAAGTCAGGAAAGTCAGTAGAACAATTTGCAGCATCACTTCGTCCAGTAAATTCACGTAAACATTTGCGGATGATGTGGCTATGAAGTGAAGTTCACCGAAGCCGCTGATCATAGATCTGAGACCGCGACGCCGTCACCAGATATCCTCCCCTACATACTAGCCGTAAGCGGCCAGAATTCCTCAGAGCTTTGGGCCCTTTCTATTTCAGATATTATCCGAGGCATCTTTTCATTTAAATTTGTATTATTCTTTTTTTATCGTTTACGTTGATAGGTATATTGGAATAATTACACAATGCAATAATATCACTTTCATCGTAATACTGATGTCATTCTGCTTTACATTGAACTGCAGAGCAAATTGATGTCGAATAGCGTCAAAACTTTGGCAGGATTACGGTCCGTTTGGGCATATTTATTTTGTTACAATACGAAGCTCAATATATTTAATAATTTAAAATATTGTATTTGAAATACCAAGCTTGAATTTAATTTGCTAATGTCAGATGTCAAACTATGTGTCAGGCGCTATGAATATACTCACACATAGACATAAAATATACAATATGCTATATGAAGGAGTGTGACCCGTATAATGGAAAAAAATTCCACATTCTAAAAATACTCAATGAAACCTTTTGTAATAAGAGAGGGTTTAAAAAGGAAAAAAATGATATAATGATAAGCTTTATTAGCCACATTTTATGTTTTCCACTATCTCGAATTGTAAAAGTACCAGGAAAACTATTTTAAATGTTTATTCGTCGATATGACTCACCAGTAATTTACCCTGAAAATGTTAATATCATCTAGTTACTGGTATTAAATATGCGATTTTTATAAATGTCAAACTGCAAAAAGTGCGAAAGACGTCCGTCCAGCTCGAGGCCCAACGGCCATCTGTCTACTAAAATGAAGCGCGCAGTTTGCTTTACTGATATTTTTGAGTTTTGTTAAATATAAAATCATTTAAAAAAAAATTAGCCGTAAAATACACTTCTTCACATCGTTTCCTATCTATTGATATATTTTACTCGAGTCTGAGTTGGATATATTTTATATACGACTCACAATAAGATCAAAATTTACCTGTTTTTGCGATGTGAGATCATCGAGCGAAGTTTCAAATATCGTGTTTTCAGCCTTAAAATACACTAGACCGACTCTTAAACTATAACATATCTAAATATCCCATCAATAAAGTGAGTATTTAATGGTTTAAAATTGAATGAAAAATACTATGATTTGGAATAACGTGGTCTTAACACGTAGAAGAAATCATTGAGCGTGATATTCGATTATTTACGGTCCATGACTGGATGCTTGTTTATAAATCCATAGCCCTCACAAGCAAAAAGAACTCATATTGAATATGTTGACATCTGGGCAAATACGAAACAAAAATATATAATACACTTTACTTTTTTCAACTTTGTTAGTTTATTCAAGGTCTTATCGATATTAATCGATACCAAACGTCTGTGGTCCTTGATATAAAAAGATACAAATCAATGATTTGCTTATTCTATTTCCCTCACAAGTCGAAAAAGCAGTCTGAAACTATTATATGGCTCACTCCCGCAGTGCCTTTCCTGTAATGTAATTTCTGCTTCAGCTGCTTTCTTCTTTTTTCTCCGGTTTATGTTTTTTGTTACTATTTATGAACCGCAACAGAACTTCCGTTCCTAATTACGAGAACACTAAAGCTTAACTATCGCAAATGCCTGAAATATGGATATGTAGTACATTGTGTCTCAAGGGCGCAAATTGATATATTTACGGGCGGGCATATTGAATCCTGAGTGAAACGAAAGATTCTACAATAGAATCCTGAACGTAGCGAGGGATTCCAAAGCGTTGCTATGTATTCAAGTGTTTACGATCGAGACGGAAATAATTTTGCTATTGTGTGACTGCTTTCCCACCACCTTTGAGGCCCGCTGCTAAAAACATGAAATATCTTACAAATATTTTGCTACCGACTGGCACATACTTTTTCGCACCTTCTATGAGGAAAAGAGTCACTGTTGCCCTCAAATGTGGGAAGAAAAGTACGACTTTGATCCATCATCCGAAGGCAACAATGACTCTTTTCTGAATAGCAGTTGTGAAAAATATTAATATTAATATGAATATGGAACTTAGCGACCTGTCCCAGCGTCGCATGGGCAGTCTAGCGTTTACCCTAAAGAAATAAACTAATTAATTTACTCCGGCTGTCCGAGCCGTTAATCAGAATTAGAGACCTCGACAATAGTCCCCAAGTCCTTAATTATCCCACTAGATTAGAAGATGCTCCAGTTCTTGATATACCAAATGTTAATATTAAATACGTAGCAATAAGGTTGAACAAAGTCGATTATTAGGTGTCAAATGGACCAGGGGACCAATTTTTGAGTGTCGAACGCTCGACTTTTCACTCGACATCTGTCAAAACATCATAGTTTTTTGACAGATTTCGAGTGAAAAGACAAGCGTTCGGCACTCAAAAATCGGCCCCCTGATTTCGAAAACTACTTCGCGACGTCAAGCACAAGCACTCCCGCTACGTGCATTGCATTCGCTCCTAACATTTATTCACGTTCACGGCACTATCCTATGATAAACAAGCAGAATACTTGCTCACCGACGCCAGATATTGAAGCTAGGACGTGCCGCGAGTACAAATACTAGCTACACAAGTATTCTGTAGTAGTTTCGAGGTAAAGTCGCCTCTAATTTTGATTATACGGGCCAATAAGTAGGACAGGAATTGTTGGAAAAATATTTGCAAGTTTCGGATTCAGCTCAATTTTATACTTGAATTAAAACTGTTGAGGCAATCTGCTTCCGAGTAATTTGTATCTTATTTCCTACTTTTTTTTAGACGTCTTGAATATAATAACGAAGTAGTTTAGTGAAACCGATTAATTCTATATCATTTAATAATATTTATTACAAAAATGAAATGAACGAGCTGATGGGACCTAATTAGGCCAGACTTTGCAGTTCCACTCGCTCGTACACGCATCATCAGTTAACACTTTGCTGCCAAGCTTTTCTTACCGCTACGCTATTTCCCCTAAGTACATAAGGGGAAACGCATGGTATCGGCTACGCGTCTAAGAGCAGAAGCGCCGGCAAAACTATTTCCTGGCAGTATGTGTTCAGTACACGATAAACATAAAAACTTCCAACATTTTCACCTCATTAAGGGAAAATTTCCGGGTGAAAAACTCATCTTATATCCTTCCCGGGTCTTAAACTATGTCCATCTAAATCGCTTAATCGGCTTAAGCGTGTTAAGGTAATATACAGAGACAGACAGTAGTTACTTTAGCATTTATTATATTAGTAGGGAAGTTCTAAAATTCAATAAATAAATTTCGTTCGCGCCATTACGCCCTCTAAAATAGCAGTTAATACCTTCCATTGTCAGCTGCCTTCTGCGTCTCATATATATGAACCGCAAAGGGCTCATTAGTGTTATCTTGTGTATATAATTCAGAAACACTAACGGGTGTGCATTATAAATGATGTTTGAGTTCGCACTTAAATTTGAACACAACAATTTACTGTTATTAATACCCCTTATCTCCGATGTTCGCGTCATACTTTAGTGGACCTTCAGACTACGATTAAAAAATTAAACCTGGACCTTCTACACATACAGCAGATGAATTATATATGTTTGAAAGTCTGAAGCCTCGTCATCATCGTCACTTATCTCACTCACATCACAGGTCTATGATGGTCGCGCAATACTTTTTACACGAACAGTCTGTGGGTTAATTACACAAAGAAAGCATTCAGCGCCCTTAGGTACAGTTACAGATATATCACTTAAAACATTAAAATAAAATTCTTAATTGTGAAGTATTGGGCAATGGGTAACATAATATTAGGCTGCCAACAAGCTTGACAACATAGACGATAAGTAACGGCAGCAATATCCAAATATTTCTAGCCTGAGTTAATCAACACACACACACATCCCAAGCGCAACAAAAGGGCATAACACCAGAAAGAAACAACAAACATACGCCTTTTCACCACGTCAGTATTAAACGGCGTTTCATTTCAACAGGGCAAACTTTGCCCATACAACGGCGCCTCATATTGCGCCTAAACTATGCAATAAATGTCTGCACCCTTTCACTCTAGCGACACTTCTGACACTCCCGGCAACATTTTATGATACTCAGAGCTTTGCATCATGAGAGATGATGCCAATAACTTGGGTCTTTTTGCAAACGCTGCGGGGATTTTGGTGTTGTTAAAAATTGCCTTTCAATTTCAATTTCATTTATTTCGGGACCAACTTGGATCGTTATTGTTAGTAGATGCTTACAAACTAATTTTAGTAGTACATTATCATGTCATACGAGTGGCATACGTCGGAATTAAAATGATTATGAATTTAAAGTAATAAATAAGTGATGACAATTTTTATGGAAAAAAGAAAATTTGATTGATAGAAACATTTAAAAAATAAATAAAATCAAATTGCAAAATTAAAATGTCAAACGAAATTGTAAAATAAAATTAAACACGGATACCGATACCTTTAACGATATACTTTTAACACCGATTTTATTACCTTAAAGTACTTTAACTATTTTGTTTTCTAAACCAAATGCCTTGCTTAGTTGATATCGATAAAAACGATTACTAACTGCATCGCGTGTTTATGAAAATAGCGATTTAAGGATACAACCTTTGCGAATAGCACATATAGTGGAAAATTCGAGAAAAACACCATTCAGGACCAGAAAGTTGAATTCTCATAAAGTTGAAATCCCAATATGTATACTTTCCCGGAACGTTGATTTT
Organism: Cenopis cana; assembly: GCA_951800055.1. NCBI lineage: Eukaryota > Metazoa > Arthropoda > Insecta > Lepidoptera > Tortricidae > Cenopis > Cenopis cana. Next base: position 14,449,242 of record OX637484.1, read on the forward strand.
TTTTAGTTTCACAAAATGTTGAAGTCGGCAACGCGCACTTTACTCTTTTGGAGTTGCGAGCGTCTATAGGATGCGATGTCCGCTTACCATCAGGTTGGACCGCAAGCTTGTTTGCCACCGTCGTAGTATAAAAAAAAATTGCTAACCCTATGCAATGACATACCGTACCAAGGTCACCGGCGCGCGGCTGACACCGATCTTAGACCGCCGGTGTCGCGCCTGTGGTTTAGCTACATAGGTGCCATACAATTTTTTTATTTATTTTTGCGTAAGCTACCTGATACCTTTTATTTGACTTTACGATAAAAAGAAACATAATTTTCCGAATTTTTGAATTTATCTTTCTTTCATTTTGGTAAAAGTTTATAATTTTCAATTCATTGTGATATTTTGATGATTTACTATACATAAAGTGACACCGTGCAATAAATGTTAACATGTGTCAAATACCCAGTTCTTATCATGATCGCAAAAATAGGAACACAATGTCTACAAAAATCTAAAAATAATCAAAAAGAAGAAAACAATAATCAAATACAAATATATCTCCCACTAGGATCGTCATTCATTTAATACCTATATAATGTCAATTCCAAAATACATATGTCGAAACAAAGTAAAGTAGTAAGTAGTAATATATTCCCATTCAATCGCGGCCAGCCTCCTGGGCACCAACACCATGCCGCAGGCGGATTTACTGGACGGGGTATTCTTTTTATCATTGGGGTTTCTTTGTTTATTCTTATTTTAGGTATATTTTAAGTTTTTTTTTGTTAGTATTTCAATATGTTAAGTTTTCCAATATATACCCACTTAAAGATATATGTATGTTTCTCCTTCAAACTTAGAATGAATGCCGAACTTGTAAACTTAGAAGGTTTACAATAACGGAAAATAGTCTTTTAAAAATAGCTTTAAGGCCAAACCCAAAAGGTGCAATAAAAGTCTTGCGGCAAGGCAACATTTACATAATATAATGTATTTTATGAAGCAAGCAAAATGCGAGTAACACTAGGACGGGCAGTGGCGTGGAATTAATTCACTCCATTGGAAGCCGAGAAGTATTGAAAATAAAATAAAATTAGATTCATTTATTTCACGATAAGTATAAAATTGTATTTCCTTGTTAATTCTGTTTTCCTTTTAGTGAATATGAATACCTATGCCTATATTATTGGTCCAAAAATATACAATGCCATTCCGGATCGTATTAAAAACATAAGTCGAGATTGTACCTACTTTTTATAGCGAATTAAAAAATTGGTTCGTCAGAAACGCTTTTTAAGACATTAAAGAATTATGTGACATTTAGAATTTAATATTAACATTACATGACATTATATCGAATTGTAAACATGACATTACTATTATTTAATTTATATTGTATTGGTTTTTATTATAATAACTGAAAGTAAATTTAATTCATTAAAATACATAAATGACTTGTAAAATGTAAAAAACTTTGACGTGTAATGTATAGTATGTGCATTATAAATAAATAATAAATAAATAAATATTTGTGGACAATCTTACACAAATCAACCTAGTCCCAAACTAAGCAAAGCTTGTACTATGGGTACTAAGCGACGATATACAATACTTTTATATAGATAAATAGATACTTAAATACATAGAAAACATCCAAGACCCGAGAACAAATATTCGTGCTCATCACACAAATAAAATCCCCGGCCGGGATTCGAACCCGGGACCTCCAGTTTCGTAGGCAGGGTCACTACCAACTAAGCTAAAGCGGTCGTCAAAATTATGAATAAATGAGTATGAGTATGAGTATGCATTAATGTTTATGTAAAAGGTAGCAAAGGCCTCACCTGTCTAAGTTTCAGTTAAGGCGCCTGTATACGCAAGCACTCCCCATACAAACATAGTGCAAGTTTTTCTTCGCTTGTGTTTGCATTACACTTATGATTTTTGGTCAGTATGCTTATTTTTTAGTTAGCTAGAACGTCAAGTTTTTTTTTGCTTGACATTCTTCGTGTATCTAATATTAACAAGCAAAAAAAATTATATGCGGGAGTGCCAAAACTGATGAATAAAACTTGCACAGAGTTTTGATGGAGAAGGCCTTGCGTATACAGGCGCTGACAAAAATGTAACTAGAACTGATATTTGACATACAAAATCGGAATGATAGAGACAAAAAAATAAAGCGATATTCGAGGGCTGTCTCTTAACACAAATCGAGCCCAAGGGCCTGTAGCCTGGGGAAAATCCCGGGAAAACCATCGACACGACCACGCGAGCGGTTAAAACTCTAGTGTACTCAAAGAGTACTAATTACCTAGTTTAAGGGTTATCTTATGCCTCGTTTACATTACACAAGTTACACGCGTGTAATTGCGCGCAACATGGCTTATCAGAATGTATTCATAGCATCTGTGATGCGCGCGCGTTGTTGTGCGCGTCTGGACGTAGGTATGCGTGGCCTTAGTTTCAAGGACCTTCTATAGATTCATAGAATTTACGGGTCATATTTAGCTTTAACGTGAGACTTAGTAGACACGAGTGTGTAGATATCTACCCATGACAGCATGGGGACAGTTTTACTTCGCGCCACCACGCCCAGTCACGCGATCGCGTGGGTCCTTGACTATGCAAAACCACATTAATATGACTGTCGTCTTAGTCCTTATACCATTGGCAGAAGGTACAATATTACTATTGAGGATTTACGAACATTTTTGCGAGTCTACTGTATTTTATTGGGCTTATATGAGGGTTTATTGGGAAAACGATCATGCATTTTTAGATTGAGTGAACAAGGTGATTTTGATTGTGATCTTTAGATGGTTTTCTGAAGATAAACTTGTTGGCAAAGTTCATTTGATATTTAACAATAGCTTTCCGGTGAAAGAAAACATCGTGAGGAAACAGGTATAATTCCAACGAGGTCTAATTTTCGTCGAGGTTGGAAGGTCAGATGGGAGACAGCTTTGTACAAACTACCCCAATTCTGTAGCTCTAGTAAGTTTTTTCGAAACATTAACCAATTCGAACGCGTTTGCGTTTTGTCTCAAAATGTATGAAAGTGGTATGAAAACGTGAATAGCGCCTCTGGTGGTCACTAGTGGAAATTAAAACAGCGAGTATAACATTTGTTGCTAACCGATGAACGTGCGTATTTCAAACTCGGTGAGAGCGTTTTCATACATTTTGAGACAAAACGCAAACGCGTTCGAATTAGTTAATGTTTCGAAAAAACTTATACTAGAGCTACTGGGGGTTATAGGTAGGTAAAAGCGGAATGGTCGCTTTCTATCCATTCGGGACCAGAAATGACCATGCTTTATCTTGTCGTTTATCACGTGATAACTACGCAAAAGGGTTTGGCAGGATGAAGGTCATACGGGGTCGATTCTTCATTCTAGAAGTACGGTACGCACGCCAATTTGATATTGATTTGATTTCAATGTGTAATGACATGTATTTTTAGGTTGGAAACAGGAGTAGCGTAGCTGTATCTATGCAAGTCTATGGCTGGAAACAGAGCGCGATCGACGGTCGGCGCGTATGGTCGGCAGCTGACGGTGAGGATCGCTCTGAAGTCTCTGAACGCACGTATGCTTTCGTACAGCGATAGCTACGCCCGACCGACGGTACGCAGTGACCGTCGGTCAAGCACTGTTTCCAGCCTTGAACTTTAATTGTAACTCTAAAATTTTGTTTTATTTTAGTATTGCCGATTATGTTACAGTTTTGCGACAATAAATGTTCTTTTACTTATTTATTTATTTTTTAATGCGCGCGGAGATAACGTTTTAGAACGAGAAAGTTACTCAGAGAACGAGAGAGTGTTACTAAGAAAATTAATGTATAATAATAGTATAGTTCAGATACAGCACAGAGAACTCATTGAGCGCACGACGGAGCACTACGGCCTGGCCAGTTGGCCGGTCTTCAAGCGACGGCTGCAGTGGCATCGGTTTTCCTAATACATTGCGTGTGATCTCTACTAACCGCAGTGCGTTGCGCGTCTCGACCGCGCAATGAACAGATAAAACGCTTGCCACGCCGCAAGTCGTGGCCGGGCCGTTAGCATACAAAACTCATACCTACGTATCTATAAGTAAATTCACTGTGCGTGTGCGATCATTTCGGTTCCAAGGTATGAACCCCGTCGACGGCGCGTGGTATGTACGATGGTGGAATGTGGCCGTCAGACATCATGTCGGTCGGAAGTGTGACTGTGGCGTCGATAGTGACGTCACTTGTGTCACGATCCGGATTGACAGACCTTGTTTTCTTAGACATGATAGCGCTAGAAGCCAGTGAAAGTGACAACCTTTCTGGGTAGACCCTGTGACGCGATCCCTTTGTCTTTTTACGGTTCCGTACCCGAAGGGTCAAAACGGAACCCTATTGGTGTCGCCCAGGCGTACTACTAAGTTCCTTGCTTAAACCATAACCATAATCCTGCTCATAAAGATTAACTATTAAATAGACAATCCATTCTATAAATATGCATGAAAACTCCATTCCACATTAAAATTCCCAGTAGCACGCAAAGTTTTCTTACTGCTTAGTTTCTTGAAAGGCTGCCAGCGAGTCGGGTTAGCACCTCGTTGTTATCTTTCTATTACCGCATAGATAAACCCAAGATAAACCACTCGGGAATGCCAGGTTTGGCGGTAAGAGAAATCTGCATGTTTGGGAAAAGAGAGTCGTAAGTGAATACTACCATTCCATGCATCATTATCTTTCTTTCTACTTGCTTTTCAACAAATTTTGTCTCGATTATTCAAAGTTCAAAATTATACGAGTATCTGCTTATTTTATAAATGTTTTAATTCGAAAAATTAAACTTTGAGGTTATGTGGAAAGACTTAACCTCCTCGTGCGTGTTCTATCGCAGGGCGGTGTTCTGAAGAACTGTTTGAAATGTATCCGCAGCTACATTCTACCACTACACCGGTCGCATCGGCAAGACATTCCTTCTCCTAGAACCTAATCGCGTATGGTACGTTCTAAGAGAAATGTATGTCATCCCGCGAACGCTTCGGCTGTTGAATGTGCTACCTGCCGAGGTTTTCCCGAGGTACTACTGTGAGGGGATCAAAAGAGAGTATATTAAATTATTTTGGCTCCGAAAACCGTTTACCATAAGTCAGTACGCAAGCTTGTTTACCATCGACGTGGTCTAAACAAACTCTGCTAATATCACGACACATCACCGTCGGCACTCCACGGGCTAAATCTGAGACGTAGGTACCTATATGTAATTCTGTTCCACTAACCTAAGGTTGGTTGTCTGGAAGTGGTCACTCTTTAGCGATAATACCGATGGTTGTTTGCCTCTACTTATATTGATTAATATTATTTGGTGCTGTGCAATGGAGAGTACTTGCTTATTTGTATTGTATAATATATTGTTTTGTTTCTTAAATATCGGGTTTGTTCGAAATTAATTTGTACTTCACTCCCATTAACTATTTTGTGGCCTCTTCACATCACCCGAATGACCTTTTAACTGAAAACTTCATTTTGTAAGATGGCTGATTTAAAGATATATATTTAGAGTTCCCTAGGGAATAAGCTTCTACAGGTTTATACAAAGTTTGTTAGAACTCATTCAGCGCGCGGCGTAGCACTTAGCATACAAAACTCATACCGAAGTAGCGGAATAGCGCTGCAGCTTGAAACGCTCATGTGCTGAAAAGGTTAATGAAGTCGCCATTAACTCATTATACAACAATATTTCAATGTGAGGGAATCATACAACTACGAAGATATCTGTGGACAATCTTACACAAATCAACCTGGTCCCAAACTAAGCAAAGCTTGTACTATGGGTACTTAGCGACGATATACATACTTTTAGAGATAAATAGATAAATAAAAAAAAATAAAAAATAATATAAATATTTGTGGACAATCTTACACAAATCAACCTAGTCCCAAACTAAGCAAAGCTTGTACTATGGATACTAAGCGACGATATACACAAGAGTACTAATAGCATAGATACTTAAATACATAGAAAACATCCAAGACCCAAGAACAAATATTCGTGTTCATCACATTAAAAAATGCCCTGGCCAGGATTCGAACCCGGGACCTCCAGCTTCGTAGGCCATTCACTACCAGCTAAGCTAAAGCGGTCGTCAATATTAAACCAAAGAGGGGCATTAGGCCAGCAGTGAGTCTTATTATTAGTTATGATAAGTATGCTGGTAATGATGATTAGGATAAGGGCGCGTGCACATAGAACGTCAATTTTTACAGGATCCTTTTTAACGGATAGCACTACTACTACTTACTTGATCTGGGATACTGTTTTGTGTTGTGAACTCGCTTAATACAACTTCATACGCCATCATATAACGGAGCTGTAAAACGGATCGCTATGTATACTCGCCCTTACTTTGATATTTAACCTAAGAAAATTTTCTTTTAAAACAACCTAAAAACATTTTTATGCTTTAGACTTCGCGAATTATTAATGAAGCGTAAAGATTCACGTAGAACCTACATGAATCTATATGCTACATTAATTTCACCATTCAAGTCGAATATCTTCGACATCACTCCAAAAATAGATGCTCGATCAAGAAAATCCCTGTTATTAATATTATACGCCCCTACAGGAGTTAATAAAAGTGAATCTACACGCTAACAAATCCGTATGATCCGGAGCACCCTTTATTACAATGTTCTGCTGTTTACGTCCCACTTCTCAAGTATGACATATTTTTATTGCCACCGAGATTCTGGAAACGGAATAGCAAGATGGCTTATTTGGTTAGGCCAGATTGTGGGGGGGTTATCAAATATTAATTGTGTTGTTACCGACTATTTATATTTGTGAGATTAAGATCATCACAAAATTGTATAGGGTATTGAGGGAACAATTAAGGCGATATATCGATTGAAAGAGACACCCTTTGTCTTTCGCTCACGACAAAACGGGATGCAACCCTCTCCGAGAATGGCTTTTTAGACAAATCTCGTTAAATATCTGACTGTGTGCAGGTTTATTAAATTTCCTCTTGTCAGTACCTAGATGAGGTAAAATACCATCATATTAACTTAATCGTGTCTTTTAATAATGCGTTGTTTTAGTAGGCTGAGGAAAAAAAGGACAATATTGTAGTGTGATAGGTAATAAACCCCTCTCACATATCTGCATGTATACTCTCTAGTATATGACTAATCTATGATGTTAGTATATAAGCCCTGTAATGCACCATATATAGCTCTCTAATAAACGTCGTGGAACTATCAACTCGTTTCAATCATCTCCCACATCACATGGCGACCCTGCCAGTGCGGCCTTGTGCCGTGCTGGCGGCGCGCTGCGCCAGCCAGAAGCGTGAGTGACCTTGATTAAATACGACGAACATTTTTAAGTGATATAAAATAATGTGGACTTATACGTAACGTGAGTGGTGCTGGACATATTTCATTACTAGACGACGTGTTCGTAAATGTGGGAGTGAAATAAATGAAAACTGGACGAAGAACTTTTTACATAATGAGACTAATAGTGAATTATAGTTTAAAATAAAACTTTTTGGAAAACGAGCGGATAAATTAAGTAAAAAAAAAACGAATAAACCAAATATTTTGAACTGGAAGAGGATCAAAAGTGAAATAAAAATTATTCGAGAATTGTTTAAATATTGGTTGCAGCCGGGAGTTGTTGGTGTCCTTGGAGCCAAGGGGATCGAGCTGCAGCAGCAGGTGAATGACAATGAGTCGTGAGGCTGCTTTAAAATGAAGAATATTCGGTTCGCGCTTTTTTCAAAAAAGAGAGACTTTAAATATTTCGCAAAATTGATATAGTAGTGTTAAAAACCTGTTTAGTATGTTGTTAGTACCCAGGGTTTATTTTTAATTGTGTATGATTCTAGAAGTGAAACTATTTTAACTATTGCTATGATATGACACGACTTTGGATTTATTTTTTATCGAGAAAATTTTAAGCAATCATGTTTCGCTATTGTCAGTACCACAATCATATAGTCAAGAATCATATATCTGAAAATCAGCCCCTACTGTTTGCTAGTCTGGGCAGGACAGCGTTTCAAAGTCTCCAAATTTCTCAGTGTAGCGCCTTAAGGTAAACGTCCCAATGTAAGACACCTTAATACCCAGTTACTGTAGTTGACGCCTTTAATGTTCACCTTTATTAATATGGCGTATAATTTTAACTGAAGTTTTGGGTCAGTGATCAGCACTGACACATTTCCCAAGAACGTTTTCAATTGTACAGATTCTACTTACTACTCTATTCAATCTCACTGAATAAAACGTTCCCTTATATTAAGAGAGAACGTCGCATCTTCACAGAAAAGTAATCTACAAGAGGATCGCTAGACCGGTTACGAGACCAACGCCAGTTTACGACCACCTGAACGACGAGATTTTTTTTCCATTATATAATGTATTATGTAATGTTTATCAGACTTTAAAGAAACAGCTGGTATGCATTTTATTTGATAATTATGGAATGGGAATCCGCGGAAAATATACTTATACTCCTTATAGTACACAAGAATGTAATGTTAATATACTTAGTGAAATTAATTAGGTAATAATATACATAATTGTTACTATACTGTTACGGAAGAGCGGAATTTCCTGCCACAGGTGTCCATTCACCTACTAGGAAATTCCAACCTTGGCTATCATTGAACCTATTTTGTTACCTGAATAAAAAAAATTAATTTAATTTTAATTTAATAGTTCATCAACTAACCCAAGTGGTCGCAAACCGGCATACCAAACGACCTATCGACCTATTTCTAAATGAAATAAATTATCTTTATTCTGTAAGTACGCCGCAAAGGTACTTTTACAATCTAGTTATAGGTATATATATGTATTCTAAACTAGCAAAGATAAAGTAATTTATGAAACACTCGACCGACTCTTTAAAACTCACTCGTATGTATCTCTTTCAATATTTAGACTAGCAAAATAGATTTTTTCGTATACCGTCAAAAACTGTTATAGGGAACTGCTATTCTTATACCTACAAGTTCTCGTGACGTTTAAAACTAAGTTATTTTGAATTAAACCGTACACTGTAGGTATCTATTTACAACTCTCAAAATATAAAACGTATTCCTAGATTATCAACGAGTATTAACGTATTCATAGAACATGTTTCATTCATATCAGAATATTTTCAACAATTCGAAAGGAAATGAAAATCTGTAGAAGCATAATAAAACATTTTCCTTTTAAAAATGTATATTCGTACGTTTCCTATTCTCTGCATGTCTCGGACGCAGATCTGAGCACATAATGTGTCTAACCTTTATCTTTATACCGGTAATATATTTCCTTTCGGTGAATATTTCTGAGGTACTTATAGGAAATGAGGACGTGATAATAGTACATTACTGCAGAGGCCGCGAAATAGGGGATTGCCGGCCGAGTAGTTATCAAATTAAATATAAAATTTGAAATCCTTATCCCTGAATTATACTTAAATGAGAAATTAAATAGATGTCTTTTTTTTGATTGGCAGATGGCAGTATGCCATAGATGAAAAAAAAAACCTACTGAAACAAAAGACAGTCTCTTTGCTGGCCATGGCCTTCAAAGTTGTATGAAACGGCCGCTAATTTGAATTGAGAACCAATCTTCAGTAAGTGTAATGCAAAGACGTACTTCGCGTTCTATTATCACGAAGATAAGGACGACATTTCCTTGGATGTTTGAGAAAAATAAATATAATAGCCTTTATAACCCTCTGAGACCAAAAAATAGAGCGTGAAATAATAATTAGGAGCGTTATAAAGTCTTTGTGGTTATAAGCTAAGAATTATCTTAAAAATAATTAATAGTAATAATAAACTTTACCTGTGGTAAAAAGTATGGCACGTTCATTTGTTTCTTGTACCTATACTAGAACTTGTATAGCATAGTTTAAAAAAAACAGTGTATAGCTGCTTTCTTGTTGATGGAAATTTAATATCACTGTTTCATGTGTACAGTTAGCAAAAGCAAACTTCCAAGTCAACTAACCAACTAACGAAACCAAGACACACAAGTTAACCAACCGAAAGTACGTAAACTACGTCCCTTCGAGATTTAATATACAGGTACTTCCGTGTGTGAAAACAACGTCCTTAAGCGACTTTCTGATTTTCCAAAACCGGTTCGGTACCTATGTGGTATTTTGTTCTTTGAAGGAATTGAAGGTGAGCTTACTGACGTCATTCAGATTTCCTTAGGTGACTTCCTAACTTTTCGGTGCGGAAGCGGTATGATATGAAAAAAACTGTCAACTGTCAGTCGATACAGTACCGCTTTTTGCTGCGCCCCTATACGTTAGTATCTTCTAAGTAGTTTGTGCCTATATTTAAATGAATACTTAACACTTGCCTTCCTGACTGGCGCGGGATGCGCGATAACGGGGCTATGCAAACTATGCAAAGGCAGTACTGCTCCGCTTCTGCGCATGATATTACCACTGCACAAATTTAATAATGGCAGTATTATGTCAAGTGAGAGTCTTTGCGGTGTCAGTAAGTTCACGTCAAAGAAGAAAATTTCACATATCGATCCCGCCCCGTCAAGTCAGGAAGTCGCCTTACTTCGCGGGATATTGTCAGTATTCATTCAGACATCGTGCGCATTCGTATCGCCCCGCTTACTTGCATCCCGCGCCAGTCAGGAAGCGGTACTGCCTCGACTTTGGTTGACACTGACAGCTTTCTGCCCGACAAGTCAGGGAGCCGCCTTGGCTTGTTTTTTTATTTATTTAATCATTTATTTCAGGCATCTGCGGCCCATAATTCAAATACCTTAAAGACTAACATACGCATATTTTTGCCACGGCCACGGGACAATTATTTTACCTTCTATTTGTCTGTAATAGTTAGATACCTATTTGTTTGTTTGTAGAAACAAGCAAAATTTAATCTAGCGGACGAACTATTTTCTTCATTACTTAATCATGAAAAAACAACCCTTTTGCCACCACGTATGACGTAGGTACTCTCAACTCGTTCCATAATAACATCAGAGTGGTATAAAACACGCCAGCGCAAGTGAATAATGGTAGAAATGTACCGGGAATTTCTAATGCTCTCATAACCTCACACGTGTCACGTGTCGTTGACGTTATTTGGAAAATTACCTCTATTTTGCAAGCAGAAAGATTAAAATTTAAAAAACTCTTTAAATTAGAAAGGATGTCGGAAAAGTAAATGGCCGGATTGTCTCGTAGGAGAATTAAGACGAAGCGTTGTTTTTGTTCAATTTGGAATCATGACGTTGACTTGGGCATCGCATTTGAAAGCGTGATCCGTAGTTACATCTGAAATAGCAGCAAAAACACTAATTATAAATTTTGTTGTTTGCAGTTTACAGATTCATGATATTTCTGTTCTTCTATTGTCCGGTCCGCCTAAACCTTTTAATGTAGTTTTTTTATAGTTAGTTCAATATAGTTAGTTTACCGTACGAGTGATTTTCGTTCATTAATCCACACCGCCGTTACCTAAACCTACTTATAGCCTAAAATATAACTCCAGAGGATTTGCATGTTATTGCCGAATCTTTAAAAACATGTACACTCCGTTCTTGTCTAGGAGTTTATTCCACAACCGAAGCGTTAGTCTATAATTTTTCAGACATTCATAAAACACTAACGTTAGTACAACAATACAGTCATTGCCGTTTTCCTTTGCTCGTAGTCTATGATCTTTCAAACATTCATCAAACGCTAATGTTGGCACAACTGCATCTTTCCCACCAAAGCCTGTCAAAACGCCGACGTTTATCTACCGACCACTGGGAAATAATCCTTTGTAGTGTACGGATCGAATTGGAAATTCGCTTTAGGTTAGGTGGGAAACTGTGATGTTGGCTGCTACTTGTTTCCGTAGTCAGAATAGATAAGGCGATATTGACCCTGTGTTGTCAAGGGGTAAACTGTGCATCCGCTTTGTAAAGGTAGTGCTGTAACTCTTTTGAAAGTTTCCCTTAAACAGTTTTAAATGTCACTTATTTGCTCATTTAAATATTATTTAAAGGCCAAGCTCTTACCGGTGGTTTACGAGTAGCCTCTGTTGACTGCCAGTTTCTTTGATTTCCTCTTAAGACGCGGCCACTTACTTCTTGACTTGACGGAGATATTCAAGCTAATTTCAGTTGTTGGCCCTCAAGAATCCTTTTTACAAGACTACGCGGAGGATTCGTGTTTAGCCTTTAAGATTAACTTTCCTTAAAGTGTTGTAAAGCGATTTAATTTTGTGGTAGCCGCGCAATACCGTATGCATTATGCAACTCGACTTTGCAGCAAAAATTATTCCAGGGTACGCTGATTGCGGCCTCAGAATATACAAATGCATTAATAAGGCATTCTCATGCAAGAGTGCTGATGCTTAACTCTTGGCATATTTATCTAGTGTACCTAATTAATCCTGGGTGTATTTATCTAGTATACTTCATCCCTGATGTATTTATCTGGTGCACATAATGTACATGGGTATCTAAAGCTAGTGCTACGCTGAAATTTATTAGTACTTGTAAATCATTATGAACACACTTGTAATTAGTAATTTATGCTACAAAATTTTCTAATATTATTAGTAAAAACCTAAAATAATTATGCAACACAAAATAACGCAACTAGTAATTTGTTAACTAGTAACTTGTATTATTTTCTAATATTATTAGTCTAATTATGCAATAGGCCCCAGGTGAATATGATGTTCTCATTTGTCGCGTGACAATTTACACTACCCGTATTTTGTAGTAACACAAATGATGTTTAATATGCGAATTTAAATTCCAATCAAAAGTCATGCTCTATAGCCATTAACTAACTAACTTTAACTTTGGACATGTACACATCAAAAAAGTCGCGATCCTATTTCCGTATCACCTAAATACCACCAGCACACTTGAATTTTTTATTCCTATCACTTAAAATGAAACTGCAACCTAGTCGCTGAAAATTCAGGGAGCAATTCAGGAAGTTAGCCGCCGGATTGATCGCAAAAGACTGTGCCCAAATTCAATTCCGTCCAAATCTCATATCGGATAATCGGCTCAGGCACAGTACACAGATCATACGTTGCCGTGTGCAGATAATCGCCCCGTCTTTGTTGTCCTCGTCTAAATATTTCTACTTCTCTATAGCACGGCCAGAATTAATCTGTCATAAATCATTACGCCGGAAGGGCCTCTCGCTTGCAATCTTGAGTGACTCGCGAATGTGAGCGAGAGGATTTATGACTCCATGGGGAGGTTGTTTTTGACCCTGCTATAATGTTAACTGTACTATCTATAGTACGCCCCCCTCTGCCCCTATCCTGGCACAGGCGCTGTCTCTGTTAAGAGGGGTAGCAACCATTTTCTTTTTTAAAACGCTAACACACTTAAATGACCTATTGAACGATTGTGACAAAACTATATGTTGAATTTCAATCTTAACTAATAACGTTTGAATGTCTTATTAAATTCTAAACGGAAAAAAATCTTACAAAAGGCCTTTTTAACTTAAAATTTGCTGTTACTTCTAAACAATAACTGCATACAGAAGAGATACAACAGATTAATTACGATCCAAAGATTCTGGATATTCTTGGAGACAACGGGTATGAGCAAAGCACTTTAAGGGCTGCCACAATAGTTAATTGACTGATTGAGGGGGCATAGAAGGCCAATAATAATTATAAATAAAAATCCCATAACTGATTCGCTCACGGTAAGTTAAAAAAAGGTAATTTATTCATCTAATCTAAACGTTTAAAAATCTGGATGTTTTACATTCTGAAATAATAGAATTGCGCAAGTAGGTGGGTCCTTTCGCGGGCACACAGCACGGCCTATCGAGCTACCACAGAATAGTATAATAATATTACATACAGAACGGACACGAACTCTCCGCACCGAGGTCAGTTACCTCGTCCCTAAGGCGGGTGCCTGGTGTCGATCGGGTGCCGTCGTGCCTCGCGATTCGTCCGCGCCACGCGCTACGCACCCGCGCAAACAATTGACGCGTGTACCGACAGCGCACGCACACAAACTTACCCGCAGCGCTTACGTTCCTTCGCGTATCACCGTGTGCTACCATTAGCGAGCGAGCAAAAATTCCGAGCACTACGGGCCTTAAACGGGAACGGTACTGCCAATCTGTGTGGTGCGGCCGTGTCGACGTGAATGCAATTTCGGCTGCCGACTCTCACCTACGTTTGTCAATATTTCACACATTCCGGCTGGAACTTTGCTATTTACTCTTAACTTCACTTCTTCACAATTTGCATGACGTATTCACTTGAAAATATTAACTTTATACATAGATATAAAGGTAGATAGGTATATAGGTGAGGGACCTGCGTGTCTCAAACATAGCGAATCCTCATGGTCAATAAAAGGTTGGCAACGCGATTATGAGTCACCAGTGTCCATACGCTACGGTATCTGCTGGTTTACCATGAGGCAGCCGTTGCCGTTAGCTTATTTGCGACCATCGTTGTATAATTTTTTTAAGAGCCTATATAGTGTCCCACTGCTGGGCAAAGGCCTCCCCGCTTAATCCCCACTCGTCACGATCTTGAGTAGTCTCTGGCCAATCGTCGTGAAATGCATCTAGGTCGTCCCGCCATCTCCGTCTTGGCCTGCCACGTCGTCGGCGCCCATCGTACAAAAAATAATTGATATAAAACATTTTGCCTGCATAGCTGACGGTTTCATAAAAGTGAATCAATAGCTGCATTCGCATTTGGTGCAACTATTGCAACTGACTAACGAATTGGAAGGGATTTACGATAAGTCTGGTTTTATCGGTCGAATGGATGAACATGTTGAAATATTCGACATCATTTTACACCACGTTCATAAAGGCCGTGTGTGTATAGATAGAAAACATACATCTAACTATTTATACTAGTCAATGCATTATACGGTATATCATAATAAAATTTGGACGTTTATAGAATCCTATTTTACTTGTTAAATGAACATATCGATGTAACATCTACGAGTAAACTACTTTTGAATGGGCTCTCGAAAGCGGCAGTAACGATTTTAATCTGATTTGCAATACTGAAGGTCTACGCTAGGGTTGCCATACGTCCCGGTACGCTGGGACATGTCCCGGTTTGTCCCGTCCTTTAAGCAAATTGTCCCGGTTTGTAAAGACTAGTTTATTAGAAGGGACCATCTAGAGAAATAAATACCTATGCATGTACGTAGCACGGACGACTATAATATAAGCCTACCGCTTAACACAGACAGTGCCTGCGCGGCGCGCAGCGCATGAAGGATGCCGTTCGATGACAGGGACGCCGCTCCCACGTCTGCTATCTGCTGCTTTTTGACTTTGAGGATGAGTGAGGCAAGCGCTGAATATGCCCTTTGAATTGAACTTTCTCTTTGATCTACACTACTTTTTCTTTAATTGTCCCGGTCGTGGTCCCCATATTTATGGCAAACCTAGTCTACGGGGGCTAAAAGTTGATGAGTTGTTATGATCCGATCCGATCAAAATTGTATCGACTGTGTAAAACAACCACACCTTTTCATGACATTATGAGAAACAGATAAACTCAATTTGTGTATGAGAGACGCTTAAAAACTATTCTTAAACTAAATACCCTACAGTGTTTGTACACCTTAGGTACATTATTTACACACGTAAGTGACTAGAACCGCGCAATGTAGTGAACCTTTAAGCACATAGATGGGATGACAAGGATCTAAAATAAATAGTGATAAATTACAATGAGAATATCACGGCATGTTTTTTTAACTGCTTCAACATAAATACATATTAGTTAAAATAGGGACGAAGAAACCTAAATTAGGTCCTAAAAACATTAAATGTTTTTAAGAGTTAAATATTAAATTCAAGTATACGTACCAAAAAGGAACCCAATGTTTCGATTGGCTATCGATGTGTTTTGTGATTGGTGGATTTTAATAAGGTGAAAATACTCTAGGGGCGAAATGTACTACGTATAGCCCCGCTTGATAAGCCTAATATGACACACTTTTCGAGCATGGGAAGTGAAAAAATGTTTATACGCTCCTGTACCTAATAACAGTATTATTTAATCTATAACGAACGCCATCGTATTTCATTACCCACTAAAGCCACAATGATCCGTTGTGGGAATCAATGGATCATGAAATCCAGTATTTCCATTGTATTTCCATTTCTGATTTGGAATAAATCTCACTAACCTTCCATAAATTTTGTGGATTGGAATCAGGACCCACGTCAGATACGACGGCTCTGCGCTGCAAGTGCAGGTTCGGTTCCCAGTCCGGTTATAACTCACGTTTGTAACCCTGCCACATTTATTACTAGACCTCAAGGACTTTTAGCGGAATTTGGATAACTTTCCGTAAATCTTGGGGATAAAACGGACGTTACAAAACTGGTTTTCTTCAGTTTAACACTTAAATGCGTTCGGAAAAACATAATTTGTTTATTTTAATTTTATTACCTAATTTGTCGAATATTATCGTAAAAAAATGTAGTTCTGTAACTATTTTGTGCATTAACACATTCGGCGCCGTTAAGGCACTTCTCCATACAAAAATTACATGAGTTCGTGTCACCGGCATTGAATGTGTTAACTTATAATTTTAATACCAGAAAACCATATATGTCATAATCTACAGCACATACAGAATAACATAGTTTTCAACAAAATCTATTTTAATAAAAATAAACAATTATTTCGCAAACTAGTCTCATATCTTTTAAAAATAAATTAAAAGCTTGGCTTGTCGAGCAGGCGTATTATAGCTTTAATGAATTTATGACCAGAGATTGCCAAATAAATTAATAAGGTAGAAATATAATGTCTATAAACATAATTAATTGAAATTATAATCTGAATTAATAAATAATGTATTTAATTTATTTTTCTTTTATGTATCAATTATTATTGTCCTTGTAATAACATATGAACCATAATATTAGCATAAGTAGTAAATCGTGTGAAATATTTAATAAGTACTGTATGACTTGTAATACTATTATTACCAATAAACGAGTTTGAGTTTGAGTTTAAGAGAAACTAATTTCTCGATCGCTTGATAGTGCCCCGGCGACTGACCATAAATTCCTCCATTTTATACCTTATTCGGCGAGATTGGAAGACAAAGCCAGGGTGTAAAGTTTTGTAACGCAGCATTATCTTAGATTCATCAAGCTCACAGACATCCTAAGGACCGTAAACTTGATGCGATAGTAATTGCGTGTCTAGACATTCCGATAGATAACCCCTATCCGAACAAGATTGTATTATGCCGCACAATGGATAATAGATATTGTTCTAAGCAGCTGAAGTGAAGAGACGATGCTACAACAGGGAACTTGAACCTTAATATGTCCAACAATATATTATGTATTTAGTTACTTACAACAAGAAAAGAAAATAACTATTGAAACCCACTTGGAAAGTAGTGACTGTCCGTCCAAGTGAGTTTCAACCGTTGTTTTCTTGTTGTAGGTAAAAATTGTGATTTGTGACATTTTGTGACTGCAATTGGAGTCCTTCATCAGGTTGAATGTTGTCACGATAACCGACCGTGTTGTTCCCTTGTTAAAATGTAAATATGTCTCATGTTAGTTATTAATTTAAGAAAAGAAAAGTTAATTAACAGCTTTGTTGTCTTCTTTCTCAGTTTTGTTGTTTAAGGCAAGGCAGTCCCACTGCAAATGTCCCGCTCTAACACGCGTGAGTTTACAATTAACCATCCCGCTCTTTCGTGAATATTTAGTACATTTTGATAGATTTTTGGAATACTGGATCATTTATCAAAAATCGGTCATTTTGTTAGAACAATAAATAAGCTATCCTTTTTGTAAAAATAAACATATCACTGCCGTTGACAATTACGAAATAATCAGCATGAAAGTTTATTTTTAGGATTGTTTCACAGAGTTACCAAAGCATTTTTCAATATTTTGGTCGGTTATTATGTTACTTTCTTTTTTTGTCAATCTGCAGTCATTTTTGTGTAGTGTAATTCTACATTATTTCTTCACACTCTAACCTCAAACTTAAATATTTTCGTCGATTCGTGAACTGGACTCTCCTTAAAGCTTGAGATTAGGTGTGAAAAGCGGTTCATCCCCTCCGGACTCCTTAGGACACCACCTGGGAAACGCTAATGATATCAGTCTTGCTTTTCTAACCCTAACAATATTGTTGCATTTCTTAACCAAGAAAGGGAGATAGGTACTTCGTTTTTGGTTCGCGTTAGGCCCTCTGTGTAATAAAGGTAGACACACCCCATTGTTTCCCACCACTATACTTCCCAGCAAATCTCAGAAGCTATTATTTATTAAAAGGACCTGTCACCTGTCGGACGAAGATGCCGAATTATCAACCTAATTGAGGGTCGGCTTACTTCACCCACCATAGACAATTCGGTGTCGGCTTTTCATCGAATATTCCGATGATTTGCGGCATAATAGGACGTTTTTGCTTCTAGTGCCTCTCGCCTGAATCATTGTATTCAGGACACTATTGTAATACTAATAATAATACAGTCAATTTGTAATATAAACGGCTTATGATAAAATAATTTGATTACAGTTTAATGAAAGAGCATACGCGCTTGATGCATAATTATGTTCAGCGCACGTAAACACACTTTTCTTAAATATGGCCAGAAAAGTGGACCTTACATACTGGATTCACCTTCCAATGTATACTTTAGAGGTGGGTGATAAATAACTTCACGGTGATCCGCCGTTAAAAAGTAACAGTGTGATTTGTCACAAAGTAACAACGTTACAAAATAACGTTGTTACTTAGCGACGATATCACTGGAACAGTGTGTAAGCGACGAGTCGCGTCGTGTCGTGCCTAGTGACCGATGTTACTAACTGTGACTCATGTGACTGTGACTGCGGTGCGCTGTCACAGCACAGAGTAACATCAGTTGTTACAAAAATATCAGTAACTGCCGGGAACGATCGACACGCAAATGTCGTGACACGAAACAACCGAAGTGACAAAGACACGGTGATTTTTCAATGTGATTTTTTTGAAACATGAATAACAATAACGGTGATCGAAAAATAACGTTTTTCCCCATGTCTAGTATACTTTAAGGTCTACAATCATGAAATACATGCCATTCCCCCAAGGTCGTCCATTCAAAATTACTACTCAACCTGCAAACTACAATCGAAGGATGACTGAGTTATGTGATATTTCCATCCACTAAAAACTCTACGGTGATCGCCATCTGCGCTGTCAAGCGGGGAACTTCAGGATCTCAATAATGAATGCCCTGGCACTTTGCTACTTTTGTCTAGATAATAATGCAGGCACAAGGTTAACACTTTCAGTGTTACCAAGGACTTCGTATTAGTAGAGTATATAGGAAATTGCGTAGCGCTACAAAAAGCTTAGCAGCGAAAGTGTTATACCGGCTTCACTAGCTACCCGCACAAAATAAAAAATATACAGAAGGTCCGTTCCCGCCGTTCTTGAAAATACATACCTAAACTTGAGGGTTGCTTCTGTATTGATTCTGAATTTTAAAAAGGAGTAGTTAGGTATAATAAAAATTCTTCAACATGACATTTAAATATGAACCAGCGTATCTTGGTAAAAAACCGGCCAAGTGCGAGTCGGACTTCGCACATTTAGGGTTCCGAATCAACCTCAAAAATATGATTTATCAATAATATATTATATTAGTATTTGTTGTTAAAAAAATATACGTAATATAGAAAATTGTCACCAAATTTCCAGTTCATAGGTCAATGAGAAGTCTAAAAATTCTTCGGAACAAATTTTGTGACAGACGACGGACGGACGGACGGACGTCTGGGCGACACCAATAGGGTTCCGTTTTGACCCTTCGGGTACGGAACCCTAATAAATTGATGCGTGACCCGCTGCGAGTTGTGACTTGTGACCGGCGGCGGTCGAGAGCGCCAACAAAGAATATAAGTACCCAATTAATTAGGTACCTACTTAACTAAACCATAGTACTTAAATACTGGCGTTTTACCAGCGAACGATAAGATGAATGTGTAATGGTTGATCGTCGTTATCAAAGCGGCTAGTTTCAAAAAAAATCCCACCTACCTATGTATTGTAACTACCAAAATGAGAAAACCGTTTTATTTACCTTTCAATATCGTTTGAAAATTTGAAGAAAGTGTAGGCACAGTTTTTTGTTGTATTTAAACAATAAAATACATTCCAACTGTAATAATATCGGTTATTCATTTTGACGTACGTGACACAAAGTACCTACGTAGCGGCGGCGACGTCAAGTGATCAACGCGCGCACAACTAGCACTCGCGACGCGGCGGTGACAGTCGCGACTAAGCTCCTCCGAAATCAACCGAGAATGCCTGTAAATGTTATGTCTGTGTGCGTGCGGCGAAAATGGCACTTTGTACTGAGCGGACTCTCTGCTCCGGCGCGCGCCGCCGCTATTTACTTTGTGCTACCCGCTACGGCGTAGCAGACATTGACACGCTTGAATCTAAACAAGATCAGTTATTAAATAATATTAACCTTAGCAATGACAGCCACGCCATTTGACCAGTGCTATTCAACTTTTATTTTTAATAATCTAGACTTTTGGTTTATAGATAGAGTTTCTCGAAAATGCCATCCAACATTACGCGCCTTAAAATATATAGGCAATCTTTACACCCCACAAAACCCATTCGGAAAATAACCTCAAAACTTTCACTATTCGGGGTTATTACCCGTCCGCCACTCCGGTCCGGCCGTGCCGCGCACCTGTCGACCAAACGCGCCCCAAAACTGTACTTTTCTATTCAAATCGAGTTATCAGTAATGAGACGCAGTGCGGCAGACGTGACGAAATCTTCGAGAGATCTGTATAACAATACGACAGCTTTGTGGCCTTGTCTGTTTTATAGTTGTTGTTTTAAATGAAATGTTCATAATTAGTTTCATTCGGATGCAATACACTCGAGGTCAAAAATTTCGGGTCACCCTTCACGCTAAATTTAAGTACCGCAATAAGTTTTTTTTTAATATGTTACACTAGTTTTATTTACAAAATATACAATACAATACAAATACAAATACTCCTTATTGCATTTCGTAATACCCAACTGTCAATGTCACTATTAGCAAATTCCGAGATCCTTTAACGTTTTTTATGGCTCATTACGGGTCCGATTTAAACATTTCGTTATATTTTTAACTGTTATTTTTTCAGTTTAGATATAACAGTTTAGATAAAAAATTAAATAGAAATCATGATTTAAAATTTAAAACTTTGCACTAGTTTAGGTAATAAGACGGTATTTCGCCGACCCGTATTCTTTTACCAAAAAAAAAGTTGATTTTCTTACGTGACCCATTGCGTATTCTTTTAAATGACTTCAGGGCCTAATCGAGAGGGCCGTACTGGAAACTCGAGAATTGTTCCTCAAGTTTTCGCTTTTTGAAATTTCTGCAAAGTCAGTTTTAAATTATATGGGAAATGGGGCCGGTGGGTAATCTTGGTAATTCTGAGTTGTGAAATATGTGATGGGTGTTCTTTTTGTAGGCGAGAACTTACCTTGCGCTGCGAGGCTTTTCAGTTTAACATGAAACTTATTTTCTGGGTTTTCTGTGTAGGTTTTAACAATAATGCTGCAACTCATTTCGGTGTAAGATCGTGTGTGATAAACATCAATGCGCTATTTACACATCTGTGACAAAGTTAGAATGTTTCATTTCGCAGTATTGATTTTGGCTCTCTAAAAAGCATATCGTCATGATTTTTGAGAATGTACCATACGTATAGAAGCCAGAGGGTAAATTTGTTTTATAACAGCCAAAAATGATAACGGAGACACTCTAAAAAATAACTAATTCTAAACCTGTGCGTTCATATAATTCCTACTGAAGAAGGGAATGGTATTGTAATGATCAAATTCATACCTCAGGTTTACGTAGAGTACAATAAATCCGTGAATATTTTGTCATGTGACGATTTGACCCGAGCAGGATCAAAAGAAACTAAACAAAGCCGACGCAGCAGGTGTTTTTCAAGCGTTTTCAAAATACGGGTCGAAACAATAGCATCCGTTATTTTTTTAACGACCTCGTTTTTTATTCCATTTCTAAAGCTAAACTTTGCCTTTTATAAAAAAGACCGTTCAGGCGACTAGGAGGTTTCCAGCATCCGCCACCCGTCAGAAGGTGTCTGAGCGGTCACGCAGCATGTAAGTAGCCGGTAGAGAAAAACAAAAAATGCATTACCAATCTGCATATATTTTAAGATAAGATCTACGAAAGAATTTTTGCTCAAGATGAAACGAAGACTTTCGTTTCACTCGGTCAACTAACTGGACGTAACATGGAAATTAAAACACAATAGGCTTCACAACAAAAAGTTACAAATCGCTTAAAAGATTTGCTTAAATGAGTGTAACGAGATATTTATGTATTTACCTTTGTTTGTTGTTTAAGCGAGAACGCGAGAGTTCAAAATGTTTTATCGCTTAATACTTTCCTCTGAACCATTAATTCCTCATCTACTGAGCCCGGAGATTCCCGACGATATATTATCTAGGTTTGCTTATTTAATAAAGATTATTCAATAAATTCAATTAGCAACGGACCGCGGCGGTAAATTTTATTTTGAAAACCGGATCCCAGAAGAAATTAATCGGTGATCCCTGATCTACTCACACAAAATGACTGCGGTAGACGAAGACGACCCAATTTTCTCATATCTTCTAATCCAAAATCTTCGTTATTTCATCGCAGCATTGTCTATGGATTTAAATGGCACCGCATTAGGAATTATCGCACGCCTCGTTTTATATTCCGGTGATGGCGACGGCTTAAATCCTAATCTGAGTTCGCTTTATGGTCTTCCATCCTATTCACAACCGCCTTCGACTCGCCTCACTTGTCCCTAGCACCTATCATTTTAAACTCTTCTTTTTCTTCTTTATCCCGTTACCCTCTGCTGGGGTGTAGGGCTCGAATCAATTCTCTCCATTGCCTTGGGAAATTTGGGTTACTTCTTTCCTTTTCATACCCAGAGAGAGAGCCCACCTCTTGCTCCAAGGAACGCCGCCAAATTGTCCTGGGGCGACCTTTTTCCGCTTGCCGGGTATCTGCCCAGTCAGAGCCTTCTTGGACAAGTGGGAATTCGGTTTTACGAATGACCAATCCAAATCAATCAATTTGCATTGTAATGACCAATCCGTCCGTCCGTTGTCTACCGACGATACCCCACTCGATGGGGTAGGTTGATTTTTTTTTCGCGCCCCCGTTTAGCTGTATGGGAGCCCCACTTATAAGCATTTAAAAATATTTTTTGACAATGTGTGTAGATGTGGGTCAACGCGATGCTTAAACTGTGAAAATTTGAAGCCATCCGTTTAGATTTTAAAGGGGGGCTCCCAAAGAGGGGTGCGAAAAAAAATTACCTACCCCATCGACTGGGGTATCGTTGTTTAGAGCTCGTTATGTGCATAAATGTTGTAGTTTTTGTTTTTAAAACTATTGAAGAATAAAGAAACGAGAAGCCATTTTATAAATTTACCTTGCCCCCTACATGGGAGCCCCGCTCAAAAACTAAATGGATGACTTCAAATTTTCACAGTTTAAGCATCGTGTTGACCCACATCTACACACATCGTCAAAGAATATTTTTAAATGCTTATAAGTGGGGCTCCCATACAGCTAAAGGGGGGCGCGAAAAAAAAAATCGACCTACCCCATCGAGTGGGATATCTTTATTTATAGAACTCATTGAGTGCATTAATACTGTATTTTTTGTTTTTAAAAATATTGAGAAATAAAGGAAAGAGACTTATAGGTAACATTCACCCCTTTAAAATCTCATCAAATATTCATCCTAGCGAAAAAGTGCGAAAAACCTTTCTTGTAAAGAATTGTATGTAGATTACTCATGTCTAAGACCATTTTTAGCTATTGGCCACCGTTTAAGAGTTTTATACGAAACACTAAAAAAATGTCCTTAAAATGACCTTTACACCCCCCTCTACCCGTTAACTCCACCCCCATCCCCCAGGAATTTTAGTATGTTATTAAGGACATATTTATCTACAAGTATGCCAAAATTTGCTTATACACGAATTATTTCCGCCAATTATTTATCCTTCATTAACTGGATCAATATATTATTTTATTATTACCTGCATTTTTCTTACTTTTGTGATGAAACTAATGGTATGTACTTTTGTGGTGAAAACGGCGCATTTCAATTAACATTTCTCAAATATTTACAGAAAAGATACACAATAGCAAATTATTTCTACACCATCGGTTGCGAATGTAAGCAAAAAGTTCGCTCGTTAAACACCATCTACTTTCTGTTTGTTGTTTATCTTACTACTTTTGATGAGTCGCGTTGTTGTTATATTTTTATCGCCCAAATGACATAAAATGTATACGAAAGACCCGCAAGGTTAAAAGAGCTTTTATTGTTTATGTCAGTGGAATTGGCTGACCTAGTATATTCGTAAATATAATGTGACGGTGTTATGTGATGCATATTTTAACGTGTTAAAAACATATGTTTAAATTAGAAATAGGAATAGTGAATATTTAGCGCTATATATTATTTTAGATCAGCGAATATTAGATAACAACATTTTATCGGAAATAAAACAATACTACAATACAAACAATCTGTGTCTGTTAACATATTATATTAAAATATCTAATGAATTTGTTCGGCTCTGACGGCCTACAGGAGTCAATTGTGTGCATTACCACCTGGTTACCACGCTGTATTCCGAATTATTTACTTTACAAAACATTTCAACTATTGGCATGTAGGACTGAATTTATTTTTACCTTATTTTATTTGTAAACGGAACTGTAACGTAACTAGATAAATTCAATAAACCGCTCAATATTTATTTGCGGTTCGTAACGTGCTCCCAAATGTCCCAATCGAGTTTACTTTACCACTTTACGCATACTAGCAAGTGAAACCGTTTATACCCTCGAGGATGGCGCCAAATATAAATTTGCACTCGGTACAGTTTCGACAATATTAATTCTCTTTAACCTTATTATTTTGGCGCGAATTCAAATGG
Source organism: Cenopis cana (assembly GCA_951800055.1). Lineage (NCBI taxonomy): Eukaryota > Metazoa > Arthropoda > Insecta > Lepidoptera > Tortricidae > Cenopis > Cenopis cana. Next base: position 14,474,264 of record OX637484.1, read on the forward strand.
AATATTTATTAAGTTTGGCTGTGTATGATTGAATTAGCCTAGATCATAATATTATTTTCGATGGTAGGCACTCGTATTTTAAGACTGATTTATAGGTTAGGTACACAACTTAGGTGCTTTATTATCTGCCGAGGTCGTAAGTAGAAATACCTACGTCATGCCATCTTACTACGAGTATACAATTTTAAGGCAGTCAGTCTCTGACGAGCGTTAGGCCATTTGGCAACTGTCATTTTCATCTTCAAAAAATGACAGTGGATAAGTTAAACGGTGATTTTGCAGGTAAAGTTATTGGTTAGGCAAATAGAATCTTAATGTTACCACATTTATAACACTTCACTTCTCATCAGCAAGTCACAGTATAATATAACGGGCCGATAAAGCACTGGCTACGTTATTACATTAGGCTCGACTACTCTAGGATAGTAATTAGTGTTCGTATTAATATTATGGAAGCCGTGCATTGCGTCTATGTGGGAACATGCTGCGCTAATCATAATATGTTTACAGTGCTCTAGTATACCGCTACTCGGCATAAACAACACCTTGAAGCACAGAGATATTACATACAATACCTGGTAAGTGGCTCTATGTACGCTAGCGGAGGAGACTAAAGCCTTACACACGTACGAGGTCATGGAAGTATAACGAGTTCAATCGCTCTATAAAACCGCGCAATGTAGTAAAACTTGTATGCGTGTGTATTAGGCCGTATGTAGTGTAGGTACCCTTGGATAAGACTACATTAATATTACCAATAAGAAGGCTGGCTCTTCAACATTAATGCGAACTAACTTTCAAATGTCGCACACATTAACAATTGTTTTCCAATCCCCATTACACAACGCATTTAACACGAAAACAAACAATTTCTTGCCAACTGTACCCCAATTCAATTCCTCTCTTTCACATCCCAACCGCATTGTATGTTTCGCTCGCTCTTTCTCACAAGTTAGCCCAACGCGCGTGGAACCGAGTGCGAATCGGTATGAAATGTGATTAGGATTGGAAGCAGCGGATATAAATAGACCTGTACCGTAGCATCGGGACCGCAATAAATTACACCTTATCAACCCTAATTGCAGGGGAAATGGAACAGGAATTCTGATGAATTCGGCAGCCAGCAATTAGTCGCAAGACACGACGATTGCCTTCGATTTGTACCTGCGTGAAATACCGCAATAATTCACACCAGCCCAGCTAGAATGATAGGTTTTATAGTCACGTTTTAATTGACGATTTGAGCGACTCGAATCATTAACATGGGCATAAAATATGTCGTACTAGCTGGTCAGTCGAATAGGTTTCATTTGTTTAACGTTTGGAGAGTGGCCTGGGAACATCCAGGGTAAACCTCCGACACGACCACGCTGGCGGCTTGACTAACATCGTTACGAACTCGTCGCGAACGCACTCGCACCTGAAGAAGAAGTATGCGTACAGGTATGCATTTTTCCCTGTAAAAACCTCATGAATAATATTCCTCATTAACTTTCCAACGATCCGCCGCCGGAACATAATAACTTCATTTATATTAATCAACCCACAAACTTAACGTACTTAATACGTTAATTAAAACTTCTTTTCAGGGATCCGTCTTGAAAGAAAGCTAATTAGTGCTGACTGAGAGATACTGTCAATGTTTATTATTTTGTGTCAGCAACACGCCAAGTCCGTGAAAAATTGTCTAGCCAAGAAGAGTCAGAAAAACGCAATATTCCGTCCTTTTCATTCTTATTAGAGACAAAACAGAGGCGATAGAGACGGCAGCAATATGATCTCTGCCCTGAGGGGCGATAATGACGGTAATATACTAGTTTCGTGCTTAGAAAAACCCTTGCACGATGTAACAAATTGGCGGCGCAAAGAAAAGTTAATAGTGTGTAAGATGTAAGCGGGGAAAGTATTGCATGAGTTTTATATAAGCCATATGAACATATGAAACATATAAAACTACGTTGACGTGGCGTAAGTGTCATTAACAAAAAAACGTTAATTTTGTAATAAGCAGTAACGGTGCTAACACAAACTACAAATTTCGGAATAAAGGAAAAAATTAAAAACCTCCTCGCCTCCCTTAAGGCGTATACGTATAAATGAAGGAACATTTGAAGAATTTGGGGGCCGGGTGGTAGTTGGACCTATAACTCAGTTGGCTAGAGCGACTGGCCGCGAGTGCCGGCAGGTTCAAATCCTGCTCGGTGGCACAGAATAGTATAATAGTATTGTCGGTGGCTACATTTTACAATCTTTCCTTTATTTCTAAATTTGTAAAAAAATCATTGTTATTTGAATGTAAATACATTATTAATGATAATAATGTATGTATTTCAATCACTTCGGGCGAGTTGCGCCAACATACGATCACTGACCGATCAACGTTAAATATGGCGCCGGCAGCTGTCATCCCATAGAAACTTGTCAAACTTTCCATACAATCAGACGGACACACTTTAACGGACACCACTAACGGTTACAGACTATTTGTTGCACCCCACCCTTATTCTTATTAGATTAGAACCTAAGTCTGATTAGAAGCGACTTCTGATTTGATCCGTTAAAGAAACGTACACCTAATCTTCTTATTACTGACCTACATATAGAAAACCAATAATGTCTGGCGAGGACATCGGCAAACAGAAGAAATTAAGCCACCATCCCAAATGAAACAAGCAATATTGCTAGATATTGGTAATGCTAATGGAGATGATTCATAACTGTTCTGACACATAAAATTATTTTCTAAACGCATTCCATTATTTCGTGGATTTGCCTAATACCTCTAAACCTCTGTGGCTGACACGATAAACCTTTATAAAAAAAACTTTATGCTTCTGTTTCTTTAGCCTTGTTTATTAAAACTATTCCATTCCAGATTTCAAATCGATATAGTTCTTGAGATAATTCGCGAAGTGACAGACAGACGGATAAACGAGTGGGGATAAATATGTGGTATTTTGTTTTGTTGTAAATTGAAAAACAATTTCAGATAATACATTTTATTATTTAACAAACGTACAAAATCACGAAAGAATAAAAGATGAACATGGAAATACAAGCTACAAATGACTTTAATATAAATTCGACTTTACTCTTAGCCGCTTTAGATTAATTGTGAACAAACTTATTTCTTAACCGAAACTACCTACTCTGAATGGACTCGCTTTAGGGCTGGCACTATTTAAATAGTAGATTGTGTTTTAAGGGAGCAAAATGATATAAGATAAAGAAGAATATTCAAGTGTTTACACCCAAAAGACAAGACGATACCGTTTAGCATTTAGCACATACAGCTTTTCTTAATATAGCATTCTTAATAGAAATGTGTGGAAAAAAATTGCATCATCTGTCTCAGATTCCTGGGACATTATTTATTTATCGTATGGCAATTATTTCGAACCGTGAGATCTTCGCATTACTGTAACAAACTGGAATAGTCTAAAATCACAAACTTTGGGCGTTCGCGGTAGATTTCTGGCTAAATTATCCGATGTGCCAGCCCTATTAAACCCGTGCACCAACTTGGAATGGATCTGGAAGTTTGACTGAAGCTGCATCCATTAAATAAACAATAAACTCGCTGGTTCACAGCTGCCTTTCCCTCGACGGCCTCGACGAATTAAACTCTATTCCTGACTTTCTTTAAATAATTTTGAATCGTCAAAATATGCTAATAAATTCCTCCACACTTTCAAGACTAAAGTCTGCTCCTGCCCACGGGCGCCTAATTCTCGAGCGAGTTTTCGTTGTATTGAAATCATGGGGCAGTACTTGTCTGTCCACTTAAACTATTTTACGCACTAACTAGAAGGTAACTATTGCACTAATGAGTAAGTACTCACAAGTACTGCCCAGTACTTGTCTGTCCACTTAAACTATTTTACGCACTAACTAGAAGGTAACTATTGCACTAATGAGTAAGTACTCATTAGTGTAAACCAACTAAGTACTAGGTGTTGGTGACAAAACCCTGCAAAAACTGGATGCCATAATCAGCGTGAGTTTAAATGTATCCTAAAGCTAAGTGATAAGTCGATAGTTAACATACTTATTCGTTAAAATATACTCGGAGTTATAATATAACTTGACAAGCCTTTGAAAGCCGGAAATAGTTTATCTTAATTTGACCGTAAAATAGACCATATCTGCTGTCAACTATCATATTACAAAATCACAAAGCTGTGTATATCATAGGTGCGGCTTTGAGAGTACTGTCAAGCGAGCTAGGAAACGCTATATGTTTGTATTTGCGCGTGTTATGTATCTTAGGGCGGGTTGCAACTTAGTATAACAGACCCAGTAACGTCAAGCGGTCTTTAGACTTGTCTAAACTGCTATACGTTTGCTTAATGCGAGTTTGGAGTTGAATAGCAGACTAAATCATCATTTAAATGTTTGTTAAGCGGAAGCGTCCGCTAGCGAAAATCTCAATTTTTTAATCAAAGTGAAAATTTAAATCATCATTATTGATGCGGCATTTGACAACAAAATGTCTAATACCGCTTTATATGTGGCGCCGGCGCTTCTTATAGCTTATAGCTGCCCATACCCATTTTTTTCAACTTGCCATATAAACAGATTTTTCGAACTTAGCTTACGATTATCAAACGTTTGAAACCACTGACCCTTATTTCGTCTACATATAGGTGAAACGTTGTAGGCGTTGCAGAAAGCGTATTTGAAATCAAAATCGTACTGTCACCCGCACATCTATTAAGCCTTTGACGAGCACTTGTACAAACTGGGTCGCCATTTTAAAATCCACTTCAGCAAAATAAAAGCATCTCCGATCAGTTTAGCCGTGAAAAGCCGTGAAGCCGTGCCGGGATTTCTCTCACGTCGATACTCCACGTTTCAAATAAACTGAATTTAACACTCTGCTTCAAAACATTTGCTATAAATCTTGAAAAATCCGCAAAGTACAAGGTATATTCGTATCGTTGCGGGATTTTTATTCTCGGTTACTGAACTGCTGACAGTTTTCGGAGCTGATGCGGACGGTTTCCGAACGTTTGTATATTTGTGTAGATACAAAGTAAGCACAATCAAAACGCCAGACAAAATATTGGTACTTATATAGATTTATAGTAGGTACCCGCAATCAGGTGAATTGGAATTTTCCCTTCGGACACCTACGAAACCGGGGTTTCGAAACTGGTTTCGTTAGAGGCTTTTATTGTAGTATTTACTTGTTTCGATCAAAACAAAATGTGTTTTACTTGTAGGGTGATGGCACCAGTAACCGGCAGGCTCCAGTAACCGGCATTTTTTTTACAAGTTGGATTAAAATTAGGAATGCCAACAATTATTCCAATTAATCAACACTGGACCATAGACAGTGTATATTCTACTCTCATCCAAGACAATATCATAGACACAGGCGGTTTTGTTTAAAGATGACAACATGGAAATGATGAGAAAAACAGTGCTTTTGAAGAAAATGAATAATCCTTAAGGAAATAGTTAAGAGAGTGACTGTACATATTTGTCGATTATTTAATAACTATGAAAGATGTTTGAGTTTTTGTTTACGTTATGTATAGCTATAAATATCCTTCAAATAATGTTGTATTAGAACAATTTAATGTTAGCTTATTCTTGTTAAAAAATATAGTGCCGAATACTGGTCCCGTGAAAGTACACTTTCTCCAGTAATCGGCAGATGGTGATAATAATCATTCTTAATATGCCATTAATAAATTATTCGTAGATACATAGATTTTGCCCGACGCAATGACTCACAATATATCAATACGAGGACAGATAGTGAGAGAAATGCATGATTTTCATTCTAACTGCAGTAACTAATCTAATATTATCAATTAAAAAAATCAACGTCCTAACAAAACTACTGAACGTAGAAGCTTGTTTTTTTACAGTAGTCTTTCTAGCCTATACTTACTGTTTATCTACCTTTCCAAGCTAGCTCTCTCGGAACATTTTCAACTTCTCACTGTCACTTTTCATTTTCATACATTTTATAACCTAAAAGTTTCTTTTAGGTTATATAAAGAAACAGAACACCCTAAGCAACTTTCTACAGTTCGATTCTTTATTTATTCGTTTCATTTAACGATAACTTTTTATCCTGTTCCGTAAAATACATCAAAACAAAAGTACCTATTCGAAATACTTGCACTAAACTAGTGCCGATTACTGGGTGCCGAATACTGGAGACTGCCGATTACTGGGTGCCGAACACTGGAGACTGGCTGCCGATAACTGGAGATTGCCTATATTTTTGGTTATTAGAATGTTTTTATTTATCCGTGTCTCTTCAGTCAACAAAAAGCTAATATGTTGTTACTCAGAGATATATTTAACGTTTTTATTCAGTTATTTTTGTCCTAAGTACAACCATATTATTTTTATCATTGATGAAAGTACACAACCTCCTTAAAGTGCCGGTAACTGGTGCCATCACCCTACGTAACTAATTTAGATCGTGGCTAGTGCTTGTAGGGAACGAATTGCACTATATGTATATCCTTTTATATGTATATAGGTATATGATTATACATATCTGATTTATTGAAATCGCAACAAATTCAAAATTAAGACCTATTTTCTTATTTTTGTTATTAATTTTACCGTTTCGTAGGCGGCCGAAGGGGAATTCCCCGTGAATTAAACGATACGAAGTTAATCCCACGGCCGACTTAATACATTAATATTTTATTCTCGAAACATGTGATTGTCCAATTCAATTCAATATAGTTCTTTGTAGATAAAATGTAAGAGAGGCGACTTCCTGACTTGGCGGGACGGGATCGATATGTGACATTTTCTTCTTTGACGTAAACTTACTGACGTCGCAAAGATTCCCACTTGATATAATACTGTCAGTAATACGTTTGCGCAGTAGTAATATCATGCGCAGAAGCGAAGCAGTATCGCCTTCGCATCGTCCCGCTACCGCGCATCCCGCGCCAGTCAGGAAGCACTCATTTAAATGTAGGGGCGTAAAATGGTATCGCGTCGACTGACAGCTGACACTGACATTTGACACTTTTCTCATATCGTACTGCCTCCGCACCGACAAATCAGGAAGTCGCCTTAGGATCCTTTCATTTTCGTGAGAGGCCTCTAGTTACATTACAGGGCATGTCGGCCGTCGGACGTCTATTGTAGATTCTTGAAAGGTTTGTAGTCATGTTCACGGTCTTTAAACCTTTTTAATGGGACCATCTGGCGTTAGACTGGATTACGTACCTACGTATAAGAAAGTCTTGAAGTCTTTCATTGCTTTATTACAACACAACACAAAAATACATGACACTTAACTAATATTTAAAAATAATAATTATAAATGGAAACGCCCCTCCTCAATGCCTCCTAATGTTGCCCGAGGCATCGTTCCCAGGACGCTCGCTGCGTTGCCTTGCTTAAAAATAGGATTACACTACCCAAACCTTTGCCACGTGAATTTTACGTTATCTCTTTGATTTTTTTAAAAACAACGGTTTTACTATTTTCAAGCAATGAAACCTGCGGGTTTCGTGCTTTTGGTTTAAATTTTCTTTGCGTATAAAAATTGTAAATGAACCCCACAATGTAAAACATTGCTCATAAAATAATGTAGTGCCATGGAACCAAGAAGAATCCAAAACTTTATGTTTGAAGCCAGTTGCGTGCGAGAAGCAATGAGAAACTGAAAATATTTTGCTGAAACCTGGTGTTGCTCTTTCGAAACAACTTTGCCGTTTATTCTGAAAGCGCCAGTAAAGTGAAGTTAATACGATTAATTGCTATGTAAGAAGATGCCAGGGCATTGGCGCAGTTAGTTTAAATAGGGTATTAAACTACAGGTAAAAATAAATTATTTTTTACATGACTAATAATAGATATAACGAAAATACTCGGAAAACATCAATTATTAATTTATTTTAGCTAATTGAATGATTTTATAAGCATAAAGATTTAAAAAAGGACGCTGATTTGAACATACCAATTCACACTGTCTTAGTGACGTCACTAAGACAGTATTTCCCTACTAACTTCATATTAACAAATCATTTTTGACATTTAATAAATAGTTGCTGATTTGACTATGAGTGAAATACCGTATTATACGTCCAATAGGAATAATGGTAAGAATAACCCAAACACTGTCATCATTTACGAATCCCAACTTTGGTGTCAATGCGTAGCCTATTATCTGACCAAACCACTTTGGCATAATCAATCTCAGGTATTACAAAATAGTCACCATATTTAATCTAATTAGATATAAATATTAATATTAACTCGCATAGCGCACCCACAAAATATGAGATTTGATATTTAGGATACCACACACAGCACACTAGCGACCATTGGGAGGAATAACGTGAGACGAAGGCTGATGATGATGATCTGACCGCTCGTTTCTCCTCTTTCCAGACTCCGAGCTCGAGGAGTTGGGTGAGCAGCTACCGCGCTACCGGCCGGACTCCATAGCGGCGCTGCGGCGCGTCACTCGCTTCACAGAGCCTGAGCTCAAGCGGCTCTACCGGGGCTTCAAGGCCGAGTGTCCCACGGGTGTGGTTAAAGAGGACACTTTCAAGCTGATCTACGCACAGTTCTTCCCACAGGGAGGTATGTATCTAAGGTGTTCTGTTTTAGAGGGGGCGTCAAGCTCAGTGGCGTACGGGTATGTATAGTCAAAGAGGACACTTTCAAGCTGATCTACTCATAGATCTTCCCTTAGGGAGATAAGTATCTAAGCTGTTCTGTTTTAGAGGGGACTTCAAGCTCAGTGGCCCACGGTTGTAGTCAGAGAGGACACTTTCAAGCTGATCTACAGTTATTTCCTCGTGGATGTATGTAAGTATCTAAGCTGTTTTGTTTTAGAGGGGACTTCAAGCTCAGTGGCCTACGGTCGTAGTCAGAGAGGACACTTTCAAGCTGATCTACAGTTATTCCCTCGTGGATGTATTTAAGTATTTAAGCTGTTCTGTTTTAGAGGGGACTGCAAGCTCAGTGGCCTACTGTTGTAGTTAGAGAAGACACTTTCAAGCTGATCTACAGTTATTCCCTGGTGGATTTATGTAAGTATCTAAGCTGTTCTTATTTAGATATGGCGTCAAGTCCAATGGCCTACGGGTACAATCATAGAAAACACTTTCAAGCGATTTCACAGTTCTTCCCTCAAGGAGGTAAGTATCTGCGATCTACAGCGCAAGACCCAAGCTGCCAGTCTGTCAGGCGACCATGTAAATGCCCACATACATAGGTAGGTAGGTATTAACTTATAAAAACTCCAAGGACGTATGATTGTAGATTGCCCGTGTTCGACGCCACCGATCGTCTCGCTTGTAATTAAATACGCATGACTGTTCTAGAGCCACTACTGGCGCTTCAAGGTCGAGTGTTCCACGGCTGTCATCAAAAAGGACACTTTCAAGCTAATTTACCTTGTTGTCAAAGGTTAAGTTACTTAGCTGTTCTGCTCTAAAGCGCAAGAGGTTCATTCAAATTACTATCCATTATTCCAGCTCCGTGAATCTGTTTTACTCAGAGTATTACTTTTTGACGTAAGTACCTTAACAACTTTGTTGTCGTGTCGTGTTATTACCTGATGCGACAGTACTGGGTGCCTCGTCTCGAGCACAAACGAGCGAGTTTTTATTCTTGCGGAGGTAAGTGTCTCAGCAACTTTGCTTTAAAATATGTCCGGGGATTTGATAAAATGAGATTCTAGAACTTCCATGCATTTTATTACATTCGCGCGCGAGATAACCTCATGCCTCATGGTAATTGGCCTACTTCGTGCCTTATCTCGGTGAGGTAAGTTGGTATAGACGGCGCTTAGAAAGAATAAAATATTAAGCACAAACTGATAATATAATCCAAAATCACATACTACAATACTTAAGTATAACTTGCACAGTTTACGATGGGTTCATTTTTAATCACAACGAGGCTGTCATTGAGTGTTAATTAAACCATTATTGCACGAAGCCATATATGGCAGATATTATTTACGACCTTATTAACACCATGTGAATGTTCAAATTTGAAACAAAAATTGTATACTTAACAGTCATGCGGTAGTTAATATGCAATCGATATGACAGGGTTCTATCACTGTTGAATCTCGCAAAGTATTTCTAACCTACGACCTATTACAAATTGTGCAAGTTATAAATACCTTTGTTAAACTGAATATTATGGATGATGGGCTGGCACCTAAGTATCACTCCATTCTCACATTTTCTCCATCTTTAAACCTACATATAGTACAAAGCTAGAAGGGAGCGCTCGTGGCCCAGCGGCGCTTGCGAACCGCTTGCGCTTGCTAAGGTTAAGCAACGTGGGCAGCGGTCAGGACTTGGATGGGTGACCGCTTTGAGTGGTTACTAACTGAGCGCTCCCATGCTTTGGAAGGCACGTTAAGCCGTTGATCCCGGTTGCTGTCTATGGCAGCAGTCGTTAAGCCGAGTTGGAGGCCTTCGGGCGGTTTGAGAACTTCTAACAGTCAAGTTGCCCACTCACTTGACAAAGCCTAATCCCAATAAGGTCTAGTTTCCCCTTGGGGTTGGAAGGTCAGATGGCAGTCGCTTTCGTAAAAACTAGTGCCTACGCCAAATCTTGGGATTAGGTAGCGGACCCCAGGCATCCTTCAGGATGCAACTGTACTGGGATAACGCTAGGAGGATGATGGATGATAGTACAAAGCTAGAAGTGGCACTGAAATGATTTCGACTGCTCTGCCTACCCCTCGTAAAAAAACAGGCGTGTGTTTATGTCTATTTTTATGTACTGCACTTTGGCATTATAATAGCATAATTCATAAGAAAGTAAACACATTTTCTGTAAGAGACCATTAAGTTTTATGAACAAGTGAACTTGATTTTAATTAAGGCGAATTCCTGACTTGTCGCTATGGGGGCGGTACGATACGAGAAATCTGTCAGATGTCGATATCAACTGTCAGTCGAGTTAGTATATCTTCTTTACTTCGCCCTTACATATCAATGAGTGCTTCCTAACTGGCGCGGGATACGCGAAAGCAGGGCGATACGAATGAAGTACCTACTGCAAAGCTTTCGAGTATGATATTATTACTACATACAGCGCAAAAGTATTTCGTCAAGTGAGGAAATCTGTGTGACGTCAGCAAGCTCACGTCAAAGAAGAAAATGTCACATATCGGTCCCGCTCCGCCCAGTCAGGAAGTCGCCTTATCATCATTTGTCTTCTAAAATTATTCCTAAGTAACTTAAAAATAAATACTTAATCTAAAATAAGGGGTCCTCCCGCGGCATAGTGCCGAAGATGCTGGCAGCATTTCCGCGCTCTATAGCAATGCTGATACGCTGTGCGAGGAAGCTGCCAACTCTTTGGTCACCAGTGGAGTCGACTAATCTCTTAGAGATTTCCTTGAAGAGGGCTTGCGCCCTGGGACCTAAGGTAAGTATATTTACATTTAGTAAATAAGATCGCTTTTCCAATAAAGGCTTCGACCGTGTATTTTTATAACCTACCCGATCCCTGACCAAAATGGACATCCAAGATAATACAGTATGAATAATTCAGAAGATCAATCAACTTTCGATAAGACAAGAAAATATCAAAGGTAGGTGTTAGTCTAATTTGGGCCTTTCGTGTTGCCTTCCACGATATTTTTTAACTTGCTTTTTACAAAAGTCACTTAAAGCGGAGATAAAGGAAATAAGGGAGATAGTATCGCGGAAGGGAATTTGTTGTGGAAAGGTCAAGTGTTGTTTTTAATTTGTTGGCATGGGGAACGTGATTTAGTAACCAGTTTCTTTTGCGCTTGAGTAAGTAGATAAAAGTGAAATATTAAGTTAAGATTTACAACTTTACATTTTAAAATGCATACTGTGCCTAAGTATTAATAGTACATTACTTTACAAGGGCGGTAAAACAAACAATGTCTCAGGTCGCAGGTATTTGACGACCGAGCCGAAGGCAAGGGCGGTAAATATGCGATCTGAGGCTTTCTGTATTACCGCCCGTGTTAAGTACAAAATTTTATGTCACTCCCTGGCCAGGAAGTGGGATTTCCCGCGTGCGGAGCGTGCGGTAATTGCCGCTTTATGGCCAGGTGTGACATAAAAACGTTTTGCTACTTTAACTTGCAATATTGACTATTTGAATGCGTATCTACCTACGAGTATAATAGCTGCATGGGTAGATATTGATATCACGGGATGACCATGACATGACCAAAGTATCCGATACTTTTTGTCATCATTGAAACATTATAGAAAATGACAATAACTGGACTGCATTATTCGACTAGATATCCCGCGCGGCCCCGCCCGAGAGTGCAAGCGAAGCAGCAATATAAAATATAGCCTAGGTAGCTATATGTTGAATGCCTACTGGTTAAACAATTTTAATATCAGATGATATGAAATACCTATTTAATCTTGGACCTATTTAAGGCTCGAGTGAGTAGGCATTTTCTGGATGAGCTCGCTTTATCGTCGGCCTCAGCTTTGCCCCCTGGCTAGAGCTGGCAAAGACCAATCGATTTTTTTTTAATTATCCCCTGCACACAGAGCCACAAAGCTACAAATCTTTATAATATTATCAAGAAGTTTAGATACATACTGGAGGTTGCGCGCTGAACATTCGTTTGAAGCAAGAAAATATGACCTTGAATGACGTCACTGTTACCATCTTACATTAGAGTGAAAGAGATGCAAGATAACAGACAGTCATTCAAGGCCATATTTTCTAGCTTCAAACGAATGTTCAGCGTGCAACCTCCAGTAGTTATGTATCTAAACTTCTTCAAAGCATAGATGAAGACAAGTGTCATAGTAGCGTTCTCATTGGTTAGGTATTGGTTATATCCAAGTTATATCCGTTTTTTAGTTTTCAGGGTAAATCAGTTAAACTGTCCTTGTCTTTATCCGTTATCACATAAACTTATTTTTATTACGCTCTAAAACAAAAGCACATAAGAAAAGGACCCGTACAATAGGGGCGGATCGGCACAAAAAATGTTTAATAAAACACACGGACCGTACTAAAAGAATAGGATGGGAACATGAAAAAAGCATCTCATAATCATATAATCCCATCAAGTGGAGTTCCCGTGTGCGTAGGTACTGCTTTACATTCTGCGGGTTACCAGGGTTATGGCAAAGTTACCGTTTGGGTACATTTACTTAAGTGTTCGTAGAATATTATTACCTCCTGTAACGTTAGTACGTGACTCATTGAAAATGGTTCACCGCAATTTTATATTGAATTAGTTTTCCTGGCGGCTATGCTCGCTTATTTTAAAACTAAAAAAACTTCACTAACTCTTCTTCTTTGCTCTTTTCACGAACCCATCAAGTTATAATTTTACAAGCCTTAAAGACTGTTTAGTTATGTCTATTTTTACACTGACTCAGTCTGTGTAAAAATAGTAATTTTGGACAATAATTATATTAGAAAATGGTCTTATATTAGGTACTTTAATTAGGTTATTGGGCGAACAAAAGTGGCCCGTAATGCTTCGTATAATATAGCCCGCGAGCGGTGTGGCGTCTTTTTTAGGGTTCCGTATTCCGTAGTAATTGCTTTTTAGATGTACATGGGACAAGCGTTCAAATCGTGAATGTTTTCTGGTGTGTATTTAGATGAAACCGCTCTAAAACAATACATACAGGGTGTCCCTAAAACCAACGCCGAAATGAAAAGGGATCTCGTAAACTAGGTACTAAAAATCGCAGAACATTCATGGGGGTCAAATCGGTAGCTTTTGAGCTGTTCTATCGCCCCCCTTCATTTCGGCGTTAGTTTTAGGGACACCCTGTATATTGGCCGTAACTAAAATTAAGTAGTTAGCAATAAGACTATTTATGTTGCCTACCTACCTAGGTACATGTAAACAATAGGCATGATGACTCAAAAAAAATTATTACTTCAATAGAAAGAAGACATAAAACTATGCCAAATAGTGAAAATCCTATTCAAATATCTCAAAAAATAACGAAGCAACAACGGTTAGAATGTTCGTAGTTAGAGAGAGAAAGTGCTACTCGACCGTGACGTCACCTTTGAGTAGCGCCATAGTAAATGACAATCGTTCAATACAAAGGTGCGTTTTGCGGAAAAGCGACAGAAAATACCCACTTTTAAAACTTTGAAGACTTATAATTACGTAATTATTTCTTTTTTTGAATTACTTTTTTTGCCATTTGATTGAGAATTTGAGTCATTATGTAGAAAATTTGGATTTATTGATTTTCTTTTATAGTTTCATCATCCCTATTGTTTTATTTCTCTTTGTAATTGCTTCGTTTGTGTCCAATACACTGCACGCACTGCGAGGATGAGTTCTTATATTCTAACCTGACTCACAAAGGCCCCTCGACTAATTATCTGCCGTAATGGCTACTTCAATATTCTTCTATTTGTAAGCTTCCAGAGCATTGTATTCGGAACTGCTGTTTTGTATTCGGAACTGATTTTGTCGTTGTGATATTTAGACTTCGAATTGTAATGGCACAGATTTTGCTGAAACATAAAAATCAATTTAAGTATGTAAAGATACTGATTTTCAGTCTTTTGCTGAGCTAAAGTCTAAGATATTGGATTAGTAGCTTTTTCTTGGATGATTGGATGTTTGCTATTAGATTCCCCTAGATAATAGCGACTCACTTCAGAGTAATTACAAACTCGTTGCCGACATGCCGACCCTTTAATTATATACTTCAAGATTCGTTGAGTTAACAGCTACCTACCTACATACATATACAGCCCAACACACCGCCTCCTCGAGAGATATACAAGAATATCTAAGTATCGAATTGAGAAATCACTAGACATAACAGAACACTAAATTCTCAATCCTCTTAAAGAAATGGGCTGTTTGCAGTCGAAGTAGTTTAAATAACGACTCCGATTCCGAAGTCGCGCAACGAACATAACATTAAACTTTATTACTACTATGGAGAATAGGTTTCTCATGTTTTTACATCGGTATAAGTCGAAGTTAAAAGTGGGTAGTTAGCGTGAAAAGTGTAGTAATGTTACTTCTACGATCGTATTTAACCTATTCATCGCCACAGGAGATTCCGTAATTGTGCCTCACACGCCAAAGTCTTCTTAGCAAAAGACTGAAAATTAACCTTATATTAACCATATAATAGGGAGAAAATCAATAAATCCTAATTTTCTACATAGGTACATGCTCAAATTCTCAATCAAATAGCGGAAAAAGTAATTAAAAAAAATAGTTACGTAATTATACCTAAGTCTTCAAAGTTTTAAGAGTGGGTATTTTCTGTCCCTTTTCCGCAAAACGCACCTTTGTATTGAACGATCGTCATTTACTACGGCGTTACTATGAATTCCTAATAGAGGCGTGTGGGGCACCTAATATCCTGACTTTATATCAAGTCAATGGCGGTGAAAAGGTTTTTTTTTTTTATTGGATTATCTTGTAATCTTGATCTGTATTATATATCTTTTATTCTTGTTATGTATATTTTCATATTTTATGTCTTGTCTTCATGGGCTTATGTTGACTGCCGACAAAACCCCAAATTAAAAACTGACTGACATTTGACTTGTAAAAGTAAAAGAAACTTTGCAACCCCTTTTAAAAGTAAAGTCAAGTCACGTCCCATTTTGCTTAGCATCCACAAGAATGACAAAATTTAATGCTGGGACGCCTGGTACTAATTATCATTCTTGTAATGATGACAACGCATTAGTCTAAATGATCACTTGTTGCTCTGTAAAATTGGCAGGCGCTTGTGTTCCGAGCAACCGCAGTGGAAAGGGACGGCCAAAATCTAAGCCAGCGGAATAATCTGTCCCGCAGTCAGCGAATTTATAACTGAGATGAGATAACTACAAGTGTTCTTATATTAAAGTACAATTTTAGAAGAAGGTAACTTCGGTTACCACCACCTTAGTTTAGTGAGCTGGTTTGCGACCACATGGTGGTTGATAAAATGAAAGGATATTTTCACGGATTTTAATGAACTCCTAATATTCAATTACTAAATAAAAATGCTTATATCTCACTGTGGGGTCTGTAAAATGTCATTTCTGCTTTAACTGTAAAAGGGCATTTTCACTTTAAAAAACCTTCTACTTTTTTTTCTAATTAGGTAATTTTTTGGATTTTCTGGCTCGGAATCACGAGTACTATTTAATTCTAGTGTCAGCTTTGTGACGCGACATATAAACTGTATGAAAAAGCGTCACAAAACTGACTTTTTTCGGGGAACACTTTTTTTCTTCGCGGAAATGGATAATTTATGTATGTATCAGTGGCGGCGGCGGCGCGTCAAAAATATTCTTAGGGAAGCCGGAAATAAATTTCCTTGCTTATTCTTCATAAGCCGTTGTAAAGGATCTGGACTGGCTGAAAATTAGGCAAGTCGGTAGGAATCGAGTTGTATGGACACTCCGCCACTGGTATGTATGTAAATACTTTATTGTACACAAAACAAGAAAAAGAAACAATACAGACAAAACAGATTATACATGCACAAAGGCGAACTTTTCCCTGTAAGGGATCTCTTCCCGTTAACCTTTGAGCAATTGAGTGGAGAATAGGAGCCAAACGATAGACAAACCAACACGTGTACAAATATATATTATATTTATGACAAATATTCTCAACAGTTACTTTAATAAACAAATATATATGCTATTATATATAAATATGTATACATATACCTACCCAAAATTAAATAAATAAATATACCTATAAATATAGTACTACTACTAAGCAGCCTATAGCTGTAGTACCTATAGGTAATACTTGTGATTCTGAGTCAGACAACTCAAAATTACCTTGATCCGAAATAAAGTAGGGTTACACTTTAAAGTGAAAATGCCCAAAAATGGTACAATCCTTAATTGAAAAAACTTCGGTCTTCAAGGTGGTCGCAAACTGACGCTGGTCGCGTAACCGGGTTTGGGACCCTATTCCCTGTTTAACAATCTTCTTACTTAACAAGGTACTTTTATTTATAAATATTTGTGTCGCTCTCGGGAAAAAGGAGCATTAATGCGATTAGCAATTTAGCACCTCCGTCATTATCTTCCGTACCTAATAATGACGTAAACGCCAAACGCCCTACAGTAAAGATTCTTAAGGCGCCTGTATACGCAAGCACTCCATATACAAACTTTGTGCAAGTTTTTCTTGGCTTGTGTTAGCATTACACTTATGATTTTTGGTCAGTAAGCTTATTTTTTAGTTAGCTAGAAATTCAAGAAAAAGATTCATTATTTTTTCAATTTTTTGTTTTTTTTTTACTTTTTGTTTTTTTTTTGATGACATTATTCGTATATCTAATCGTAAGGGAAAAAATATTATACCCGGGAGTGCCAAAACTGACGAATAAAACTTGCACAGAGTTTGTATGGAGAAGGCCTTGCGTATACAGGCGCCTTAATGCTGCAATTTTTTATGCTACATAAAATCACACTAGATTACACATAAGCCAATGCAATTCAAAAAAATAGTCTCACAGCGTAAACTCTTCGTTCCGAGAGAATCCGGAACTCTTCAATCGCGTCGCGTAGTACCCACTCTTTCTACGGTCGTAACACTATTGTATATACTTAAAAGTACTGCCGGTATGTTGGCAGCACTAACAAGTGCCGAGCATTTCAAGCCATCGTACGAGTACAAGTATATACAAGTGTGTGCAAAGTGGGCAATGTACAATGTATTTGATTACTTCACTCAATGGTGGAATGGCGGGAATCCGGAAAACGCTTTCTTTTTAAAAAGAGTTCTGGCTGGCAAAACTTTGATTGTTCTTCTGCATAATGTATATTTTATTGTTGTTGTAATGCATGGTCTTCCTCTGAATAGCAGCCTCTTGTCAGTTTTCTACACTCATACCTTCTTTGAAAAATATTTAGCAAAAAAATAAAAACAACCAAATTAATTGCGCTGGTTATTAACGACATGTTAACGACCACCTAATTTAGTGTGCCGGTTTGCGACCACTTACCTAAATGTGTTGGTGAACTAAAAGGAAGTTTTCTAGTGTTGTACCTAATGAATTTGACTTTCATCTTTGTATGGCCCATACCTAGCTTTAATAAAAAAATATCAGGCAGTCGCTAACTGAAGCTACTCGCGAAACCGGCGCAATGAACTACGTTTCCGGAAAACCGTTACAAAAATCAAAGCGAGGATGTCTAATAATAACTTTGTACACGATAACCTGCCGTTGAAAAGCTTAGGTAAGTATTACTCATAAACAAAAACCGATCGCGATTATCCACGACGGACGGACAATATCGGCCAGGTGCACGCTGACGTCGCTGACCACAAATCCCGGATTTGTGCAACACTTTAATCTAAAACCTAATGGAATGAACGGCTCTCACAGAAAACCGGAACAAAAGCCGTTAA
Source organism: Cenopis cana (assembly GCA_951800055.1). Lineage (NCBI taxonomy): Eukaryota > Metazoa > Arthropoda > Insecta > Lepidoptera > Tortricidae > Cenopis > Cenopis cana. Next base: position 14,492,607 of record OX637484.1, read on the forward strand.
ATCCAGGCGCGCGAAATTTTTAATTTACGACTAATGCGCCAAGTTTATTTTCCTTTTTTCAAAATAGATCGCGCAACCGATGTGTTTGATTTCACTCTTTAGTGCGTCCTGCATGACACCTATTTACGTATAATCCCAAAATTTGGCGTATGCACTAATTTTGAGGGGAAACTAGAAAATTTCATGTGATATCCCGTAAGTACATAGACAAGTCTTTTTGAAAAACCTAGTACACGTCCACGGTAAAGTATCTTAGGTATAAAAGCATATTTATTTTTTCTTTACCGTTAAATTACAACATAATGTAAAATATAGCCCACGAAACGAAATATAATTCATCCTAGTCTGATACCTAGTCATTGTTTCTCCCTCCTTTTCTCTCTCATATGTACCATTATTTATTTTTTCTCTTTGGCCTTAATTTTATACCTGTCGTAATAACAGAATTACACATTATTACCATTTAAGTACTTATTATTAAAAATTGCATTATATATATATACATATAGGTAGTAAAAGTATGTATATAGTTTAAAACTTTCCAAAATACCTAAAGTCATTCCAAAAAAATCATAGTAATCCGATAATTCAATTTAAACAAATGACTTTAACTGTATCATTCGTGAAACGGAACGTAAACTAACTGACGACTTTTCGCATCCCTATCAACTTCCGGCGCAGTTGTGTATCGATAGAATACATCACTAGGTAGACGCGGATATCGATTTTTCGCTTTAAGTTGGCAACGCCGTGAAAAAAGGATATGACGAAATAAATTATATAAATAGAATTTATTGATTTACTTTTAATTATTCTAGAACATTCCTAGTTTTTTTTCGGGGTATTGGTATAGCCACAACTGCATAATATTTTCAACCAATTCAAGTGGTGGTAAAACCTTTAAAAAATATTTTATATTTTCAAACGTTATGTGTTGTTTTAAACTGTAATGCAAATTTTGGCTATTGTGTGAAACAATGCAAAATTATACCAATTATCATTTGTTTTCTTGTTATTACAAAAATCTTGTATATACACGAATTATATTATTATTTAAATAAAAAATACATCCTTTGTTTTTAAACACAATGTACTAACTTTTTTAACATAGCATCGACAAAATTTTAAACAATTTTCAGCGTAGGTGGTGCGCGACTATTCTGCGCGCCATTTGCGCCGTTATTACTGCGCATGTGTTGGCAGCACTGTGTCCTTTCCAAGCCACTCCGCCGCCATTGCCACCACGCCACCGGATCAAGAAATCTGTCAGTAGTGCGTCTATTGTGCGATAATCATAGATTTTGCTTTATATTCTTCTGTTTGGTGTTCATAGTTTTGAAAAGCAGTTGTATCTCAAAATGGCTGACGAGAAAAAGGTAAGGAAACAGTTGTATTATCAGTTATTATTCACCTGCCCTAACTTGAATTTCACCGACATGGCGTTCTTTGTAAAATGTGGTTATCTCAACATTTCCCATGGATTATTTTCCTGATTAATGTTTCAATCGTTTTTATGTGTATTCTTTGATCATTTCCAGGGAGAAAGCGAACACATCAACTTGAAAGTGCTAGGTCAGGATAATGCTATTGTCCAGTTCAAAATCAAAAAACACACTCCCCTGAGGAAGTTGATGAATGCCTACTGTGATAGAGCAGTAAGTACATTAATTACTATGTTTAACTAAGCTGAATACGCTAGAACCAAGTTGAAATAACAGACTTATTGTCATCAATGTGTATAGAGGTTGTCTTGGACTAAGCATTTTGGGAATTTTAATTCACCTTGGTCTAGCTTATTTCATAGATGCTACTCGAATTTTATTGAGGGTCTGTAAATTGTACCATTGAATACTGAAAAATCAACAACAAATTTCTATTTGGTGTGAATGTGTGTAGAAATTGTTTAAATTCTGCAGTGGCTATATTCAGGGTTCATATGGGCCAAAGTCATGCTACATTTTTACAGACCTAAGCATTCCATGAATCATTCTAATATTATCTTTCCATAGATATTTATTGTTGCTGTGAATCTATAAACACAACGTTTAGACCAGTGGTTCTTAACCTTTAAGTGATGATGGACCATTTGACTTTTTCGTATCTTGCCATTGACCACCTCCTATTTTTATAAATACGGTAAATGATTCATTAATCAATGTTTTTCTGATGGCTTCGTGGATCAGTTCGGGTGCTTCCAGGGACCACCAGTGGTCTGTGGACCACCGGTTAAGAACCACTGATGTAGACTAACTTTAATTTCATACTCAATACTATTACAAAAATAGATTTCAAACCCAATGAGGCAGATCAATCACTATTGTAGTTATGAATAAATTAAGTATATATTTTGATCAGTTACTATCATTTGCATGCAGGCTTTAGTCCGACCGCCAGCAAGCAACAAGTACTCTCATAATTTTAATTCTACTAGTTTTCTCGCTCAAGCGGTTTGCAGTGGGACTCCTGCCTCAAAGTAAACAAAGCAATCGCAAATATCTGAACAGTACCGTAATGTCTTAATAACATTGCATGCCATGACTTGAACAGCCTGAAGTTTACAGAAACTTCAATCCTCAAATGAGTACCCTACTCTTATCTATGCGATAAATGAAACCTTTTGTGCGCTACAAAATTTTTAGGTTTATTTAGATCAGCAAGAAATTTATTTAATGCCACTGACATGAAATTAACTTTATTCCTCTTTTTCACTTGCACTATGCAAATGTGAGACAGCACTCTAGTACATATATTGTGAGTGTTTGAGGTAGACCTCACATGGGAAAATACGACAAATATGTTGAACTATTGACACTGACAGGAAAGTGAAATAAAGTCCATACAAGCCCCACAATGGTGTCACATTTCCATTTATTAGGGTTTCGTACCCAAAGGGTAAAACGGGACCCTATTACTAAGACTGTACTGTCCGTCTGTCTGTCACCAGGCTGTATCTCATGAACCGTGACAGAAAGTTGACATTGTCACAGATGATGTATTTCTGTTGCCGCTATAACAACAAGTACTAAAAAGCAGCTTTAAGTTAAATATTTAAGGGTGCTCCCATACAACAAACGTGATTTTTTTGCCGTTTTTATAGATAATGGTACGGAACCCTTCGTGCGCGAGACCGACTCGCACTTGGCCGGTTTTTTTAGTCAATCTTTCACGAGAGATGCATAAGCATATACTAAAAGCTTTGTAATTTAGTCACTAAATAGGTTTCTGTCAATAATTAAATTTTTGGTACAGTCAACACCACTACTATAACTTTTTTTTATACCACTTTTGTACTTTAACGTACACAATAGAGTCGAAAAGTGGTAACCAATTTTTTGGTCCACTGTACAAGCTTTTATTCACACAGTCATCAACTACATGTTGAGACAGTTCCAATGAGCCCAAACACAACTGGTTTATCTCGTGTAGTGTAGGAATTGCTATGGCCACCTTCTGTCTCCGTCGTCAGATCAGTTAGATCAGTGTTTCTTAACCTGTGGTCCGCGGACCCCCAGGGGTCCGCCGTAGTCTCACCTATTGACCATTTTGACAATATTTTTTTGATATGTTGCTGTTTTTTTTATTAGGTGGTCCTTGCACTTGTGTTCGATTTCCTAGGGGTCCAATACGATACAATACAAATATTCTTTATTTATTGTTCACCAAATAAAGTACTAAAACAAATAACAGAAACAAATTGCACAATGTGCGGTCCATGGGTGGAAAAAGGTTAAGAACCGCTGAGTTACATTAAATGCATGACTTACCTTGGCATAAAAATAGATGAAAACTTTTCATGGACATCTCACGTAGAGTATATATGTAGTAAATTAAGAGTCCTACTTGGTAGATTTTATCACCTAAGATATAGAGTCCCATTAAGCACCCTAAAATGTATTTATTTATCACTAGTCGAATCGATTATAAGTTACTCTCTAGATTGCTATGGCCTCACTTTTAAAACGAATTTGGAAAAAGTTGTAAAACTGCAAATTAGATTCCTCAAAATCTTAGTGAGCAATAAAACCAAAAATAAATATAAAAATGATTATTATAAGTTATTTAAAATATGTAAAATTCTTCCGGCAACCCTAAGACACAAATATTTATTATTAGTAAATCAACACGGCAATCAAGAGAGCAACTTATCTCAAATGAGCCAAAAATATGGCACCAGGTCTGTAGCTGCAGGTAAGTATGCTGTACTCCGAGTAAGCAATTACTATGGGGACAGACTCATCAAAAAGCGCTTACCATACTTACTTAACGCATTACCTGCGGCTATTAGAAATGAGACTAACAAAAATAAATTTAAAAGAGCTTTGTTACGACATTACCTCAACACTATTTAAATATATTATATAAGCTATCTGTCTACTCCTTTGCCACAACATTTAAGCCTACATTTTTAGCACTTTAAGTACTGTTTATTTATTTTTTTTTAGCACTTTAAGTAAGTACCTACCTCCGCATAGTTCCTAACATTAAGTTATATTGTAATAGAATAGACTCATGGATCCCACAGTCAAACTGTGCAAACAGTTTTGCGGGACGATGTACTTAGACATAAGTTTTTGTCAATTGTTTTTAATGAATAAATAATAAATAATAATAAATAAAATTATATTGCATTGATGTGAATACTACCACAGATGTCCTGTGAGACCTCCTCTCACAGATGAGAGGGACTACTGCCCAATCCCTCTCATCTGTGAGAGGAGGCCTGTGCCCAGCAGTGGGACGTATATAGGCTGATGATGATGATGATGATGAATACCACCATAACCAATCTTTATCATTTACAGGGTTTATCAATGCAAGTGGTCCGGTTCAGATTTGACGGGCAGCCAATCAATGAGAACGACACACCGACGTCACTGGAGATGGAGGAAGGAGACACAATAGAGGTTTACCAGCAGCAGACGGGCGGGAGCCTAGTGTAATTAGCTACTTAAGGACTTTCCATCTGTCGGAAGAAGAACGTTACGGTGTACCCTTCTCAAGCCTAACATTAAGTTAATTTTTAATAACATCATTTGTATTTGTATGTTGACGAAAATTTCGTGCTACACAATTCCTTTACCGAGCTTTTTGTGCGGGATTGTCTGCCTCGAAGTTATTATAATTAAGGTGGAAATAAGGTAAACCAATGGTAGGTAACTTCAATATTCCATGTGATAAGTTTTAGTTCTCGTCTACATAGGCCGATATTTTTTTGATTGAAAGGCACTAAGCGTCAAAGAGTTCTGTATGTGGTAACTGTAATTTATTGGATCTATGTCCATAACAAGTATCAGGTCTATAACCTATTTGGAATAAAGTAAATGTAAGAATTTGTTCTAGCGTTTTATTCTTAATTACCTTGTATCTATTGTAAATATTGGAATTGTTAGGATATATAGTATGTTTTGTTCAGCTATTGGATGTTGTTTTATTTTAATAACATTTCCTGTGAAACTCTTGTAACATTTATTGTGGGTTACTTATGCCCTAACAATTCCAAGATTAGTGTAGTGTAATACCTAGATTGAAGTTATCATGCATGACGCATATGATGAGTCATTCATCGCAACCAGTTCAAACGTGTTTTCAATATGGTGGAGTCTTGGGTTAAAATTGCACAATAAAATGCAATTAAATGTTACAATTAAAAATTATTTATCTATATCCATAATTATCTCTTTAATCTGTTCAAAAATCGTATGTGGGCCAATTTTTTTGGCGTTGTAGTTTTTTTTTCGTTAGGATTGCATGAAAATTGGTAGGTTGGAAGAGCTCCTGATTCTGTACAAGTAAAAAAATCTTTTTGCCCATACATTTTATCCACTGAGTTACGAAAATCCCATACGTTTTGTCACTCAATGGAAAAAAATTGTGGGACACTAGGAAATCGTGCACATATTGTACAGAATCAGGAGCTCTTCCAACCTACCTATTTTCACGCAATTCTAAAAAAGAAAACTAGGTACAACGCCAAAAAAATTGACCCAGGTAAGGACTAAGGACCAGCTTTACAATAATGCACGCAGCCGGTGTGCCGAAGCCTTATAAGGCGTGTTGGGGCCGGGCACGGTATACCGTAACCCGCGTTCACGTACCGTAACTAACCGCAGCCCAGATCACACATCAGTTAACCCTTTGAACGCCAAAGTGGTCGTGTGTCGTCGTGCCCACCACGCGAACGCAAAGCACTGTTGAATTGATGTAACGTTTAAACCAATAAGGCGCTCGGTTGTTTATGCGTTTCCATATAAATCCATTCAACGCAATGCGTTTGACGCAACGTATTTATATGAAACGTATGCGTTTGACGCATAAAACAACCGAGCGCCTAAAAACAATGTATAATAGATTTTATTCATGATCAAAGTACACCTTCACTCCGACCTTTTTAGTGATTGTTGGCGTGGTGGGCCTGGGCACAACGACACACGACCACTTTTTAGGTTCTTGGCGTTCAAAGGGTTAAACATGGTTCCGCCGGCTCAACAAGCTCTCATAAAACATGAAAGAGGATTTTAATATATGGATGCAGATAAAGTAGTGTACATAACTAGGCATTAAAACCACGAGCGTGGTTGTCAAGTAGGGTAGTAATAAACAGCTTCACTTTTCGGCGCCAACGACGGATATGTCCGTCCACACCATAGGTCTAACGCCAACGCGTGCATGCAGGATATATTCTCTTTGGCATGCAGTGTGATATCAACCCACATCTATTTTTATGGGATTCTACTTTGCGTACTTAAGGCTGGAAACAGTGCTCGACCGACGGTCAGCGCGTACCGGCTGACGGTGAGCATCGCTCTGAACGCACGTCATGCGTTCGTACAGCGATAGCTACGCCCGACCGACGGTACGCGCTGACCGTCGGTCGAGCACTGTTTCCAGCCTATTAAGACATACCCATGTCATGGCGTTTTGTATTTGAAATGGCGTTGGAAAGTTTCAATACGGTTATTCCCGTCTGTTACCACTGGTGCTGCCATCCACTCAGGGATCGGATACCGGTATTATTTTCAAACCGGTTTCGGCCATTGACCCCAAACCGAAATGAATAGCGTTTGTGGTTTCGTTCTTGTTTCTGGTTTTCGGCACTCAAAACCGGTTAGTGAAGGAACTGTTCTGGGCCCAATTTCGTTTCCGTGGAACGAAATTAACCGGTTTTCGACGGAGACAAACAGTCTTAACTCGAATTTTTGACAGAGGCCGCCAAGGGTTACTATTATCCGCAGCGGGAGTGCACTTACAATTTATTTAAAAGCTAATTTATAATTTGATATTAAATTTTACCACTATACCTGATGTCGAGGGTCTGATGATGCAGCCGGAAGAAAGCCACTGGAACTGCCTAACGGAAAGTGATAAAGTAGTCGAGTTTGGGCTTGTTTGTTTTGTTGTCTTGAGTACTTACCAATGGACCTGATGTCGAGGGTCTGATGATGCAGTCGGAAGAGAGGTACTGGAACTGCCTAACGGAAAGTGCTACGATAGTCGAGTTTGGGCTTGTTTGTTTTGTTGTCTTGAGTACTTACCACTAGACCTGATATCGAGGGTCTGATGATGCAGCCGGAAGAGAGGCACTGGAACTGTGTAACGGAAAGTGATAAAGTAGTCGAGTTTGGGCTTGTTTGTTTTGTTGTTTTGAGTACTTACCAATGGACCTAATTTCGAGGGTCTGATGATGCAGCCAGAAGAGAGCCACTGGAACTGCCTAACGGAAAGTGATAAAGTAGTCTAGTTTGGGCTTGTTTGTTTTGTTGTCTTGAGTACTTACCCCTGGACCTGATGTCGAGGGTCTGATGATGCAGCCGGAAGAGAGGCATTGGAACTGCCTAACGGAAAGTGATAAAGTAATCGAGTTTGGGCTTGTTTGTTTTGTTCTCTTGGGTACATACCACTGGACCTAATGTCGAGGGTCTGATGATGCTGCCGGAAGAGAGCCACTGGAACTGCCTAAAGGACAGTGCTACGGTAGTAGAGTTTGGGCTTGTTTGTTTTGTTGTCTTGAGTACTTACCCCTGGACCTGATGTCGAGGGTCTGATGATGCAGTCGGAAGAGAGGCACTGGAACTGTCTAACGAAAAGTGATAAAGTAGTCGAGTTTGGGCTTGTTTGTTTTGTTGTCTTGAGTACTTAGCACTGGACCTGATGTCGAGGGTCTGATGATGCAGTCGGAAGAAAGGCACTGGAACTGCCTGACGGTAAGTGCTACGATAGTCGAGTTTGGGCTTGTTTGTTTTGTTGTCTTGAGTACTTACCACTAGACCTGATATCGAGGGTCTGATGATGCAGCCGGAAGAGAGGCACTCGAACTGTCTAACGGAATGTGATAAAGTAGTCGAGTTTGGGCTTGTTTGTTTTGTTGTCTTGAGTACTTACCACTGGACCTGATGTCGAGGGTCTGATGATGCAGCCGGAAGAGAGGCACTGGAACTGTCTAAAGAAAAGTGATAAAGTAGTCGAGTTTGGGTTTGTTGGTCATGTTGTCTTGAGTACTTACCACTAGACCTGATGTTGAGTGTCTGATGATGCAGCCGGAAGAGAGGCACTGGAACTGTCTAACAGAAAGTGATAATCTAGTCGAGATTGGGCTTGTTTGTTTTGTTGTCTTGAGTACTTACCACTAGACCTGATATCGAGGGTCTGATGATGCAGCCGGAAGAGAGGCACTGGAACTGTCTAACGGAAAGTGATAAAGTAGTCGAGTTAGGGCTTGTTTGTTTTGTTGTCTTGAGTACTTACCACTGGACCTGATGTCGAGGGTCTGATGATGCAGCGGGAAGAGAGGCACTGGAACTGCCTAACGGAAAGTGATAAAGAAGTCGAGTTTGGGCTTGTTTGTTTTATTGTCTTGAGTACTTACCACTGGACCTGATGTCGAGGGTCTGATGATGCAGCCGGAAGAGAGGCACTGGAACTGCCTAACGGAAAGTGACAAAGTATTCGAGTTTGGGCTTGTTTGTTTTGTTGTCTTGGGTACTCACCACTAGATCTGATGTCGAGGGTCTGATGATGCAGCCGGAAGAAAGGCACTGGAACTGCCTAACGGAAAGTGATAAAGTAGTCGAGTTTGGGCTTGTTTGTTTTGTTGTCTTGAGTACTTAGCACTAGACCTGATGTCGAGCGTCTGATGATGCAGCCGGAAGAGAGCCACCGGAACTGCCAAACGGACGGAACGGACTACTTTATCCCTTACCGTTAGGCAGTTCCAGTGGCTCTCTTCCGGCTGCATCATCAGACCCTCAACATCAGGTCCAGTGGTAAGTGCTCAAGATAACAAAACAAACAAGCCTAAACTCGACTACCGTAGCACTTTCCGTTTGGCAGTTCCGGTTGCTCTCTTCCGGCTGCATCATCAGACCCTCGACATCAGGTCCAGTGGTAAGTACTCAAGACAACAAAACAAACAAGCCCAAACTCGACTACTTTATTACTTTCCGTTAGGCAGTTCCAGTGCCTCTCTTCCGGCTGCATCATCAGACCCTCGACATCGGTCCAGTGGTAAGTACTCAAGAGAACAAAACAAACAAGCCCAAACTCGACTACTTTATTACTTTCCGTTAGGCAGTTCCAGTGCCTCTCTTCCGGCTGCATCATCAGACCCTCGACATCAGGTTCAGTGGTAAGTACTCAAGACAATAAAACAAACAAGCCCAAACTCGACTACTTTATCACATTCCGTTAGGCAGTTCGAGTGGCTCACTTCCGGCTGCATCATCAGACCCTCAACATCAGGTCCAGTGATAAGTACTCAATATAACAAAACAAACAAGCCCAAACTCGACTACTTTATCACATTCCGTTAGGCAGTTCGAGTGGCTCACTTCCGGCTGCATCATCAGACCCTCAACATCAGGTCCAGTGATAAGTACTCAATATAACAAATCAAACAAGCCCAAACTCGACTACTTTATCACATTCCGTTAGGCAGTTCGAGTGGCTCACTTCCGGCTGCATCATCAGACCCTCAACATCAGGTCCAGTGATAAGTACTCAATATAACAAAACAAACAAGCCCAAACTCGACTACTTTATTACTTTCCGTTAGGCAGTTCCAGTGCCTCTCTTCCGGCTGCATCATCAGACCCTCGACATCAGGTCCAGTGGTAAGTACTCAAGACAACGAAACAAACAAGCCCAAAGTCGACTACTTTATCACTTTCCGTTTGGCAGTTCCAGTGGCTCTCTTCCGGCTGCATCATCAGACCCTCGACATCAGGTCCAGTGGTAAGTACTCAAGACAACAAAACAAACAAGCCCAAACTCGACTACTTTATTACTTTCCGTTAGGCAGTTCCAGTGCCTCTCTTCCGGCTGCATCATCAGACCCTCGACATCGGTCCAGTGGTAAGTACTCAAGAGAACAAAACAAACAAGCCCAAACTCGACTATTACTTTCCGTTAGGCAGTTCCAGTGCCTCTCTTCCGGCTGCATCATCAGACCCTCAACATCAGGTCCAGTGATAAGTACTCAAGACAACAAAACAAACAAGCCCAAACTCGAATACTTTATCACTTTCCGTTTGGCAGTTCCAGTGGCTCTCTTCCGGCTGCATCATCAGACCCTCGACATCAGGTCCAGTGGTAAGTACTCAAGACAACAAAACAAACAAGCCCAAACTCGATTACTTTATCACTTTCCGTTTGGCAGTTCCATTGCCTCTCTTCCGGCTGCATCATCAGACCCTCGACATCGGTCCAGTGGTAAGTACTCAAGACAATAAAACAAACAAGCCCAAACTCGACTACTTTATCACTTTCCGTTAGGCAGTTCCAGTGACTCGCTTCCGGCTGCATCATCAGACCCTCGACATCAGGTCCAGTGGTAAGTACTCAAGACAACAAAACAAACAAGCCCAAACTCGACTACTTTATCACTTTCCGTTAGGCAGTTCCAGTGACTCTCTTCCGGCTGCATCATCAGACCCTCGAAATCAGGTCCAGTGGTAAGTACTCGAGACAACAAAACAAACAAGCCCAAACTCGACTACTTTATCACTTTCCGTTAGGCAGTTCCAGTGACTCTCTTCCAGCTGCATCATCAGACCCTCGACGTGGCTGTCTTCCGTTCCGGCGGCATCATATAAATTAGCTTCTAATCTAAATATTATAAGAGCACACGCGCCGTGGGGCCCGCGGGTGATGGTATTACCTGACGACAACGCCTTCAAAAGTGACAGCCGTGACATTTTAAACCGGTTTAATAAAGTTCCACGGAACGTTAAAATTCCGTTCTCCTAGAATACTGATAACCGAAATAATTCGTTCTTTCACTAACAGGTATTTTGATAAACCGGTATTATGTAAGAACGAAATCAAACCGGTTTAGGAACAAAATAATACCGGTATTTGGAAACCGGTTCCGATCCCTGCATCCACTAGCTGGCATTTTTCCCCCGTGCCATCTGGTTCTTTGGCGCAGAATAAGTTATAGTAGCGGCCATCAAGGTGTCAAGAAATATCTGAGCACGCACCTTCACTAGAGCTATGCTATGTTTTCAATCTTCATACATATTTGACATGTAGCTCGAGCTGGAGTGGATTTATGTGTCAAATGTATGAAAACAAAGCATAGTTCTAGTGGAAAGGCGCCTTGACAACTAAAGACTACTGTACCGGCGGCAACAACTAGGCAAAAATCCCAGCGATTACCACTGGTAAGAAATGGGAATAACCCATACAATAAGTATCAATTTGTTACTGTAATGTATGAAACGAGAGCCGATGGTACAGTCAAGGGCACCAATATGTATACACTTTTTCACCTTATTCCATTGAAATAAGGTACAAAAGTATATTTATGCCCTTGACTGTACCACGGGTCGACTCGAGAGGGTTGACGTACGTACTAACACGTTTAAATGGATGATTATACCCCTGAATGCTGAATTGAACAGGTAAGAAAAGTCCACGGGACTGTCTCAGAGTTCAGCAGTATAAGGTGAGAGACGCGGGATATGAAGATGTCAAAAGTTCTTATTCGCTTGCAATAAAGACTTGAAGTTTTCATATACCAAGCTACTTTTGACGCTGACTGTACATGTTAGTGCGAGGCTATTGAAATAGGAATGGTAAGTTGACTGACAACATTGAATGCTCTTAACTTTCAGGTATAGGAACATTTTAACGTTTTGCCTTCTGCCTAAATGATTATCAAATAAATGTTTAGGTAAAATTTTCCCCCTTTGAAAACTAGGTTTTTAATATCGACCATACCTACGTACCTATTCGATTGTTTTTATTCTATCACTACACTATGATGGCATGCGGCCGCCTGGCAATGCAAGAAGTCTAAGAATACTGAAATGAAGTATTTGCCTATTTTATTATCCAACTAATATCATTCAGTTCGCCGAATATAAAATCAGAATGGTTAAAACATTCCAACATTAGTGTACACATTTTCTCTACGAAATAATATCTCTTAAATATTACTTACCAAGTTAATTTTTCTTTTCAGCAAACACCGCGCAGTACGCCCACTACGTTTTCAATACGCTGGACCAAGACAGAAGTGGCTTGTTAAGTTTTGAGGTAAGTTGTTTAGAAAGGAAACCTATTATACCAATACCAACTAACAACTTGAGTCTTGAGACTTCGTTCAGCAAACTTAACATTTGCGGTTAACTTGGCGCCACCGTCTATATGACAGTTATGAAGTATATTAGTTCCAATTTTAGCCACCGATGAAACGAAAATAAAGAAAAATAATAAAATTTCATGATAGCATGCACTTTTTCCTGCCAAGTTTTGCCTCTGCATATTTATTGTTAAAACTAGCACTTTTTCAATTGCAGGAATTCGTCACTGGTCTTTCAGTGCTGTCAAGAGGTAGTTTAGAAGAGAAGTTGCGATGGACCTTCTCCCTATACGATATTAACGGAGACGGGTGCATCACTAAAGAGGAGATGACTGACATTGTGACCGCGATCTACGACCTCATGGGCAGAGTCGAGCCCTCGGTCGACGATGATATTGTACAGCAGAAGGTGGAGAGGCTATTTCAGGTACTTCATCACAACCACTACTACTTACTTCACACAAACACACCTACTAACTTGTTAGGTACTTTTTACTTGGTAATTTTTCACACTTTAATTTGTCGCACATAGGCAGGGCTTAACAACATAAGGCATTCTATCCTGCGAGTCAACCTCTAGAGCAAAAAAATCGTTAAGTCTACTACCTAGGTACGCCTTCTTACGCGCGTAGAACACCGTATGCAACGTATCTATAGGCATTTGTTTCCGTGTCACAACGGAAAAAGTAACACTCGTTGCACGCTTTATTTATTAACTTAAAATGAATATAGTAAGTGCTCTACTCGAACGATGCAAAATATTAAAGTAAAGTAAAGTAAAAATTATTTATTGCATGAAAATGGGTTACATAGGTGGTTAGTGATTAGTAAGTACAGTGTCTCCATTTTCTACCTACATCAGGTATACAATAGTATTTTGCAGCAATTAACTGCCAGATTTTAGAAAATATTAACTTAAACTATAAAAGCAATTATTTGCTAACCAAGAGTACAGTTTAAAAATGCATTCAATTATAGATTTGAACATCGTACTGAAATGAACTCTGTCACGTCACGTTGTCCATTCACACACAATACGGTAGGTAGGTAATTTAATTGCTTATTCCGTTGTGACACGCTGTAAAAAAAAATGTTTTTGCCACGCCAAGTTTCACGTTCACACGATGAACGTTTAGAAAATTATTAAGTACCTATCGCAATTTTTTTTGTCAAGTTTATTACGTAAATATTTATATATTAATTACTGTTAAGTAAAAAAAAATATCCTAATGTTTTTTTTTTGTACAGAAAATGGATCTAAACCGCGACGGGGTCGTAACATTGGATGAATTCCTGGATTGCTGCGTGCGCGACGAAGACATCTCGCGCTCGATGGGCGTCTTCGACAGCACCTTCTGACATCCTGCTGACGGCGCCGGCTCGTCCAACGCCGCGCGCCGTCATGCCGCTCCGTGACAAAGGCCTTTAAGTGCCCCATTTCTACTCGGGGCATAATTTTGGTCATGTTGTCTAATGCACGGAAAGGACAACGCGATTTTAATTCGGTACTCGCGTAGATTCTGGATCTTATCGTAAATTACTAGTTTCTGACTGTGATCGGATTCAGTCTTTCGGTGTGTGTGTGGGGCGTAGAGTCAAATGAACCATGTCCCTCAATGTTTTTAAGGTAGTTAGATCTACATGTGATGTTTAAGAATGGAGTCTATTAGGTAATAAAATTTCATAACTTGTCTTCTCAATATTGAAGCTAGCGAGTGTGAAATTTAATTACTTACCTGTAATTGGTGATGCGACTTGTGAATTGCCTTAGAATGCTGGCCATTGTTCTTATCTTGCATGGTACAGATATAAGATTACTAATTCTATTAGGTACTAACATGTTCTTCAGTAGAAACTTATTTGATCGGGTGGTGTGTGCTGTTTATGCATCTTTGATGAGCTCACTTTGATGCTAACTTACTTGACTTACCTACTGTATTTTACAAAACGGGCAATACTTTACAACTCTAACAAGTATCTTTACTGCGATTTCTAACTTACCACGAGGATGTTCATTCTCAGCTTTTATTATAACATAGATTCCAAAAATAATAGTCTGTCAATACCTAAAGTTTTAATGTTGGGCACACATTAGGATATAGAGCCCCTCAGTAAAAATGTTGACCAACTTATATTAAGAAAACTCCTAGGACGATACATATAGTCCGTGGTCTATATTAGCTATTTCAAAAGCTTACTCTCAATTCCAAAATGTAGAATGCCTTAAAAGATCATAGGTAAGTTATCTTAAAGTGCTCGGGAGTTAAAACCTAATTTTACCTCATAATACAATTTCATGGATGCAAGTCAAATTTATTTATCCATTTCAATCCTTATCTGAAATTATCTAGAAATATTGTAATATATTTCAGTAGAGTATATATATTGTAAGTATTGCCACATTTCGTCTATAGTTGTCTTTAGTCTGTCATACTCATATATCTATACGAACGTCTCATAAGTTCCCTTCTTATTTAAATTGTTCCGGCCATTTTAAATAGTGTTTAGCATTAATTATCTGTTTAAGGTGTTTCATAGTACCTACCCACCATTTAAACGTTGATTGATGCATCGACTGATGTTATAAGAATGTTTCGAACCCTAATACCTATGTGTGTCTGTGTTGTTTGTAGGATTATCAAGGGGTCCCATAAAAGGTATGTTTTCTCAAATCTTACTCACTAGATGGCCTAAATAAACAATATATTGTCGCTGTATGTCGAATTTAAATCCAAATTTAACTAGATTTCAGTCTATAAAACAGGTCACAAACACTGCCATATAATAAAAATAGTAAAATCAGCAGTACCTAATTTTGCCTTTCTTGTGGCGACAATAATTTGTACATTGACGAATATTATTTTTGTGCGAAATTAGGCTTCAAACCCAGACCTCTGTCTGTGTGTTTTGATTCTCAATCACAAATGGCAAAGTATTTTCAGAACAGTCACACGTTAAAAAAACTATAGGCAAATATTTTCTATGAAATTATCAAAATGTAAATATTAATGTATATAAATTATTGTATAGAATTATTGTGTATATTTTCATAGTGAATGTTAAATGGAACCAAATAACTAGAATGCATATTTAAACACTTGTATCAGAATAACTGAGTACGTGCGTGGTATGCAATTAAAATGCTAAAAATAAAAGAATTACGATATAATGTGATTAACAAGTGATGAAAAATGTTATTGTATTTTGATTTAAATATGAAAGATATAAACAGAGTGGCCGTCATTTTAAAATAGACTTGTGAACACATGAACACGGTGTATATTTTCAAACATAAAAAATAACTAAAACATTGGTCGAGCTTACATAGATAAGTGGTTTATGTACGTCTTCCTAAATAAAATAGATATGTTGTGTTTCCATAACAGGGCGATTATTGTGGCACAGTGGAAAATATGTACTTATCCAAAACATTTAACGTCCGTTAGTTTATCGGACGCCGTTTCTAATCATATGTACATACATATATGTCCAAGGTGTTCTGCTAGAGATTATTTGTGTAATTTACTCTTGGGCCAATGTTGATATATTATGCAAAAATAGCGACGTTGTCGGTAAATTACTACAGGTGTAAAGGGTTTATTTTCAATTTTAAAGCCAATTTGTTTTTCATAATTAATATTTCTGTTAATATCATGGAAAGAGCAGGCGATAATTTTGTCTCTTTCGTTTAAGACAGAAATAATAGATAAGAATTCAAATAAAGTCTTATGATATTTAAAACTTAGATATTTATTAGATAGAGTTTACCTAATAATTCCAAGTAATTGAATAAATCGTTTTCATTCTATCTATACTCAGACGATGACATCCCCTTATTATTATTTTGTAAAGTAGAAGAAAATATTAAAACCTGCTGACTAAGGTCATTTAGGTAAACAATGCCACGGATCGAATCGATAGTATACGTAAAACTGTATGAAATAGGATTCTTATTCGATACACACCAAAATGATATACCGATAATATTGCTTACAATTAACAAAAAAAAAATTGTTAACGAATTGGTGATTCTGTATAACTAGCTCAAATGATTGCAAACTTTTCATGCTGCCTATTCCGGCCAAACTTCTGCAATATTGTGGAGTGGACAAAATTAATAGACACATGGCAAAAAAAAACTTTTCATCTCTGAAATACTTAATAAAATATGTTTTTTTGAAGATTGCTGCTACATAATAACGTATTTGGAGAAGGACCAAATTTTTGGAAATTCGTCTGCAATTTGATTGATTCCGTTGTGACACGAAAACTTGTCATGCAATGTATATACATTTCATGACACCCATATGGGTAGCTTTCGTGTCACAGCGGAATCAATTAAATTATTAAATTGTAGTCGAAAAGTCATCGTAAATGGTCGAAAATTTGGGCCTCCCTCACCCTCACCCATTTATAACCGCCAATCTGAGTTGGCTTCAGCCTTGTCTGAAAAACATAACTTTTGATGGATTCATTGTTTAATCCATTCGTTTAGTAAGATAAGTATCGTTGTTGTTGCAGATCCCTACAGAAGATAAGTGCCAAAAGCAAAAGATAAAATAATTATGTTATGATGTGTATCATGTGTATGCTGTATACATGTTAAAGCTAGCGTACTGTAAATTATGTTGCTATTGATAACGTCAACTTTGTCACTGCGAGGAATTGAGATTATGTAAAAAAACAATTACATCAGTACATAGGCCTACTAGGACGATAACACAGTAACAAATGAGTAGTTTTCAAAAAATTTGTACATAGTTAAGGGCTTTAATTAAAACAAAACTTAACTATTGATTCCTTTGTGACTCATATATTTTGTATGGCTAACTTTCGTTACACAAAGGATGCGATCGTAATTTTGTTTTCATTATGCCCTTAACAAATGTACAATGAATGTACAAATTTTTTGAAAACGACTCAAATCCCAAAACTTAGAACCTGCGATTGGTGTTAGTTACTTTAGCGTAGTTGCTATTGTCCGTTACCTGGGACACTATACTTGTATTTACCGTCATCTATATGCCGCCGATTTTTTTCGGAATGAAATTGTTTCGATATGATCTCTATTTGGGTGAGGACCAAATTTTGACACATCGTTAAGGCATTTAACATACCTACATCCTACATTTTAATTGATTCCGTTGTGACCCGAAAGTTACCCATGTAAATTGTACAACTTTCGTGTCACAACGGAAACAATTAAAATTTAGGTATGTTGAATGCCTTAACGATGTGCCAAAAATTTGATCCTCGCCCATTTAGAAAAGAACTTACAGGTCGAACCCATTTGTTAATAACGTCTCACAAATTCCGTTGTGACACCAGTCTAAAACTCCAGAATTTTATTCCAAATGATCGGGAGTCGCCAGATTTGTTGATTTCCTAAGTCGAGTAAACAGAAACGCCGGAAAATACTACATATCAATAACATGTTATAGACATCATAATCGAGTCTTCATATATTGAGCCGGTTAGTTATCGTTTTCGATTGTAGCATACAAACTTGTGTTGTTTGTTATGGGTACAGTCAGCAGCAATGGTTGCTACGCGGGCAAGGTGCTCAAAATGATTTTCACACATCTTTATAATAATGGAATAAGAGCGTGTGTCGATCATTTTGAACACCTCGCCCGCGTAGCAACCATTGCTGCTGACTGTACTCCTATCGCATTTGTTTCTGGATCACTAAACCATTGATTGAATTAATTCGTATTAAGGCAGTGTGAGATAATTTTAAATAATGTTTAGAAATGAAATCTGTAATGTTAGATATTTGAATATTGAATTGTTTATTTACAAATTTTATGTGTATTTTATAGAAAAATAAATGAATGTGAATTAGTCGTGTTTTAATAACCCGCTAAATAAAACACATTTTAAGTTTCATTACTTTGTAGGTACAATCGTTTATTAACACAAAAATTGCTCAAACTACACAATGATATAAAAGTAAATTACCTAGTAAAACAGAAATCTGTTACGTTAATTCTAAGTTGATATACGTATAAGATATTTTACTGAGTAATAACATTTATAATTTCATTAATGGGTCAGATCAACTGAGAGGTTTTTCGCTGTCAGACTATAGGACATTGACAAGAAAACATTTTTACCTGGTCCGTGGATAAGATGCTTTTTTGCATACCAATACATAAAATATAACCCTTCAACCGCCCAAAGTCGAAATAAGTACTCGCAATTTTCAACTCTGTCCTCACTCATAAATTAGGAAGATAAAAGATTTACTTTACAGTGACTTCGTCTGATATACATATCAGACGATGGCGGTTTAAGGGTTAACGAGGTTTTCGTATCTGTAGATACGGGAATTTACAACAAACGGGGCAACTTTAGCTTTAATTAAAGTCTATAGTCTATTTATGAATGAAACCATAGAGAATATCGTGAACGTGCACGACGACATGCAGCGATACATGGTCACTGTAGGTACAGTCAGCTGCGAAAATATACTCGATTAGGCTGTTGAAAAATAACTTCGCTAGATGGTAACCGTAATAGAGTCTAGCTAAGTTATTTTTTAACAGACTAATCGTGTATAATTTTTTTGCAGCTGACTACCTACTCGAGTTTTAATATTCGCCGCATTAAATAGAGAATTACTCCCCAGCGCGACATGGTACGCACGATTCAAAAACCGTGCGCGGCAATGGGTTTACGCTATTCAGAGACTAAGAATTTTTTAATGCATTATTAGGCTGGTTTTAGTGTCACGCGGGAGCAATATGTACCTATTGAAGCTTAGAGGAGCGTATTAGAATGGCGCGGAGGCGTCCGCGCGGACGGCCATCTGCGCTCCATACATTTGCTCCGCGCGGACGGTCCGCGTGAAACTAAAACCAGCCTAATAATGCATTAAAAAAATCTTAGTCTCTGAATAGCGTAAACCCATTGCCGCGCACGGTTTTTGAATCGTGCGTACCATGTCGCGCTGGGGAGTAATTCTCTATGCGGCGAATATTAAAACTCGAGTAGGTAGTCAGCTGCAAAAAAATTATACACGATTAGTCTGTTAAAAAATAACTTAGCTAGACTCTATTACGGTTACCGTCTAGCGAAGTTATTTTTCAACAGCCTAATCGAGTATATTTTCGCAGCTGACTGTACCTACAGTGACCATGTATCGCTACGAGTTTACACCTTGATGTGTTATTATTTGTTCTAAAATGGATATGTACTTTACAGTCAACATTACAAACACAAGATAGTCACTTATATCTGAACAATACTTTCGCTTTTGACCTTATGACCACTATTGCTTTTGAGTTGAAAACAATTGAACTGAAGATGTGTGCTTTAGCCCTTGTTTCAACAACTACGTCTACATTTATCTTTTAAGAAAAAATAAAGTACCTACTGATATGTAAAATAGCCATAAATTATTTATTGGGTCGCTTTGATCGCAACAATTCTTATTAATATTAATTCACATCAGAACAAGATGTCTCTTTTAGGTGTTAACAATTAGAAAAATACAGATAGTCCTCACGCGCGGTTGCTATTGGTGGTTGTGCTAACGGTGTAGAGAAGAGACATTCAATAAATTGACATATTTATTTCATGCGATCAAAGTGAGCCAATCTAGGAGTATGATTTCTAAAATCACAATGGACTTACAGAATTACAAAAATACAACAATTCGACAGTGTTATAAACTAAATTACTTTCTTAGTAAAATTTAAGTATAATTTGATCCGTGGGTGTTCAAGGCGGAACTTTTCTTGTACTAAAATCTTAATTCAAAATTTTGAGCATTATAGTATCTTAGTAGACAAGTATTCGTTTAGTACTTAGTGTGAAACACCAACCAAAATGCGTTACAATCATAATTTCATGCTGACTGTAAATTTTTTTATTATTATCGTCCCAATTACGATTAAAGTTTATTGCTTTTGAAGCAGTAATTATCGAGGCACGATGGTTGGTATCGTATTTATATATTATCAACGTAATATTCACTTATAACTAATCGAAATACAGAGACTACGCCTAATAAATTAGCGTAAGACGCATGGAAATGAAAATGATAAAACTGGAAACATAAATGCAATAACTTTTTCCAACAAGAAACAGTGACAATTGGAGCAGTAACGTAGCCAGTGCTACATTAGGCTGAGGACTAAATTTTTGCCACATCATTAAGGCATTTAACTTACCTACATTTTAATAGATTCCGTTGTGACACGAAAGTTACCCATATATATTTTCTGGCAATTTTCGTGTCACAATGGAATCAATTAAAATGTAGGTATGTTAAATGCCTTAGAGAAGATGTGCCAAAAATTTGGTCCTCACCCATTTTACACTGTAATTTAGTAGTAATGAAACAGGTGAAAGTCAAGGAAGACAGATCGAGTATAGAAGTTCATAGCGCCCAAGAAAGTAATCAATGTAAATAACACTAATAAATACATATGAGTTCATAGTTAAAAATAAGATTCAAACGTAATCCCTCTAATAATATCAAAATATATTACTAAAGGGGTTAAGAGGGTACGAACATTTCGCTCCAACTCATCCTAGCCGCGATCTCCCTGCGAGCGGCCATGTTTAGCTACACACTAAAACGATTACTGTGTGCGTGCGGTTCGAGTGCTGCCGGTTGAACTGACATGTCTTGATCATTGTTATAGAGTTAGAGTGAGGTAGGAAAAAATGTGGTGAGTTTTAAATGTTTTTATTTTATTAACATTACGTACCTACGCACTTATTAAGGTGGTTCGATTTTCATACAAAAAACGATCGACATTTGTTATCTCATTACACATTATTAATACTTAAATATGTGTTAATCTATTTACTTCTGACTATTCATTTTCGCGAAATTAATAAAAAACCTGTGTTTCATACAGAAATTACGCAAAAAACAACGTTAATTTTTTATAAATTTTACGTTTGGGAGCGTGATAACTGTCATGTACATTGTGACGTTCGGCCTGGTACTTTAAATTACTTTCCACAGAAACTACTTGGCCTAAAAATCTGAAATTGCACATACATATAATTCGGTAACTAGTCCAAACAACGCAGTCATAAATTATCGGGCGCTCGTTAAGAATAAAAAAATATAAATGAATATGAATATGAGAGTAAATTTACACAAAAGATAACAACCAGTAAACATATGTTGGGAGACTATACAAACGATTTTTAGAGGTGCATGAACACGAATTAATCAACAAAATTGGAATAAGTTTGTCAGGAAAAAAGTCAAATTTGGAATGATAATTACGTGGAGTCCACGTGTTTCGGGGACTAGTTTTACTTTAAATTACTTTCCACAGAAACTACTTGGCCTAAAAATTTGAAATTGCACATACATATAATTCGATAACTAGTTCAAACAACGCAATCATAAATTATCGGGCGCTCGTTAAGAATAAAAAAATATAAATGCATATGAATATGAATATGAGAGAAAATGTACACAAAAGATAACCAGTAAACATATGTTGGGAGACTATACAAACTATTTTTAGAGGTGCATGAACATGAAATAATCAACAAAATTGGAATAAGTTTGTCAGGAAAAAAGTCAAATTTAGAATGATAATTACGTGGAGTCCACGTGTTTCGGGGACTAGTTTTACTTTAAATTACTTTCCACAGAAACTACTTGGCCTAAAAATCTGAAATTGCACACACATATAATTCGATAACTAGTTCAAACAACGCAATCATAAATTATCGGGCGCTCGTTAAGAATAAAAAAATATAAATGCATATGAATATGAATATGAGAGAAAATTTACACAAAAGATAACCAGTAAACATATGTTGGGAGACTATACAAACTATTTTTAGAGGTACATGAACATGAAATAATCAACAAAATTGGAATAAGTTTGTCAGGAAAAAAGTCAAATTTGGAATGATAATTACGTGGAGTCACGTGTTTCGGGGACTAGTTTTACTTTAAATTACTTTCCACAGAAACTACTTGGCCTAAAAATCTGAAATTGCACATACATATAATTCGATAACTAGTCCAAACAATGCAGTCATAAATTATCGGGCGCTCGTTAAGAATAAAAAAATATAAATGAATATGAATATGAGAGTAAATTCACACAAAAGATAACAACCAGTAAACATATGTTGGGAGACTATACAAACTATTTTTAGAGGTGCATGAACACGAATTAATCAACAAAATTGGAATAAGTTTGTCAGGAAAAAAGTCAAATTTGGAATGATAATTACGTGGAGTCCACGTGTTTCGGGGACTAGTTTTACTTTAAATTACTTTCCACAGAAACTCCTGGGCTTAAAAATTTGAAATTGCACATACATATAATTCAATAACTAGTTCAAACAACGCAATCATAAATTATCGGGCGCTCGTTAAGAATAAAAAAATATTAGTTTGAATTTTACAATTAAAGGAAAGATCCCAAATGTTCACAGAACGTCAAGAACATAGAAGCACATATCCAGACATAGAAATATCACTAGCAGCAATAGGTAATAGGTAACATGGTGCCTTAAGGTATGATTCCGCTGCCGACTGCATACAACAACTGCACCTTCCGCCGCACTCCAAATTGAACTGTAATCATAAGACTAAAAGTCCCAATTTAGAGTGAGCGGCGTGTGCTGCTCCGACACTTCTCCGCTCATTTCAAATTGAGCTTTTTACGCATACTATTACGGTTCAATTTGGAGTGCGGCGGAACGTGCAGTTGCTGTATGCAGTCGGCAGCGGAATCATACCTTTACCTTTTAACTTGTGTGGCCGTAGTACTGTTGGATTTTTTCGTCCCAAACAATTTACGTTTATTGCCCATTTCTGTAAAAAATCATATTACTTTATTGCTTTGAGAAGAAATAAAATACCAAGTATCAAATTATTAATCTGTAGCGGACGCGCTACATCTACAGAATAGCAGTATCGGTGTGAGCTTGGTCACCGACCTTAACGCACCGAGGAGAGCGACACGTGCGTTCCTTGGGAAGGCCCGGCGCGTAATGAATCGAACAACGTTGTCGCGCGCTGTTATATTGTGAATTATAGTGGTTTTTAAAAATTCGTCTAAATTAAGTGGGTTATCCATAAGCGTTAAAAAAAAAAGAAATATCAAGCAAAACCTGTAGTTTTATAATAATAAGTTTTTTTTTCAAAATATTATAAAACATGTGAGGAAAAAAATGTTTAAACAAACCGATTTAGACATTTTGTAGTATTTTTTTTAGATAGTAAAAACCAATATTTCAGAACTAGTGCGATCGCTATGTACTAAAAGACTATACATCCTATTGTAAAAGATAAACATCCAATCGTTATTGATAATTTAAAATGGAAATATTGTACCTGAAAGATAGCTCTGACGCGTATTTTTGCAAAACACTCCGACGAAAACCTGACTGTTTTAAATAATCGTACATAGAAATAAAAGTTTAGCAACGCTATGGTCTAGAATAAGAGTTTATCTATACAAAACAGAAGTTTACTTTAACAATGTAGTCACTTGAACAAAGATATGACGTTAGAAAAAACCGTATATTTTCTAAAATACCAACTTTTTGTTCGTACAGTCTTAACATGATTACAATAAAAAAACTTAAAAATAATTATAATAAAAGATCTTAAATACATTAGATTCTATTGCTTTACTTTTTACTAATCTAATTTATGTCTTGTATACAATATTTTCAATACTGAAAATGAGATTGATTACTAAAAATAAAGTATATTATTTAAGAGAGCTAAGTCACATTCGATAATACGGTGGTCTAAAATGGCAATAAATGTTTTTTAAGTATTGAGCATGCAAGTACAATAACTTTAATACAAATTATTAACTCAAAATCCAGCTTATAAATATATTAAAACTAAAAAAAATGTAGAACTGAATAGGATATATATTCAATTGCTTGTGATGGATATTCCAAAATACAATTTCATTATTAATGTCAAAATTAAAACTAAAAAACTTATTTCATTAGCACTTTTTACAACTGTAAAAAGTCATTAGAATCAAATTAGAAGCTTATTGGTAACTGTACTATAAAGAATTATAGAATCTTGGGCAAAATGGCTGATGGTACTCTTTTGCAATATCTTTGCCAGGCCGCTCCGTAGCGTCTCTGGCACCTTCCATGGTCCCTCAGCGCTCTATGAAGGAGCATCAATATAGTCAGCAGGGCCGGTGCAGCGGCAATATAATGCTGGGACACTAGACCAGGGATCGCCAGAGATATGTGGATGAGAATGTCCCCCAAGTAGTTGGGGTGGCGAAGAACGCCCCATGTACCGGAGATGAGCAGCTTCTTTCCGTGGAACGTTGGCATGGAGTCCAGACCTGAAATTACACTTTCATCATCACCAGGTTGATATACATACGCACATGAATGATAAATCACTACATAGTATAAAACAAAGTCACTTGCTGTCTGTCTGTCCCGTTGTAAGCTTAAATTATTAAAACTACGCAACGGATTTTGATGCTAAGATTTTTTTATAGGAGTGATTCAAGAGGAATTTTTATATGTATAATTTGCACCCATGCGAAGCCGGGGCGGGTCGCTAATAGGATGTTTTTCCACCAGTGCTATGCTATGCTATGTGAACCAATAAATATGATTGGTGGATGTCAACACATCCATAGCAATGTAGCATAGCACAGCTCTGATGGAAAAGCACCCTTAAGGTACCTATAATTCCGCAGCCGACAGCAGACGGCAACTGCACGTTCCGTCGCCTTCCAAATTGAACTGTAATGGTATTCGTAAAAAGCTCAATTTGAAATGAGCAGACAAGTGTCGCAACGGCACGACGACACTTACGCCGCTCACTCTAAATTGGGACGTTTTGTCTTACGATTACGGTTCAATTTCGTGTGCAGTAGAACGTGCAGTTGCCGTCTGCTGTCGGCTGTGGAATTATACCTTTAGTGGTCAGTCACTACTCATAAACGATGAAAAATAACACAAAAAAGTATTATGATGTGAAACAGTTGCTTTCAATCTGTCTCACTGAAAAAATAGTGTCAAGCATCACTTGACCTCGATTCAGTGGAATGTCTCTGCTGCAAAAGTACTAGACAAATCTATTCTATTAATAACAGGAAAAAACACAATGTGTAAACTTACGCGTCATGCTTGGTTGTACGGGATTTTTCCTGAATTCATGCTTTATACTGTTACTAATCAGCATCAAAAGAAACCCAATCAGATAGACCACTGCCGCTGCAATTAAGATGGTGGTTGAAAGAGTTATGTTGGCATCAGCAACAAATTTCGAGATTGTTGTGAAGTACAACGGGTAGAGAGCACTGGATACAATTTGGTAGTACCCAAGGCCTTCCGACTGCCAGAAAAAGGTCGTAGTAACTCTGTACTCTCTCATAATAAAGTTCAATAAGTAGTTGATCTGCAGCATCGAGAACAGAAGGATGGTCGGTTGAAGTTGCAACTTGTTCCAAATGTTGTTATAATTGCTTGGAGTCAGGATTAATTCTTCATTCTCTTCTGTCTTAAGATGAAAACCTTGCTTGAAGATCAGAACTGCTAGAATCAGCTGTAAAAAAAAACACATATTCATTAAAGAAATCAGACAAACATCTAATACACCATAAATAAACCAAAAAGCCTACTTTGTAGGCGTTAGATAATATAATGCAGTAGCATTCGACATAGCAACATTCCTGCATATAAATGCTTCATTTTGAATTAATTACAATCTTAATGTTATACTTACAGCACTGATATTGGAGATTCTAGACACCCAAATCTTGCAATCCAGTTTTTTAATGAATGGATGAATTTCTCTCCCTATCCAGAAATCATAGAGAACATATCCTGTGTTTCCATACAGGTTCAAGTTTTCAGATACACGGCTTTTCAAGAACAGAATTATGGATAAAATGAGGGCAAATATGTATGAGATTACAGCCAGTTTCAAGTAGTCTTTTAAAAGTGTGTCACTGCCGAGTATTTGAAAGAAATCCAACGTAAATAGAGTCACAGCAGTGAATATGCTTGAGAAAAAGGCATTGAAACAGTATGTTGTGTGTGAATCATCCATTCTGTCAACTGTCGGGCCTAAAATAGGCAGTAGAGCCAACACAGCTTGTATGACAACCTGCCCTAAATAGACAACTGTTGTTTTCAAACTGAACCATAGTGTCAAATTCTTCAACACAGACCAGTCTTTCAGTGGCTGAATTGTGCATAGTTTTGTGCAAGATATTAAAATAGAAAACACAGTCAGTGGTAACAGTAAAATGAGGATAGCAGAACCAATTCTTCCCCCGAACTCCCATTTACTGCCTTGTACAAGTCTGCTTGCACTCTCTCTTAACGGAGTTGCTAATCTTCTAGTTACAGATTTAGATTTCTCTCTCTGGTATTCTCCTTCTGAGTTTTCTCCATCAGAATACGTGTCAATCGACTGGCTGACTGATTTACTGAGCGACTTACTAACGGACTTGCTGAGGCTACGCCTGATGTCTGCTCCGTTGACGCTAGATTCCCGCAGCCTACTAGATCTACGCGGCACTACTTCCTCAACCGGTTTCCGATTTCTAAGACCGTAAACATCTTTCGAGAACTCACTTTCAAATCCGTTCAACGCTTGTTCCGCTGAAAACGAAACGGGAGTGTAATCTTTGATGGAATATTCCGAGCGCCGCGTACGTACGCTACGGTATGTTTCTCTGGACGCGGTTACATCCTGAAGCTTTATTTCCACTTCTGAAAACGTAGGCTTCTTCACTGGTGATTTTTGTGCAGTTTCGATCGCATCTTTCGTTGTTCTTGATGGGGATTTTCGCGCGGGAAACTTGGAGGCAGGTTTGCGACTCGGAGATTTGCGCGCGGGCGATTTGCGGGAGGGCGACAGCGCGGGAGGAGAGCTTTTTCGCGCCCTAGCAGGAGATCTAGGCGGCGAAACTCCTTTCCGATTACGCGGTGGACTAGAATCCACCATAGACGGCCTAACTCGGCCGCTTCTCGTAGACATCATAGTAGCATTCAAATATTACACAATATCTTTTTTTTCTTGTTGCGTCTAAAATTATCCTGGCACAATTACCACACACGATGCCATTAGCAACTAGGTACACTTCAAAGTCATTGAATCACATGCAATTCGACAGTTTTCAAAATAATGTTTACAGGTCAACGCACAACAAAGTCACAACACAACAATTTTCATTCACGCACACGCTTCTAGTTTTCACGACACACGCTACACATCAACGTCAACGTCAACGACGCTAGAATGAATTCAAAATGCGGTTCGTGATTGGCTAAAAATAGTTGCCGCCGCTTCAACCCGGAAATAGTAATAATATATCTCTCTCTGACAAAATGAAAAGGAAAGAGCAAAAAGAACATTGGTCCATGATGCCAACACAACGCGCAAACGGTATATTGCCATATGAAAACAGTCTTTTTCAGATATGATAATAATTATATATTTTTTTTAATTTATTTTTAGTAATAATGTTTAAAGCTGCCTACTCAAAGCCCTGCCTGCAGGGCCCTGCTTGCAGTGCCACTGCCAAATCGTATTGTGTGTATGCATGCTGGGCCGATTTTTTATCTGTTCACTCTGCCGCAGGGCCACTCTGCCAGCCCGACGCCCAATATAGCCGGCTACACAAAGCCCTGCCTGCAGGGCCCTGCTTGCAGTGCCACTGCCAAATCGTATTGTGTGTAGGCATGCAGGGCCGATTTAACAGATAAAAAAATCACAATACGATTTGGCAGTGGCACTGCAAGCAGGGCCCTGCAGGCAGGGCTTTGTGTAGGCAGCTTTAATATATGCAGGGACCGGCTTTGGGGATCAGTTCCACCGTCTTGCTTCATGGGTTCCACATAACCATGGAATAGACTATAGATTTTAAAGATCATTCGGAAATTGAGTCGGAAATAGGGAAAAATAATTTCCTCATATCAGAATAATCTTTACCATCTATTCGGAGTTAACTTAAAAGAGTTATAAGTTATTCTTGTCTTTACTATTCTAGTCAGATTTTTCAAACGCTAAGTTGCGGTGGAATAGCCCTTTTAAGCGTTAATCAATTTTATTATTACCCTAAACCCTTTGCAGGCCAGTTTTACTTCATTATGATATGTCGTTTTCACTTTTTAGCCTTTGTAATCTTATTCTACGTGTCTATGAGAAAACTTTACATAATGTATTATACACGGAATAATAAAAACCAGTGGAAATGGCAAGGGGGCGTGCCGTGCTGTCATAAATATGAGGAGATACGCAGCATTGCTTCAGTTCGCAGCTTTCGCTTGTGCGTGACAGTTGTGTCGCTACCATTACAAAAAAAATCTAAATTGCATGAAAAATGCCATATTGCGCAGTTTTGGAGTACAAAACCGATAGCCGGAGCAAAAACGTTGCCAATGGTGGTGTTTCATACCATCGCTAAGTCTTATTTTATTTTATTTTCAATAATTTCTAATATTCTGTTTTAGGGCATTTTAAGCATATAGACAGCAAACAAACATAAACCTTATCATTAAGCAATAGAGTTGATTTTGCACCATACGTCAAAGTATGCAGCAATCTAGAACATTCGCTACTCAAGTAGTGCGCGAATGATGTCGATAAGTTATCGATATTTGGTGCAAGTTATCTATTATAAAGATTGAAATATAATTCAATGTTTTTTAGGGTTTAAAAGTAAAATAATGTAATTCATTGTAACTAGTGTACGGGGATTAAATAATGTATCTGTATTTCAGAGTAATTGAAATTTTTGCACTGATATTATTGATTTTCATCAAAATCGTTAGAGCAGTTTCCGTGATCCCCGAAATATATATTAGAATTGCTCGTTTAAATATATAAGATACAATATAAGTCAGAAATATATTGACAGAAGTAATTTTTTTTAAAACGAATATACGACATTAATGTATTTTTTCGTTATTTTAGACTAAATTAGAATACATTTTGGACTTAAGAGGAGGGGTAGGGCAAGCTCTCTCCATACAAACTTTGTGCAGGATTTACTTCGTTTGTGTTTGCATTAAAGTTATAATTTTTGGTCAGTATGCTTATTCTTCTGATAGCTATTTCGTGATGTAAATTTTTTAATTTTGATTTTTTTTGAAGTATTTGAAAGTTTTCACATCACGATCTTCGAATATCTAATATTTACAACAAAAAAAAATTTATATTTGTTAGTGCCAAAACCGACGAATAAAACGTGAACAAAGTTTGTATGGGGAAGGCCTTGCCCTACTCTGCGCCTTAATTAAATGCCATGACCTATTCTTATTTTTAGGGTTCCGTACCCAAAGGGTAACACGGGACCCTATTAGATACTAAGACTCCGTTGTCCGACTGTCACCAGGCTGTATTTCATGAACCGTGATAGTTAAACAGTTGAAATTTTCACAGTTGAGTATTTTTGTTGCCGCTGTAACAAAAACTAAATAACAGAAAAAAATATATTTAAGGGGGGTTTTCATAAAACAGACACGTTTTTTTGCAGTTTTTAGGGTTCCGTACCCGAAGGGTCAAAAAGGGAACCCTATTGGTGACGCCCAGGCGTCCGCCCGTCCGTCCGTCCGTCGTCTGTCACAAAATTTTGTTCCTAAGAATTTTTTAACTTCCGGTTGACCTATGCACTTGAAATTTGGTGATAATGTTTATTATTACGTTTATTTTACCAACAAATACTGATATATTGATAAATCACTTTTTTGTGGTCGGTTCGGAACCCTTAATGTGCGAAGTCCGACTCGCACTTGGCCGGTTTTGTATATATTTTTTATGTGTGCGTGTGTGGTAAAATAAAGGCTTAATAATCTATATATTACACTTGCTACATTATTATTACCTACATTATTATTTATTGAATGCTACCAGATATCTGATACTAGATAATGACCAAAGTTAATAAGTCCTTCTTAAGGCCCGGGGTACTGTGAATGACCTTGACCACTTAACGACTGCCGATGGCCGACCCAAGCGACATCTGTTCAACAATGATCGCGTTAGCTCGATTCGCTTGTAAACGGGCTGCCTTGATAATCGACCTGTTCCGCTGTTGCGTCAGTAGATGGCGCTCGGATTGCCCGGTGAACTACCTACGCAGAGTAGTGTTTGTATCAGATGAAACAATATGAAGACTGAAGAAACATTCATATTTGGCTCGTTGTTTTTTGTTGTATAGTTGACGAAATATAAGCTGCCCCGATTCCTCGAACAACTTGTATGGCGAATCGGTGCAGCTTTTATTTCGTCAACCATACCTACTACGTACTACGTAGTAGCAGTGGCGTGCACAGAGTTTTTAGACAGGGTAGGCAGATTTAAAAAAAGCCACGAATATTTATTATTCGCAGGTAGTACCACCTATTAGTTAGTGTCAAATTTACGATTCATATTCCTTTACTAATGCACTAATTCCAAATCAACGGTAGTGAGATCAAATTGAGAAAGGGTAGTACCTACTATCCGTTCTCAATGGAGAATGTCAATAGGTCTGCAAAATCACTTGAAAGTTTGTTACGGTAAAGCTTTCATTCATACAAATACATTAGTTTTTGTTTCATTCAAAAATACCAAGTAGTTTTGATTTTACATGCATTTAAAGTGAGTCCCGCTAACCGCGTGTGACGTCATTTTGCAACGCTAGTCTAGTACGTACGGAAGCGCGCGAACGGAGTGAGCGCGTGTATAGCGAGTGTTGCACTATGACGTCACGAAGGCGGGTCGACGCGCGTCACTTTAAAATTCAATATCTTGGAAACTAAAGGACGTATCGAAATAATTCCTTCACATATATTTTTTATTTTCAACAAAGAATTCTAAATAAGTTAGGTACCATTAGGTACTGTACGAATATCGTTAGTTATTGAATAAAGTTTTCCTGTGATGATGATTATAAAAAAAAGGTACTTACTGGCTTTACTTCCCCAAATAAAGTTTCCAGAAGAACACACGTAGTAGGTACGGTGAACCAATTTGATTTCTAGGCCACTTGGTACCTTGTCACAGTGATATTAATATGATAGCTCTAGCGGCTATAATATTGATTCTAACTGCGACAAGGTACGAAGTGCCCCAGAAATCAAATTGGTTGACTGTACGTACCTATTTATGATCTAAACAGAATTTGATATTTATTATTGCGATAATAAAAAAAGCCAATAAATGCTTTTATTGGAATATAACTTTTTTTTAACCAATCAGATCACACACAAACTCATAACGCCCACGGGAGTTATAAAATTCCATAATTCCCGCGGGAGGTAAATCTGCTATAATTGCTTTATACGCACGCGTGCAATAACACACTTTACGAGCAAGTGTGTGTGTTCAGATAAAATATTGCTCTTACGAGTATATGAAGAATTTACTTAGATATTTTACAATAATTAAGGGATATGCAAAACCGTACAATTATTAAGAGTGTACAATCGAGGTCATAAATATGTTTTCACACCACCTGGTGGACAATGCCCAGTTATATATCAATGCAAACCTTACCGAAAGCAAATCATGCTTACCGAAAGCAAACCATGATAACCCTAGTTTGCCGGGTTGTAATATTACTTATATACTGAATCTCATTACAACCCTCGGGTAATAATGTGATATCACTTTTCATAGTTGCTATTGTTATTCCCTTAAAGTCTAATTTCGTGAAGTCCGCACGGCGGCGAGCAGACGGCATACCGGCGCCGTGTTTTGTTTTGTTTGGAACGCCGCGTTCGAAATAAAACACGGTACCGGTGCGCTGATAAGTTGTTTTTTTTTTCAAATGAGTTTATAACTATTATTTACAAAAACGAACTGTTTTAAATACACTATTATTCTGTTTTTACTTACTTACGGTTCAGGTTCAATGGATAAATTGTCATTTGGTGGACCATCATCAGATTCAGATTCATTTATTTCATTAATGTAATTTACAATATAAGTTTGCATCGATGTCAAAAATATAAGAATTCACATAATGATCGTCAAGTTAGATATAAATAAATAAAGAGAATAATGAGATAATGAAATGAAAATATTCTCCTAATAAGGATCTTCTTAACATAATTGAATACGCGCACGACGACCGCTTTAGCTTAGTTGGTAGTGACCCTGCCTACGAAGCCGGTAGCTCTAGTATAAGTTTTTTCGAAACATTAACTAATTCGAACGCGTTTGCGTTTTGTCTCAAAATGTATGAAAACGCTCTCACCGAGTTTGAAATACGCGCGTTCATCGGTTAACAACAAATGTTAAAATACTCGCTGTTTTAGTTTCCACTAGTGACCAACTTAATGAGATAGACTGTGAATAAATCACCAAAATAACGTCATCATACAATCCGAAAGATACCCTACCTGATATAATTATAAAATAACAAATTAAAATAAAACTAAAACTAACCTAAATATACCTAATAAAAACCCTAATCTCGTTCCCAAAGTGCTGGGCGAATTAGTTAATGTTTCGAAAAAACTTATACTAGAGCTACAGGGCATTTATTTTTGTGATGAGCACGAATATTTGTTCTTGGGTCTTGGATGTTTTCTATGTATTTAAGTATCTATTTATCTATATAAGTATTTATATCGTCGCTTAGTACCCATAGTACAAGCTTTGGTTAGTTTGGGACTAGGTTGATTTGTGTAAGATTGTCCACAAATATTGATATCGATATTGAATACAAAAATTATAGTATAGGTACAAATTGAATTAAGGACAACGATGGCAATACAAATAAATAGCGAAGTCAAATCAAATATCATTTTACAAACGTAAACAAATGTCAGGATCCTCATGATCATTTGCAAAATGAATCGGAGTAGTATTGAAACAACAAGTGTTATACGGCCTCTTAAAACTCCAACTATAATAGATAAGTATAAATAAAACTGTCTTACAGGTTGTATGTCTCTATGTGTCCGCACTACTCTGTGCAACGGGAATCGGCTCAAGCTCGGTGCAAACTTCCAAACTAGATAAGTAAACAAATATCTGACAACAGCGCTGTGCCTCGAGCGAAGCGAAGTCGCAACGTCGCATTCACTTTCATATTTGTGGGTAGAAAAATTTGACGAGTGTTCACGGCTCGCATATGTAGGTAATATGTGAGATTTGAAAAGCAACTTTTTGCTTTTTAAAAAAATACTACACATTTTTATATACATTTTACTTGCTTTTTCATAAAAATATTCACTGTCATGATCAAGACTGGCAGTAATTTTCTATCAGCGCTAGAATAAGCGCCTACTATTTTATACGAAGCAAAGTTTTCAAGTTTGAAATTCATATTACAATACTTAGACGATTATTAACTACAACAGAAAATAGGTTAAATCCTCAAAAATAACTGAGCTTAATTTGGAAACTTAGAATTCTGTCGTAACCGAATAATGCTTGCACACATTTTGTTTTTAATGTTTCTTAAGCGTGGTTCTTTGTCGTAATTACAATGTATGTGAACAAACTAACTACAACAGCAAATACTCAAGGGTATGCGTGTCCTAAATATGTACTTTGCAGGTCATTACGTTCAATATATTCTTCAAATATTCTGCACAAAAACACCTCGATTTCAATACTTTGCCCACCTCTTCACCTTAAATAAAAATGTTTTCGTACATTAATATTACAATATCGATAACGTGGAAGTGAAGTATAGCACATCACTCAAAGTGCTCTATCGGCGAGTAGCCGAACTAGGGTATGTACTCTTATAGTTTATCTCTTAGCAGTTCAGCTATTGGACGCTAGATGGCAGAGCTTTGAAGGCGCAAAAGAATTTCAATCATTTCGCATCCACTTAAAGTTTAAATTAAGTGAAAGCTCCGTTGTTCATAGCACCTTTTTAAATAAAATACTACGACCAATCACTTTCAAGATTTCAATGTGTTTAGCATTATTATAGTGTGAGTTTTAGCGACACCGGTCTCGATACTAATCGCGACTTATGCCATTTCCACTGGTTTTTATTATTCCGTGGTATTATACGTAATTACCTCATAAGAGTTTTTATACCTCATCCCAAAGTGGCAAAACGTCCCGGCCCGCCTAATGGAGTAGGTAAGGTATGTTGGGGTAAGATCGGACTAATTTTCGATAGTTTGGTAAGCACTGAATCTTGACTTATGTTCCTATGTCCCCTAGATGGGGCAGGGGGCTCCCACAGTGCGCCGCCATCCCGTTCGGTCTTGAGCTACGCGCTTCAATTCGCTCCACGTCTTCCCTATTGTCTTCGCCTCTGCGATGATCGTCCGCCGCCAGGTTTGCTTAGCGCGGCCACGCTTACGCTTTCCTTGGGGATTCCAGTCTAGGGCTTGCCTCGGAATGTGGTCGAGATCCCTTCGGAGCGCGTGACCGATCCAGTTCCACTTGCGGCGTTTTATCTGCTGGTCGATCGGAGTCTCATGGCAGCGTTCCCACAGTTCGCAGTTGGAGTGTCTCATGTTATTGTGTGGATCCGTCATTCAATAGGTTTAGGGTTCCGACCAATTCGTTAAGGCCTTAGCAGCTTTTCAAAAATGGTCTCCTGATTTACTTCAACGGGTTCGGAATTCCGGAAAACCGTGCGTCTTCTAATTTCTTTATTATTATTGGCCTCCGAAGGGTAATTCCATGATAACTTATGTCACATTTTTCCACCACGTTTTTCCAGGGTAACTTAAAAGGGCAATTCCATGATAACTTATGTCACATTTTTTATGTTCACTTTGCGGCGTTTTATCTGCTGGTCGATCGGAGTCTCATGGCAGCGTTCCCACAGTTCGCAGTTGGAGATTTTCTCGGGCCAGTAAACACCGAGAATACGGCGCAGACATCGGTTGATGACGACCTGAAGCCGGCGCGAGATGTCCTTTGTAACGTTCCACGTCTCACACCTGTAGATACAGCAACACGGTCTTTACGTTGGACCAGAATATTTTGAGCTTTATTCTCCTAGTCAGTTTCCGCGATTGCCATACAGGGCGGAGCTGTGCGAAGGTTGCTCGTGCCTTAGCGATTCTCGAAGCGATGTCCTCGGACTCCCTCCAGTTTCCGACACTACACTACCGAGGTAGGTAAGTGAATTTGTGGACCCTTTCCACAGCCTCTGTGCCAATGAGTAGCGGCAAAGAACTTGTCGCCCCGCACCTCATTTCCTGGGTCGGTCGGGTGTTGATTTTCAGTCTCACCTCCTTTGCCTCTCTCTGTAGGTCGTCCAGCTTGGCTTGCATGTCAGCAGCGCGTGTGTGACTCAGCAGGCATAGGTCATAGGGCAAAGTCCCCACTCTATGCCGCGGCGCTTATTGCGTTTCTCATGATGCCATTGAGAACAAGAAATAGGAGAGGTGAGAGAAGATACCCCTGTCGCACACCCGCACGCACCGGTATGTCCTCCGAGACGAGACCGTCGTGTGTCACTTTGCAGGAATACTTCCCGTAGATGGCCTTTATCATGTTGATGATTTTCTCGGGGACCCCAATTTCACGCAATCTGTCCCAGATGCAGTCCACCTCATCGTATCGAAGACTTTTTCGAAGCACTGTATCGGCAACAGAAAAATCAGACTACACTACTGAAATCTACATACAACACAATCCAATGATGATTGCGTCATTTTGGCTAACGCTGGCTACGAGCTACGGAGACATAGGATGCTTAGAAGATTATGAAGGCCAACGTTACTGAACAACTCTTTGTTTTGTTTAATTTGCATTAGTATCATTTTGTTAGCGGAAAGCACCCGAGGGTGACGACTGACGAATGTGCGAATCAATAGGTCTTTACTAGTAGCCGTAAGTGCACGTAAGTGCGACAGGGTCGAATGCTATATGCTCTCTTCTTCGTCGTTACACTCTTGTCAGAGTGGTCGTGGCCGTCATGCTGTGGGTGGCGAGCTTTACCACCCGGCGCCATTCCTCCCTCACGTCTGCACGCCTGGCGCTTTCGTACAGCGGGCAGTTTAGTGCAGACTTAATTTGGTCAGTCCACCTCATGGGGGACCTGCCACGTGGTCTCGTGCCCTCAACTCTGCCCTGTGCCACAAGCCGTTCGATCGAGAGATCTCCACGCCGTGATACATGGCCAAAGAACGTCAAAATCCTTGACTGCACCGTGGAAGAGAGACGCTGCTCTATATGGAGCTCTCGAAGAATGGATACGTTGGTCCTAAATGCTGTCCACGGTATTCTGAGCATCTTCCGCCAACACCACATTTCGAGAGCATCTACTTTTCGCTTCTCAGTCTCTCTTAGCGTCCAAGTTTCCGCGGCGTATAGGAATACCGGGAGGACCAGTGATCTGACTAATCGGGTTTTCGTAGCCTTAGTGATATTGCGGTTCTTCCAGATCTTCCCGAGCTTATCCATAGCAGAACGAGTCATGGCCATACGCCTCTTAATTTCGTCTACGCATCCTCCCTGGTTAGATACCAGAGAGCCAAGATAGATATAGGATTGAACTACGTCACAATTCGCAATGCGAGACACGTTTGGGCAGTTGTTATATGCAGTTGTTAGTTGCTATATGCTATTATGCCCGATATAAACATCGATCACGCTAGGCAGAAAGTTTCCTAGTGCAGATAGGGCTGCCATCCGTCCGGGTTTTCCCGGATTTGTCCTAGTTTGGAGGCCGTCCGGGGGGGTTGTCAAGAAGTGTCCGGGGAAAACCCGGACACTTTTCATGTAAGGAAGCACCACATTGAATTTAAAGGTCTTGTTTTTTAAAAATATTATTTTCGGACTCTTCCGAGGAAAAAATGCGAATTGGGGCAAATGTCCGGGTTTTTTTGAATCTTTGTCCGGGTTTGGCGAAATTCGAGATGGCAGCCCTAAGTGCAGGCTACAATCAGAGTTTTGTTTTGGCTCTTATAACAATACAATGGCATAAAGTAAATAGGTGAATACATCCCTTTGTAGTTGACTGCACCTAGCAAGGATGACATTGCATTGCACTTGCGTGGTAAAGGTTATGCCCCTAAAAAGGTTCTAAAGAAACAAAATTTTCAACAATAAAACATTTATTATATGAACAATTAAATCAAATTCTCAAAAAGCCAAATGTCTTTAGAAAATGACTAAACAAAACATTTTAAAACAGTGACTCAAAAACGGTGCTGATTCTATAATAATAATTAATCACAGACGTCGACAAAATGCAAGTCATTCCTTGGGTAGCAACTTTTGCAGTCACTGTGACACTGATACTTATAAACTAGTTTAAGTTATACGCTGGGAAAAGAAACTTTATTCCATTCAATAAGGTGGCAAAAACATCCTCAGCTGTATTGTAATAAGGTGTCTTTCCATGTTATCGCTAGAAGCACTAAGGCTCCTTTTTCCAGCGAACAACTTTATACATTTTTTTTATATTTTCTGTACTCTTTCTAAACTACTCAATCATATACAATATAGTATAGAATATAAGCAGCATATATATATACAAATGTAAGCCCCTCAACCTGAAGTAGAATGTAGCATTTAGTTCCCATTTACTACAATTTTAATAAAGAATTTCACATTACTATGCATGAATTGAAAGGTGAAGGTTAAATAAAGCCTCCATTTTGAATAAAATTATATTTCACTTTCAGTGTGAAAATAGTAGGGATTTCAAGTGAAATTCGTGAAATGAAAATCAATACAATAACCAAGCTACACGTTGTAGACAAATCACAGAGAGCGTGGCTTTGAAGTACTCTTTGACAAATGTTCTTATCTATGATTACCTGGTGTTGTGACTACTGGTTATTTCATTTCCAAGGTGACATATTGATCGATAACATTGTTAAGGCGACCCTCAGTTTAATGTCTGATATAATCATAGGAAAATTACTTTATCCAGCATACTTGGATATATGTAGTTGAAACAAAAACAAATGAATCCATAACTTGTTGCTATTGGTAAATTACTACCTAATAACTGTTTTTGATACTTCCAAATAAGTTTGTGGTAATTACTGAGAAAGAAGTCATACTGACTTGACTTTTTTGCAAATGGTGCCAAACTTCGGACCCCATGCTCCTATAGAGCCGGGCATACGGAAAAACGTTAAGAGGATGAAGATTTGACTTTATGTCTGACAAATAAAGACTACCTACAACAAAGGACAATCAATAATATGCCATGCCGGCCCTGGATAGAGAAAAACTTCAAACTCTTCAAAGCCAAAAAAGTGACCCTTTGAACCGCATTCGTATTCTTCGGTAGTGACACCACACACGCCAAGTCTTTTTTTTTAATAAAAGATTGAATATTCATTCATCCTCTTCTTATGAACTCATATATGAAAATATAGTGTAAAAAGCGCGAATGTAATTACATACTTCATAACACCTAAAGTCGTTGTTGGCCCCGTAGGCCGTAGGCATGACAACTCGCGACAGCGATACCTTTAGGCATTCTAGTAGTTGGACCATTTTACGGAAAGTTGTACACTCGACTTTTTTTAATTTGGATAAAATCGGGTTCTTTCTACTCAGAATCGAAAGCGCTTTCGAATAATATAGGAGAAAAAGTGTCCCAAATTTTTTTTATTCCATTCCATTACCGTTTTCATACTAAGCATGCAATGCTTGTATGGTGGTAACGGAATGGAAAAACTGGAAATTGTATGAAAAATTTGGGACACTTTTTTTCTCCTATTAGGTTCGAAAGTGCTTTCGATTCTGAGTAGAAAAAACCCGACTTTATCCAAATTAAAAAAAAAAGTCGAGTGTACAACTTTCCGTAAAATGGCCCAGTTAAGACTTAACAATAACTTTTTACGGCCTTTCCGGAATAGTGTCTTCTGTGATATATTTTTTATAGAAAATAGGTTTAAATTATGTCATATATATTGGTGATGGACTGATGGTTGAATTTTCAGCAGTACTTTTCAAGGGTCTTGACAAGGTCGAGCGGGCTCTCTGTCGGTCCGTGACGCGAGACGGGGACGCCATCTTTGTCGACAATAAACTTGGTGAAGTTCCATTTGATGAAGTTCCCCAGGGATCCTCCTTGCTTGTGCTGAAATTAAGGGTTTACATATAGATGACGTTTTTAGACCACGTACCGGAAAGCGCAGCATGCACGGACACGGACTGCTGACCTGGCAAAGGTCTCGGGAGTCCGCTAGATAAGGGTGCCACAGGACTGGTCTTTGTGCCAATTTATGATATAATCATTTAAATATTATGCATATCCTCTTGACACCGCGCGTTCTAAGCGTTCGTTCGCAAGCTGTTGAGAGTGTTGAGACTCAACATTTAAAATTCCAAAATTTTCCAAAATTAAATACAAAATTCAGACAAAAATTTCTTTACTTGAAGGACCAATTACCATTACCCCTTGTTTGTATTTTCCCGCCAGTTACATATTTGGAACTTGATTTGCAATATAATTATGTTTATCCTTGAGTTTTGACAGTGATTTTGAATCTATTAGTGTCGGTCGTTATTATTACCGCGTAATAGGCTAGCTCTGGCCCCTGTACCACAAAACTTTACAAGTCTACAATTCGACAAAATTGTACAATTTTCCATAGAAAAAGTTGACAAATTTGTCGAATTGTACGCTTGTAAAGTTTTGTGGTACAGGCCCCTGGTCATTACGATGTCACAGCGCGGGAAACGCCGTTTAGTATAACTAAGTAAATAATTTTGTCAATTTATCTATTTTTGGTTCGATTTTTTTAGACCGATATTTTAATCTGATTTCATTAAATAAAATGGTATTGTATCGTAGGTATGAAACAAATGAATACTAATCTAATGGGGCAGGCGGCGCAAAGCTCTGCATAGATGGCGCCACTAGAGTATGCCACATCTCGATTGATGCACATTTAACTTTAAAAAATATTGTACGTTTAAAATGCCGTTATAAATAATAATAATTATTAAACTTTGTATCTTAGGCTGAGACACTGTCGGTTAATATTTCAAAGCCATTTAAATACAAAAGGTTTTGTTTAGACAGAAGGGTGTCAGTTATATTTTCGTAAACATATACTCGGCAGTTTAGCGCGATAAAATGGATCCAAATGAAAAATACGGACGTCTGACTCTGACACAGCTAAAAGCACTTTTACGGCAACGCGAGCAATCAGTAAACGGACCGCAAAATTAAGGTGGATGTAATGGGAAAAATTAGGAAATTTCTGAAAAAAAAACTAATTATTAATATATTAAACATTATCAGCAAATATCAAGTTCATAGGTCTCATCCCAAAGAGAATAATAATCACGAACGAATTTCTTGGCACAAACTCAGTGGCGCCACCTAGTGGCAAAGTTTGGCAGCCGCCAACCCCATTATTCTCTTTGGGCTGAGACCTATGAACTTGATATTTGGTGATAATGTTTATTATTACGTATATTTTACGGAACACATACTAATACATTAATAATTAGATTTTTTTTTCAGAAATTTCCTCATTTTTCCCATTACATCCACCTTAATTTTGCGGTCCGTTTACTGATTGCTCGCGTTGCCGTAAAAGTGCTTTTAGCTGTGTCAGAGTCAGACGTCCGTATTTTTCATTTGGATCCATTTTATCGCGCTAAACGGCCGAGTATATGTTTACGAAAATATAACTGACACCCTTCTGTCTAAACAAAACCTTTTGTATTTAAATGGCTTTGAAATATTAACCGACAGTGTCTCAGCCTAAGATACAAAGTTTAATAATTATTATTATTTATAACGGCATTTTAAACGTACAATATTTTTTAAAGTTAAATGTGCATCAATCGAGATGTGGCATACTCTAGTGGCGCCACCTAGTGGCCATGT
This sequence comes from Cenopis cana, assembly GCA_951800055.1. Classification (NCBI taxonomy): domain Eukaryota; kingdom Metazoa; phylum Arthropoda; class Insecta; order Lepidoptera; family Tortricidae; genus Cenopis; species Cenopis cana. The sequence continues at coordinate 14,533,917 of OX637484.1, forward strand.
TTGCAGCAGCATGCCCCATTGTAAACAAATGTGCTGGAATATACCGCATCCTTCATCACCCTTAAGAAAGCATCTAGCAAGAGCAAGCCCATTAGCATTTTTTTAATGGACTCTGTATATGTTAACGTGTTCGGTTTTGGTGCACAAATGTTGTCTCACTCATGATGGTGTATATTTTTTTATTAGTACGGGCAATAAGTAAAACGCAAACGTACGGGGGGAGTAGGGATTGCGGGGTCAGTATGGATGCGACTCCAGAATTTCTTTTTCAGTTGCTACTTTATTTTTCGGGCTCAGTATGCTCAAAAAGTAATTGTATTATACATTTAATCCTATTTCTTTTTTCTTCCGGCAACACTAAGTAGCCGAATCATAAAATTACTATATGAAAGTGACTGCCAAAGTTGATGTTCAAAAGCAGCGGTTTTTTAGTTGAATTTAACTTCGTTTATATGTGAGATTTGACTATGTAAGTGTTTATCAACCTTTCGGATATAGTTTATATACTTAGGCTTATTTAAAAAAGAGTAACTCAAGTTCTACTTTCTTTATTATAATGGTTTTAACATAGAAAACTATTCAAACGTATTTGAGGAATTTTATGAGGTGTATGTATGTATGTATGACACTTTATTGCACATAAGGAAACATTTACAAAAACAAAAATTATAAAATAAAATAAGAAAGTACAAAGGCGAACTTATCCCTCTAAGGGATCTCTTCCAGTTAACCTTCAGGTGAGTAGGCATTTATGGAGGGCTAAGTTGGGACGACGACAGGGACAGTTGGGTCATGAATGCGGAGTGTCGGTGTTACGAACGGGGTGTGTAGGGTTGGTACAGTCAAGGGCACCAATATGTATACACTGTTTCACCTTATTCCATTGAAATAAGGTCCAAAAATGTATACATATTTATGCCCTCGACTGTACAATAGTTAGGTACGACGACGAGCGAAGCGAGGAGGAATGTTCGGAAGAACTGCGACCCTACAGCGCGCGAGCCGAGCGCTTAAGTGCCAGAACTGCCAGAACAAAATGCCTGGTGATCCACGCTTTGGTTGATTTATGCTACCACAGTCAGGAGTCAGGTTACGATTTTGTGCTGTTTTTAGCTGCACTTCATAGACAATAAATTATATTTTTAGGTTTTAACAACATAGCAACCTCTTCATAGTCCTCCTTAGTCTCAGAGTGCATTTTTGAACTTTCCTGATCATAATTTCTCAGCATTGTAAATAGAAAAAAAGAAATAGTATCATAAATATAAACTGAAGGTTACCATCAACTAACAAGGCCCTGGGAGAATGAACACCAGTTCAGCAATTAGGTATTGATTTTTCTTCAACATATTAATTTACCTCATTGTTTGACGGAAAAACAATTTTTCCAAGGATCTCAATATCAAGATAATCAAAAGTATTCCGTTTAAATCTTTTTAACACTCCATTTGTTGATAAGCTACTATTTCATATCATACCTATTAAATGAATCATCAATAGATTAGAAATAGAAAATAGAATAAAAATATTTATTTGCCATTAAATGTGGTAGGTATACAAAAGGTGTTAATAAATTGTTATACATTTAGACTTTAAAAAGCCATGCAAATTGAAATTATACTAATTCAACATTGTATGAACAACACCATTCCATACTAATATTGTCAATATGAAAGCAACCATGCTTGTCAATTTTTAACACATTCTAACTATTCTATTTCATATGAAATTCAGTATGATAGGCAGTTTGAGTCCCAGAGTTGAAGTGGGAAATTAATTTTTTTATGAATTATTCGAAAAGTTCTTGCAACTGCCAGTGCCAAATACCAGTCTTTAAATAAACACAATTCTAAGTATTCAAATCTCTGTCTGTCTGAAAAGTAAAACATACCTTCAGGAACTTCCACAAAGGGTCAGCATGATCACCGTTGACATCAATTTTTTCGAACAAGTCGAACTTAACTTTACGGTCTCTAGCGAAGCACACAATCGCTTCAGGGTCTCCTGGCTCTTGACCTGCGAACTGGTTGCACGGGAACGCCAGAATACGAAGACCTTAGAAAAAAACAGTATTATAATATGATCTTTAAGTCCATAATGGAAATTTTTACCCTTAACTCTGTTTACAAGGTCGAAAAGCAAATATGGCCATCATGGTACAATCACTCAAAAAAAAGTTACAGCATAATCTTTATCTAATCTAGAAGCATCGATGAAGTCGTGTCTCACCTTTGCTCTCCCCATATTGCTCGTAAAGTTCGTTGAGTTCTTTATAATTACTAGCGGTCAAACCGCACTGCGACGCGACATTCACAATGATACAAACATGCCCTTTGTACACATCCAATTTCACATCTTCGCCCTTTATGTTTTTCACTGTGAACTCATGAATAGAATTCGCGCTCTTGTAATCGGGATTGCTTGCAGCCATTTTACTGGAAAATAATTAATTAATATCATAAAAACAGTTACAGCCCCAACTGTATCTCGAAAATGTTTTTCTCGATTGACTTGACAGTGAAGCTGAAGTGACAATCAAAATTTTGACACTAGTGATGCGATGTTTATTTAGAACCCGGTGTTCTAGCACTTATTGCATAACACTAAAATCTATTTTCAGTTATGATTTTTAATTACTTACACCGTACTTAATTGGGCCCGGGATAAACAAAATACGTTGCCAACAATGGGCACGACAAGCTTAGAAAAGGCTCTAATACCGTATGTCATGATTTTAGTTCTATTACCTTCTATTTATAGATAGGCGCTTTGGATGCTTTGGATAGCCGCGTTGAAACTGACACATGAAATATTTCAAAGCATGATAAAACTCAATCAAAATCACTTTGAATAGTTGTTATTATTCAATATTAGAAATAATTATTAATTTTCACTGTATTACAATCAACATCTCTCTTAAAGTTTTCATTTTTGAATAAAATGATGATGCATATACTATATTTCACAAATATTTCTTTTTAAAATACATATAACATTTTAGTGGAGTTCATAACAGTTTTCATAAACACGTTCAATGCTGTCATTTTGACGTTGACACGTACGTACGTTCGAAGCCGCACAACATTTGACTATTTGAGAGATTTTCGTACCATTATAAAATTCATTTTCCTTGTGAAAAATATAGGTATTGCAAAACATATGCATTCCAAAAAAAAACCATATGCAATTTTACAGTAAACAGAAAAATACGAGTGTTACAAATTGATATTTTTCCATATTTAAAATTTTACTCTTTTTTGTTGACAGTACAGAATACTGTCGTACGAGAATAGTTTCCGAACATATCTTGATTCTTGTTCTCTTGCTAATTTATCGCACGTCGCAATACATCAAAATAAGGCATTTCTCGATTTCTACAAAAATGGCTCATCTTGTTTCGTGTTTACGCAGATGTGTTAGCTTGACGAATCTGAACGCCTTTACCAGCGTCCAGGCAGTCCAGAAAGCGTCTTACCATGAGCGGGTAAGTTATTTTCATTTTTTGTGCAATACCTACGCAGCAATGTCAAGGTCCATCGATTTTCACCGGCGTTTGTTTTCCAGGTAATCGAACATTATGAGAACCCGCGTAACGTGGGATCGCTCGATAAGAAGGATAAGAACGTTGGGACAGGCTTGGTTGGGGCGCCGGCTTGTGGCGACGTAATGAAATTGCAAATCAAAGTGGACGATAACGGAAAGATCATTGATGCTAAGTTCAAAACCTTCGGCTGTGGGTCTGCAATCGCCTCTAGCTCGCTAGCTACCGAATGGGTTAAAGGGAAAACAGTGGATGAGGCATTGAAACTGAAGAATACAGATATTGCTAAGGAACTGTCTCTACCGCCTGTCAAGCTACATTGCTCTAGTAAGTATTCATCCAACAACATCAACAGGCAAAATCAAGTCTATTTGCTTTTGTGTATTTGCATTCAAAACAACAGTATCTTGTTTAAATGTCAATTAGTTGAGGAGAGTTAGCTGATGGTAAGCGGAAGCACGGCGGTCAGCATCTGCGCTACAAGGACGTACTCGAACAACACCTGAGCGCTTGCGCTATTAATCCTGAGCGCTGGGAGGCGTTAGCCGCAAACAGACCATCTTGGCGGTCTACCATCTTTCGCGCTATCAAGTCGTATGAGGAGAATCGCCTAGTAACCTTGGATCGAAAGCGCCAATTAAGAAAAGAGATGCCTAAACCCATCTACATGTACACGTATAACACGTCTGGCCAACTCTACTGTCACGCATGCAATAGAGTATTCAAGAGCAAGTTTGGCCTAGCCAGCCATATCAGAGCTCACGATAGGGCAAATACATAGTTTGTCAGGGTCGCCGTCATCGAAATCGATGAGGAGGACTATATATATAGTTCAATTATTCTTGTCTCTTGATAAAAGGTTGCCCCCAATAAGCTAATTAAATTAACAAGATAACAACTATCAATGCTTTTGAGTGCATTGATATTATATTTATTTTGCTTAAGCAATTCTAACAAAATAATAGAATAACTTGTCTCATAAGCAATTTAATTTATTACAGTGCTTGCTGAAGATGCAATCAAAGCAGCTCTTTCCGACTATAGGATCAAACAACAGGACAAGAAGTAAATTACATCGATGTAAAGGCTTGGAACAGATCTGTTATTGAAAGGATAGTAAGCGACAAGGGACAGATGTCTATGGTAAATTATTATAGTAGTAGTTATCTTAGAATGTAAAATAATTATTTTGAACATACAAAAGACGAACAGCGGTCTTTTGTATATATTCTACTACAATGACATAGAAAAAAAAAAGTTGTATAGTATGTAGCAGCCAAAGTGGCCAAATAGTTTGGTTAGCCATATATATTTTTTGTACTATGTACCGAACCATTTGGCCACTTTGGCAGCTACAACTATATGACGCTGACTGTACAGAGATGGGTTGTTACGAGAAAAAATATCCGATTTTTTATGGGAAATATCTCCAGCTCTGCTTGGAAACATTACTCATAAAAACCGGCAATATTCCCAGAAACAGCCCATCTCTAGTCATGTGTGCATATTAGGTAGACTGAAGCAAGTTGTTTAAGTTTTAAATAAAGTTTATGCTGACTTAGCTTTGTGCATCATTCATTACAAGCATGCTACCCACCCATACTCAACTAAAAATATTCTTTCTGTCACACCTGGCCATAAAGCGTCAATTACCGGGCAGGGGATGGCATAAAATTTTGTACTTAACACGGGCGGTAACAAAGAAAGCCTCAGATCGCATATTTATCGCCCTTGCCTTCGGCTCGGGCGTGAAATACCTGCGATCTGAGACATTCTTTGTTTTACCGCCCTTGTTAAGTAATGTACTATTATTCAAATAAGCCTATAACAACAAGCACTTTTGAATTATTCAGAGCAATTTATTTTATGGATGCTTTGGAGATGCAGGCGTCTATAGGCTGCGGTGTCCACAAGCACGTAGATATAGAAACTCTAAGGGGGGGGGACGGGTCATAAATTCAGTACACATGTACCACGAAAACGCGAGCGCAGCGAGCGCGAAAATTTTCGAACATTATGATGCAAAATGAGGAAAATACTTCATGTTACGCAGCAACGTCCAGCCATAACATACCTAGATGAAAAACGCGAGCGCAGCGAGCGCGAAATTTATCGGACAGTATGATGAAAATGCGGAAAATACTTCATACGCATCAATATCAAGCCATAACATACCTAGATGAGGAACGCGAGCGTAGCGAGTGCGAAATTTTTCGAACATTATGATGCGGGTGTGGAAAATACTTCATACGCATCAAGACGTTTAGGATGAAAACGCGAGCGCAGCGAGCGCAAAGTTTTTCGGACATTATAATGCAGGTGCGGAAAATAAAATTAATGTAAAGATAGCTTTTGATTCTCCGAAAAAATAAATACCCTGTGGAAATCGATACTAAAAAACTAACATCCCAAAGCACAATGTAAGTAAATATACATATTTTTAGGGTGTCGTGCCCAAATGATCCAAATGGAGTCCTATTGCTGTCTCTCATGTGTGCGTACAGACGCACACCTGACTGGCGCGTTGCCAGTCACAGGTTTTTCAGCCAAACTGTTGGAGCTTCCGTTTTAATATTTTCATAGTAAGTATAAGCATGTTGTTGACCCAAAGTCATGCAATTTTTATTTTTATGTTTTAAGTGGGCAAAACATTGACCCATCGCATCGAGTGGGGTACCTATGGTTGTTTAGAGCTCGTGGAATAAATGAATACTGTATTTTTGTTTAAAAAATATTGGAAACCCATCGAGTTCGGTCGAGTGGAGGCCTAGGTTGGTAGCGCACCGACCCTGGTTGCTCCTGAGAGGTGATTTTCTGTCAGTTAGGAGACAGTTAGTTAGAGAGATATAGGTACCGTCTTGTCTCGCTCTGAATGAGAAGCCACCACCCCAGCCAAAGACCAGCTGCCAAACTAAGTTTTTTTACGAAATTTTGTTCCGAATTTTTTTTTTTGCTTCCTATGAACTTCGAATTTGGTCATACCTACTTAATGTTTAATATTAGGTATATTTTACTAACAAATACCCTAAATGTGCGAATTCCGACACGCTCTAGGCCAGTTTTTCGGTTCCATGGATCAGTTAGGCTAGTTTAATGTTCATCCAAATTTGCAAATTCGAAAAACTTGACTTTGTTAAATCGTTACGAAACACGAGAACATAAATTTGACCATTTTTGAATGGTCATAGCTAGGCGTATAGAGCTGCGGTTTTGCTTTAATTGTTTCAAATTAATTACATCAAAAAAGGTATGTATTTTATACATTTTGCTGACGGAAAACGCAAAGTTTATGACTTTTAGAACAGTTGCTGTTGATAGGTACTACATATTTATTTTCTTGAAAGGGAAGAAAATTGGGATCACACTGATTTTTTTTTCTGGCTCTAGGAATGATCAGTGGATCATCGAGCCCTAAGGGGGGGGGTTGAACCCCCTAACCCCCCCCCCAAATATACGTCCCTTGGTGTCCACTTACCATCAGGTGAACCGTACGCTTGTTTGCCACCGTCGTACTAAAAAAGGTATACCAATAGAGAGTATAATAGGGCCCTAACTTGGGAGGAGCTTGGGGGAGGGGAGTTATATTATCTCGCTCTAATGAGTTAGATGCTTTAACGCCCCTTCCCCATAAAAGCAAGCAAATGCAGTGGGCATAAAATCTGAATGTGAAATCTACCGTGCCCTTGAGAATTTATCTATGCCCTCACCACAGAATAGTTATAGGTAACTATTCTGTGGTGAGGGCATAGATAAATTCTCAAGGGCACGGTAGATTAGGACCGGAGGTTTCGGTTAGGACCGAACGAGTGTGAAGCGTCTTGATTTCATCTTGGGCCAAATTCTTATGTATGTCCGGCTGTTCTCCCCTACATGTCGCAATTCTAAACCGATTCTCGTGAAATTTGTAAGCAAAATCGATAAAAAAAAATTGTCTATTTGTTAAGAAATTATTCAAAATGGAAGAGCCATGGGCGGTTACCGGTTAACCTATTATCATATATTATTATACCTCTCACGAGTGTGAGAGGTGAGGTGTGAGTGAGTACTCAGGGTGTTGAAAACGTAAGAAATGCTCGTGTGTTCAACAGCATGGTCTAAGAAAACAGGTCTGCCACTCAGATACCCGTACCATGAGTTTGCATTACCGTACTCGCTAGCGACTGCGTAAACGTTGTAGTATGGCGATTTTTAGTTCTATTGCGTAACCGCCAGAGGCGCTGTACTTTTGTCCATACTAATTCGTTTACGCAGTCGCTAGCGAGTACGGTAATGCAAATTCATGGTAAGGGTACATGTTGTATATGCATTAAGGCGCGGGCACGCTGTCGTCGCCCGGTGCCCGGCCACCCCTCAGTCAGTAATAAACGGACCGCCGTCATAACTGCGTGTTTCATTGTGCTATCCACATACTCCTTACTGGCGACGTATTCTAATCTACCCGCGCGCAAAAAAAAGTGAATTATGTCTTATGTCGGAAATCTTACAATTTTCGATCACAATGTTCAGGAGTGGCAGATATTTTATGGAAGATTACAGCAGTACATTAAATTAAATTCTGTGGAGGACGACAAAAGGGGCCCGTTGTTACTCACTCACCTGTCCGATGAAACCTATCGACTGGTGACAAATCTGGTGCATCCGAAGAAATTGGAGGAAGTTACCTTTGATGCCTTAATCGACCATCTCAATAAGCATTTTACTCCGAAAAGGTGTACTTTCGCTGACAGAGAAAGATTTTTTGAGGCGAAAAGAGGTCCAGGAGAAAGCGTCGAGGAGTGGGCGATGCGTGTTCGGGGGCTCGCCGTGCACTGCGAGTTCGGCAGTGCATTAGACATGCTCTTAGTGAGCCGTTTTGTACTAGGCATGAACGTGGGGCCCGAACGCGACCGCTTATTCGAGCAGGACGCTACCACGCTTACGTTTTCGAAGGCCCTGGAGGTAGCTCAGCAGGCGGCGAGTGCGCGCCAGGCCCGGGCCACGGCCACGGCCCCGCCGGCGGCGCTCGTCAAGGAGGAGCCGGTGTACCGGGTGAGCGGGAGCAACGCCGCCGCCGACCGCGGGCGAGAGGTCCGCAAGTGCACCGTGTGCGGCATGAAAAGTCATGATGCCGACAAGTGTAAATACAAAGGTTATCGTTGCCAAAAGTGTGGTGCAGTAGGGCATTTAAAAAAGGTGTGCCGGAGCAAGGTTTCTCGTGTCAACAATATCGAGGGACTGGATGGCGATAATGTGGTGGAAAAATCATGCTGTGAGGAATGTCAAAATTTCAGTTTGAGGTACGTTTCGATAAAACCTATTGAAATTGAATTAAAATTAGGGGACAAAATTGTTACGATGGAGCTGGACTCCGGGTCCGGTACATGTGTCATCGCAGACAGTGTGTATTTTAATCAATTCGCCGAATACCAATTAATGCCTAGTAAATTACGCATGTGCCTTTATCATCATCATCATCATCATCATTAATCTCGTATTTACTACGAAAATTAATAAAATTAGCGAAGATAAAGACGTTGACCTTTTGTTGGAACAATACCCTAACTTATGGCGAGAGGAGCTCGGAACATTTAATAAGTTTAAAGTCACATTAACATTAGGCGAAAAAGCTAGACCTAAATTTTTCAAGCCGAGACCGATACCCTTTGCCCTAAAAGAGAAAGTAGAGGCAGAATTAGATCGATTAGTAAGTCTGGGCATTTTAATACCAGTCAACCATTCTCAATACGCTACGCCCATAGTCCCCGTTCTTAAAGATAACGGCAAGGTGAGAATAGCGGGGGATTTTTCCGTCACATTAAACAGGGATCTAGTAATAGACAAATATCCGCTCCCGCGAATAGAGGAAGTATTCGCAAAGCTAGGTGGTGGAGAGCACTATAGTAAAATTGATTTAAAAAACGCTTACAATCAGTTTGTACTTAGCGATGCCTCCCAGGAGCTCACTACCATCAATACCCCGAAAGGATTGTTTAAATATACACGTCTCCTATACGGGTTAAGCAATGCTCCAGCAATTTTTCAGAAAGCCATGGAGACCTTGCTTTCAGGTATAGATGGGGTGAGCTGTTGGCTGGATGATATTTGTATTACAGGTCCAAACAAAACCACACACATAAGTAGGTTGCGGGAAGTGCTTAGCAGACTGGATGACGCCGGCCTTCGACTACAAAAGGAGAAATGTGAGTTTTTCAAGCCGTGTGTCACTTACTTAGGATATACCATAAGTAAAAAGGGGCTTCAAACTAGTTCGCAAAAGGTAGAAGCAATAATCAATGCTCCGGAGCCTACTAACGTGACGGAAGTCAAGCGTTTTTTAGGTGTCGTCAATTATTATAGGAATTTTATTCCCAACGCATCGAGTGTGTTAAAGCCTCTGCATGAGTTATTACGCAACGGAGCCGAGTGGCAGTGGGGCGAGCGGCAGCGCCGCGCGGTGCGACAGGTGCAGCGCGAGCTGGCCTCGGAGCGCGCGCTCGCGCACTTCGATCCTGACGCGCAACTCATTTTGGCGGTGGATGCAGGACCCGCAGGTCTTGGCGCAGTCCTATCTCTGCGGGACGCTTCAGGTCTAGAGCGCCCGCTGGCATTTGGCTCGAGGTCACTTACAAAAAGCGAACGAAACTACAGCCAAATCCAGAAAGAGGCGACGGCTATTATTTTCGGGGTCAAAAGGTTCCATCAATACCTGTATGGCCGTAGTGAATCGTTCATTCTTAGGACTGATCACCGACCGCTTGTTTCCATTTTTAACCATAAAGGTGGTATTTCAATAACAACCGCATTGCGTCTACAGAGATACGCTATTATTCTGTCCGCGTACAACTACATTATACAATATATATCTAGCGAGAATAAGATAAGATAAGATAAGATAAGATAAATCTTTATTTGCAATAAAATATGGTACAATGTGGTGGTGTGTTATATTCTAGTAGTATCACATATTTAGCTACATATTAGCATGCAAATGAGCACTTAAATTTAAGTTTACATGTTACTTAATTTTAAATAAGTCATCTAAAGCATAGAACATATGGTCTTTGAGCCATCGATGAAGCTGCGTTCTGAACTTATTGAGAGGTAGTAACTTAATATGTTCTGGAATTGCATTGAATATTTTTATACACATACAATAGCTACTTTTCCTAAAAAGGGCGCTCTTGGGTACAAAATCGAGCACTAGTTTGTTAGGATGTCTAGTATTCCTAGGGTAAACATCTTTAGCCTTTTTGAAGAAGTTTGGGTATTTTTTTACGAATAAAGCAGCCTCCAAAATGTACATACATGGTAGAGTTAAAATGCCATGCTCTATGAATAGTGGTTTACAAGACTCCCGTTGTGATATACCACACATTGCTCTTAAGCATTTCTTTTGTGCTATAAATGCTCTGTATATGTCACTGGAATTTCCCCATACAAGGAGGCCATATCTAAGTATAGAAGCAACATACCCGTGATATGCCATTAAGAGCGTATGCCAAGTGGAGATATATTACGAAGTCGTCGTAAAACAAATACAAATTTCATTAGTTTGCTGCACACTAAATCTACTTGTTTTTTCCAATTGCAATTCTTGTCTACTGTTATTCCTAAAAATTTCACAGAATCGGCTTCTTCAATTTGAACATTATTATAGCACACATCTAGAGTCGCACTTTTTTTCCAGGCATTACAAAATTGAATGTATTGGGTCTTATTTAGGTTAACAGATAAATTATTTGATTCAAGCCATTCAATTACTATTTTTATTGTATGATTAATTTCAGTATTGTATTGGGTGTCATTTTCACAAGTCACTATAATCGATACATCATCAGCAAAGAGTGTACATTGATGTGTAGTAATATCTGGCAAGTCGTTAATATATAACAAAAACAGTAGTGGTCCCAGTACACTACCTTGTGGCACGCCTTGATTGTTTATCACATATGAGGATTTATGATGAATAATGGTTGAATTTGTGGAGCTCCTGATTTCAACACATTGCTGTCTATTTTCTAGGTATGATTTAATCCATTCTAGTGCTGGACCTCTTATACCAAGATTGTGTATTTTTTCGAGTAATAGCTCATGTGAGACAAAATCGAACGCCATCGACATGTCAAAAAACACTACTGCAGTTGGCTTCTTAATATCTATATTTCTAATGACTGCATTTATTAAGTTGAAAGTAGCAAGTGTAGTGCTTTTATTTTTTTGGAACCCATTTTGTTCTCTTTTAAGAATTTCAAATCTTTCTAAAAAACACATTATTCTCTTATAACGTAGTAGCTGACTATTTTTCTCGCGCGCCCATAGAGGAAACGGCTTGCAATAGTGATAGGCAATACGATACTTTTAGCTCATTGCGTTTTTTAAGCGCAATCTCACCAGCAGTTACGTCCGATGAGATCAAACAAGCCACACGACATGACGCAGTATTGAAAACAGTTATAAGGTACATGCAATGCGGCTGGCCGCGTAAACTAAATTGTAAACAAATAAGACCGTATTTTTTGTGCAAGTCAGACTTACAATTGGAAGATGGAGTCTTATTACGGGGGCATAGGGTCGTCATTCCAATGTCACTAAGGGAGCGCATGTTGAATGAACTACACCATACACACCTAGGTATTGTTAAAATGAAATGCAACGCCAGGAGTCGCATGTGGTGGCCAGGAATCGACGCTGACATTGAGCGCTGCAGCAATGCCTGCACCACGTGCATATCACTGCGAGCGCGCTCGCCGCGCGAGGAGCCCGCCAGCTGGCCGCGCCCTCCGGCAGTGTGGAATCGCGTTCATTTCGATTACATGACTATAGGGCAACGAGTATATTTAGTAGTGGTTGACGCGTATAGCAAGTGGTTAGACTGCATACACATGAATAGCGGTACATCTACGCAAGCGCTTATTTCCAAGCTAACTCACTACGCTACCGAATGTATTAGTCTCGGATAATGACGTCAAAATAAATTGCACCGAGTTCAGGCTATTTTGTTCCAACAATGGAGTCACGTACTTAAATTCACCTGTATATCATCCTAATAGTAATGGCCAAGCCGAAAATACAGTCAAAAATTGTAAACGAATGATTAGATGTATTTTAAACGTAAACATGTCTCAACAAAAATTACATGACACATTATGTGGGTACCTATTCCAATATAGAAATACAGAACACTGTACCACGGGAACGACCCCCGCGAAGTTAATGTTTGGCAGGAATCTAAGGTCACGCCTAGACTTGATATTACCCTCAGATAACAATCACGCGCACGCGCAAGCGCCGACCCCGGAACATCGACGACGTTTCGACCTCGGCGACAGGGTTTTGGTTCGATGGTACAGTGCTCGAAAGGAAAGTTGGCAATTAGGTGTTTTAAAGGAAAAGGTCGGAAATAAAATGTTCAAGGTATATATGTACAAATATAGATCTTATTGTGTACGGCATATGGATCAATTATTAAAATATAAAGGGCCGGATAATTTTACAACTAATGATATTGTTAATGTGGATGAATTAAATACACAGACCCATTCGTCTACATTTCCTACTCCACTAGCGCCGGAACCCACAGGTGATCACGGTTCAGCTACACCTGAACCTCCGACAAATAATGTAGTTGTGAGGCCTATGTCCGAGTCAACCTCTGAGGAGAGGCATGAGAGACGCGCGGAGGAGGAAATGTGGTCGGATTGCGTCGGTGACGTCGGCCTCCCACCGGCCTCCCCGCCCGGGACGCCGGTGCCGGTGCCGAGCGCGGCCCATCCGCCCGCGCCCGCGCCCGCGCCCGCGGACGAACCCGCTGCGTCGACCGCTCCGGCGGAACCGTTGTTAAGACGTCAATTGCGCCCGAGGAAGGATGTAAATTATAAAATATAGTATCTCAGAGTATTAATGGTTACTTGTGTTTGCATAAAATATAGGTACAGGCTTAGATATATATAGTTGTCACTTCTGTGGCTAAGAGTTTTAGCATGTAGTTAATAGTTTTAGGTACCTTGTATTGTATTATAGATTTTGTAATAAGATTCATTTGTTCTCTTGTTATTAGGTTTCAAGATTAGCATGGGAGTGATGTTGTATGTTGTATATGCATTAAGGCGCGGGCACGCTGTCGCTGCCCGGTGCCCGGCCACCCCTCAGTCAGTAATAAACGGACCGCCGTCATAACTGCGTGTTTCATTGTGCTATCCACATACTCCTTAGTACAGCATGGTCTAAAAACCAGGTCTGCCACTCCGGGTTGTGACAAATGTCGGCAGTGTCAACGCCACATTCATACTGACGACCGCTCACCATCGATTGGCTCCATAGCAGCTTGTCACCCACACTACTTACTAACCAATGCGACGGAATGCAATATCTGAGGGGTTAAGATGATCGTACATGTCAAGTATGTAAGTGCGAGAGGGACCAATGCTATATGTCCGACATATAAGCGATCATCTTAGCCCCTCTGGTGCAGTATAATTTTATCATGGTTTACAGCTCACAGAGTTGGTAGTTCTAAGTGTAAGGCCTGAGTGGACGCTCGGAGCGGAGCGTTCGGCGGGGCGGGCGAGCATATTTGTGCAGCGGCGACCAAATGTACTCTTTGGCGGCGACTCAGGACACCAGTATAAGTTTCAATTGTTTAACATGCACGCACCGCTGCACGCCCAACTCGAGCGTCCGCTCAGGCCTTACACTGAGTGTGGGTTGCGTCTGTAATCGTAAGCGGTATTCGTTAAAATCTGAGCCCTAAGGCACTAGTCCCAACACCGGCGAGCAGCGAGTACTAATAGTAATTCTACTCGTTTTCTGGCTCAAGCGAGTAAAATTACTATTAGAGTACTAGCTACTCGCTGGCGGTGGGACTAGTGCCTAATGTATTTAACCTTTTAACCGCCGAATGTCAAAATAGTTACTCGCAATTTTCAACTTTGTAATATATCATGAAGCTGTCATTTACATTGTCACTTTGATTTATAAGGCGATGGCGGTTAAAAGGTTAAGTTGTTGTAGGTACTTTCGTGTCATTTACGTTGAGTGGGTAAGTAAACTGTTTCTATAAGCTAGGCTTCATTGAAACAATAATTATGAATCATTGCTTTATTTAATTGCTTTAATACACAAGTGAGAAACAATGTGTAAATCTGTTTCATTGCATGAAAAAAAACAAATACATCACTGTATCAATTACAATCTAGAAACTTAAATCTAACTGCTTATTTTAAATCCTTGCTACTATGTAATATTTACATTGAAGAAATTAAGATTCTTTGATATTATTGGAATCATCACAATACGACGGTGAAACTCAAAATAATATATAATCAGTTTCTGTGAATGCATATTTTTGTTGCTTTAGATTAGATAAACAATATAAAAATAAATGTAAGCAATATTAAGCTAAGTACCAACCAATTTTTGAAAACTGTCAATGTGTTCCTCATTTTCATATCTAGAACGTAGAGTTTTACATATCAGATTCATTTACATACCAATCGTAATAAATAAAAAATCTAATGGACAATTAGACTATGTGCGCTATACCAATAATTAACATTTTCCACGCTCTGTCAAATACAAAAGCTATCATACGCCATGACATGGAAATGTCAAACGCGAAGTTGAACCCATGGAAATACTTAGGTTAATATCGCACTGCACGCTGTGACGGATATATCCGTACTTCCGTAGTTAGCGTTCAATCCATGGTGCGGGTATATTACTCATTGTCGCCCAAAAAGGTTAAACGGCTGGTAATATATCGGTTTTTTTAATCGTAATCCTTCTCTGGTCTCATGGCGCAAGTAACATAAAATCATGCCTCTTCGTGAGGCCCCGTGGTCTATAGGTAATACATAAAAAACAACTAGTTTTGAACTTTAAACATACATTTATTAAAGTTGTGATTATTTCGACCATTCTCAGAAAGGTATTCCCAACAGCGGTAGACAGAGCTCATGACATTGACTCATCTCATTGTCTCTGTCGTATTCCTAAAGGCTACTTAATGGTCGCTTTTATACTTTACCGTGGACGTCTACGGCACGATGAAACATGGTTTCATTCATAATTAGTCTGAGTAGTGATTAGTTGAGGTGTGTAATAAAGAGGTTTGTTGTTGTAGTCTAAAGTCTATGGTCTATTTGGTCTATACAGTCACCAAAAACGGTGTACAGAAAATGCACAGCAATGCTTTAATCGCCTGCAATAGACGTAAAGGCCTATGATGATGGTTTATTTTATGAATGAAACCAAAGAGTTTTGCCGTGCTGTGGCCTTCGACGATAAAGTATAAAAACGTCCAATGTCCTAAATCCTTTATAGGTATTCAGCGACGACTTTACGCTTGTATATTCACATCATGCACACTTTCTACACAATGTATAAAAGCTATTATGTGACAATGCCAAGTTTCTGCAGCGCCAATTGCGCGGCATCTGCTTTGGCCTGCTTTTTATTGGCACTTGCCACCGCTGGTTGATACTCCACGCCCGCTACTTTCACCTGGGGACAAAATTCAGTCAGATTAATAACTTTCATTTTAGGCACAAGCTTTTATGGCCGACTGTACCTTTTTTTCACAGTCATCAACTACCCGTGGAGAGGTTTCCAATGAGCCCAAACACGATGGGTTTATCTTGTGTAGTTTAGTAGTTGCTATGGCCATCTTCTGTCTCCATAGACCAGCTCGATGGTACTACAATATTGCATTGTCACTGAACTAAGTATGCCAAATTTCTGCTCAATCGGATACCGGCAAGTGGTCGAAAAGTGAGTTGTAAGATTCCACAAATATACATAGTACAGTCGCCCTCAAATATATCTGTACTCTTCAGGGTGCTCAAAAATATCTGAACATGCACTCTAACGCCTTGACAATAGAGGCGTGTTCAGATATTTGTGAGTTTACTCCGATATATCTGCTGGCGACTACATTGCAAGTTAAATAAAAGCTTGTAAAAAGACCGCGGGTTACTCCTGGATGTGAGCAAGGGATCGGGATGAGTGGCCGACTAGAAGAGAGGCCTATGCTCAGCAGTGGGCGATTACAAGCTGAAAATGATGATGATAATGATATTAGAACTAGAGGACTATTTTAACGAAGTTTCCATATTGACATAATATTTTATTATTTGGATGTTCCGGGAGGCGAAATGAGTGTCAATATGTTTTGCTTATTAATTAACCCTTTGACCGCCAAAGCGATGGTGTGTCGTCGTGCCCAGTACGCCAAGCACTGTTTTTTTGGTGTAATGTCTTAATCAATAAAAATAAATTAAAACAGTTCATAAATTATTTTTTTCATGATCAAAGTACACCTTCACTCCGACCTTTTAAGTGGTTGTTGGCGTGGTGGGCACGACGACACACAACCACTTTATAGGTTCTTGGCGGTCAAAGGGTTAATCTGTAATAGATTTGATATTTTGCCTCAATTTTCACACAGGAAGTTCTTGACTTCTTGTAGAAATTATGACGGGGTGGAGTTATCGGTGAAGAGACCTGCATACATCTGCGAAGAAACTGGCCCTTTCCCGTTCCCTCTCGTCTATGAGAGAAGGTCTGAGTCTGTAAGTTCCTATATTTTTCAGTCTAATCAAGTGTTGTTGTTGATCCTATCAAGTAATCAAGTGTACTTTTAGCTTACCAATTGGAATCGTAGGTATCTATTCACCGCCACAGTAGATTCTATAAGTCGTGCCCCACACGCCAAAGCCTTCGTAGGAAAAGACTAAAAATTAACCTTATTTGATAGTACGTAGCTTGCTTTTACATCGACTTGATCAACTCTATATGAAGTCACTGGCGTGTCGGCGTGTTGGGCACCTAATGTCCTGACTTAATATCAAGTCAATGGCGGTGAAGAGTTAACCGCACCATATCCTTGTTGCAGGTGTCTTTTCTTTCTATCTTAATAAATACCCTGTGCCCTGGTTTCCTTCCGTTACTGAACCCCTAAACCAGAGGTTCCCAAACTTTTTTTTCTTGTGGACCCTTTTCAAAATTTTGCTGGTTTCGGTGGACCCCCTTCTGCTACATTTCTACCACGTTCCATTTTTTCCTCACGCCAACGTGGACCCCCACGGAGTCTCTCATGGACCCCTGGGGGTCCACATGGACCACTTTGAAAATCACGAGCCCTAAACATAAGGAGGGCCCGCAAAACCCTCACACTAAAGATGATGACGTAAAACTAACCTTAAACAAGAAGTTCTTCTTGTGATCAGGTCCGCACTCGAAACACAGGTTATATTCAGGCGGGCCGAGTTTATGCTTAGAACAGTATTCGCCCAGTAATGATACAGGGTGCTTCCCACCGGCCACTAGCGCCGGCGCCGCGGCGCCGCGTCTCTGCTGCCGTTGCACTTTCATCTGGAAACAAATGGCGTTTTCACACCTGCTGATCAGAAAAGTGGAGCAAAAGTATGGTGGTACCCTAGAGATAAAACCGGCCAAGTGCGAGTCCGACTTCGCACATTTAGGGGATCCGAACCAACCTCAAACAATGTGTTTTATGAATATATTAGTATTTGTTGATAAAATATACGTAATAATAAACATGATCACCAAATTTCACGTTCATATGTCAAAGGCAAAGAATATAGAAAACTAAGAACGCTAACTCTGTACATTGCTAGTTATCTCGCTTAAAACTTATTATCGTCGCTGGTACCTCGTAGTTCAACTTATTATTACAGATGGCGTTGTTTTCAATCTAAACTCGTGTTCTAGCGGCGAAACAGACGCAGCAGCGCTGCGGCGCAGGTGCTATCAGTAGTTTGTTCTTAGTATACACCAAATTTCGGCGCGCGAGTCCATTTTGTTTTGGTCGAGTGGTTCGAGTAGTTGATTTCAAATCCTGAGTACTCGGGTTCAAACCCTGTCTCCAGACTTTTGGATTTTTATTTTTTCTGTAGGTACGAAGTGTGCTTCTTTTTTTTTAGGTACTATTACTGGTTATGGTTAGTGTTTTAAAATGAGTAAGTAGTTTTTAATATTTTCGTAGGTAAACCCCTTCAAAAATTTATTTGCTAGAAAGCCTCATGTACTCACGACACGAGTACACTATACGAGTACCAAAAGTACTAATATAAGTTAGGTATGTAGTGGGACCGAATTATCGACCTGAAGCTTTCGATAATTCTAAATTAATTAATTAATAGTCAAGCCACAATTTTAAAATCATAAGCGTGCATTTTTCGTCGTGAATGATCTAATATAAGTACCTAATTATAATTAGTATGTAATTAGATAAGTCTACAAATATAAAAAGGTTATGCAGTCATATTACAAAAAGTAAGACATGTATAGATTGTGTTTTAACAGAATAAACATTAAAAAAGGCGCGAAATTCATAACTACGCCGCCCTCCCGGGCCGTCGAGGCGCCGCGCGCCGCGCCGCCGGCGCACGGCGCACGGGAACGGGAACTAAGCGAGCGGTACCTCGCCTCCCGCCTGCCGCGCACGCGTTGCGGTCGTCTAATTCATTCCACATTTATATGTTTACGCGCGCAATACGCATATTACTTTTCTCAAAAAAGGCCCGCAAACTGGACTTTAGTCGCTTCGCTACATATTGGAAGGTAAAGTGTATAGTTTAAGGTCAGATCCAAATTAAAAAAAAAGCATTGCAGGCGAGTTGCAGTCGGCCTGCAATGTCACATATAAATTCCTTTATTTGTCGAGTTATGAACTTTTTAAAAAGTAGAAACTGTCATATAAAAGGAGGCACAGGTCGTATTCAGCCAATTCAGCTCGTATTTTTCTGTTAGAAACGCGACGTTTTTTTATGTCTCGAATAATTTGCGTTTTTCGGCGGAAAAATACACTTGCAATTCTGTTAAAAAAAAATAAACGGCGGGAAAGCATGATGTTTTTGACGGTTTAAGGTTATGTTTTTCAAATCTTAATTAAATTTTTGTCGTATTTCCCCCATTTTTGAGAAATTACTTTAGATACTACGATACGAGTACCTACGAGTAATTACCTAGCATTCATTAATGGGCCAATTTTTTTGGCGTTGTAGTTTTTTTTTATTTCTTAGAATTGCATGAAAATTGGTACGTTGGGAGAGCTCCTGATTCTGAACAATATGTGCGCGATTTCCTACACTGTCCCACATTTTTTTTCCATTGAGTGACAAAACGTATGAGATTTTCGTAACTCAGTGGAAAAAATGTATGGGAAAAAATGGATGGGAAAAAAATTTTTTTGACGCCTTGTTGTCATATTTTTTTTACTTGTACAAAATCAGGAGCTGTTCCAACATACCAATTTTCATGCAATTCTAAGAAATAAAAAAAACTACAACGCCAAAAAAATTGGCCCTAATAGTACATTACTGCAGAGGCCGTGAAGTAAGGGATTGCTGGACGACTGTACTAATTCAGGGGTAAGAATTTCAAATTTGGCATTTATTTTGAATTTTAAGCCAAAAAAGTTTTTTTTGCGAAAAAACGTCATTTTACTCGATTTTGACTAATTCAGGGATAAGGATGTCAAATCTGACATTCATTTTAAATTTAAAGCAAAAAAAAAAAAATTTGCGAAAAATCGTCATTATACTCGATTACAACTAATTCAGGGGTAAGGATTTCAAATTTGACATTTATTTTGAATTTTAAGCCAAAAAAATTTTTTTTTGCGAAAAAACGTCATTTTACTCGATTTTGACTAATTCAGGGATAAGGATGTCAAATCTGACGTTTATTTTAAATTTAAAGCAAAAAAAAAATTTTTTTGCGAAAAATCGTCATTAGACTCGATTTCGACTAATGCAGGGGTAAGAATTTCAAATTTGACATTTATTTTGAATTTTAAGCCAAAAAAATATTTTTTTGCGAAAAATCGTCATTATACTCGATTTCAACTAATTCAGGGGTAAGGATTTCAAATTTGACATTTATTTTGAATTTTAAGCCAAAAAATTTTTTTTTGCGAAAAATAGTCCTTATACTCGATTTCGACTAATTCAGGGGTAAGAATTTCAAATTTGACATTTATTTAGAATTTTAAGCCAAAAAAAGTTTTTTTTTTGCGAAAAAACGTCACTATAATTCAATCAATCATCTTTATTGCAGACCAAAACGATCCATAGTTTGTTAGCATGTCTTACATAACTACTTATATACTAGGGTTAGGGTGACTAAAAGATAAACATGTCAATACATATTATACTCGATTTCGACTAATTCAGGGATAAGGATTTCAAATCTGACACTTATTTTGAATTTTAAGCAAAAAAAAAATATATTTTTTCAAAAAATCGTCATTATACTGGATTTCAACTAATTCAGGGATAAGGATTTCAAATCTGACATTTATATTGAATTTAAAGCAAAAAAAATATTTTTTTGCGAAAAATCGTCATTATACTCGATTTCAACTAATTCAGGGGTAAGGATTTCAAATTTGACATTTATTTTGAATTTTAAGCCAAAAAAAATTTTTCTTTTGCGGAAAAACGTCATTTTACTCGATTTTGACTAATTCAGGGATAAGGATGTCAAATCTGACATTTATTTTAAATTTAAAGCAAAAAAAAAAAAATTTTTTTTGCGAAAAATCGTCATACTCGATTACAACTAATTCAGGGGTAAGGATTTCAAATTTGACATTTATTTTGAATTTCAAGACAAAAAATATTTTTTTTTGCGAAAAACGTCATTTTACTCGATTTTGACTAATTCAGGGATAAGGATGTCAAATCTGACATTTATTTTAAATTTAAAGCAAAAAAAAATATTTTTTTTGCGAAAAATCGTCATTATACTCGATTACAACTAATTCAGGGGTAAGGATTTCAAATTTGACATTTATTTTGAATTTTAAGACAAAAATTTTTTTTTTTACAAAAATTGTCATTATACTCGATTTCGACTAATTCAGGGGTAAGAATTTCAAATTTGACATTTTGAATTTTAAGCCAAAAAAATTTTTTTGTTGCTAGAAAACGTCATTAATGTCATTATACTCGGATTTCAAATTTTATATTTATTTGATTTTTAAGTAAAAAATGTTTTTTAAAAAAACGTCATTAAAATTCAAAATTAATATAAAATCTGAAATACTTACTCCTGCATTAGTCGAAATCGAGTATAATGACGTATTACACTAAAAAAAAACTTTTTTCACTTAAAATTCAAAATAAACATAAATTTTTAAATTCACGCCCCTGAATTAGTCGAAATCGAGTATAATGACGATTTTCGCAAAAAAAAAAAAAATATTTTTTGGGTTAAAATTCAAAATAAATGTCAAATTTGAAATCCTTACCCCTGAATTAGTCGAAATCGAGTATAATGACGAATTAACGCAAAAAAATATTTTTCTGGCTTAAAATTCAAAATAAATGTCAAATTTGAAATCCTTATCCCTGAATTAGTCGATATCAAGTATAATGACGATCTTAACAAAAAAAAATGTTTTTTGGCTCAAAATTCAAAATCAATGTCAAATTTGAAATCCTTACCCCTGAATTAGTCGAAATCGAGTATAATGACGATTTTACGCAATAAAATCTTTTTTTGGCTTAAAATTCAAAATAAATGTCAGATTTGAAATCCTTACCCCTGAATTAGTCGAAATCGAGTATAATGACGTTGATTCGCAAAAAAAAATATTTGGCTTAAAATTCAAAATAAATGTCAAATTTGATATTCTTACCCCTGAATTAGTCGAATTCGAGTATAATGACAATTTTTCGCAAAAAAATTTTTTGGCTTAAACTTCAAATTAAATGTCAAATTTGAAATCCTTACCCCTGAATTAGTCGAAATCCGCTTTAGAGGTGAGACGTACTAGGCAAAAAACGCGTACTGAGTTTTGCGAGTACGCGTCCACAAAAAGATTAGATCCAAAGACTAGGTCCAAAGACGCGCTAAACCGACCCCGACCGAATACGAATAGCGCGGAACATTAAGACCCTTAGACGTTTCGAGTCTTCAGAGTCGTCGTACGCCTAGTACTCGATAGGCTAAAAGACGCGCGGGCGGGATCGCGTACTTACGCGTCCATGCCCAAACCTATTCCAAAAACCAATCCCGTAAATACGTCTCACCTCCGCTTTTAAAGCACACTATCCAACAACTTGAATCAAAAAAAGTCGTATCTTCATAGGGGCCTTACGGCACTTACGTCCTTTTATTTGAGCAAGACAGTTCTCAAACACCCTTACATCCATCTTGTTCAAACCAAAAATCGTTGAAAGTATTAATTAATGGGCACACTTTTTAAATAAAAATTTTTTATTTATTTACGACTTTGACAGCTAATATTTCACCAATAATTGACTTGGATCGAAATCTTGTTTAATAACCTCTATTTCATTTTTAAAGGTTAATCGATAAATATTCAACACGACAATGTGCATTGTAATATTTGAAATTATGTGGAGTGCCCCCTAATATATAATTTTTTCGTACTTTTACATCACCTTTGTAGTGGTTCATAATATAATGTCCTACCAAATTTCATAATTGTACTACTCATACTTACTTCTCAGACTAAATTGATTGTGACATACGGACGGACAGACAGACATGATGAAATTATAATATAAGGTTTCTGTTTTAGCCATGATGGCTACGGAACCCTAAAAACTAATATAATATATTTGATCCACCACTGGCTGGAGTGGCTGGTATGTGTCATTCACCAGTGTTGCCAATTCATACATAAAAGTAATAGAACAAACAAACAAGTTTAGTATTATTTAAATTCATAGTTAAAGTATAACACAAATAGGAATATCTTGGAATAGTAACCACTTCTAAGTAAAATAAGTTATACTATTAATAACGTAAATCTAAACGCAATTTATTCTTTCATCATGAATGTAGTTTATCCCAGAAGTTTACCCTTTTTCAATAGCCTGGCAACTTCATTACATGATTCTTAAAATTTGCGCCATCTGCCGGAATACAATACAGACACTTGGCCATGTAGTTCACGAAAACTTACGATCAGTTGAAGCAAATCAACTGTTAGAAAAGGGCTATTTTTTATTTTATTATTTTCGTGTTATATTGTGACACACTGTATCAAATTATATTTTATCTACACCCATATAGTAAATCCTCTTTTATAAGTTCAAATACCGTAGATAAGACCCCGCTTTATGATATACTGTGCGGCTGCTGCATGCGTCCCCTATTAGATCACGAAATATAACACTTTAACGAGATCACGTACAAAATTAAGACACAGCTGCGGGCTGGCGGCGGAGGCGCGGGCCGGCCTGTCGACGCAAACATGGCGCACGCCGGCGAGAAGTGCCCACACGAAACACATGAAAGAGGATTTAATATATGGATGTAGATAAAGTAATGTATGCAACTGTACATAATTAGGCATTAAAACACTCGTGTGACCTTATTATGAAACTCGCCTTCGGCTCGTTTCATAAAACACACTCGTGTTTTAATGCCCCTCATTATGTACCAGTTGCATAAACTACTATTATCTACACACATATCATAAATCCTCTAATATGCGTTCGGAAACCGTAGAAAATGACTCTCATTTCAACATTCAATGAATTTATGGCAATTTTCTTATCTGTGGCTAAGGCTACAGCAGTAATAAAATATTTCATTTTAATCTCATATATGATGTTAAAATATTACGTCAAACAAAACTGTCAAAATTTAAATGTCAAAGTTGACATGTCCCTATTCTAGTATCACTGAAAATTCAAATTCAGTCGATGCGAAATGTCAGCTCGATGTTTTTTTAGTATATATCGCACGAAATTTGAGCTAGAACGACATGATCACATCAGAATAAGGACTCTTTACTTTTTAAAATAACATTCAGGTATCGGTTGCCAGTTCTGATTTCGATATTTCCGCAACCGTGCAAAAAAGGTTGTAGTAACACAATTATTGTATTTATTTACTACGGTTTCTGAACCCATCTTAGAGTAATTATAATATGTGTGTAGATAAAGTAATGTATGCAACTGTACATAATTAGGCATTAAAACACTCGTGTAACCTTATTATGAAACTCGCCTTCGGCTCGTTTCATAAAACACACTCGTGTTTTAATGCCCCTCATTATGTACCAGTTGCATAAACTACTATTATGCTTTATAATGTCTAAATATGTCGATTTAGAATGTTAAAATGCAACATTTTGGCGAAATCAACAATACGTTTTTCATTTTCAGCCTGGTAGCGTCATCTCGCTAGTGCTTTCTGACCTGCTATGATACTTCCAAAGAGTTAGCGTTCTTAGCTTTCTAATATTCTTTGGTCAAAGGCAAGTTGAAAAATTCTTCGGAACAAAATTTTGTGACAGACGACTGCCGGACGGACGGACGGACGCATGAGTGACAACAATAGGGTTCCGTTTGTATGTAATAAATGTCGCAGGAAGGCTAACGAGAGACAAAGATAGACGGGAGGGGATGGAGGAGGCCTTTGCGAAACCGCAAACAGACAAAACGGATGCTGTCGAAAGAGTGTTATTGTAATTTTTAAATGTTACCTACTCATGTCTGAATAAAAGGCTTATATTATTAATCAGAAAAGAGTAATTGTTGCCCTCGAATGAGGGATCAAATCAAAGTCGTACTTTTTGCCATGTGAGGACAGCAATGACCCTTTTCCTCATAGAAGGTGTGAAAAGCAGTATACTGTGCCACTAGGTAGCAAATCCACTCCCATCGCCGTAAATTTATGGTTTCGCTCCCTCGAGACACAATTTACTATTTTAAATACGATATAATATAAGATACAAAGCGAGAATTGACTAATTTGGCAAGGATTTTGTATGACACTTAAAAATCATGATAACCTTCACCCTGTGTTTTTTTAAATCTATAAAGTACTGCTATAGTAAAAAATGTATGGCGCGTTCATTTGTTTCTTGCGAAATCTTGTATAGAACTTATATACAGTCACGGAAAAAGAATACGGGTCGGTAAAAAAAACCGTCATATTTCCTAAAATACTGCGAGGCGAGATTGTAAGTTTTTTTAATCATGTCATTATCTTTATTTAATTTTACATCTATACTGCAAAAGTAACAGCCAAAAAATGTAACGTTTCCAAGTTTAAATGGGACTCGTAAAAACCTATGAAAAAAACAACGTTAACGGAGCGAGATATAGCGAAAATCGTAATTTTTGGACATTGATATTTTTATGATAATTTTTGACCGCGAGTGTACTTAGGCTAGTTTGTACAAAAAAAAAACAGTAAATTTATTTGTAAACTGGCATGTAAAAGAGCCCTTGAAGTTAAAGGGAATGCTTATAAATATCACCACAAACTAAACAAATATTCATGCATAAATGTAAAAATTTACTCACTCCTTTGTTATTCCGGCTACTGACCTCTTCTTTAGCCTGAAGCCCTCTAGTGTCCAACTTGACCTCCAACAATAAGGGCTGGAGGGTCCCCGTGCCTTCCTTCCCTAGCCCTTGGCCCGGGGTCCAACCCATTTTCTGGAGGAGATGCATCCCCATCCCCCCTCCTACTGGCGCTGCTCTCATCAGTTGATCCTAAACATAATTATTGTATTAGATTTTGTTTTTAGATACCTGTTAATGTATGCGACATGAAACTAACTAGATTTATAATATCTCTTTTAGACACTTAACAGCCGATTCGAGAAATCAAGATTTAATACAAGATTGCGATCTCAGATTTGGTCAAATCGAGTTACGAATGCATATGTCGGCGATAATGGTATACTCTTAGTTCCAATGTTACATTAGAAGTATGATGGTCGAGAGAAAAGATAAAGCATTTATCATTCTCACAGGCATATTACAGCTGAAAGTGACAAATGCTTTATTAAGCTGGAAACACACAGACAGCGGTGGCGGCGCGGTGCGGAGGCGGTACCGGTTGTAATGTTCGAACTAATATGAAAGGGTCACAGAACGCCATTTTCCCGGCCGGTTTTCTGTGCGGACCCTTTCATATTAGTTCAGTTAATATTACAACCGGTACCGCCTCCGCACCGCGACGCCCCGCCCCGCTACCGCTGTCAGTGCGTTTCGGGTTTTAGTCATAGTTCGCATACAAAGAGAAAATAATTAAAGAAATATACCGTGCCGTATAAATAGATAAGATAAGACGGCGTTTACCGTGCCCGTTCCAGAGGGTCTACTGCGAAATCCGAACTTCGTATCGTGCCGTCCCTTTCACCCTTGTACTATAAGGTGAAAGGGACGGCATTATACGAAGTTCGGATTTCGAACCTAGACCCTCTGGCCATGGTACTTTTTTCAGAATGCACGTGCAGCACATACCAAGTGGCGAGAGGTCTAGCTGTCAAAATCCACGAATTACGGTAAATCGTAGATTTGATTGGTGGATTTTGATGCCTAAATCACACAGTGCTGCCACCTGGGTAAAAAAGAAACTACGGACGCCATCTAGTGAAAGTCCAACGTTTAAAATGAGTTTTATTGAATTTCACTCTATTATCTATCTTTCTTATCAATTGCGACCATCATACACGTATAGAAACTAATCACGAGATGAAGATGTTTTACAAAATTCTAAAAAGATAATGGATCTCAAATAACACAGGGTTGAATAAGACAGCATTATAAAAAAAAGTTAAATGTTTTTCATAACCACAGTCTTCAAGTTATTTCCAGTTTCCCTTTAGTAGGAAACTTACCTGGTGTTTGGCACCTATCTCGCTCGCTCGCTAACGCAGTGCGTGGTCTCCTTATCACTTAAAAGCTGCAACAAATATTCACGGATTCCCCATTTTTGCCATATTTTTCTAATGAGCCGAATAATACAATACTCTCAAATATTCTACTTTTGCATTACAGCAATTGAGAGTGATTAAAGGAAGATGACAATTTCAAGCAATTTTTTCTTTAACATTGAATATTTTGCATGTCAAGCATTTTTTTACATCAACAAAAAATTACAGCTCATTGAAAAATAGGCAGAAATCTGTTGAAAAGACTGACGACTAACGTAGAAATAATTAAATAAATACTTAAATGGTGTTATTGATAAATACGCAGTGTTTTAAAATATAATGAAACGGGTCACTCATAGTTTTTTATGCAACTGTTATATAATGGGAGGCATTAAAACACGAGCCTAGTTTATGGAGTTTCATAATAACATCACACTAGTGTTTTATAGCCTAATTATGTACAGTTGCAAACACTAGTTTAGCTACATTCATATATTAAATTCTCTTTCATGTGTTTCATGCATAGATGTACTATGTTTCATGTGCAACCGTTGACCCGGCGAAAGCATGTTTATTGTTTACCGAGATACCCCAGAGCTATGTTTATAATATGTCTGAAACTAACGGGGTTTTTTCTATATAAAATATGTAGGGTGGCGTAAATATATATATATATTGTAAATAATATGTGACCATGTCATGTCAATCATGCTCGTTTTAACTTTTTTTACGTTTTAATAAACTGAATCATGGTCGAAATGTTTTCGATACGTACACAGTCTGCCTGTTACCTCTTCGCGCTTAAACCGCCGAACCGATTTAGATGAAATTTGGTACCTATGGAGATAGTCTGAGTCCCGGGGAAGGACATAGGATACTTTTTATTATGCTGGAATTCATCTTAAAGGAGGTGAAGGTTTGTATGGAAGAGCGATAACTAGGTAAGCGCCTGAAATAAAAGAAGGACAATTAAATTCTAACGCGATCAACGAATTCTACGTCGCAGGCAAAAACTAGTGTCTTATGTGGCGGCTGTTTTAATAAAAAGTATGGTTAAAATAAATATACTAATTAAAATAGATACGTCAGTGCCAGTCTCAGTAGAGGGGGAAAACTGAATATTTGTATGCAAAGTATTGGCAATGATAGTAAGCATGCCATTGGCATGGCATAAGAACTATCATTGCGGTGGGCCCGGAATTGCAGTGTAAGGAGTGAACTCAACAGTTCTCTCTTTACACGTGACATGCGAGTTTTAAGATGGCGATGGTTGCAATAACATTTCAAATTAACGATCATGGATGGCCGAAAGTACCAGAGCCATATATTGTGCTGATTTTTGTTTAGTGGTTTGTACAGCTACTTCTACAGCTGTACCAGAGTTCCGTATAAAAATACTGTGTGTTTGTTAGATTTAGTGCCAGTTGCACCAACGTACGAACACATACCGGTCACCGTCAAATATGGCGCCGGCAGCTGTCATCCCATAGAAACTTCTCAAACTTTCCATACAATCAGATTTGACGAAGACCGCTTACGATTACAGACGGTTTGGTGCAACCCAGCCTTATACTCTAAAACCATAGTTATCAAAAGACGTAGCCTTTATAACGAGCGACAAACTGGATTTGCCCACATAACGTTCTTCGATCGATAAAAAAACGTCACAATGATAATGTTATTGCAACCATCATTATAAATCATTTGGTCGGAAAGAATAATACACATGTATTATAAGTTCTGACCACAGCAGCGGGCGGCAACGGCGGCGAAACTGAAAGAAGATTAGTCCTCAGGCTTAAAGTATCAAGCAAAACCGTTATACACTTATACATTTTCTTATACACATGTTTTATAAGTCTTAGAAGGCCATCAAGTTGCATTAATAAATGCTTTTCAAGTTTGTATCATGTAAAGCAGCAGTTGTTTGTAGTGTTTTAACTATGATGGTTTAATTTGGACATGTATATGAAATATAGCACATAGCTAGGTTTTGTTTGATACTTTAAATACAAAATATTCACTGCTAGTGTATTTAATCCCCACAAATGTTCTTCATCCGATTTTGGAAAATGTTCACAATTATTTACATAGCATTTCGTCAATTTGTATTATAAAATAAATAGTGTTTCACGTTAAATGTGTAATTGTTTTAATTTCTTTGTATACCAAAGTTTGGAAGTAGCAGTTCCTATAGTTTATAATTGTTTTGATATATAACTTGCAGAATAATATAGCATAGCACTTAGTTATTTAGTTGAGTGAGAGCCTTTCCACATGACTTAAAACAAAGGCTTTGTACTAATCAACGGCATTGTCTACTTCTCGTAGCCACACCCGCGTCTACTACACACAAAAGATGGTTAGAAACACATTGTATTAGATCGTTTATTCTAGTAGAGACTATAATAGTCTGTAGTTTTTATTTTAAAATTATGTAAAGCTAAATACATTCACATACGGAATGGAAAAGAGGACTGAAGTGGCAATAACATTTATTTTAGTTCGTTTTAATGTTTTGTTTTTAATTTAATTTATTTAGAACACAAACAGTCACATAAAGCTTTCCAAATTGACAGGACATGAAATGTACCTATACAAAAATAAACAATAGACCTGGAGGTTCACCATTTTACATAGTGTTAACTACATTAATTTTGTTCAACAAACATGTAAATGCTAACTGTTAACTAAAGCAAAGTAAAAATCTATTATAATATATAGGAACAAACTAATCTCAGTCGACAATTAGATATGATATCTAACTTTAACTATAACTGCTGTACTAAAACAACTTACGTTTAACTAGTAATTTTAGACTAGATATAGAATTATGAAAGGGATAATGTTCCGGCTAGAGTGATTTAGTGCGTAATTTACTGTACGTTGAATCTGTTTTAAATCTTATTTGTAGAAAGGAAATTTGGCATTCGGCTAAAAAGGACAGACAAAACCATCATTTATATTTGAACAAAGCTTTTGTATTAAATTCATTGGAAAGAGTCACTTATCGCATAATGTCAAAAAAATTATACTGGTCTTCTTATTCTTTGTCCAACGCTCTTCCCAGTTTATCTGGGGTCGGGTCTCCTTGTACGTAAGCGCCATCGGATTCTGTCCTGGCTTGTCTGGCTACTCAGGTTCTCGCTTTCCATCTCTTTTTGCATGCTTGACCACCAGTTGGCGGATGGGCGCCCTCTTCCTCGGGGCCGGTCCGGAATATTTAGGGCCTTTTTGACGGAGTGGTTGTCATCGCGTCTTAGAATATGACCAAACCAGCGCAGTCGGCTTTCTTTTAGTTTTTCAGCGATCGAACAAAATTATACTGGTACTAAAAAGATCTCGATAGTATATAGTCAATTCATCCAAACATATTCAGTTTACCTGTTATTATGATATATATAATACACCAGAGTAATTATATCAGAGAATCTTACTTTTCAAAGAAGAAAAACATAAATACTTAAATGTGTATTCAGAATCAATAGTTAACCTAAGTAGTACAGAGCGGTTCCTCCATCATGTAACTAGAACATTTGTGAAGATTAAACACAGAGGGAGAGAGAGGGAAGGGTGGATTGTACCTTCTTGGCCCAGGCTTGCGTTCCGCTGGCGAGTTCCTTCGGGGTCAGTATTTGCGCGCCAGTGGACCCGGTGAACTGACCGGCCTTCGTCGACCAGCCGAACTGGTGAGAAGACGACTGTTCAAGTCGTTTGGTATTTTTTAAAATTAATAAACAAAAATATAATTAAAAAATCAAGTCAGACATACAGTAATTACGCCCCTATTTCACGTACTTGATGTACATAATACACGGTGAGTCCGTTATGATACGCCTTGAAAGTGTTTTTTACTACACTACATAGTATAAAACAAAGTCGCTTCCTGCTGTCTGTCTGTCCCGTTGTATGCTTAAATCTTTAAAACTACGCAACGGATTTTGATGCGGTTTCTTTTAATAGATAGAGTGATCAAGAGGAAGGTTTATATGTATAATTTGCACCCATGCAAAGCCGGGGCGGGTCGCTAGTAATAAATAAATATTTGTGGACAATATAGTACACAAATCAACCTAGTCCCAAACCAAGCAAAGCTTGTACAATGGGACCTAGGCAACTATATAGATACTATTTGTATGTATTTAACATAGAAAACATCCAAGACTCAGGAACAAATATTCGTGCTCATCCATCACACAAATAAATGCCCTGACCGGGATTCGAACCCGGGACCTCCAGCTTTGTAGGCCAGGATGCGTTGTGTTGAGAGTGAGGGACCTGCATATGTACACAACGGATCCTCAAGTCAATAAAGGGTCGGCAGCGCGCTTTTGATTCTTGTTGAGTCCCTAGTACCCATAGGCTACGGTATCTGCTTACCATCAAGCAGGCAGTAAGATTGTGCCAACGTAGTTGTGTAAAAAAAAAAAAAATTGAGCGAGCTATTCACTCGTAATACTTACGCCACGACTGCTAGACAATTCGTTCTGTTCCTGCTCCTTTCTTATCATTAGCAGCTTTTGCGAGACGATAGACGCGACATCCTGTAAGAAAGGGAGTAATGTATATTTTACGGCCTTCTTTAGGTCTTAACTGAGACGCTGCTGTAAGGTAACTTTGATCAAAAATGACCCGAAAAGTAAACGTTACTCGCTACATATTGGAAGGGCAAAGGCTCGTCCCACGCGCCTTCTATGTTTCATGTCATGTTTAGTTTCAGTTTTCAGGGCATTTATGGTAGTGGAACTGATGATAATAATGTTATTAGAACATATTATGTTCCACTACCAATTATTTCTATGTATTAGCAAATCATAATTATGTAAATTAACTGCAAAATTTAATTTCCTAAGTACCTTCAATGTACTAGGTGCACTGCTGAAGATAACCTCGTAGTAAACAGAACATTAAGTGCTGTCATTTGTACTGCATTTTCAATGTACTTTGCTGTACATTGCTGGCAATTAAAATTTTGTTAGAAGGGAATAACACACGGTATACGTTGCACTTACTCTCTTATTATTAGAGTCAGGTTTGCATATTTTTGGCATTTAGTTAGCATAGGCGCTACAACCACTGTAGCTTTTTGTCTGTAAACAGCATTGTATTAGTTACAACTGTAGTCCTAAAAATTGAAATAACGATGTAAGGCATACTTACAATAACTTTCGGAGGTTCAATTCCCGGTGGGTACGCTTGGGGACCGGGCGCAGGCAACGCAGGCAACGCAGTCCCTACTGTGGGCACCGATGCTAATTCTGAAACAAATGGTATTTTAATCAAGATTTCCTGCAAAAGTGTTTAGGTAATGATTTTTATGTCACACCTGGCCATAAAGTGGCCATTATCGCACGCTCCGCGCGCGAAAAAACCCACTTCCTGGCCAGGGGGTGACATAAAATTGTGTACTTACCACGGGCGATAATAAAGAAAGCATCAGATCGCATATTTATCGCCCTTGCCTTCGGCTCGGGCGTAAAATACCTGCGATCTGAGGCTTTCTTTGTTTTATCGCCCTTGGTACGTAATGTACTATTATATCATATTGATTGACAGTTTGAAGTTTTATTTTGTTAAGTGGAAATTTATTGAGATTATATGTAAGATGATTTATTAGATCATTAAACAACACAGTTACATAATTAGGTCTTTAAAGTCGGACCATAATTCCACAGTATTCTAGTTTACACGAGCAGTCATTATGTACGATTGGACAATAGTAGTTTATGCAACTGCTGCATAATGAGAGTCATTAAAACACAAGTTTTATAATTCCTAATTATGTAGTTGCATACACTACTTTATCTACATCCATATATGAAACCCTCTTTCATGTGTTTCATGTGGGCACGTTCAGCCGGCGTGCGCCATGTTTGACGAGACAGCCCGGCCCGCAGCACCCCGGCGGCGGCGCTGGCGGCTGTGCTGTAATGGGCGGAGATGCCCGTAACGGTACAAATTTTGATTTTGTAATGGTTATCTCCGCCCAGGGCCAGGATTTACTATATGGGTGTAGATAAAGTAGTATATTGTGCGCTATATAGTTGCGGATTATGATTATAATGATACTGACGTGTGCCGGTGGTGAAGCTCTTCATGTAGGGCGGCGGCGCGGGCGCGGGCACGGCGGACGCGGCCGGCGGGACCGGCGGGACCGGGACCGGCGCCGGCGGCGGCGCGGGTAGCGCCAGCGGACCCGCTCTGTTCACAAGTGCAAAGCTTTACACACAATAGGGATGTGGACTCAACATTTATTATTATTCCAAAAGAAAGAAGACAAAACTATGCCAATGCCAAGAAAATCCTCAAAAAATAACGAAGCTTCAACCGTTACAATGTTTTTAGTGAGAGAGAGCGCTACAGATCAGTGACGTCACTGACCTATACTTGGGGCCTATTTCTCGAACGTTACAAGCCTTGTATTACAAGTGTGTATTTTATATGGATATAAAAGCGTTACCATAAATACACACTTGTAATAAAAGTATTGTAACTTTCGAGAAATAGGGCCCTGATCGTTCAATACAACTTGATTATTCCACAGGCCCTTATCTCCGCTTGTCTCAGGGCCTATGAACACCGCGTTTTAGAAACGCGCCGTCGACGCGCGTTCTAATACCATGTTTACAGTAGTGTCCGACCGAAACATGTTTTTATGGCGAAAATTATTATTTGTGTAAGTGGTATAAAATAAAACAATTTGAGTAAAAAGATATGAAACAAGTGATAATTCTACCTAAGTCGAAACGGAGACGCTTCGCTCGTTTCGTTTGGTCAATAACAACAGTTTCGGCATTGCGGTTCGGCAGTTTTTTGACCGAAACCGCACCTTCAGCCGAAACATGAATATAATATGCTAATAATATGCCGAAACCGAAACTTCGGTCGGACACTAGTTTACAGCTAGTAGCAGATGGTAGTAGGCAACGAAGGCGCGTGAAACGCGGTGTGGATAGACACTTATACAGCTGCACTCTCTCCCTCTACACTTGCAAGCCTGCCAAGTCATATCCTTCGTGTATAAGGCAGATAATAAAACCTATATGACTTACTACGGCTACGGTAGCCCAGTGGTTCAAGCGCGCGGCTGTCAAGCGGCGGTCGTGGGTTCGAATCCCAGCTCGTACCAATGAGTTTTTCGGAACTTACGTACAGAATATCATTTTGATATTTACCGTTAGCTTTTCGGTGAAGGAAAACATCGTGAGGAAACCTGCATACATCCGCGAAGAAATTCAAAGTTGTATGTGAAGTCACCCGCTCTGGGCCAGCGTGGGGACTACTGCCCAATCCCTCTCATCTATGAGAGGAGGCCTGTGCCCAGCAGTGGGACGTAGATAGGCTGATGATGATGATATGACTTACTTAGGTGCAGGTGTTTCGGCGGCTGCGATCGCAGCAGGTTTCACTGCGTTCGTTTTGGAATTCAGTTTCGCGACTTGCTGCAATACAAAATAATCAATATAGGGTAAATCGCCAGTAACTGGCCACTTAAGAAAATGTCATTCAGTTACTAGCCACGGAATTGGTGCAGTGAAGACCGCCTTCAACAAAATAAAATACATGAAGTCAGCTCTAAACCCAGTTCAATTTTATTTATTTAATTGCAGAAATACCAACAATTATATTACATAGTACATTACTTACCAAGGGCGATAAAACAAAGAATGTCTCAGATCGCAGGTATTTTACGCCCGAGCCGAAGGCAAGGGCGATAAATATGCGATCTGAGGCTTTCTTTATTATCGCCCGAGGTAAGTACAAAATTTTATGTCACCCCCTGGCCAAGAAGTGGGTTTTTTCGCGCGCGGAGCGTGCGATAATGGCCACTTTATGGCCAGGTGTGACATAAAGTATATTTTTGCGAAGTGGCCAGTTATTGGGGGGTGGGCAGTTACTGGCGATTAACCATAAATTATAAAATTCAAAAATAAAAGGAAAATATTGAAATATTTAGGCGAATTTGTAGTTTGCGTTAGCAGCGTTACTGCTTAATACAAAATTACAATAAATTAGAATTAGCTAGTCAAAATTATGTAATACCAACCAATGGCAATGACAGCCAAAAAAACGTGCAATGAGGCGGATTTGAGATTTTTTATGAATGAGTCTATCAGAACCGAAGACCTGCTCCGCCGATGTGCGGTAATTTTTTTCTTTGTAGAAAAGGTACAAAATATGTTTACTTGCATTTACAACACTGGTTGACGCACGGATGCGTCGAAAGTTTGTAATAGTTTTCTAGAATTAGTCAGTCTTTCTCGTCGTTATTCTCAGAATAAATACGCGTCCACGAACTATATCTCTTAAAAAATATATCTGCGAGAAAAATTAAAAAAAAATGAGTTTCTAAATAATCTTACCATGTCTTTCTTTGGTGGTGAGACCGGTACCCATTCCGTAGCCTTCTCTCTGTGCTGTGACCCAGAAGACACGGGGAATTGTATTCGCAACTCCTCTTTATTGGCTATGGGCAGTGGAGTGGTCTTGATTGGGAGTGGCGCTCCACCCTGAGTGAAAATAATATACATATATTTCTAATTTATGTAACATACAAGTGACACAAAAGATGACATTGGTTAAAACCAGCGTTCCGGAATATATTAGAGGAGATCAATAAACTATCAAGACTTTTAAAAAAGCAGGACTAGGTACTAGGAAAATAAACACTTGGATTTAAAGATCGAACAATCACAAACTAGTACCTACGCAATGAGTAAGATAGCCATTGTACAGCCTCCTAATCAGAACAGTAAAAAAAAATTATGGTATTGAAATCTCATGGTATTATCGATACGATTTATAATGACTAACGTAATTTTTATAAAATTTAACTATTTTCACAACCATTTGAATTACGTGAAACTCACCCTTATATTCATAACAATAGGAGCCTTCTCTTTGACCAGGAATGGGTGGTGGAAGGCGAGCGTATCTTCGTTCTCACTCATGTCTTCGTCGTGAGATGAGACAGAAGATAGCTCCCCAAGAGCCTCTTTCTTTGATAAATGCTTGCAGAAATCCGTTAGCTCGTCCACTGATTTACCTTTAGGGCAAAAAAAGACATTTCTGATAAGAATAATCCATCAACAAATGAAATATCAAGAAAAATCTTCTGTAACCAGTAACGAACTTAAACTCTTGTGCAAATGCTCAGAAACTTTTGGTGCCTGAGCACCAAAAGTTTCTGACCAAAGTGGGGCCCTTATTACATTAAGAGAATTTATTTGTTTTTCTTTTTCAAATATCTTTCTATTGTTTGTAATCTAAACAGCTAGGCATGTAGGTTATTGAAGAAACATGACATGAGTATGCACATACATTTTTTGTATGCGGGAAGTCGTACCTTCTCCCTAGTTCTAGAAGTTTGAGCATGATGGTACATATATAGGTTTTGATAGCATACCTCCTGACTGTATAGCAGCCATGACTTGGTTCCTGGTATGCGGTGGAAGAGCGGCCGCACCAGCGGGTACAGCACCATTCTTGAGCATATTGATGGCATTTCTTCTGGCTACTTCTAGAAGACGTTTCTTCTCACTGTCCGCTAACTTCACACCGGTTGGTGACCTAAGATTATTGTAAGGTTAAAATAGTTTCTGTTATTTTTATTGCCAACAGTACACTTGGATTGCAACTGGCCAAGAGTGGACGTCAGTATAGCAAAAACGAGGTTAGCATTACATTTTAAGTATTTGCTGATAATCATTCAATTGATTTGTTCACCTATAATAGGGCACTCGTGCCCAAATAGATCTTATAACTATTAATAATGTAATTATATCTTATGTATAGTGAGCAGCAGAAGTAGCTGCGCGTTGGAAGAGGTCAAAATGATCTACACACATCTTTATTTTATAATAAAGAATAGAGAGAGGGAATATGAGCGCGTGTAGATCATTTTGAACACCTCGCCCGCGTAACTACTTTTGCTGCTGACTGTACTCTGGTGGTGTCCCGTATTTTTTTTCGTTTCTTATCTGGGTCATAAAGAGATTTAGGTTCGCGTAAATCCTGTGGACATATTAAAAGTTAAGGGCTACAAAGC
Organism: Cenopis cana; assembly: GCA_951800055.1. Taxonomy (NCBI): domain Eukaryota; kingdom Metazoa; phylum Arthropoda; class Insecta; order Lepidoptera; family Tortricidae; genus Cenopis; species Cenopis cana. The sequence continues at coordinate 14,571,162 of OX637484.1, forward strand.
TTAATTTTTGATTGGACTAAATAGTAACCCGCATAAACAGCATCTCCGTGTCTATAAATCAATGTGATAAAAGCATAACTTACATACACATAAGCCGTTAACTATTGACCACAGAAAGGAAGACTTGTGTTTTCAAGTCTTTATGACCCATGTGCAATCAGTCGCAAGACTATTCAAATGCGTAGAGTTCACGAGGACGATTCATGAAATCCCGTATAATACCAATAAATTTACCTGGATCTCCTCCTATGCCTTGGCGAGACATGCCTCGGCCTGTGGCGCTCGCGTTCTCGCTCCCGCTCCCGCTCTCGGTCGCGGGAGCGCGAGCGGCGGCGCCGCTCCGGCTGCCTCGACCGACTGCTGCGAGAGCGGGACGACGAGCGCCGGCGCCGACGCGAGGCAGAGCGGGAGCGCGAACGACGGGACTTGCTGACCGATCTGTATATAAGGATGTTCATTACTGTACAGAAGGATACAGAACCGACAACTTTTTAGCAGCCAAGGGCAAGCAATTGGGTGTTTGTCACATGTTAAATTTTTTAACATGGTGTCACTTTTCACTTTACAGATAGTACACCATCAAAATATCACAATGAATTGCAAATTATAAACTTTTACCGAAAAAAAAAAGGTATTTAACATCAAAAATTCGGAAAATTGTTTTTTTTTAACGTCCAAAAGTCAAATAAAAGGTATCAATAGAATGCTTATGTAAAAATAAATAACAAATTGTATGGCAACTATGTACCTAAACGCATTATTTAACGACTAAAACAGCAAAACCCTTATTTTGGCATACAACAGTTGTTTGCAATATAACACTTTAAACTCTCGCGCTTTGTAAACATACTTAAAAGGTTTGTTTTAACGGGTCTAACGCGATATTTATGTATTTACCTTTTTTACCGTGTCAAAACGTCGGTAAAAAAGGTAAATACATAAATATCGCATTAGACCCGTTAAAACAAACCTTTTAATTATACAACAGTTGGTTCGATACTGGGCGTATGACGTCATTAGCCCGTGCAAATTTGTAGGAGCCTTTTGACAGCCACTAGCATTGAGCTATTCGTCCCAAATTTTTGCCCTTTATAGTAGTCTAATTGTAGTCGGTCCTATAGAGACAATTGATTGTCTATGAAAATTTGTTCGAATGGCACAAAAAAAAAGTCAAATAGCTAATTGTTGCGGGCCGGACATGTCAATAATTTGTGACTGGTCTGTGACCAGACAAAAGGTTGTCGACAACCACATTGTCGGTTGTCAATAAGGAGGCTCGTGGGCCGGCTGTTGAAAAACATTCCGTTCCGTCCACCACCAATACCACGTCAGTGGCAAGTGGTGTTACAACTTTTAGGTACTAAAAGTGAAGGCTTTATAACTTGGACACAAAATAATAGTATATCATACCTTCTCCGGGATCTACTCCTGTCTTTTCTTGATGATTTGTGGGAGCTCTCTTTTGACCTCTTTGAATGAGTTTTATCTTCATCAGACCTGATAGTAACAAACATTTTTATTAGAGTTATTCACAACAAATAATTTTATGTCACACCTAGCCATAAAGTGGCCATTATCGCACGCTCCGCGCGCGAAAAAACCCACTTCCTGGCCAGGGGGTGACATAAAATTTTGTATTTACCACGGGCGATAATAAAGAAAGCCTCAGATCGCATATTTATCGCCCTTGCCTTCGGCTCGGGCGTAAAATACCTGCGATCTAAGACATTCTTTGTTTTATCGCCCTTGGTAAGTAATGTACTATTAATTTGATGTATGCACAATTAGCTTGGCAACATTTGGCCCCCCACATTTGGCTTAATCCTGCCCTGTTTGTAAATTTGTAATCTTTCTGATAAACAATAACTCCACAATATGGTCAAAGCGGAATTAGATTTGAGTTTTAAGTTAAGAATAAAAATTAAGGGCAAATTAACTTACACTTTCACTTCTTCAGCTGCTTGTTTCTTAAGTATTCCACCAGGATCTGAAGATTTTGGGAACTCCGCATTAGGAACTTCCGGTTTCTCACTACTGCTGGAGGAGTCTGTGTATTCCCCCTCTTCAAACTTCTCTGCTTTCTTTCTTGCTTCTTCCTCGGCTTTTTTAACAGTCTCCTCAAACACCGCACTAAATTTCAGATTCTTAATTTGAATTTTACTCTTCGATTTGTCATCAGCTTCTTGTTTCTTACCATCCAACTTTTGACGTAAATCTTCGTGTTTAGGCGAATCCGGCATAGGAATTAGACTTGCATCGAAGTTAGACACATCCACACTGTAATTATGTGGATCTTCAACTTTGACGGAAACTCTTCTGTTTTGCACATCTTTTGGTTCCGTTTTAAGCTTTATCTCGTGCAGAAGATCTTCTGTACCGCGGCCAGATTCGTTTTTAATCCTTATCGCTTCTAAGTCAGCTTTAATTTTAGGAGGTATGTTAGCTCTGGGTGTGCTGGAACGCGACCGATCGCGCTTCTTTTTAGACTTACTCTTTTTTCGTTTTTTGTGCTTGGGAGAGTAGTCGCTATCATCAGAATCGCTGCTGCTACTGCTGTGGCTCCGTTTCTTCTTCTCTTTCTTATGTTTCTTTTTGCCTTTCTTTGATTTCTTCAGAGAAGCTTCATCGATTTTGGGAGGATCGGCGTTGAAGGCACTGAACAACTCTGATAGAATTTCGCTGGAGGATTTTGATGCATCTTCTTTTTTCTTTCGCTCCGGCGTCGTCTTTTCTCTTTTGATAAGTAACTCTATTTTATCAATTAAACTCGTCATTCTGTTTTACTTTATTCATATGAACACATGAAACACGAAAACAACCACCATTTTGTTTTGTTGAATTTTGACGTTTAAATAGTTTGGTTGTGGGTTTGATTTGACAATGGATATTTTTTCTCTCACGTTGGCAACGTTGTTGGGGTAGCAAATAAAGGACCCTATACATTGCCCAGCATTGCCAATGTACCATAGGCACGCACGAGCGACTTTTCATCAGCAACTTTTTTTGTCTCTGTCGCACTTTCATTCTAATCCACTGCTTAATGAGAGAGATATAAAGTTAGTTTTGTCAAATTGGTATTTAACTATGGTAAGTATCCGTAAATCGTGTAACAGAGTGGTCATGGAAGTCCCCAGGGCTGCTACCGCGAACGGCATTCGAAATTTTCCCTCTCTGTCGCACATGCAAGTTTGCACATAAGTGCGACAGAGAGAGAAAACTTCGTTTTTGGTTCGCGGTAGCAGCCCAGACTTTGTATGAAAAATGGTATTTACCACTATGCCAACGTTTTACGGCAATAAATATATCTATGTTACCAAGCAACCCCTTTTAAATGTTTAAGGCACTATTTCAAAACAATTTGTATGATTGCCAGTTGCAGTTGTTGAGTAGCCATGTTGATGCATGTGTTATATTTTTTTGCAAAAGAAAATGTGCATAATTTGAGTAGATTGCAAACATTTAAAACATCTAGTGGTGTGAGAACGAGCAGCTCTAATTATGCGACATCTAGTGAGGAAAAGCCAAACTATTTAGTGTATTACTTGATCACTAGATGGCGCTAAAATTAATGCATAAGACCTGGACATCTAGCGGTGAAAAGCCAAACTATGAAGTTTGTTTCTTGTTCACTAGATGGCGCTAAAATTAATGTATAAGACCTGACATCTAGCGGAAAAAAGCTGAACTATGCAGTTTGTCTTTAAGTCACTGGATGGCGCTGGCGCGCTAAAATTAATGAATGTGTCCTGGCATCTAGCGGTGAAAGGTCAAACTATTTAGTGTGTTAGTTGATCACTAGATGGCGCTAAAATTAATGTATGAGACCTGACATCTAGCGGCGAAAAGCCAAACTATTTAGTGTGTTACTTGTTCACTAGATGGCGCTAATATTAAGTTGTGTGCTGACATCTAGCGGTGAAAAGCCGTACTATATAATTGTTTTCACGGGCACTAGGTGGCGCTACTATTAAGTTATGTTTCGACATTTAGCGCTGAAAAGTCATACTATCCATACTATAATTATTTATCTACACCCATATAGTAAATCCTCTTTAATAAGTTCAAAAACCGTAGATAAGACCCCGCTTTATAATATACCGTGCTAGCTTCCCGGGGCTAAGCGCGCGCTGAGAAACGACACCAAATATAATACCATTACGAGGTCACGTACAACTACTTGTACTATTATTTATTCTGCGGTACAATCTTAATGCCATAGCTGCGGGCTGGCGGCGGCGGGCGGGCCGGCCTGTCGAGGCAAACATGGCGTACGCCGGCTCAACGTGCTCACACGAAACACGTCATGAAAGAGGATTTAATATATGGATGTAGATAAAGTAGTGTAGGTATGCAACTGTACATAATTAGGCATTACAACTCTCGTGTGACCTTATTATAAAACTCGCCTTCGGCTCGTTTTTTAATGCCCCTCATTATGTACTAGTTGCATAGCAGCGCCCTAAAAATTTTTGACGGCCCATGTGCCGAACACATTCTTCATAATATCTTCACTTTTTTGTCTGGCGCTGCGTATTCGCTGTCTAGGTACGGAAACCTAAAATGGCAACAACTACTAGTATTGTAGTTGAAAAGAAAAGGCACCCAAAGAAGGATGCAAGGGGCAATGATTTAAATTTTTCCACGTTGCCAGTTTGGCGCCCCTTGATATCCGGTGGCTAGCGCCCCTTGACATCCGGCGCCTGGCGCGGCCGCGCCATCCGCCCACCCTTGGGCCGGCCCTAGCGAGGGGCGGCAAGCCCCTCTATGCCTGCCGTCCTGGGCCATGGCCCACTTGGCCTTGGGGTAAATACGCCCCTGTGAGTAATGCATTTAACTATGTAATATAACAATTTATGTTTTTCTCAAAAACGTATTCATACAGGGAATGAGGGAACAAGGTGGGAAAATAAGTGACATAAGACGTATACAACTTTGATTCGATATAATTAAAAAAAGTGATGTGTTGCCAATTTTTTTGAGCGGATAATACGAGCCCTTTACTATTATGATTATTCATGATTTTTGCAATCCCACGAGGGCAACGAGGGTACCTTACTGACTAGTCTTAACGAGTCGATTTTCCGCTTTTATTGTTTCAGGTTTAACTATCAATTAATAGCCTTACAATTAAAGCCAGACGAAGTCTCGTGAGAGTGAAGCAATTCTAAGAGGATTAGGTACCTTAATACTTGATCTAAAAACTTTTCTTTCAATAATGAGACGGTACCTAACCTATGTCGTGTTAAGTTATAAGAAATTGCTAGATATTATCATTAAATTAATCGTGAGTTATGCCGCCAAAAACACATCAGCATATAAGTGTACCTATAATACCTCTTAGGTAATTACAATTACCCTCTCTATATAGGTAAATACTTCAACATCGTTTTCTCAAAGATATCATATGTCCTCCCACAGGAAACATTAAGATCTTTATTTTCACTCTGTCACATGGATTAGCCGTTACTTCGTACGACCGAAGGATTCTTGATAGAAGACTCTTCATCATTAGCATTCCAAAATGACGGCCTGAAAATAAAAGAGTTAATTTTAGATTTAGAGCAATGGCACGCTGCAATGTTTCTGACGCTGACACGTCACACAGCAACCATCAGCACCAATCGAGGAAAGAGAGAATTTAGAGGGGAGGATATTCATGATTGGTTCAAGTTCAAGCAGGGTCGTCTTTAATCTATTGGGGGATCTGGGGTTTTACAGAGGGGACAGCTCCGCTTACATTACCTGGACACGTTCCCTGTCCAGTATATCCCAATTTATTGGATACCAAAACTGTGTAACCCCGTAGCAACCCTGGATTCTACTTATGTATCCAAAAGGATGCACGATTACAGAATTCTAGAGAATCTGATAAACCATCTTGTACGTAAGTACCTAACCAAGATCTCTCATGAGGTGTACCTAGAGGATCTAAAGCCCTTTGGTTACATGTCAAACATTTCAGAACTGATAAAAGAAGTAATTAACCCAATAACAAATTAAAAATAAGGAAAATCGATGAATTTTATATTGAAGTGGACTTAAGAGAAGAGGCTAATTGTGCCGTATATATGAGGGACAGGGGTCCGTGGTCCGACTAACAAGAGCTAGCAGGTTTTACGCCACGTGCTATTTCTCCTTCCATCTCATCTATAAGCCGAAGCCTAGGCGATGTTTGTGAGTATTCATCGATAATATGAAATTTCTCGCCTCGCCCCATTCCGTTTCGCCGTTAGCGTAGAGCTTCTAGTAGTCTACAGAAAATAGTCACCAAAATTATATGCTTGCATGCAGGACTATCTCGTCTAATGAGAGTAAGGTAGGTATGTCTAGAAATACCTTTTTACTTAGTATTTTTTAGTTCCTTACCTATACAAACTCTGCCTCCAGAACCAAAGGGTATGAAGGCGCAGGGATGGCGGTCGGCGGAGAGTTCTGGCAGAAATCTGTCAGGTCTGAACTGGTCAGCGTCGGGACCCCACAGCTTAGTGGAGCGGTGCAGCACGAGGGGTACCGCGGCGCAGCCCACACCGGCGGGGATGGTGCAGTTTGCTGAGGATTATTACCGATTACTTTTAGTACATCTACCCTGGCCTAGACTATCCGTGCGAAGTCGGGGCGGATCGCTAGTAAAGTCATACGACAAAATCGACGCAAGCTATGGTGCTATTGTACCGATTGTACATACATAATTTTAGTTCAGTCTGCGTCTCCCTGCCGATTATGGGGACCACGGGATATAGCCGCATAGTTTCTTTTATTACTCTTTCTAAGCAATCCAATTGGTTTAAATCCTCTTTGGTGGGTAATCTGTTGGAATCGCCGAAGACTTGTTTTATTCTGAAACGACAGAAATGAAGCTAATTAATAAGTTAACAAGAGAGGCAGATTAAAAAACGTAAAAAATTGTAACAGCCCTAAACCGACTATTGTTTCTTTTGTCTTCTACGTAAAACGGTACTTGTTGTCACGACTAAGTGTTTGAATATTGTAACGAAACTAATTTGATAGGTTAGCAAAATAGTCGACATATTAGAATTATCAGATTCTCTATTACATCACGTCGTATTCCTCATCACTGAGGGTTGTGATTCTTGTGTTTTGTAAATGTAACTAACTACCTATTACTGTGTGTGTGTGAATAATGTAACTATTAAATGGACTTACTTATTATGTACTTTATCCTGCTCTTCCACATTACTTCCAAGCAAAACGAGGGCATAAGACGACACTAGTGCGGTAGTATCAAGGCCCGCTACTGTGATAGAGTCGACGTATTCTCGCAGCTCCTCGTTACTTGCGTCAACGTCTCGACTTAGCAACATATCTAACATGTCTTGATAGTCATCTGTAAGGAAAAAAAATAGTAAGGTCTTCGTTTAAATATGTACTTAATGTGGATCGAAACTAAACACTTAAGTACCTTCATATTTCTCAGTTCGTCTGTTTAAATCCTTCTTCAAAAGCCTTTTATTTTCAATTATCTGAAAAAAGTATTAGAAATATTTCCATAAGATCTAACATCCAATTAATTAATTAATTTAGTAAAATATTAGAATTACGATATTTACGATTAATAACGGGATATTTAGGTACCATGGTTATTTGTAATATGTGAGTTTAAATCGTAATTCTAATGTAAGTGACCAAGTGAGCTTAAAATTTTAGTAAAATAGTTGTAATTATTAGTTAGTAGGTTTCATATATATTAACTCTGCACCACCTAATATCAATTTATTAGGTTGTCTGGAAGAAATCGCTCTTTAGCGATAAGACCGCCTGTTGTTTGCCTTTACTTATTGTGTATTTATATTCTACTGTGTCCTTTAATTGAGGTGTGCAATAAAAACAGTCAGCCTTGGGGTAAATACGCCACTGGTGGACATTTTGAATTCGTCATTTTGTATTATTGGACTTTTTGGTACCATGGACATTTTGATACTCTAGACCAGATACCCCGGAAGGCTATCAAATTGTGCAAACAAATATTAGTGTTTGACATTACCTCCTCCGTAAACCGATGGAGAATGTCAATGTTTTCCATCTGTATCCTGGCGTAAGGTGTGAGATTAAAGATGGCGTCAATTTGCAGCCACGGTTTGAAAAGGCGCATGTTAATGATCGACATGACTGCATTAAACGACTTAGCGTATGGGTTGTCACTGTGTTCAGGTTTCCGTTTACGACCCATTTTCACTCCTATAGCCTCTGAAAAAATTAAAGAGATATGATCAGGCATTTGAAACGTTAGAAAAACGATATCACAGTGATTTAAAACATTAGCATAAAATTTGCATAATATTTGTAAACGAATTATTACTTAGCAAGAGGCTTGAGATCATCTATGAGAGGAGGCCTGTGTCCAGCAGTGGGACGTATATAAGCTGATGATGATGATGAAGAGGCTTGGTGGTTACTAGCGTGTTAGCGAATTTTAAAATCCCCGCTGCGTAAAATCGTAAATCGTAGGATTTTTATGCCGCAGCGTTTTACGAAAATATTTCTTTTTATCTTGAATAACTCTTTACAAGCTGCATAATAAGGAATTGTGTGTGTATTCGTCAGGATTAGCCTGTTAGTTGGGCTGGGCTTTACGCCGCTTTCCTTTAACAACACTGCAAACTTAATCCAGTAAATAGTACCAATTAAGTAGTAACTAGGTACAAACCGAGTAAGATGTCCGCTGAGCACCTAGACATGTATTTGAACACGTCGAACTCCGAGCCACCCAATTTCTCTTCTAACAATTCCACCAGCACTTCGCTGTGTTTTCCAAAGCGCCCTATAAAATTTTCCACCAATCGAGTGTTGAAAATGGGGGAGACAACTCGCCGGCGCACCTTCCATATGTCCACTGTAACAAAATTTCGGTATCATATCAAGGAAGTTATACAGTATAATGGATTTTCCATAGATAAATCCTAAGATAAATTGCACACTTATTTACGACAATCTGGAAAACATTATATCTCTGGTTCATGTTCCGAGTTGGTTCTGAGCTTTACAAACTCCTAGGTCTCCACAGCTCGATTCAATTTAATGTTGGCCATATACCATAAAGACTACTTAAGTAACTACTTTTGAAATATATGACGTGCACATTTGCCTTGTCAGAATATTAAATCTGTTTTTCTATACCTGGAGCCACTAAGAGTCCGTTTCCCAACCAAGGGCGTAGAAACCGAGTCGATCCATCCTTTTGTAAAGATTTGTCAAACATAGTTTGTATGTCATCCGGATTCATAACCACTGTAAATCAAATTAAATTTGTCAAGCGAATGTGTCCGTTAACCCTTTGACCGCCAAAGCGATAGTAGTGTGTCGTCGTGCCCAGTACGCCAAGCACTGTTTTTTTGGTGTAATGTCTAAACCAATAAAAACAAATTAAAACAGTTCATGAATGATTTTCTTCACGATCAAAGTGAAAGTACACCTTCACTCCGACCTTTTAAGTGGTTGTTGGCGTGGTGGGCACGACGACACACAACCACTTTATAGGTTCTTGGCGGTCAAAGGGTTAACGAAATTACAATTTCCAATTAAAGTGAAAAATTCAAGGCCACAAGTGGGATTTGAACCCACGACCTCTAGAACCCGTCCATTGCTCTAACCAACTGAGCCACCGTGGTAATCTCTTGTGACGGTGAATCTTTCAATCATTACACTCTCTGCTAATTAAGCCTTAACACTGTCAAATCAATAGTTTGTGCTGCACTTGTTTGTGAACAATTATGTATGTGGTGAGGTTCGGCACAATGCCGCAGAGGCCATTCTTAGATTTAGTTTAAATAGTTTTATTAATTTTTTTTTTTAATTATTTATTGTCAACAAAAAAAAATAGCCATTTTTTCCCTTTGTTTCGGGTAACAAATTATTTTTTCATTTGACCTTATAAATTGACATTTTCACTAATGCCAATAGGGCCCAATCTCGCTAGATGCCTACTATTATGGATGTACGTTTGTGCGTGCCAATACGTGACAAATTAGTGACTGATATTATATTTGTATGATAACCCAGGTATTTAAGTACTAAATTGATTCGATTCGTAATCACAAGTAGGATTACTCTATTTATAATCTGAGAAAATTAATAAAATCAGGGGAAATAATTCCGATAGTTTTGAAAATTGGTAGTTATACCTTATACAGTACAAAGTACCCCACGTTCACCATTAATGTCAGTTGAATCGATATAATATACCCTCATGTAATTAAAAGATTATAATGAAGATTTGAATTTGTGTTTTTTTATGTGTTTCGGACCATTTTTTTTGACTCATATTTGCTTCATGAGCGTGAAATAAAAAAAAATTTCAACCAAGTTCAGTGAGTCTCATACGAACACTTTATTTTTGTAATCATATGTGACTCACAAGCGTGGTATATAAAATTTCTTCGACCACGTTCAATGAGTCTCATATGAGCACTTTTTTTGTGAGTCATGTAAGACTCATTGAGCGTGGTGCATAAAATTTCTTCGACCAAGTCCAGTGAGTCTCATATGAGCACTTTTTTGTGAGTCATGTAAGAGTCATTGCGCGTGGTGCATAAAATTTCTTCGACCAAGTCCAGTGAGTCTCATATGAGCACACTTTTGAGCGTCAGCAGTAGAGAAAAGCATAGTTTAGAAGCAATTCCACGACGGGAAAAAATAGGCTGGTGCGAAAACGTTGTGTTGGATGCTATTCGAAATTGAAAGTAGAAGGAAAATTGGCTAGGCGAGCAAAACAAGTACGTACGGAGTGTAAACGGTGTAATAAGGCGTTTTGATTGGATTGGTACAATGCAAAACATAAGAAGGTATTTGAATGATATGACAAGTAGGTCTTTTTTGATTGGTTATTTAGAATTTTGATTCGTTTCAGTGTGTTAATTGAGCAATAAGGAGGTAAAATAAACACTTGAAATACTTGACTTCTATTTTTATCAGCTATCAACATTGTAGTAGACTGAAAAATTCAACAATAGATATATTACGATTTTTTTCTTTTGGTTATGCAAAATTAGGGTTTTTGCTACACGTTCAGGCTGCAAAAACTGAGGCATTTAGCCACATTCAGCTAGTAAAACAAGTACGAACTTCACTACCAAAATGAGTCGCATAAGACTCATGAGCTTATTCCAAAAGGCATGTGTGAGTCGTATATGACTCCTTGGACAGGGAAGTTGATCTCATTAAATATTAATCCTAGAGAAAAAGTGTACAGAGCCTTTTTAGTAGATCATTTTATGTAGAATACTTATGACTAAAAACATTTTTTGCTTTGGGCTACCGTTTACGAGTTTTTTACGAAATACTAAAAAAAGGTACTTTTCATCCCCCCCTACACCCCCAGCACAACCCCCACCCTCGGGGATTTGTAGTATATTTATCTGGATACCGAAACCTGGATCTGGATTCCGATAGTTTTAAAAATTGGTACAGTTATACCTTAGTATAACTACCAATTTTCAAAACTATCGGAATTACTTCCGCTGATTGCCCGTATTCGGCGTAATTTTCTCAGATTATTATAATTGAATTTAAACTTTCGTGAGACATGTTATAACTTTATTTTACTAAACGGTTAAAACTCACGTATTAATTGTCACTTCGGGCGACATGTTTCGAACTCTTCGGGAGTTCTTCATCAGGATGAGTGCGTCTGCGACCCGCGCCGATTGCACACTGTCGAACTACCCGCCGCCCGCCGCAAGGCACGTGACGCACGCGCAGACAGCGCGGGGGCGGGGGCGGGGGGGCAGCTCGGCGCTGAAGGTGTTGTATGAGGTCGTGGTGAGGGATCGTCCCCCCCGATCAATGGTAGGCACACTGAACTCACTATGTCCACTCGATTCGATTGTCATAACGCACTTCCCGCTCTATGATCGGGATCACAGGTTGGCGTTGGAGGGCTGCCCTAACAGACCCCGATTTTGGTGGCGGTATGTGGACGACGTATTTGCTGTGGTGCTGAGTAGTGATGTGGACCCGTTGCTAGAGTATCTTAACTCTCGACATGCCATGATAAAGTTTACCGTTGAGAAGGAGTGCAGAGGCGCACTCCCGTTTCTGGATGTCTTGGTGAAACGGGACCATCGCGGACATCTGTCCCATACAGTATATCGGAAACCCACACACACAGATCGGTATTTGCAAGCTGACTCGCATCATCACCCCGCACATCTGTCTTCGGTCCCGCGAGCGCTCATCAACAGGGCCCTACGGCTCTGTGACCCACAGTACGTGAAGGATGAGCTGCAGCATGTGAGACAGGTGTTAGAGAAGAATGGGTATGGCTGGAGGCAGAGTCAGCGAGCGGCAAGTACATACACTCTACAGCGTATACACAGGGCGGAGAGGGCGCCTGCATACCTGCCATACGTATATTAAGGGGGTGACGGACAAAATTGGACGCCTATTACGCCGAAGGTTCAGTATAAGAACGATTTTCCGGCCCCATACCAAGGTCAGGCAGGTGCTACGCTCTCCTAAGGACCAGGAGCCGCTCGGTAACCCGGGAGTATATGAAATACCCTGTGACTGTGGTAAGGCGTACATAGGAGAAACCGGACGGAACGTCTCTACGAGATTGTCAGAGCATATATGCAGCGTGAAAAACAGGGAGACTAGGAAATCCGCGGTGGCGGAGCATGGTTGCGAAGCAGGCGCGTCCCATTTCATTCGGTTCGACAAGGCGAGGATTTTGGTACGGGAAAAATGCTACGTACCACGCATGATCCGAGAGGCGATTGAAATAGGGCGCCTCCCTAATTTTAATTGTGACGCTGGCTGGGTGTTGCCGCCGGCATGGAAACCTGTGATCCCGATCATAGAGCGGGAAGTGCGTTATGACAATCGAGTGGACATAGTGAGTTCAGTGTGCCTACCATTGATCGGGGGGGACGATCCCTCACCACGACCTCATACAACACCTTCAGCGCCGAGCTGCCCCCCGCCCCCGCCCCCGCGCTGTCTGCGCGTGCGTCACGTGCCTTGCGGCGGGCGGCGGGTAGTTCGACAGTGTGCAATCGGCGCGGGTCGCAGACGCTCTCATCCTGATGAAGAACTCCCGAAGAGTTCGAAACATGTCGCCCGAAGTGACAATTAATACGTGAGTTTTAACCGTTTAGTAAAATAAAGATTATTATAATATTAGAAGGATTATTACTAGGTATTAGTTATTATATATGCGAAAGTTTAGATGCTTGTTACTCAATCACGCAAAAACGGCTGAACGGATTTTGTTATTTTAACTCTGGAGCGAGCCTCCATTTTGCTAATAATCTGACGGGGGGGGGGGGGGGGGGGCACGGCAGAACGGATTATGATGAAACTTGGTGTTTGAGCCAAAGCGATACATGCCGAAAGAGATAAGCGCGACAACGCCACCTAGGGGTGAAAAGCGGCGATATCAAAATGTCTGTTGACATCCTTCAAAAAGACTAGTTTTCGCATGAAACTCCTACGGCAAAGAACGAATTTTAATTATTGCTCGTACCGTAGAACCGCCCGTCCTGGATTATTATGTTCTGTGTGTTTTATACCCGGGGTAATCGATATATACTGTATACCTTTGGACATCATCACGCAACTAATGTCTCCAGTGTATTTACATCATACGTATGTGACAACCGCCGTTATCCAAGACTCCGCCATTGATCTACAAGAGGAATTATAATTATTCGGAAGTCACCAGCCTGACCAACCCAAGCATCGAAGATACCTACTCAAGTAAGTCCCCTAGAATTAGGCAAAGTCACGTCTTATTTCCTTTCGGTAAATATCGCTAACATAAATTTCAATTCTGCATGAGACCAAGATCGGCAGTACTTTTACACGCCAGTGGCTCATTCACTTGGTATAGAAAGAGTTTATAGCCTGGATTAACATATACTTTGGATACTTTTTTATCCCGAAAGTCATCCCTCGAACGGATGAAATAGGGAATAGAAGTTTAGGCGGACGAAGCCGCGCGCAAAACCTAGAATATTTGGATATTCTAAAAACAAGGTAGGTACAATACAACAGTTGTTATTTCCTTGTGTGCTTTGATAAATATTTTCGTTGAATAGTTGCAAGACGTGTTATGATAATTGCTTCAACATGCATATGCTTCAATGATGATTCACACGTGCTGCAATTATAGTGTACTGTGTCATCCACGAAGACGCGCCCCTCCATAGTCAATCTCATATTAATCTATGCGCAATTGACAACATTTCATATTTTTAACTACTTTATTTTATGAACTAGTTAGAAAATAGGTAAAAATTTAAGCCACCCGTATTTTTTCTTTTTCAATTTAACTCATTATTTCATACAAAAAAAACACGTTGAAAAGTAGGTCATTCCAAAAGGGCGTAAGTAAAATATGACGTCATCTTCCCAACAAGAATCCAGAGCCACTCCAGAGCAGCGATTGTCTGTACTCTGTACTAAGGTCTCCCTGAATACAGCGAGGAAGATGACGTCAACTTTCGGTTTACAGTAATTTGCGATTTTTTCCAAAATTATCGGAGAAAAAAAACTAAAAAAATGTTTTTTCTGTACTTTACACGTTTTTACCGAAATGGTTTTCGAATTAAGACTTTTGGAAATTATGAAATATTGTCAATTAGGGGCGCGCCTTCATGGATTACATGCACTATGACGATATTGATCTTATTGATAAATGTTTCTACAAAGACTTATTAAGTTAATGCCGAGTTGACGATGAACGAACTAAGGTCAATAGTGCTTATGTTGGTGCTAATGAGTAATAGTAGACTGAGTCTCAAGAGAGTAAAATTATAAATTTACAGCGAAGGCGGTATATTGAATCCTGAGTGAAGCGAAAGATATTACAATAGAATCCTGAGCGTATCGAGGGATTCTAAAGTAGAATCTTGAGCGTAGCGAGGGATTCAAGTGTTAAAGCCCAAAACGGAAATAATTTTGCTACCGTGTAATATACTGCTTTTCACATCTTCAAAATCAAATAGTAGTTTGTTTAGTCTGTCTGTACTTGACGTTCATTGTTAGTATTGAACGTTAAAATAACTTGAGTTAAGATTACGATTACGTGTGTAGGTATAAGTAATCTAATGTTTGGATGTAATGTTGAATGTGTGAATGTATGACGACCGCTTTAGCTTAGTTGGTAGTGACCCTGCCTACGAAGCTGGAGGTCTCGGGTTCGAATCCCGGCCGGGGCATTTATTTGTGTGACGAGCACGAATATTTGTTCTTGGGTCTTGGATGTTTTCTATGTATTTAAGTATCTATTTATCTAACTATATAAGTATGTATATCGTCGCTTAGTACCCATAGTACAAGCTTTGCTTAGTTTGGGACTAGGTTTATTTGTGTAAGATTGTCCACAAATATTTATTTATTTATTTATAAGTTTCAGTAATGTGTAACATAATTTTATGGTGCTACGGGACCAAAATGCTGGCCTTTATCTGGCACAAAGATTGAGTATTGCCATCCAAGGTGGCATTGCGGCCAGCATTTTGGAAACGTTACCTACTGGCAGAGGTTTGATAGATTAGGGTTTTTGATAGGTATGTTTAGGTTATTTTTTTAATCATATTAGTTTTTGGTATTTAGAACTTAAAAAAATATGGTTTACTAGTTATCCGTAATACAGTGACATCTTATTTTATTACTTTTCGTTTCGCATGCATATTCTCTATTTAGATTAATTAAATAGAGTTGACGTAGTAATACGTGGTAATACGTATACGTACCGATGTAAAGAGCGGGCCCAATCCATATTTGGCCTATTCCTCCATTATCTTCCATTTTACCAACAAGGTTTCTAATATTTTTCAGTATTCCTGGAATTATACCTTGAAAATAGTAAATATTTGAGGAGAAATGTGTGTAGGAACTGTAAGGTCATTTACATTTGGGAGCACGGTAGTGCCCCCGCCAATACGAGCCAAGCGAAGCGCAAGGGCATTTACCTACCTTTTCTCGAAGGGCTTCGTCGTTTTTTCTACCCCTCATAACTTGGGTTTAGATTTTACCAGATAAACGAAATTCTCAGAATATTATGTCAATAGTAGACTTATTAAACATATATAAAGATACTTTAGATTTTATTGATATCAAAAAAAAACGATTTCGTCACATCTCACTGATGATCAGCACAATTCTTATTTTAGGGTACTTCCTGAAGTACCCTAAAATACACAATAAAAAAAACTAAAACTTGGAACTTTAACTCGGGATTGTCATAAACAACTTACAAAAAGAAATGAAATCCCTCCAAAAACATTTTCATGTAAAATATTGCCAAGACACCATTGCACTACCGATCTCGTGTAGAGTAAAGCTTCTAACTCTACACGCCCTATCTCTACAAGCTCTAACTTCATAAACTCTACACCTTAGTCAAAATATTGAGCTTGGCCGTTTTGTTTACTACAAGAACTATTGAATAACGGAAAAGTATAATATTTTTTTACCTAAAGCCGATGTGACGGCCAAGCTACATATTTTGACCAATGGCCATTTATGCATCCGTGTTTTTAAGTTGCTTGCTACTTTTTGTACCTATACTGGTCATACACAATTGAAAAAACAAAAGCCTGTTGGTCATAATTAACGGCTGTAGCTATTTGATATGCGTGTAAGTTATGTTATTAGTATTAGGCTATAGCCTATCTTTAGTTATGACCACAGGGAAGAAGTTTTTTTCAGCAAAAAATAAATTGACTTCTTTGGAGTTGCGAGTGTCTATAGGCTGCGGTGTCCGCTTACCATTAGGCCCTACGCATGTTTGCCACTGTCGTATAAAAAATAGTAAATTTTCCAAAAAATATATTTTATAACAAAATGAGCACCTTACTTTCAGGTCCACCAATGAACCAATGTGTATGCCCAAGCACTGGAACCTCGCCAATAGAAGGTAAGCTTCGAGACAACTCGTACAGATGCTTACGAGAACTTCTGAAGTATACATAATAACTAACACTTAACACAAACACTACAAACAATGTCAGCATTTTTTAAAATTATATTTTTAATTAAAATGATTATATTTGCGTACGTCTTTGTCCACGCGATGTTCTTTAGATTAGAGAATCGCGCTATGAATTGAAGTGACCGCAGCGGCAGGTTTAAAGGGTTCCGTAGTAAACAAGGAACCCTTAAAGTTACGCCATGTCCGTCCGTCCCTGGCTTAGGTAGCTCATTAACGCATTCACTGCCACCCTCTTTTCCTGGACATTCGGCAGGTGCCGCACTTTGCTGTGTGCCCCAAACGCACATGTGAGTTCAACCGACTATTTTAAGTCTAAGGCACTAAGGCACAGGGTACAAGTGTCAAATATTATGAACGCGTCTGTGCGTCGAAGGCACTGCGTGAAAGTCACGGTGACGCATATATGCGGCGGTGGCAGTGAATGCGTTAACGGTAGAATAAAATCTTGAATAACCTAATGTGGTGGGCACATTTTTTTTTTCAAACCCCATCGTGTGGCTTGTGGTTGAAAAGCTCTTTCAAAATTATTGTAAGGTTACTTAAACCATTTTTTGAATGTTTTAAAAAACGTAGTAGTTGTCTCTGTTTTAGCTTCGACAAAAATGCTTTCGTATGTCCGGATTTCCGGTTGTCCTCCTCTACAGGTCGCATTTTTAAACAGATTCTCGTGAAATTCGTGGTGTCGTAGAGGAGGACAACCGGAAATCCGGACATACGAAAGAATTTTTGTGGAAGCTAAAGCAGAGACCTTCGTTTCACTCGGTCAATAATGAATTTAAAAGGAAAACTATCACAGCTCAGTAGACATTACTAGATAACGAGTAATGGTTGAACTTAAGAATTATACTTTGCAAAAACATGTAACAACAAATGTGGACAACTACGAAACCCTACATTGCACATGACCCGACACGCACTTTGCTGGTTTTTTAAATATTAAGTAAAGCACAGTGTGTGTACAGATCCGAAAAATGGTCATTTTATTAAAATATGTAGGTACAGTCTCAGTCGCATCGGTGTCTTAGGTTTTTTATGACATATATGTTGGCGTTGCATTTCTGTGTACACAAAACGAGTTTATTTTTTCACGAAAGCTAGAACTCAGATTTAAGTATTCAAACTGCGACACTATTCAGACTCTGTGCTTAGCGGATCTGTACCCCTATCAATCTTACCATGAGTTTGTATCGAAAACTCGTACCTTATGCGCTAGCGACTGCGTAAACGATTTAGTATGCCGATTCATAGTTGTATTGCTTAAGGCGCAGGGTAGGGCAAGGCCTTCCCCATACAAACTTTGTGCACGTTTTATTCGTCGGTTTTGGCACTAACAAATATAATATTTTTTTTGGTTGTAAATATTAGATATGCGAAGAACGTGATGTGAAAATTTTCACATATTTAAAAAAAATCAAAATTAAAAAATTAAAAAAAAAAGTTAATAAAAAAAAATTACATCACGAAATAGCTATCAGAAAAATAAGCATACTGACCAAAAATTATAACTTTAATGCAAACACAAACGAAGTAAATCCTGCACAAAGTTTGTATGGAGAGAGCTTGCCCTACCCCTCCTCTTAACCGCCAGTTAACGGTCATGTAAACTCATGGTAAGGGCGCTGGACTGTGAGTGAACTCTATGGTGTAGTATCTAGTATTCAAAATCAGGTAACGGATCAAGTTGCCTTTATTCATAAAATCAGTAAGAAAATACAGAAACAAAAGACTAATGCAGGTATACGTAAAAAGGAGAAGTAGATAGGTATCAAGTTACGTTCAGCGGAGTAATCACGTAACTTTTAGAAGGTACGGTAGGCATATTTTAATGTCATTTTTATTATGGAAGAAGAAG
Organism: Cenopis cana; assembly: GCA_951800055.1. Lineage (NCBI taxonomy): Eukaryota > Metazoa > Arthropoda > Insecta > Lepidoptera > Tortricidae > Cenopis > Cenopis cana. Next base: position 14,589,968 of record OX637484.1, read on the forward strand.
AAGAAGACGAAGAAACATGTTCATTTAGCATATAAAATAAAAAATGCATACAATGGAAAAACAATCGAATCGAGTATGGGATTTGACATTTAGATCTATCGCACCGTACGTTCGAAAAGTTACGTGATTACCCCGCCGAATTCAATATCGCGCCCGTGACATGAAACAGTGCTTAAGCCCCTTGGTGTACAATTTACTATTTGGCATAAATTGTACTATGTCAGAATTGTTCTCTGTCATAATGTTGAATGTTGAATATTATACAATTTGTAGTCATTATATTTATTTTTTGTCTGACAAATAGACTTTATACGACGGTGAGTGATCATTATCTGTATCTACATGCTATCCAACCAAAATTACTCCATATTACAATTTAAAACTTTGTACCAAGGAGCTACAATAAATATATTTAGGTAAAACTAGCTACTATTTATTTATGACAATTGTTACTCATGCTCTCAAGCATTATGATTTAGGATTCAAAAATATATATGTGAAATAATTTATTAACTTTTGTCGAGTATGCGTAATGATGATTATGATTATGACACAAGTACAAGTATGCCCTTCCCAAATAATGCTTGAAATTGTATGCAACTCGATATGGACTCCTTTCCTTCAATTTTTTAACGTGTAACAAGTTTCTGAAGATTTAACTATGGGAAATTTGCCGTTTTTCCCTGTTTTTTCACTTTATATTATCATTAAAAGAATCGTGAGTTTTGCCGCCACAAATACTTCAGTATAAAAGTGTATTTCCTAACTACCCACTCTGTATTAAATACTTCAGCATCGCCTTCTTAGAGATATCATATGTCCTCCCACAGGAAACAATAAGATCTTTATTTTCACTCTGTCACACGGTTTAGCCGTTATTTGGTACGATCGAAGGATTATCGATAGAAGACTTTTCATCACTAGTATTCCAAAATGACGACCTGAAAATATAAGAGTTAATATTAGAGGGCACATTGCAATGTTTCTGACGCTGACACGTCAGATAGCAATAATCGGGCTGCAGGGTCGGGTCGTTTTTTAACCTAAGTGTTGTGGGACCTGGGGGTTTACAAAGGGGATCCGCTAACATTACCTTAACACGTTCCCTATCCCAATTTATTGGATACGAAAACTTTGTTAGCCTGGCTGGAGTATCCAAAAGGATCCCTACCGTGCACCGAGGACCTGGGGCAAATTTTTTATTTAGTATAAGTTTTCGTTTATGTTATTTTCTTCCCTTTTTTATGCTGTTATTAAAATTCACATCATTTAAAAAAAATATATGCTATATGAAGGAGTGTGACCCGTATAATGGAAAAAATTCCACATTCTAAAAATACTCATTTAGGGATAGGGATTTCAAATTTAAGATTTATTTAAAATTTTAAGTTGTAAAATTTTTTTTGCAATAAATCGTGATTGTACTCGATTTCGACTAATAAAGATTTCAAATTATATTTTTATTTTTTCCTTAGGTACTTTTTTACTTTTGTACTTTCCTTTTTCTATTTCCTCGCTTTAGTGAGGTGAAAAGATTTGTGTTACACACGGCTGCAAAGTTATTTTACGTCTCGTGTGTTGCAACACTCGCTATGCTCAGGATTCTAATTTTGAACCACTCGCTTCGCTCAGGATTCTATTTTCGAACCACTCGCTTCGCTCGTGGTTCAACCATAGAATCCATTCGCTAGCTCGTGGTTCAACCCTAGAATCCATTCGCTAGCTCGTGGTTCAACCCTAGAATCCATTCGCTAGCTCGTGTTCCAATTCTACACTCGCGGTTAAAATACAACTTTGCACCCTTGTATAACAAATAACTATTTCACGTGGTAGTTTTTCGTTCCTTACCGATACAAACTCTGCCTCCAGAACCAAAGGGTATGAAGGCGCAGGGATGGCGGTCGGCGGAGAGTTCTGGCAGGAATCGGTCAGGTCTGAACTGGTCAGCGTCGGGACCCCACAGCTTAGTGGAGCGGTGCAGCACGAGGGGTACCGCGGCGCAGCCCACACCGGCGGGGATGGTGCAGTTTGCTGAGGATTATTACCGATTACTTTTAGTACCTAGTGGTTAAAACATCTAATCGCTGAGCGCATCTCTATGACCTTGTCTATGGGCACACCCGTGTGGCAGCGCGAGACCAGCCGACGTATATACCTAAGTACCTTCCCACACCGTATGCTAAACACTCCTAAAATTCGCCATTAAAATGTTTGTGCTTGAACGAAATACCACTCGGGCCTCGCGTCGGCAGTAAATAGATGTAGCATTCATTATATCACAGGCGTGAAACAACTGATGATTTTGATTCAGTAGTTGGTGCCAGTTTTATTCATCCCACGGATTAGGGGGGTGACATCCCCCTAATCCATCAAACGATGTCAAGCCAAGATAAGCCCCCGAACTAAAACCCTGGATCCGCCATTAATTCGTCCAGTAGATAAAAGTCACGGATAAATCCTAATAATAGAATAGCAAGTAAGTACTTAGATCAAAACATTTCAAAAACAAACCAAATCGGGGCGGGTCTCTAGTAATGTCATACGACAAAGTCGACGCAAGCTAAGTGCTATGGTACAGAGAGTATCATACATAATTTTAGTTGTGTCTGTGTCTCCCTGCCGATTATGGGGACCACGGGATATAGCCGCATCGTTTCTTTTATCACTCTATCTAAACAATCCAGTTGGTTTAAATCCTCTTTAGTGGGTAATCTGTTGGAATCGCCGAAGACTTGTTTTATTCTGAAACGACAGAAACGAAGCTTATTAGTATAAGTTAAAAAAGCCAGAGTTAAAAAAAAAGTTGTGGCGGCATAAACCGTCTTATTATATTAAAGGCGAACTCATTCCTTTAAGGGATCTCTTCCAGCTAACCTTTGAGCAAATGAGTGGAGCAAAAAAAGCAAACTGTGAATGAAAACACCGAACAACACCGAAATGGAAATGTGAAAACAAAACAAAATTATTTCTTTGTCTTCTATATGTATTAACTTGTAGATACTTGTTGTCACGAATAAGTGTTTGAATTTTGCAACAAATAAATAGTCGACGTATTAGATCCTTCTCTACCTTACGTCGTATTCCTCATCACTGAGAGTTGTGATTCCTGTGTTTCAGAAGCAACTTTTCTTTAATACTTTCGCTGACAAGCATTTCGTAGCGCTTTTTCTCTAAATACGGGGAAATGGCATCGGCTACGCGTTTATGAGCAGAGCGCCCGCTAGGCAGGTTCCTGGCAGTGTATGTTTTATCCATGGTAACTAGTGACTGTCCCTTGCATGGTGGAGCGTATCATAATGCGCTGAACAACACCAAACTTCACGAAGTGAGCGGATTGGTCTGGCCATATTATTAGACTATGACATCTAAATTGAGATTGAATTGTGAGATACTATTAGAACCACATATTAATTGAATGAGGTCTCCGCTTCAGCTTCGATAAAAAGGCTTTCGTATTTCCATATTCGTATTCCGGATTTCCGGTTGTTCTCCTCTATACAGATTGCATTAGTCAATCGATTCTTGTGAAATTTTTTGAGCAGGTTCGATAAACGATAATATTTTATAAGATTTTTTTTTGACTAGTCGGTTTTAGGAAATTTTTAAAAACAATGCTTTTATTCAACAAAAGTTAAAAAAAAAATACTCGCGGGGTCTGTAGCTCACAGAGCCACTAGTTATTGGTTAAACCCACGTTTTCTAGTGTCCGACCGCAACATGTTTTTTTTGCCGAAACCGAAGGTTCGATTTCGGCTGTAGTTTCGGCCGAAACCGAAACTTTTACAGACGTGTTAAACGCATTGATTAAACCGTCGGCGGGCCGTTCTTTCTAGACATATGAAAAATGAAATAGTAGTTTATGCAACTGGTACATAATGAGATGCATTAAAAATCAAAACACGTTATCAATCAATCTCACACGTTCTATACATAATGACAATGAATAGTCTCCAGGCAAATCCAAACGGTCCAGATTGAATATAAGATAGAGTGAGACTGGGAGATGAATTATCTTAGTTTTCTCGCTCTATCTTATAGCCTGCAGGGATGTAATGCTGGCTTGGCTCGGACGTGGCTTTCGAGAATTAAACGAAATAACTAGGTACACATATGTCGCAGGCAAATCGTGTAATCCGCCGTATTACATTATGGCTCTGTTTTGTAAAACGGCTAGCCGTAATGTATAACGGCGGATTATACAATCCGGCTGCGACACATATACCGTCTAATGTGAGAGAATAATGTAAATATTAAATATACTCACTCATTGTATACTTTATCCTGCTCTTCCACATTACTTCCGAGCAAGACGAGGGCATAAGACGTCACTAGTGAGGTACTCTCAAGCCCCGCTACTGTGATAGAATCGACGTATTCTCGCAGCTCCTCGTTACTTGCGTCAACGTCTCGACTTAGCAACATATCTAAAATGTCTTGGTAGTCGTCTGTACGACAAATAAATATATTTTAGTAAATTCTTAGTTTAAATATGTAATGTTGATCGAAACTAAACACTTTTACCTTTATATTCCTCAGTCTGTCCGTCTAAATCCTTCTTCAAAAGCCTTTTATTTTGAATTATCTGAAAATAGTATTAGAAATATCTTCACAAGATTTAATGTAGACAAACTCGTCCTGGCGGCATCTCCAGACCATCTCGCGTGATCTTGTTTATGGAATTATGAGCGTCTGTCCGCTATTGACAAGTGCACTGTCGTTGTATTTGTTTGAAATTGTGAAACAATAATCATATCAATCAATTCCAGTTACTCGCCAAAATTGATAACAATCAGTTAATATGCCTATCGATTCGCTTTAGCCACATCACTTTTTTGTCATGCGATCTAAGTGACTTCTAACAGCAAAAGGTCTGGTACAGTCCACCAAAAAAGTGGTCTACCACTTTTCGACTCTATTATGCGTACGTTAAAGTCCAAAAGTGGTAGAGGACTTTCTTTGCTGACTATACCTCCTCCGTAAACCGATGGATAGTGTCAATGTTCGCCTTCTGTATTCTGGCGTATGGCGTGAGATTAAATATGGCGTCAATTTGCAGCCACGGTTTGAACAGGCGCATGTTAATGATCGACATGACTGCATTAAACGAGCTAGCGTATGGGTTGTCACTGTTGTCAGGTTTCCGTTGAAGATCCATTTTGGCTCCTAGAGCTGCCTCTGAAAAAACGTTATAAAAAAAACGATATCACTATCATTTATTTGTCAAATAATGATTTGTATGTATCGTTAAGATAACAAAAAAAATTAATATGACAAATAATGTTTTGCATGTATCGTAACGATACGAAAATAGGGGTATTTAAAGTGGTAAAAAAACATTTTGAACGCCATAGTCGGCTGTGGCGACAGCTAAAAGTTGTGCCACTGACGCCACTTGCGCCACTAGCAACGTTAAAGTTTTCAAAACAAGATATTATACAAACAAAACACGATAGTCATCCGTCGATTTCTTGTACTACAAAACGGGCCGGCCCGGACACGAAACGGTCTAGCGGGAATATCCTTAAATATATATGATGTATGAAACTATTCTTAAAAGTACACTATTTCCGAATAAAATTGTTACGAGCATAATGTTGACTCACAAACCACTCAAACCAGCGCTGGTCTTTGGCATCAAGTTTATGCTTAATAATAGTAGTTTTTCCACCGAGGGGATAAAGCATTGTTTTATGTCACGGGCGCGATATTGAATCCGGAACGTAACGAAAGACTCCAGATTTTACTCCCGAGTGTAGGGAGGGTCTTATGAGTTCTGAGTCCTGAGTGCAGTGAGTTCCTGTGGACATTATCAAAAGTTAAGGGCTATACAAAGCTTAATTTTGGATTGGTCTAGTAACCCGCATATTTAAACGGTGTCTCTATAATCCATGTAATATCTAAAAGCATAACTTACAAGCTCTTAAGCCGTTAACTATTGATCCCAGAAGGAATAACTTGGTTTTCAAATGTTTATGACCCAGGTACAAACCAAATACGATGTCCGCTGAGCACTTAATAATGTATTTAAACACGTCAAACTCCGAGCCACCCAAGTTTTCTGCCAATAATTCTACCAGCACTTCGCTGTGTTTTCCGAAGAGCCCTATAAAACTTTCGACCAGTCGGGTGTTGAAAATCGGGGAGACAACACGTCGACGCACCTTCCATATGTCCACTGTAACAAAAGTTCGGTATCATATCAAGGAAGCATAATGAAAAAGGCTAAAATAAATTGCGCATTTAGGTATTTGCAACAATTTAAAAACTTTAAATATCTTTTTGTCCTAAGCTTTACAAGCTCGCTGGTCTCCACAGCTCAAAGAGATGCGCGGGAGTGACAGCAATAGGATTCCGTTTGGACTCTTCGGGTACGGAACCCTAAAAAGGCGTGCTGATAGGGTTTAAAGTGTGCTTTACGAGCTCACGATTTACATCATCACTTATATAGCTAAGGACCTTGGGACCCTTGGGACACAGGCGTGCTGATAGGTTTTAAAGTGTGCTTTACGAGCTCACGATTTACATTATCACTTATATAGCTAAGGACCTTGGGACCCTTGGGATACAGGCGTGCTGATAGGTTTTAAAGTGTGCTTTACGAGCTCACGATTTACATTATCACTTATATAGCTAAGGACCTTGGGACCCTTGGGATACAGGCGTGCTGATAGGTTTTAAAGTGTGCTTTACGAGCTCACGATTTACATCATCACTTATATAGCTAAGGACCTTGGGACCCTTGGGACACAGGCGTGCTGATAGGTTTTAAAGTGTGCTTTACGAGCTCACGATTTACATCATCGCTTATACAGCTAAGGACATTGGGACCCTTGGGACACGGGCGTGCTGATAGGTTTTAAAGTGTCCTTTACGAGCTCACGATTTACATCATCACTTATATATATAGCTAAGGACCTTGGGACCCTTGGGACACAGGCGTGCTGATAGGTTTTAAAGTGTGCTTTACGAGCTCACGATTTACATCATCACTTATATAGCTAAGGACCTTGGGACCCTTGGGACACAGGCGTGCTGATAGGTTTTAAAGTGTGCTTTACGAGCACACGATTTACATCATCACTTATATAGGCTAAGGACCTACTTATCTTTTTCTGTACGTGTGTCTGTCACCTAACTCCTCCTAAACGGCTGGAAAGATTTGAATGAAATTTTGTGAGTATATTTGAGTTGGTACCGGGATGGTTTGAAAATACAATTGGAGGTAGGTGGCGCTGCTTTACCGGGCAGGACGACGTCTGCGGGTCCGTTAGTGGAATATATGTGTGCACACAAATTGGCCTTCTCAGAAATACTATTAAGTTTTTATATACCTGGAGCGACTAGGAGTCCGTTTCCCAACCAAGGGCGTAGAAACCGAGTTGATCCATCCTTTTGTAAAGTTTTGTCCAACATTGTTTGTATGTCATCGGGATTCATAACAACTGTAAATCAATAATTTGTGCTGCATTTGTGGGTGTGTAACAGTGAACGAATATAAACATAGAAGCATTCTGCCTGCTAAATTTTGACGCAACGCAAACTAACCCCAGTGGGGCAGGTCCTTAATAACTAGGCCCGGCACGAATTTAGTTCAACTGTCATCCCGGTGAATGGCGGATGTCGAAACGCAATGAAAAAATCAAGGATTTTTACAATTTAAGATGCCTTCATGTGTTGTGAAGTGGTGCAGGAATCATACGGATCGTAACAAAGACAAGGGAATCACTTTCCACGTGTAAGTAAATCGATAACGTTAGTAAAACCTTAAAAATATATTATGATCAATATTTTGTATAGGGATGATCAAAGTCAAAGTCAAAGTCAAAAGTCAAAGTCAAAGATTATTTATTCAAAATAAATTCGTATAGAACACTTTTTGAATGTCAGAGGTTAAAAAAAAATACAAGTACTACAATAGTTGTAGTGCTATTAAGGTATAGCGATTACATTTGTCCATATTTCTTTATCATCTAAGTATTTGTCAAGTTTATAATAAGCTCTATTTATCAATGTTTGTTTTACAATGGCCTTAAATTTATTTTCCGACATATTCAAAATCTGGTCAGGGAGCTTATTGTAGTAACGTGTACATAGACCCACAAATGACTTTTGTACTCTACTTAACCTAGTTCTAACTGCTACTAATTTAAATTTATTCCTAGTATTTATGTCATGAATGTCACATCTTCTACGAAATAGCGCTTGATTTTTCCTAACATACATAATATTCTCATAAATATATTGACTTGGCACGGTCATAATTCCAATTTTTTTAAACACTTCTCTGAGAGAGTCACGGGTCTTTAAGCCGTATATAGCGCGAATTGCTCGCTTTTGTAGAACAAAAATATATATTATGCCAAATGAAGTAAGTACCTACATTTTTTATGGAATGCATCAAAGCATTTGTGGCTAGATTGTGTAAGGTCTTAATTCACGCACTTACTTGAGGGAATGGGTACTCGGCGATGCAGAATGTAAACAACCCAGTCCTTTGTGCACTAAATGTTTCAAGTATTTCAAGCACTTATAATTAGCACAAGCACATAAGAGTCAAGCACAAAGTAGAAGGAGAAATGGGAGAGTCATAGCACTTAATATTAAGAACGCGCAAGGAATATTTAGGTAATAACGAATGCGGCCAAGCGACAATTTATTGTATTAAACAATTGTTAAATTGAAATAATAATAATAATAATAGACAATATTTTATTTCACCGACCCTGTAATGTCGCACATAGATATCCCTGTGCAATCTACTTCCTCTGCCACTCATACGTAAAGGTGTATTCAGATATAGCCCCTCTATTTGTATCGACGTAAACGTTGCTGACTGTACGTGAACATGAGTAAATGGGTACGCACTGCCCGGCTGTACACATCCATACTAATTATTATAAATGCGAAAGTACCTACTCTGTTTCACTATCTATTACCTACCTCTTCACGCTTAGACAGCTGAACCGATTGTGATAAATGTTGGTATGGAGATATTCGAGACCCTATAGGACATAATATAGCTTTATCCCGTGGAATAACTCAGTCAGATGTCTGGAAGTGGTTGAGATATGGATTTATTATTAATTAATTAATAATGTATTATTATAATATAGACAAACGGTCGAAAAAACGGAGTGTAAAAGTATAAATAATACAAATTAATATTTTATTACAATACTGTTAACCTATTTATTTTGTTTTCTTTCAACGTGTCGAAAATTAAAATATTGATTAATTATTTGACTGTCTAAAATCTGTTGCATGAACCTATCCATGAATCTCATTGACATCTATCAAATATGATTCGTGACGGCACAGATCCGTGGCGTACGGCCTGCTGCTAGCGCCTGCAGCAAGAAGCTCATTGGCGGATTAAGTTGCTGATTGGCAGTTATTGTCTATACAACCATTTCAGTCACGCGCAAGTGTTTACAATTAGTGTAACAGAGATAACTATTATTTTGTTATCGTTTTCGTATTATATATCTGTATATACGTAACGTCGTTTTTAAATGTGTGTGTATTTGTGTTTGTGTGCTAAGTGTCCCGATAAATTCAACGCCAAAGTTCTCAGAGGCTGCTTCCATGTTTATATTCGTTCACTGGTGTGTAATGATCGGTATAACAACTTTAGATATATTTTCTATAACAACAACATTTTATATAATTTCATAGGATATAATCTAGTAAGGGGAATAATAAACTTTTTCACCTCAACGGCTCGAACACGGCTGTTTTGCTGCTTGAAACCAGTGGCCAAAATGCAATTTTGCTGCGAGCGTGGATCAAAGTAGCTTTTTAATTTTTGGTCCACGAATGCCAAGATCTGCCACTTCGTAGTTCGTACGAATTCGATATATTATTCGATACCTTCAATCGCTCTGTCCCTTTCAATTATTTATATTAAAAAAGAGAGGGCCCACATAGGTCGATTCTTAATTTAATATTCAAATTCTCTAATCGACTCAAATCGACTCCCAAAAACGCGCTAAATAAGGAACGTAAAAACACGTTCGAAAACTCATAAATTAACCTAAGAGTTATAATTATCAGGAAGTTGTTGGCAACGGTTCTTTTAAATATAATATTATTATGATAATATATATTTATAAATAAAACCTTTATAGCAGAAAAAAACAGAAAGTTTATCACTTTAATTATTAATTTTACTTTTAACAATCTTTATTTTAGTAGAAGAATAAAACCGGAGCCATTTCAGAACGCACCCTTTAAAAATATTAGTGCGTTTTTTTTTGTTTTTTTCTTTTATTCTGTCTTGCGCTAACAGACATTAATTAATAATCAGTGTTGAATATTATAAAAATATCTAGAAAACATTAGTGATGAAGGGTGTATTTTGACTTAGAAAACAGTGCGTCTTAGTGTACACGCGAGCTGGCTCGAGTGAGAAGAGTACCTACTTAAAAAGTGTTATTGTCTCATTCTTGCGCTACAGATATTGTTCAAATAACTAAAATACGTAGGTAAGTGAAATCTGTGACACTGACATAGGCTGTATTTTACAACAATACAACTAATTTTTAGTGTGCATGTGAATTAGTTCGCGCGATTATGTACCTAAAGTCTGCCGCGCCTAAACTCGACGAGTCGCGCGCTTGCGTTCGTCTTGTGCTGGCTTAGCTGAGGAGTTAAGACAAGCAGGAGATTCCTAATCAATGCTGAATTAAATCTGCCTGATTTATCACGAGACACGTACGTAAAAGCCTATGATAAGCCGTAAATGATGTTATTAAAGTTTAATATGTTCTCGCCGCTGAGGTGAAAAGTTGTATGTATCACGCGAGAGCAAAGATATTTGCATCTCGTGTCTTTGAGTCCCTCGCTACGCTCAAGATTCTAATTTTGAATCACTCGCTACGCTCGTGATTCAATTATAGAATCTTTCGCTTCCTCGGGACTCAACATCAACACTCGCAGCAAAATTCTACTTTGCTCTCTTGTTGAACAAATAACTATTGATTTAACAACAAAATAGATAATTTCATGGTGTATCATTATACACCATGAAATAAGTATAAAAGATATAAGATACAACACTGTGTACCAAATTTAATTAATACAAAGATGTATAAGTAGTTGTCGTATACCTATAGTGTCGTAAAGTTAATATATTAGGGTTCATATCATATCATTCGTTTCACTTTGTTGTCCGAGTTTAAGTTTTTAGCTTTAGCAGCAAAAAACAGTCTCTTGAAGAGTCTTGAGTAACTCTTGAGCTCTTGACGAAGTCCAGGTAATTAATGTTCTTTTTCACATCCCTCTCACCATAGTTAATTGTAACACTTGACACCAGGTCAATGGATAAGAAGGTACAGAAGAACACAATTTAAAGCTCATAAAATTAGCTGATCGAGAGGTTATTTATTATTAATACGCGCGCCTTATTATTTGGGCTACACCTACAATATGTACAAACGAGTTGTGCAAAAATTGAAATGCATGTTCCATGTACGAATACTACGGAATACGAAGTACGGATACTTCAAACAGTAGGTATAGTAAAGGCACAAAAATGCCGCAAAATCATGTTTTGTATGATGACCTTCATCAAAATGTAAGTATAATTACATACTTCTGCCAAACCACATTGCGGTTTGTTGGCACACGAGGCTCCAAGTAATTACCTAATCACTTTTAGGTAGTTATATAATATTTTATGCCCTTTTGGTTTCTCGCGAGAAGATAAATAAAATACAGACTAAATTTAGCTAAGGGACTTGGAACTGGCATATGGCAAGAGACGATGACAAGCGTCCGGTCGGAGTCACTTTGGTACTATAGCGGCTTGACAAAGCTCTGGTTGTGGGTTGTCACGTGCGTCAATACGTTCTCTCAGTCTTACATCCAGGGTATATACCAGCTCGCAGGCCGGCGCTGCGGCTGATCAGGTCCAAATCCACAAGCGCCGCAAATACTCATCTTGAATTAAATATTACGAATTTGCGACGCTTGTTGTAGAAACCTTGGGACCTTTGTCAGCCGTCGTGCAAAGCTATACAAAGTCTTTGTCGTCTCGGCTGATCCACGCAATGGGGGATCCCAGGGCTGGCGGATACTTTTGCCAACGGATCGCCCTCGCCTCGCGATCCAAGGAGGTATTGCCGCTAGCGTCCCGGGGCACAGAATAAGTAATAGTACAACCCGGGGTCCATGCCACAAGGAGAGCTGGACGATGTTTTTTTGTTTGTAGATAATAATTCTATTACATTTCATTTTATCTTAATATTTTCTTTATTTTTAAGTTAATTTGATTAGTTTTTAAAGCACTACAACGAGAAATATCGCGTTCTTTGAAACGCTGCTCTGCCCCGACGAGGAAACAATAGGGATTGATTTTCAGATAGGTATATGATTCTTGACTATATGATTGTGTTTTTAACAATAGCCGCAACATGAATGCTTAAAATTTTCTCGATAAAAAAAAAACAAATAGTCCTTATTTTCCTTTTTTTACACAGCCTACTAAAACAACGCATTATTAAACGACACAAATAAGTTAATATCATATGATAGCATTTTACCACATCTAAACTCAATCAAGAGGAAATTTCATAAAACCGCACACATTCAGACATTTATCGAGATTTGTCTAAAACAGTCATTCCCGAACAGTGTTGTATCCCGTTTAAAGGATGATTTACGCTAGACCGTTCCATGTCCGGGCCGGCCCGTTTTCTACTACGTACTAGAAAACGGGCCGGCCCGGACACAAACGGTCTAGCGTGAATCATCCTTTAAACGGGATACAACACTGAAGGCAAAAGACATAAGGCTTGGTATATATCCCCTTAAGTTTACATTCAGTAATATATCATAAATACTACTAGAAACTAATTTTAATAATTTTATTTTATTTTATAATATAGTGTACTTATGGATGCATAACTAACCCTGCTCAGATGAGGAGTAGACGTAATGGTCATATGTAATAGCTACGTACCGATGTAAAGAGCGGGTCCAATCCATATTTGGCCTATTCCTCCATTATCTTCCATTTTGCCAACAAGGTTTTTAATATTTTTCAGTATTCCTGGAGTTATACATAGAAAATCGTAAATATTTGAGGACAAAAGTATGCAGGAACTGAGAAGTTACCTATGTACAGTCAAGGGCACCAATATATATACACTTTTTCACCTTATTCCATTAAAATAAGGTCCAAAAATGTATACATATTTATGCCCTCGACTGTACATAGGTAACAAAAGGACGTACAACGAGAAATATTGCGTTTTTTGAAACGCTGTTCTACCCAGACGGAAACAATACGCATGATTTTCAGATATGTGATTCTTGACTATATGATTGCGTTTCTGACAATAGCAGAAACATGATTATTATTATTATTATTATTCATTTATTTCGAGTATCACAAAGACTCATATCATATGACAATACAATAGTTGTTAGTAATCAATTAATTAATTAATAATAAATAATTAATTAATAATTATGATTACTTCTCTCTCTTACTTTACTCTCTAAAATCCAAAGTTGAGTCTTAATGCTTTTTTGTACCCCGCCTTATAAAACAACGCATTCTTAGACAACACAATTAAGTTCATATGATGGGGTTTTACCTCATCTAAACTCTTTCAAGAGGAAATTTAATAAACCTTCACTCGGTCAGATATTTATCGAAATTTGTCCAAAAAAGCCATTTCTGAATACGCGAAAGACAAAGGTGTGTCTTAAGGGGGGCGTTGTTGACCGAATCGAGGAATCTCTCGGGTTAGCCATAGTTGTAGTTGTCACACATTAAAACACAAAGACAATGTGAACTCATAGCTCCTACGATGACGCACACATTGACAATGTGCATGTAGCTCAACACACAACCAAGGCTCACCCGCGCTCGTGAGATTGAAGTACTGTATTTAGGTACTCATTTGTTTATGCAAATAACATAAAAACTTTACTTATTTTGTTTTTTAAGTTTTTGCTCCTTGAAAAAACAAAAGCCTGTGGTCACTAATTAACGCGCTGTAGCGGTGCATGTAAGTTTTAGTTATGACCACATGGAAGGTTAAGTTTCTTTAGCAAAAATATAAGTATTTATTCCGGAAAATATAATACAATGACCACTCCAATCCTTACTTTCAGGTCCTCCTATGAACCAGTGTGTATGCCCAAGCACTGGAACCTCGCCAATCGAAGGCAAGCCTCGAGACAACTCATACAGATGCGTACGAGAACTTCTGAAGTACACATAATAACTAACACTTAACACAAACACTATAAAGATAGCCAGCATTTTATAAAAATTATAATTTTTAAATTATTATATAGTTTGTCTACGCGATGACCTTTAGATAATCGCGCTATGAATTGGCGTGAGCGCAGCGGCAGGTTGTTTAAGTATTAGTGATGGTGGTGATGGTTACATAAAAGTATATATTTTTAAAGTATGTAGAAAGCCGCAGTCGCATCGGTGTCTTAGGTTTTTTAAGACATTTGTGGCCGTTCGACCGGACCAACTTGTAGCAGGCCGTTACGTAACACGCTGCGTTTCTGCTTAGTTGGTTAAATTGCTACTACTATTTTAACGGCGCAGCGATCCAAAGAGGATATGTAGCTCTAGTATAAGTTTTTTCGAAACATTGTCTCAAAATGTATGAAAACGCTCTCACCGAGTTTGAAATACGCGCATTCATCGGTTAGCAACAAATGTTATACTCGCTGTTTTAGTTTCCACTAGTGACCACCAGAGGCGCTGTTCACGTTTTCATACCACTTTCATACATTTTGAGACAAAACGCAAACGCGTTCGAATTAGTTAATGTTTCGAAAAAACTTATACTAGAACTACTGGGCCTCAAAAACGAGAGCACGCCACCTTTCCCGATGCTGCGCAGCCTCCTGCCAATGTGGCGTAACGACAATTGACGCGTATTTGGGTTAAGGTATGTATGTCCTTAGGCCACGTCAGCACAAATACAAACGTATTTTAACTTTATCTAAACTGAAAAACATCTGATAAACATCTTAAAATAAGGGTCGTACTAATTTTCAATAGGTACCTACTCGATTTCAAATCTGATATTTACGGACGCACATGCATCGGACGTGACTATTCCATAATCGATAAAGTAGGTAGCTACAGTACTTTTTAGTATGTTTCAATTCCGAGTTTTACTAAATGTTTTAATGTAGCGCTTTTGTTCAAAAACGGGGTCACCAATATAGGGGACCTTACGGCGAGATGAAATCAAAGACTATATTGCAGGTCTCCTATAATTAAATCGATAAACACCAAATATAATTATGTGACAACGAAAAGTGAATAAATCATTAATGACATGACTGACACTCCGAACGCGCCTATTTCCATAGACAGGTGACTGGCCGCCTCAAATTAAAGTTACCCTTCTATCTACGGTTACATGTATGTTTAGGTATATTTTATGAAATATGTCCAAATTACCAAATATTTAGATGGTAATTTTGTCAGTATACTTTGTCTTATTAAAAATTGCAATAGAAGGTTGTGAATAAATAAAACAAATGTGCCTATTTGTCATCATTTTATTCATTTAGAATACCTTTGCAAGGTATTTATGTGTTACATAGAACGGACTATATCCTCGCTGCGTTAACGGTCCAAGACAAGAGGTTAATTTAAAATATAACTGCCGTAGGACGGAAATATGTCCTTTAAGAGTTAGGGATAGTGTTCAGAAAATCGTCCTTAATTTAATAATTTCAAAATATTTCGAAGTAGGTACTAAGGTTGACATTATTAGATAGATAATTAGAAAGTAGGAAAGCCTTTAGCATGACGTGGAGATGGCTGATATATTTCATGTAAGTAGTTTCAATATTAGTAAAGTAACTATTTACTTGAAATATTGGAGATGATCACACAATGAAGAGAATGTTCATCACATTGTTCATCGTCGAATCCATTTCAGATTGTTCAAATAATTTAAATTAATAATTTGGCTTCATATCCAATTTATAATTAAGCAAAACCTTGGAAGCTCCTTGTTTTTGAGCAAACATCAAATTTTGTCACTTGCTTGCCATATAATTAATGGAATTTGGAATACCTACACTTTGTACCTTCATTTTCTATTTTGGCAACAAATACCGACTAGAGTTAAAGGTAACTTTAATTAATATAGAGGATCCTGTTACAGATGTAAATAAGGATCCGTACTTTAGATTCCTAAATTTTAAAGGTCGTAAATTAAAATACCAGTAAGATGGAAAACAAATCCAAAAATGTGATGTGAATACAAAGAGTTAAAAACTTTTGGTTGTAGGTATTACATTATTCATAGCAATTTTTGCTGTTTAAAGACTGCAATTTAGTATGTTATCGTTCTAGGTTGCTTGTAAAGAAAACCTGGGAAAATTACTTAGTCTCAGTTTTGCCTTTACATGAAAAAAAAAATCTTTCCACACAGTTCTTAATTCTGTACGCCACAAATGTACTTATACTTAAATTAGATAACTTTGAAATCCATTCCCTACCTCAGATTATGCCTTGTCAATAAATGATGGTATAAGTACCTATATAGGAAGACCGTTATATCTTTATTAATAGGGTCCATTCTAATAAAAATAATTAACATAAGCTTAATAAATTAATTAAATAGTATCACACGACAGCCGTTATAAAAATTATAAATCGATGATTATTCACATACCAGTCCTCCTCACCTATAGGGCAGGATACTGTCCTATAGTTCTAAAACAACCGCCGAATAGTGCCAACATAACGAATTGTACCAGAACTCTTCGGTTGGATCTACTGTGGTCTCCAGTAACCTACCCTATAATATAAATAGCAAACTTTACCAATACATAGCTCGAAATTGTACATTCCCGTATTAAAATACTAGGTACCTATCTACGTTTCGTATCAAATTTTCTCATAACAAACAATGATTTCATTTGGAAAAGAGCGGCTACTTGCGACGGACATCCTTTCTAAGGGTGATTAAATTATTGTTAGATCGAATTACAAACCATGACGCAAAAGCAAATCCTTCAACCATTACCATAAGAAGCATGAGATCATTTACTTCACCATTAATTCAATTCATCATATCTACTTAATCCCTACGAGTATTAAGATCGTTTCTAAATTTTAGAGTAGACTATTTGGTATAAGAAGGCACCGCTCACTCGTCGACTATCAGAAGCCATCTTAATACCGTATACCTACTCCAACCATCATATTAATTAAACTTAAAATACGAATTACAGTCCTTGTCAACTGCCTGTCTTCGTTAGATTCGGTTACAAATGTTGTTATGAGTGATGTCATATTATGTTATGAAATTTTTAACATTTCGAATGAGTTGTGCTCTGGGGTGCGATTACGGCAACGTTTCTTTCTCATGTATTCCCTTAACTGGTAATACTACTAACGTTCTATCACACAGGTCATTACGGGTCCCAATTACCATGAGACAGAATAGTTCCGCTCTGTCAACGAGTGGCAATGAAGCGTCTGCCTAGTGCTAACCATGTCAAGAATCAGCAACCTTTAGTTGACAATTTTAATGTCTGAAGTGTTCTTGACACTTTAGAATGAGTAGTGCGATCAGGTAACTATAAATGGCGCCAATCGCAGTCAACGGCTACAGCTCTCGTCTCCGATTAAAGCTAGTGTCTACGCTGGGATGAGGGCCATTCGTTGTATGCACGCGGCTAAGCATGATTCGAAAGGCCTGACTCATTTGACGAAGCTACATATTACAAGTTTACCAGTCTAAAACGGCAATACTCGTCAAAAACGCTACAGTTTTGACTTGTAGACTCAACGCACTTGTCAGGTATCTGTTCAAGTTAGGTTAAGTTACGCTAGATGCTGCTTTCGGATACCTTATTTACAAACAAGAACATAGGTACAACCGAATTGAGAACCTCCTCATTTATTAAAGTCGGTTAAAAACCGCGGCAAGCGCTAAGCTGTATGGTCTTCGTAAAATGGGCCATAGGTAGGTATTGAAATCCGAGAGCGCTAGCCGTTCCAATCTTAAAGCTACTACTAGAATTCTCTAAGCGATCAAAGATCGCAAGCTAAATTTGATTTCAAAATTGTTAAAAAAATAAAATCTGCTAGTGATCAACGTTTGTCAGGCTAACGGGGGCGGAGCACGGCTCGGACCGTCCGGAAGCGTTTCTCGAAGCCAAGCTTCAGGTAGAGGTTCCTCGAGGCGTCGTTCTCGGGTCGGATCACTACGAACGGCTTGTAGCCACGCGCTGCCACTTCTTTGGTCAGGCGCCGGGCTAGGTATATCCCGTAGCCTTTCCTGTAATGCAAACAACGCTTTCGTTAGATTTAAGGCATTGTACCACAAATTGTAAGTATTGTAATCTTACAAAGACAATTCACTGTACATTAAGAAATAGACAAGACAAGTACCTAATGATGGTGGCTATGGCTAGGATACATGGTTTCTTAACAGAAGTCAAGTGAAAAATGTAATGTTAGAGGCATTGTATAAAATAGCCAAAAGCTATAAAAACTTGAGTGCAATAAGAGGCGTCGAATTTTTCTTTTCTGAGATAAAATAGCCAATAGCGATTAGCCAACTGTCATTGCACAAATAAGTACCTAAGAGTAGAAGTTTAGTGGTGGAAATATCGTTGGAATACTAAGCGAGTTTGCATCGGAATCATAGCCCCGTAGTATGGTAAGACTACACCATCCATTTCAGCCGACTAGCTGGCTCCGGACGAGTCCGTATCGGGAATCGGGATCATAGCCCCATAGGTGCAGTCTTACGGACCATCCATACCAGCCGACCAGTTGGCAATTCAGAAGGAAGACCAGAGAGTAACAAGTTGAATACCTGCGGAACTCCGGGCGAGTCTGCATCGAGAACATAGCCCCGTAGTAAGACTGCACCATCCAAGCCGCCAGCTGTCCCTCCACGAAGATCCCGTAAGCCGGCAGCTCCGCCACGAGTTTTTCGAAGACCTCGCGGCACTCTATGTCGCTGGCCGGGTACAGATCGTACACCGCCTTCATGTCCTCAGGTTGGAGCCGAACTAGCTCCACGTCCGGTGGCAGGCTGGAAGTGTAAAGGCAAACGATCAATGGGTGTATACATATGAATGAATCAATGAATAAATATGCGTGAGAAAAGGGTGAAGAAGGCGGGAATTAGGGAAGACCTATCCAACAGCGGAAAACTGCAGGCTGAGGATAATGATGATGATGATGAAAGGGTGAAGATATAGGGATAGCTAACGCAGCAGACATGGATCTAATGCTAAAATGAATAAGATCCTTGTAACATTAATATTACTTATTGGTTTTTAAATGCAATAAACCTCATGATGTGTTGTTATTGTGAGAAAAAATTGCTCTTGGTGACTTCACTGTACACATCAGATAGAGATAGCGTTGGTTCATGTTGGGTTTGAGCGTGAAGTTCAGAGCAGGACTTCCAGACTATGGTACTTAGAAAGAGACGTAGTTACCTGATAGAATTATTAGTATACTCAAACAGAAATGATGAAATTCTCAGAAGAACCAAGGTAACTGACATAGCCCGAAGAATTGCCAAAATTAAGTGGCAGTGGGCAGGCTACATTGCGTTGCGACCACGTACCGGACGACACAGCTTTGGAAGGTCCCTTACGAGGTGGGCTGATGACCTGGTTAAGGTCGCGGGGGTCCGCTGTATGCGGGCAGCCCATGGTCGATCGTTATGACGCTCTCTGGGGGAAGTCTATGTCTAGCAGTGGACGTCTTTCGGCTAATGATGATGACAATGAGTTAGTATACTCACTCCTCATTGCTAGCGTCTGACGGCGGCGTGTCGCACGCGTACACATCTCCAGTAATCTTGTCATGGGCCTCGAATACTCGCTCGAAGCGGTTCACTATGGCCTCGTGTGTGAAGTTCAGGTACAGCGGCTGCGTCAGGTCCAGTAGCACGTCTTCGGAGGTGAGCAGGTCGACTAGTTCCGCGCGCTCCGAGGGACAGAACACGGTCACGCTCTCGAATATGTCATTGTTTGGCTGGAATTTAACGATAAACGTTAATTAACACCCATACCCAGGACCCGATATCGTATACTCCGTTCCCAGACTTTTTTCGCTACAAATACGAAAAAACATGTTAAAGCACGCGTAGCACTCGTCGGCAATGAAATGACTGTGTTAAACAAAACTATCCATCTGGGGGCACGGTAGTGCCCCCGCCAAGTCGAGCGCGATCACTTTTTCAAAAAGAAACAGTTCCATTTATTTTTTAAAGTAGTTGACAAAAGTTAAGGAAAATCTTACATTACCAAGAAATAAAGCCCACGAAAAAACACTCTTCAACTTATTTTTCTAAATTAACCCAAAATTAATTTGTACCAAAGAATTTCCAAGTTTCCACGAAGCCAACGATTAACCTAATTATATTGTCACAAACTTGAAAGACAAAATCAAAGTGTGAGCGTAAAAAAGGTAACTTTTCTCACAGGTAAAGCCAACACTCAGAGAGAACAACCACTTGACGACGAAACTCGTTGCGCTTGAAAAGACGCGACAGAATCGGAGAGGGTCGATTTGAGACAAACGTTATGCTTGCAAATTTGGTTTGATTTGTTTTCTTTTGGAGTCACCTTAATGGGCTAAAGTCAAGCACTGGGAAGTTTGATGACTGGGACCTTACTTGATGAGTATTGTTTTTATTGTATCCTAGGCAACAGATTAACGACGCCACATAGGCTGCGCGTCATGATGACGGGACTTTCTCATACATTCCGTCGCGCGTCGCGCAGCGGATGGTTTGCTAACCGAGCCTTTATGTACACTTTAATTAACTTTAGTTTTTTTTGTTTGAAGTTTTGATTGATTTGTTTTTTCGTTCGATGTACATAAGGTCCGACCGAGAACACCTTTTTTTGTCTCCGAGACCGAGACCGAGAATAAATTAAATTCTCGGCCGAGACCGAGGCCGAGACCAAGACCGAGAATTTAAAAATGTGAGAGAAAAATTCCAATTTGTATTTATTTATTTAACTAGTAGGTAAAAATAGCAATTTTTCGGCATTGTGCATATTATGCCCACTGAGATTGTGTCTACGCTCTTCGTCTGCAATTGCGGCAAAGTGTCATAATTGGTTTGAAAAGTATTACGTAACGTAACCAATCAACATGGCGAAAATCAATGGCGAACAAAACTACCAGCCAATAGATAACCTCGTGCGGCTCCACAGGCGCGTGGCAAATTCAAATTCACCAATCATAGATAATTGCATAGTCTCGGCTACGGCCGATAATCTCGGCTCGTTTTGGCCGAGACCGAGACCGAGTTTTAGTTTCGAATTTTGGCCGAGAATAGCCGAGACCGAGACCGAGACCGAGATCTCGGTCGGACCTTAGATGTACATTTTGTGATACCTA
Source organism: Cenopis cana (assembly GCA_951800055.1). NCBI lineage: Eukaryota > Metazoa > Arthropoda > Insecta > Lepidoptera > Tortricidae > Cenopis > Cenopis cana. The sequence goes on from OX637484.1 coordinate 14,611,353, forward strand.
GTTTTAATTTTAGTTTTAATATTATAGTGTAATATAGTGTAATAAAACTTACCGTGCCAGTACATCCAGGGAAATGCAGGCAGATTGGATCCTCAGGCCAATTCTTCGCTACATAAAAATGGAAGTCCCACACCTTGTTGTTTAGATATGTTTGAATCGTCTGGTGAAACTACGGAAAGAAAAGATAATTCTCCTGTTAGTTCCAAGAAATATGTGTGAAGGTTTTCACTGCAGGACAGCAATTAAGTACTATAAGAACGAATAGAACGATCGATTGTGAAAATATTAGCATTGAATAAAGAAAGTTATAACACTCAGAAAGATCTATCATTATAACCGTGATTATGACATTAAGATTGAAAGTATTGTGTCAAGGTCGAGCACTGGGGACGTTTATCTTGGTGCAATTTCACTTAAAGTTGTAAATAAAAACATTTGTGAAGAAATATAAGTACCTATGATAATACGTACCTACTACCTTAGGTTATGTAGCAAAATAAATCAAAACGACGTTCAATCTTCTTCAGGTCTAACATACTAATGAGCAACACGACACACAACATTACCATCTCATGATATAAATATTCGCAATTGAAACAATGATGTAAAACATTAAAGTAATAATCTTTTACAAACCATTAATTAAAGAGGACTTCAAAATTAAAGAATTCAAGGCTAGATGTGTTTGACAGGAAATCATAACAAATAGTATCATGTTAATTACGAAATCGTTCATAATTAGACAACTAATGATATTCGACACTGTAAATTATTACTCCGCGCTCGAAAAAAATCCCGTCACGGGCAGTTAAGTTGTAGAATAGCGTCTTGACCAATACGTTGATGTTCATCTTCATATTCTGAATATATAAGAATGTGGAATCGGGTCCGAAATCATTCAAATCATCCCATCCGAACAAACAACAGCAACATGTACGCTAAGGTACAAGTATAACAATTTAATATTTTGCAGGATAAATAAAATTCCTAGTCAATTTAAACCCGAATTTAATTCTTCTTTTGGAAGGCAAGCTTCCAGTCGGAACACAGGAACAGTATACTTAGATGTAAGGACTCGCACAGAATACCTATATGATATTGATCAACAAGTCTAAATTCAGGCTCTAGTTCCTTCGTTCAGTTATAGAGACATAATTTCTATGTGAGTGGAGAAGATATACTGTGTGATTGATCGGATATCACCGATAGCGAGCAGTGTGCAAATAATCGCTATTAGGCACCATGTTGAGCTTGATCCTTTTTGCGACAAGACTTATTTCGATTTACTCTCGCTTTCTATTTTCTTTTGTGTGCCTATTAAAATAAACTATTCCTATTTAGTACGTTTCGGCTTTAAATTATCGAGGACTCTTTTGTTTCAGTTCGCTCTGACTGCCTGCCTGCTCGGCCTCGCTCGTGCTGGAGGCTTGAACACTGGACTCGGTCTCGCTGGCACTGGTTTGGCTGGCGGTCTTGACTACGCCGGTCGCGGCCTTGGGTACGGTGGACACGCGGGTCTTGGCTATACGGCGGGACTTGGCTCCCGATCCAACCTTGGTTACGGCACTGGTCTAGGACATGGAGGTCTAGGATATGGAACTGGACTTGGCTATGGCGCCACTGTAGGCCATCGAGCAGCCCTAGGATACGGCACTGACCTTGGTTACGCTGGTCACAATCACAACTCAGCTCTCGGCTACAATGGACTCGCTGGCTATGGTTCCGGATTGGCTGGTCACTCCGGCACCAAAGTATCCTCTTACCAGTATACCATCAACCATCCTCCCACCGTGACGAACCATGGCGCCAACTTGTACGGTGCTGGCTACGGCGGTTACGGTAACGCTGCCTACGAAGGTGCCTACGGTCATGGTGCCTATGGAAACGTTGCCTACGGTGCAAACTACGCCACCGCTGGCTGGTAAAAACTACCTCGAATAATGAAATAAGTCATTGTGATGAAATGTGCTATTTTTACTGAAACTGATTAAAATATTTTTTGTATTTAGGGTATTATTTGGTAAAAAACATAGCTTTTAAGACAGGACAGATAGACAGACGGTGCGTTGACGCTGTAGTCTTCAAAGGGTCGGGTTTTTTACAACGTAGCTTATATTCAACTTTACCGCCAGATTTTCCACATGACCGAAACCTAACAACTAACTATAAGCTTAACTAATGCCAATTTTCAATTTAGAATCGTATGTTCCTAGTTTAGACAATTTAGCCGTCTGGAAATACGGAGGGCGGCTGATTCGGACTTTAGAATTCCAGTCTACAATTTCGAACACGCTTGTCATTTTAATACATTAATTTGCATAATAAGTGGATCAATACCTAATGGTATCCCTATTGATGTCTTATAAAACGGAGCGCAGTGATTAATACGGTTTCTCTAATTTCTCCATCATTCATCATTATCAGCCTAATCGTGTCCTATTTTATGGTTGGTCCTTTCGCTTCTTCTCCACCATCGGGTGGAAAGTACCCTTGTTTACCACCGTCGTTGTATAATATATATATATATATATATATGTCAAAAAATACTCAAACGAGACTGATTTTTACTTGAACGCCAGCGCGGGCGTTACCCCATTATGGGCCATTTTCTATCCGTTAGATATAGAAATATTAAAAACATTACACTCCTTGTTGGCAGTGTAAAAATAGGACTAAGGTCACTGGTTAGCAAAGTACTAAGTATATTTGTTTACATTTCGTTGCATAATAAATTATCTAATTGCTGAAATAATTACGCAGCCGAAACTACATATTTCTTTGTTGTGTACATAATTTAACATTCTGTAGGCGCTTTACTATTGAGAAAACTTCTCTTCACCCAAATACCACAGAGCCTTTGGCTGAGATCCTCGACAGATACGCAGACAATGAATGGCCCGAAAAGCTAAGCAGCCGAGAAATAATGAATGCCTGTCACTATTATGTAGACGATCTAGATTAATCAAGTGTCTTGAAATGCGAAATTACATTCCTTGAGAGGTTCGTAACACAGAATAGCTAGGTAGGCACAGTAAAGTGCAAAAATATGTATCGAGTGTATCCTCTCATTAATATGGTTCTAAAACCTATGAAGCTATGAGACATATTTTTGAGCAAGTTGTGTGCACTCATAATTTTGCACTTGATTGTACACCGATTAAATTTGGTTGTTGGTGAATATGCTACTATAAGCAGAGTCAATCTTTGTATCGAAGGTACATTTGTTCAATTATACGATTAGTGAATTTGGAAACCGATGCGTTAAGGCAGATCATTATAATTATTAGTTTCCATTTACTTATAAATCCTTCCCACGGTTTATACGTAAGATTCTTGAAAGCTATGACATTTCTTACATCTTTGGATGTTTGTAACTCAATCTCGCCTACACGGCTCAACAGATTTATACGAAACATGCCATAGTAGTAGTTTGTAACTTGAATTAAAATAGGAGTCACAATTGAAAGGCCGACTCTTATTTATTTGGAGATTCCTTGACAAATAGAGACAGTTGATAAACTACAGGGCGTCCTACATCACTTTCGTTAATAAAATAGTTGAATAGTCGAATATAAAATAGTTGTAAATAAATGTAATTACCTTGAGAGATTCAGGCATATACTGCACTAAAACATCGCCTACCGCCGGGAGCTCCTCTTCCGTAACTAATCGAAAGTTTTTCCCCTCAGGCGCGATTTCCATTTCTGCAACAAATATCGTCATAAGTATCGCTTTCATTTTAAATCCACTCAAGGTCAAATATTTCGGGTCACCCTACATTAAATAATAGCCGCAACAGGTTTTTTAAATACTAAACACTAGTTTTATTTACATAATATACCTATTCTTCGTATTGCCCAGCAGTATTATCAAAAATCAAATCAAAAAATCAAAAAAGGTTTATTAATCAAAACATAAATACATTGATCGATGTTCCATCAAAGACCAAACTAGGCTGAGCCTGTATCTTGGCCTTTGCGAGTGCGGTTAACAATAATAAAGTTCTTAAGTGAATTTTAGGTACATACATGAACATAAATATAGTTACAACATTCTAATAAATACTACTAAACTTTTATTTTTTCAAGAGCTATTTAGTCTCTGTTTGTGTTTGTGTGTGTGTGTATGTGTGTGTGTGTGTGTGTGTGTGTGTGTGTGTGTGTGTGTGTGTGTGCGTGTGCGTGTGTGTGTGTGTGTGTGTGTGTTCTGCTTGATTGGGTTTACTTTGCTTTGATGTGTTTAATGATGCATTCTGTGTCTTCGTAAGTCAGTGTAAAAAGCCAGTTTCTTACTAGAGTTTTAACTTGAGTGACTGATAGATGTTTAATTTCCATTTGTTTACATATGTAGTTATATGCACATAAATGTGCGTACGCGGGCGACCTCCTGGCAAGATCTGATCTGTAACTAGGAAGAGGTATCTTGTAAATACGCTTCTTTGAAATTCGCTCGTGGCTGACAGAGCCTATCATGTTCTTGTGTATTCTAGTGACCGCTTTAATGACAAATAGCTGTCTCACTCTCAGAAACTTCGTTTCTTGGTACAACAGATTTGTGGGATATCTAAAAGGCTTTTTCATCATAACCTTTATTACCGCTCTCTGTGCCCTTTCCACAAGGAGCATATGGGTTTTAGCTGCGCTACCCCAGACGGCTACTCCATACTGTAGAATCGATTGGGCTAAAGCGTGATAAACCACTCGGAGTATATCTGGGGTAGCACAGCCCCGAAGTCTTTTCATTACATATATGAGTTTCCTGACTCTTGTGGCAAGCGTGGAGATGTGTTGTAGAAAGGTCAGATTTTGGTCGAA